>CM040242.1:69738765-69784241 GCA_022545495.1 Chrysanthemum lavandulifolium
CTAGGATCTATGGCCGTACTAATATCATCCACTATTATGAAACCGAGGAAACGTGAAACTACCTACATAAATGGGCAATCCCTTAAATCTACCAAGAAAATTGCAACTAACCCTAGGATTATCGGGATCTTGCCTAGTTGGGATAGGCTTCTTCATTACCCAATTATAGTAGGTGCTAGTCATTATGTTGATTGGGAACTTGTGATCAATGTAGGCCTTTGCCACTTAAAAGGTGTCCTATGCAACATGGTATATTAAGATTCCAAGGGTTCCCAAACTTGATCCTAGGGATTTTCCTAACATACATGTGATGAAGGTCACGCACTAAGTGAGGGTGGCGAGATAGTTCTTCTTCCATAGGAAACTTATTGAAATAGTCATTGTCTACTTCATTTACTTCCTCGGTTGTTTCATCTGTCGGTGTTTCTTTAACCTCAGTATCACCTCATGGTTCGCTTCGTCATTTGTTCTATTAGGTTACACTAAGGCGATGGTATTGACGAATTGAACGTGCTTAGCTAACTTACTTGGGTCCTTAATCTCTACACGGAAGTTTTGGGAGTTGAGATAGCATTAACCTTCCTATCACTATTGGTCATGGCTTTCAAAAGGTTATCTATCTTCCTATCCATTTCGCTTGTTGTTGGTTAAAGCGGTCCGAGAGCTTAGCTATTTGGGCTTTAGGATGCGACTAGGTTTTGCAACATCCCTTCAATGTTTTGTTGGTTAGGGCCGTGAGATGGGGCCATGAGAAATCATTGAAGTGAATTCTTTGGTTTGCCCCAATAGAAGTCGGGCTTGCCCTTCCATGCTTCTCAGGCCATTAAAAGTCCTAGGTCCGGGTGTTGTAGGAAATCTTCCTCCCGTTCCATTAATACGCGAGGATGTGTAGTCAACGGAAGCTTGTTCAGGGAATTGGGTGCAAGTGCGCATGTTATGAGGATCACTATACGGCTCACACGAGGAGGAAACTTTGTTCATATGGCGTGAAGACTTAGGATTTTCGTAGGAGCTCATTAGGAATTTTACTTGATCTTTAAGCTAGAGCATCCTACGGTCGGAAGATTGTGAGTCAATTGGAGGCAAGGAGATTGCCTTAACGGTTTTGGGCAACTCACGGGGGTCATTCCAACTTTCGTTGTTATAGAGAGCAAGGTCCTCTATTATACCCCACGATTCTTCCGCGGTGAGATCACTAAGTTTTCCACCGGCCGCTTGGTCAATGGATCGCTTAGTGGGGAAGTTGACATGATCATAGAAGAGTTGGACTTGAAGCCAAAGATCAATGCCGTGATGAGGGACTTTATGGAGTAAGTCCTTGAATCGAGTCCATGCTTCGTAGAGAGATTCACCTTGACGTTGTTGGAACACCAAGATGTCATTCCTAAGCTTAGTGGTTCTCCCCGGTGGGAAAAATTAAGCAAGGAAGCGAATGGTGAGATCATCCCAACTTGAGATGGAGCCATGGAAGTCGCTCAAGCCAATTACTAGCTTGGTCCCGTAGAGAATTGGAAGAGACGCAGACGCGTGGTCTCCGAGTAGTAGCATTAAGGTCGATGGAATCGACAATTTTAAGGAAATCCTTAAGATGTCGATTAGGATCTTGAACAAAGTCCATGCAATGTACATCCATTTTGCACCAACCGGATGGTGTCGGATCGCAGGCCGTAGTTTGGGCTTGGCCGGGAAGCTCAATGTTGTTCCTATAGCCTTGGTGGCTTCGTCTCGAGTATTCACCAAGAGTTCGGCCTCTTGGCGGGTCATTTGGTGGTAGATTAATGAATGGTGGTTGGTTATCACCTTCCATGATGAAAAGTGATGGGGTTACGAACAAAGGTCACTAAGAAGGGGGATAGACTATGAGGAAGCTAAAAAATGAGAAAAAGTTTACTTGATAGGAATCAAGTAAAGAAACCTAAACGAGGTAGACTACTAACTAGCTATTCTATTCCCGGCAATGACGCCAAAAACTTGATAACGCTACACGCGCCGCTCGGGGTCAAAGGAACTTCCTTTCGTCGAGCAAGTTTTTCAACACCCTAGGCGGTGAACCTAATCGTTGTAGTGTAGTATTAGGGTAAGCCACGGAATTGATATCGTTCTCTGGGGAATAGGAATGCTAGTGAGGAGTTACTACGCTAAGGTTCGGGTTGAGGAAGATTATTTTTTATCTTTTATGTTTTTAGAAATGGAAAAGTACGAATCTCGAGGTTTGGATTTGGGGTTGGTATTTCTACCGATTACTCTACTATCCAATTATCTAATTAACTAAGGTGAGGTAGTCTATGTCTAATTATTGTGTGCTCAGATGATGATTTAAAGATGTGTTTACTTAGGTTTTATTACTCCTTAATTATCTCCTATTGATGGTTGAATTGTCACGTCCTTATTCTTAATTGCGTTGTGTGTCTAAGGTCGTAGGGTATGCGTTTATCCCTAACTCTTTGAAACAACCAAAGGGTCTCGTCTACAAAATCTCTAGGACTTATAAACTCTAACTCTAAGGTACTCTTTGGATGGTTTAGCCTACAACTACTCTAGGTGTTATAGTCTAAGGTTCACAAAGATTAATCAAGCATTAACTACACAACGAATGACCTATCGCATTACTAGATCATTATCAATTAAGATAAGAGACAACCAATCAATATTCAATAGTTAAGTTTCATATTTCCTAAGCAAACACACAAGTAAATTAGCCGGACATGGAGAACATGCAAGCATACACACAAATAATTGAAGACATAATTGAATTAATGAAGTAAAACACTTATCTTAGTGTAAGATAGGATTTGGAACCCTAAAATACTGTAAAAGATGCCTTGGTTCGGTTTAGGTTTTACCCAAAAGACTACACACCAAAACTGAAAAATTCGGATTCTATATATAAGATTACATTCGCGACGGCGTCACCTTATGATTTGTGACGCCGGGTCGCCATCATTAGGGTTTTGTCTTGGCCACGTTAGTCTTGCGACGGCGCCACCTTATGCCCGTGACGCCGTCCTCTTCAGCCTCTGACGCCGTCTGGATCAAATCTAGGCCGTCTGAGTTGCGACGACCTACTCTTTTCGTCTAAATAAGTGCCATTCCAGCAATTTGCCTTAAAGAGACCTAAAAAGTGAAAAGGAAAGATATTAAGTAATAACGGATACAAAAGTGATCAAATAAGGGCTTAAACGTCCCCTCAAAAAGGTACATTTTAAAACCTTATCATTTCATTCTCACGGGAAACAGACATAATCTATCGACTTTCTCTTAGAGATTGTTGATATTGAAAAAGGAGACCCTCTCCCTAGTCTCTGGCATAGGAACCAAATGTGCACAATTGAGTCTAGAGCCACGAGATCATCAATAAATCTCTTTAGGACACTATCAATGAAGACTCTCTGTTTCACACAATGTGGAAAGAGACATTATATTTTAAGAGTCCTACGCATTATGCTTGTGGTATTGCCAGAACATCTGAGTGATATGCAAACATATTCACAATGAAGATGGAAAGCCTTCTAGAGCCAACATCAAACAAGCTCTTGGTAGGTGGCATGTGAGATCTATCCAATAGATCAACCATGTGACAACCGAATGTAAACAATGGGCGATTCAAACTTATGAATCAATCTGGTTCAAAGTTATTGATTGACGGATACCTTTAAAAACCAATCGTTGTGCTTAAAATTATTTTCTCTAGCACATCAACTGTGTATTAATATTTCAAAAATAAAAGGTGTTTATGATTGATAATTGATTTTCCTTAAAACCTTCTTTGTATTGCAAAAACAATTTATCAATGTTGCAAAAAAATGTCTACAAGGCCGATTAATCACCGATTAGGTGCTACTGGGCCACCGACCTTTCTGATTTGTGTAAATCGTTCAAATAAATTGGTCAACCATGGTCAACGACGGTTAACGATGGTCAAACTTGCCAAAAACATGGAAATCTTACCGTAAATACCCTAATATCACCGTAAATTAGTTATAATCACTTATAATCATTATTTATATCTATTACAAGATGTTTTCAAGGAAAATCTTGCGAAAATACCAACACTTGTCAGAATACCTAAAGCTTGCCAAAATGCCAATACAATTAATCACCGATTCGCTATTTTTGCAACCCTGAACAAATGTAATTACTTATAGTCGCTATTTATATCTATTACAAGATGTTTTTAAGGAAAATCTTTTCGGGAATACCCAAAACTTGCCAAAAATATCAATCCGATTAATCACCCATTAATCCCGCCTAGACCGATTACAAGCTACAGGGGGTCGACCGCCTCACTACCGATTCGTGATTTTTGCAACCTTGCAATTTATTAAGTAATACTCGATTGTTTTTAAAATCTCTTTCATCAATCGGTGAATCTCAAATTCATTGGTTCACTCACTCCGTGTTGTCTTCTTTGAGACGTTCGGTTTGAGAACAACTTGAACAATGCGAAACCCCGTCAAGGAGATTCTTCGAATTATACCTAATCACAAGCGGTACTTGTAATGATCAACGGGAACCGTGGGCGTGTACCTCAATTCAATGAAAGTAATCAAAGACACTTTCGGCGCTTTATTGCTAATCTGTTGTATGCAGTCGCCCGACGTTTGCGGTGATCGTAATGGAGAGGTCAATCCATAGCCGCATGCTCACACAACACATTCATTTCTAAAGAAATCATGATAAGTGCATCAACGACTATGATATTATCACTCCATGCTTCGCTTCTGACCTGCAAATATCATGAATCAACTAAAGCTTCCGCTACTGTGACAACTCGCAATTTCAGGTCATTTCTCAAAACAATTCACAGTTCACAATTTCATCATTTATCGTAAACTAGGTTTACGTGTTCCAAATTCGCGTAACTCGAATGGTTTAGCGGTAATTCTGATCATATCATCACGAACATTTCATATGGACTAAGTGTAGTCTACATTTCATTAGCATCATTTGCATCATGTTAGTTCATTCATGACATTTCATTTCACATCAACCGCGATATTTTATATTAAATAAACGTTATCGCGTGAGTTATTATTTTGAATATTTAATCCGTTACTTCCAAAATGATCCCGATATATTTTATACTTACATTTAGTTTATAAAACTATATTTTGAGTTTACCTAGTGTTTTAAATTTATTTTGTATATAAATCGTTAAATTTATATTATTACGACGCTTTTTCTTAAAACTGCACGATAATTATTTTATCACTCAAATTTTTCAAGGAATGTATTTTACAATTTTATGATCTCATTATACTCTACTTGGATCTATTAAAATTACTTTCACCTAAAATTTCCTTAATTACATAAAGGTATATTAAACTTTACAAGTTAATTCTACCTACAAAATTTCTTACACCTTTTAACAAATTACACAATACATTTTATAAAAAAAAAAAGATATTTTGAGATATACCTCTCCCAAACTCCGCCTATGGGGGATGTATCATAGTTGGTGATATTTTTTCTTTGATTGTATATCTTTGTACACTACTTAAAGTCTTCTTCCATTCATTACACTCATTCATTTTTCACCTCAATAATTCAAGCTAGATCAAATTTTTCTCTCTTTGTTTCTTCACCCACAAACCGGCCATCAAGAGGTCTTCAAGGGATCAACAAAATTTTTCAAGTTCAAGTTATATACAATCTAGAATCACACTCTTTATAAGGTTTTGAAATAAAACCTAGAGTGTTTAGGCTAAACCTTGTTCTTTGCACCTCATCATATTAACTTGTAAGCATATCATTTATATTTTCATCTTTCCTTTTCATTTCATAAGTATCTCTTCATTTTGGAGCAAACATGCAAGACTTATGTTGATTTATACCATTTTACTTGATTTTAGAGTTATATATATATAAGGTCATCCTATAATTATCCCCTTGGTATATGTTGGTCTTGATGATGTTTAGGAACCCATGACACCCTAAGAAGGTGTATGGTAGGATTAGATTAGTTTTGGAGTTGATTTGAAGGGATTGGAATAAGTTTAGTACGAGAAAAACTATTTTCGATAAGTATAAAAAGTGTTCTGTCCTTGTTTTATTTTTCTGGAAAATCCGACAGTAGGCACGAAATTTTGGCCTTGATATTTAGAAAATATACTTTAAAACGAATCCGTGGCCGCTTGAACGGATTAAAACGGAGTTATAACGAAGAAGTTATGAATTTTTAAAGTTTGACGATTTAAATATATATTTTTTCGTAAATTTCAGATACTATTTTTATCTTGTACGAGTCAAAAACGAGCCTTAAGCTTTACAAATTATTTTGACTTATCAAAAATATATTAGTATACTTTGATACGAAGCTAAGGACATATAATACGTAGAAAACGGATTTGAAACGACTAAGATATGCACGTTTTCATAAACTTGCCGTAACTATTATTTTTAGAAAAACTATATTATTTTTACGAGATAAGTGTTACGGTAACTAAAATGACCATGTTGACGGCTGTTTTTAACTATGATGTAGAACTTTTTGGAACGAAATGTCTTCTAATAAAATTTAGATCATCGAGCATATTTTTCAAAACAACCAACCGTTTGTATAGCGGAGTTGTAGTAAATTAATTACGGATGCTTAAACTTTGCCGAAACTCATTTTTAACCAACATTTTAGCCAAAATCATCATCTTTAACCCTTATTATCTTTATGTTCGAGACCTTTATGACGAAAACTCCTGAATCGAAACTTCTAGATTTCGATACAAACTTTCCAAAACCGTCGAGTTCGTTCTCTAACGCTCGACGACACCATTTTACGACTAGTTTTTGAGCCATTTTATCACTTTCATGAAAATTCCGATGACATTATTTTACGATTTAAAAGTTAAAACTTCACAATAAATCATTACAAAACTATTGTAGGATGACATTTTGACGTAAATACTTATAAAGTGATTTAAGAATGGTCAAGACGTCAAAAGAGTATTTTTCGACGATAAGTATTATTTTCAAAACTCGCAAATGGTATAAATAACATACGTAATGCATGCATAGCATAACGTTACATCATAACTCATTACGTATCATATCATTCATAATAGGTCATTTTCGAGATTCATGCTACATTTCGGTGTATCCACTTTTGCCATCGTGATTATTGTCCAAGTGAGTCATAGCCCCACTTTTCTCGCTTTAATTATTTATGAAACTCTTTGGGGAGATACATGCTCAATAATTTTATTACATTCATGACTATTTGCAAACTATATGTTATCCGAATCGAGTGTTTAGTATGAAGTAATGATTGCCATGCTTAGAATTTCCATATTATAATCCTTGGACCGATGGTCTTGGTATAATCATTGGATCGATGGTCTTGGTATAATCAGTGAACTAATGGTCTTGGTAGAATCAATGAACTAATGGTCTTGGTAGAACCAATGAACTAATGGTCTTGGTACAATCTCGAATCGATGGTCATGGAACAATTTGAAACCGTATTTAATTATGTGTTATATTAAGTAAGCGTGGATACATTAAGTTAGGCACTATTTTGTGAATTCATTTGACGATGTGGGCTTGAACATAAACTATATTACATTTTGGCAATGGGTTGTGAATACACAGGTTGCAAGTTTTGTATGGGCGGAACTTGGAACTGGGTGGATTTACAATGCCTTTGCTGCATAAACGATTTTTGAAAGGCTTTACATTTCAACACAAACCCTATGAACTCACTCAACCTTTGTGTTGACACTTTTTAGCATGTTTTATCTCAGGTATCTAAGGCATTCACTTCATGGCATGCATTTGGACACATCATGGAGTCGCGGTGACGACGCGTCTCACTTGGGTTTTATGAACTTTAAAACATCGTTTGAATTGTAACAAACTTATTTCTGCACAAGATGATTTTCATTTGGGACCTACACTTTGTAAACTCTGATTGTTTTATTAAATCAAACGACGTGTTTTCCAAACGACACTTTAGGTCGTTCAATATAACTGTGATTGTGATTCTATGACAAATCAATCCCTGTGAATTCCATTCCACCGCAAAAGCAGTAATTTGGGGTGTGATGATTGGCATCGAGCTTCGGTTATAGAGAACTAGGTTGCATCATTGACCCTAGACTATTACTACATTATCATAGCATCTCATCATTTCATCATAAGTGCATGTTCACTTTACATGCGGTTTATACTTACATTTTTTTCGAGTTATTTACTTTCATTTCACATCGATTGTCACATGGATGCCTTTAAATGCCCATTCCATTATTTTTCTTCATACTCTAATGTGGAGAATTCCTTGTCATTCCCTATCACAATTTTTACATCAATTGACTCATCACCGATAACGTCGAATACCGAGATAACCTTTAAGTACGGCAAAGTCACTCTCATTCCTTTATATCACCACTAACATGTCGAGTTACATGTTATTCACACACTAAGCCACTAAACCACCATACATTTAAAGCACTTACGACACCTCATAACCCATCTTTTTGGAACCCGTCGATCATTTTGAAAAATAACCTCAAACTTATCATTTCTTATCACATTTCTTTGGAGCGTTTATTATTAACATCGGATTTTGCTACGTCTCACATTTCCTCTTGTTTTGAAGAAGATATGGCATCAAGAAAGCCACACCTAAAATGACTCAAGCGGCTATTCAAAAGTTGGTAAGGGATAGTGTAATGAGGCATTAAGGATTGAAAGGAACGCGGTCACTGCTATCGCCGAGGCGCGCTGGCATCGCCAAGCCGCTAGAATTGAGAGGGAAGTCAAGCCGCTAGGCTTCTTGTCTGCAGAAATGCAGGAGGGTCCGGAGTTAAAAGCTGTTCGTATAAGGATTTCAAAAGTGGAGATCCCACGAAGTTTAGAGGTATCGAAGGAGCCACTGCCATGGTTCGATGGTTCGAGAAATTGGAGTCCGTGTTTTTGATATGTAATTGCCCGGATGATAGCAAGGTCAAGTTTGCTACGAGTACACTACTTGATGGAGCGTTGTCGTGGTGGAACTCTTATGCTCAACCGATGGGAATGGAAAATGCTTTCAAGCTCACTTGGGAGCAATTTAAAGGTTTGGTAACAAAGAAGTTTTGTCCGCATACGGAGGTGAAGAAGTTGGAGACCGAATTCTATGAATTGGTAACTATTGGGTATGACATTGACACTTACATTCGAAGGTTTCAAGAATTGGCCGATTATGCCCATCTATGGTTTCGGATAATGAGAAGCTACCGGAGGCTTTCATTGAAGGACTTCCCAAATTATTTAAGGTGATGTGACTTCCTTTGATCCGCAAACAATTGAGGAATCTATTCGATTGTCTCAAAAGCTTATGGCACAAGTAGTAAAGAGGGCAACACCACCAACACCAACCGTAACAACAATACCAACAACCGCACCAACTACAACAATAACCACGACAACAATAACAATAATCACACCATCAACAACAACACCAACAACCAAACTAACCACAATAAAATGAAATGGGAAAACGACCGAGGAGGTTATAACAACAACAACCAAAACCGTAACACTAACCATCATCAACAATGTAATAGAGGCAAGAAGCGCAATGGTTTATGTTGTCGCACCAATAGAAGGCGAGAGGTTATCTGGAACCTACCTCTATGTAATCGATGTAAGTATCATCACACGGGTCTTTGTCCTGTTAAGTGCTACAAGTGTCAAAAACTAGGACACCATGCCAGAATTGTGAGGCAAGACCATAGTTACGTGTTCGGATGTGGGAGCAAGGACACTATCAAGTCAATGTCCTCAAAACCAAGGTCAACAAGTCGAAGGTGCTCATGGGAATGTATACATGTTAGGAGGAGGAGGAGCTCGTCAAGGTATCAACAACGGAAGACCCAAGAAGTTCGAAACTAACGAGTCTTATTTTTTCCTTATGTACTATGTCGTACTAATTTTATGTTTTCCATCGTATCTGAAACTTTATAACTTAAGATGTACTACTTTTGATAAACCACTCGTTGTAAAATATTCTCATCTATCGTACTTATTTTCTTTCCGATTTGTTATTACTTACGAGAATCTTACTTCCTTTTACTTTAACGACCATTTTAACGACACGGTTTAAATCCTGGTAAACATTGAGAGTTATAACAACTAAACCGAACGTCACGTCATCGTTCCTTAATTATGCATAGCCTAGCTAACTATGTTTAATTCTGGAGGGATCACGTTATGTTGGGAGCGGTTATTTATAAATCTTAGTGCAAGCAAAATTTCCACATGTTCCAATTCAAAGTGTTACTTATGAGAGATTCATCCGATATTTTCTTTACTACGATGTTTTGTACGCTCTCAATCATCGATAACCATAACGACAATTCCTCATGTCTTTTCTCCTCGTCATTCATCATGAACTCAAAAATTCGATAGACCAACACGAACTGAATTCAGGGACTGAATTCCTTTTTGGATGGGCGAATGTGACAACTCGCAATTTCAGGTCATTTCTCAAAACAATTCACAGTTCACAATTTCATCAGTTATCGTAAACTAGGTTTACGTGTTCCAAATTCGCGTAACCTGAATGGTTTAGCGGCGAATTCCTGATCATATCATCACGAACATTTCATATGGACTAAGTGTAGTCTACATTTCATTAGCATCATTTGCATCATGTTAGTTCATTCATGACATTTCATTTCACATCAACCGCGTATATTTTATATTAAATAAACGTTATCGCGTGAGTTATTATTTTGAATATTTAATCCGTTACTTCCAAAAATGATCCCGATATATTTTATACTTACATTTAGTTTATAAAAACTATATTTTGAGTTTACCTAGTGTTTTAAATTTATTTTGTATATAAATCGTTAAATTTATATTATTACGACGTTTTCTTAAAAGCGCACGATAATTATTTTATCACTCAAATTTTTCAAGGAATGTATTTTACAATTTTATGATCTCATTATACTCTACTTGGATCTATTAAAATTACTTTCACCTAAAATTTCCTTAAATACACAAAGGTATATTAAACTTTACAAGTTAATTCTACCTACAAAATTTCTTACACCTTTTAACAAATTACACAATACATTTTATAAAAAAAAGATATTTTGAGATATACCTCTCCCAAAATCCGCCTATGGGGGATGTATCATAGTTGGTGATATTTTTCTTTGATTGTATATCTTTGTACACTACTTAAAGTCTTCTTCCATTCATTACACTCATTCATTTTCACCTCAATAATTCAAGCTAGATCAAATTTTTCTCTCTTTGTTTCTTCACCCACAAACCGGCCATCAAGAGGTCTTCAAGGGATCAACAAAATTTTTCAAGTTCAAGTTATATACAATCTAGAATCACACTCTTTATAAGGTTTTGAAATAAAAACCTAGAGTGTTTAGGCTAAACCTTGTTCTTTGCACCTCATCATATTAACTTGTAAGCATATCATTTATATTTTTCATCTTTCCTTTTCATTTCATAAGTATCTCTTCATTTTTGGAGCAAACATGCAAGACTTATGTTGATTTATACCATTTTTACTTGATTTTTAGAGTTATATATATATAAGGTCATCCTATAATTATCCCCTTGGTATATGTTGGTCTTGATGATGTTTAGGAACCCATGACACCCTAAGAAGGTGTATGGTAGGATTAGATTAGTTTTGGAGTTGATTTGAAGGGATTGGAATAAGTTTAGTACGAGAAAAACTATTTTCGATAAGTATAAAAAGTGTTCTGTCCTTGTTTTATTTTTCTGGAAAATCCGACAGTAGGCACGAAATTTTGGCCTTGATATTTAGAAAATATACTTTAAAACGAATCCGTGGCCGCTTGAACGGATTAAAACGGAGTTATAACGAAGAAGTTATGAATTTTTAAAGTTTGACGAAATATATATTTTTCGTAAATTTCAGCATACTATTTTTATCTTGTACGAGTCAAAAACGAGCCTTAAGCTTTACAAATTATTTCGACTTATCAAAATATATTAGTATACTTTGATACGAAGCTAAGGACATATAATACGTGAAAACGGATTTGAAACGACTAAGATATGCACGTTTTCATAAACTTGCCGTAACTATTATTTTTAGAAAACTATATTATTTTTACGAGATAAGTGTTACGGTAACTAAAATGACCATGTTGACGGTTGTTTTAACTATGATGTAGAACTTTTTGGAACGAAATGTCTTCTAATAAAATTTAGATCATCGAGCATATTTTTCAAAACAACCAACCGTTTGTATAGCGGAGTTGTAGTAAATTAATTACGGATGCTTAAACTTTGCCGAAACTCATTTTTAACCAACATTTTAGCCAAAATCATCATCTTTAACCCTTATTATCTTTATGTTCGAGACCTTTATGACGAAAACTCCTGAACTGAAACTTCTAGATTTCGATACAAACTTTCCAAAACCGTCGAGTTCGTTCTCTAACGTTCGACGTACACCATTTTACGACTAGTTTTTCGGAGCCATTTTTATCACTTTCATGAAAAATTCCGACGACATTATTTTACGACGAAAAGTTAAAACTTCACAATAAATCATTACAAAACTATTGTAGGATGACATTTTGACGTAAATACTTGTAAAGTGATTTAAGAATGGTCAAGACGTCAAAAGAGTATTTTTTGACGATAAGTATTATTTTCAAAACTCGCAAATGGTATAAATAACATACGTAATGCATGCATAGCATAACGTTACATCATAACTCATTACGTATCATATCATTCATAATAGGTCATTTTCGAGATTCGCTACATTTCAATGTATCCACTTTTGCCATCGCATTATTGTCCAAGTGAGTCATAGCCCACTTTTCTCGCTTTAATTATTTATGAAACTCTTTGGGGAGATACATGCTCAATAATTTTATTACATTCATGACTATTTGCAAACTATATGTTATCCGAATCGAGTGTTTAGTCGCATGCAAGAAATGTGATTGCCATGCTTAGAATTTCCATATTATAATCCTTGGACCGATGGTCTTGGTATAATCATTGGACTGATGGTCTTGGTATAATCAAATGAACTAATGGTCTTGGTAGAATCATGAACTAATGGTCTTGGTAGAACCAAGTGAACTAATGGTCTTGGTACAATCTCGAATCGATGGTCATGGAACAATTTGAAACCGTATTTAATTATGTGTTATATTAAGTAACTGTGGATACATTAAGTTAGGCACTATTTTGTGAATTCATTTGACGATGTGGGCTTGAACATAAACTATATTACATTTTGGCAATGGGTTGTGAATACACGGTTGCAAGTTTTGTATGGGCGGAACTTGGGCGGGTGGATTTACAATGCCTTTCTTGCATAAACGATTTTGAAAGGCTTTACATTTCAACACAAACCCTATGAACTCACTCAACCTTTGTGTTGACACTTTTAGCATGTTTTATCTCGGTATCTAAGGCATTCACTTCATGGCATGCATTTGGACACATCATGGAGTCGCGGTGACGACGCGTCTCACTTGGGTTTTATGAACTTTAAAACATCGTTGAATTGTAACAAACTTATTTACGCACAAGATGATTTTCATTTGGGACCTACACTTTGTAAACTCGATTGTTTTATTAAATCAAACGATGTGTTTTCCAAACGACACTTTAGGTCGTTCAATATAACTGTGATTGTGATTCTATGACGATCAATCCCGAATTCCATTCACGCAAAATGTGTAATTTGGGGTGTGACTACTCGGATAAGAAGAAATCATGATCCGAATGTGAGCATGTCGGTCCAAATGTCACAACATCACATAATATCAACACTACAAAGGAAGAGTCGAGATTTATGTTAGCCGATGATCTCAATCTTTGGCTCAAACTCATTATCACGTGGATCGCTTAAAGACCTCCACTTAGATTAACCAAACATGCAAAATGAAGATTCAATGACTACGGCCTCTGAGCAAAGAACATTTACAAGAATCCAAGAACAATCTTAATGTAATATCTGTTTGTATTCAATGTAATTTGAGGTGACCTCCCTTAGGGGGAGATTGTTAGGATTTAGTAAATCCAGTTATTAAAGTGTCGGTCACCTCAAGTATATGTAATCGTTAGAAAGCTCGTAGTCGTAGTTGTTTTATGTTAGATAGTATTTAGTTAAGTATCACCGTGGAGGACGGACGGGTCTTTACCCAATGTATGCCTGATCCACAGCCCGTAGGTGGCGTTTATGTATGAAACTATAAATACCCTCTACCTCCTAAGGTAGAGGGTTGGAGCTCATAATAATACTTTTACTTTCTCTCACTAAGTTCCCAAACCTCTAACTCTTTCTCTCTCTAAAACCTCAAGTTATACGCCTACTTGTAGTCATGATTTGATGTGTTTGTAAAATCCAATATGTTACAGAGACCCATAAAACGAGGCATAAGATGTGACAAAACATGCCACATGAAACTAGTAGATGAGTTTCATAAGTCTAAGAGTTGCACTTGTAATGCAATTATCACCCGTCGTTTACCTATTGAATCCACCATTGCTAGTAGATCAACTGATGTGATAGGTGGAAGTTCAACTAGGATCTTAGCCTTTTATTAAGTTAATTGTTTTTATTTATAATGTGGGTAGTTAGATTTTAAAATGATTTAATTATTGAAAATACTAAAATTTAACTTTGAATTTTTGTTAGTTGTGTAATGCAACACGAATTGTAAACGATAGTTTGTACTCTTCTAGAAGAAGACAAACTGAGTCTCCTTTCCTTGTAAGAAAGAGAGAGACTTATTCCATCCTTTCTCCTTGTTCGAGAAAGCTTTAATAGGAACGATATAATTGCCCAAATTCTAATTGAACTCATAATTATAACAAAAGGCCCCGAAGTATAAGATTACATAAATATTTTATAAAAATATTATCGAATGGTGAATTTAGTGCATCCCCGTCCTTCAAACATTCCGTGCGGCTCAAATACTCCAAATCAATGCTATGCCTTACAAAACATGAGAAAATACATACTAAAAGTGTCAACACAAAGGTTGGTGAGTTCATAGGTTTAAGGTAAACGTAAATAAGATGAAGGAATTTTTAAGTAAAACCTCATGACAAGTATATGTCAGCCTAATCCTGTTACAAATTCCGCCCATACAAACTTGTAACATCTCGGTCCACATATAAATCCATGATGATAAATATAAGTGTAAAAGTTAAGTACGGACCACAAGATTTTAGTGATTAGTTCAAGAATGTACCAAGTCCGTTAGTTCAAGATTACACCAAGTTCTTTAGAGCGAGATTTTACAAAGTCCATTAGATCGTGATTATAACAAGTCCAATAGATCGTTATTATACCAAGTCCATTAGTTCAAGTTTATACCAAGTCCGTTAGATCTATATTATACCAAGTCCGTTAGATCAAGATTGTAAGGAATTGTGTCCAAAAGAAAATAATTGAAACTGTTTAGGAATGTAATAGGTAAATGAGTAATACATTTCAATAAAACGAACATTGTTTGTAAGTAATACATGCATGTAATCTCAAATAGTTCAAAACAAGTAAAAGTGGGGCTATAAAACTCACCGTTAAGTGAAGAGGCAAAGTGTAAAAACAAATGACGAGATAGTCACAGAAATATTAAGTGTACAGGAAAGTCACAAGCTTTAACGACGACCTAAAAATATAGTAGTCGCGTCTTAGGTATATATATATACACACACACACACACTGATGGATCTAGACACACACCTTGTGTCAATGATATTTTGTATAATATTATTAAGTACGCGAAATTTACTTAGTAATACTTAGAAGATGGATTATATGATGTATTGTATGTAAACACAGATTAAACACAAAACTTAAGCTCCAATATTATTGATGAATAATACGAGTGATCTTAGCTTATCACTAGGGTTACACCTTGAAGCCTTTGTGAGTAATACGTAGGTAATTAGATAAGTACCTAAGACAATGACCTAGGACCTCCTTTTATACAACAAGGAGTCCTTTACAAGATAAGTATAAATCTAACATTATAGAATATACACAAGATCTATTCTATACTTATCTAAACACGTTTAACTAAACATTATCTAATAGCAGTGGTAATAATGTACTAGCAGTGGGAATACGTTTCCACTGCTAGTGTTAATCCGAGTAGTGTAAACCACAACTATCCGTGGTAACGAATTATTCCCAACAATCCTCCCCTAAACTTATGATTTCTCTGCAAATCAATAAGTTTCTTCAATATGCATTATCTTCAAGGATTTGGGGAATTCAACCAAACACTTCACTTCTTTCTTAACTTCGAATAGCTCTTGAACATTGATCTTGAAGCCTATGTAACAATGCTCGACCTTCTCATTGTCTTCATGAACTCTTATTGTTGTACATAACATCACGGTGAGAGTTCCACTTCGAGTGGATATTCCTTCTCGAAGCATGAAAGCATCTTCTCCATTTTTGTAGAGACATGATGAACTTCACATGAATCATAGTAAAACCATTTAGTACGGGACATGTGCATGAGAATTTCCGAAATCATCATCAACATTTGGTTCATAGAGCCTTCTAAGATTAATCCATAAATGCATCTCCTTTGTATCTTTGAGATCTTGAGCATTAAATCTTTGTTGAACTAACCTCCATAGTGTATCAAGGTCATCTCGTCAAAAGCTTTTATAAGATCTTCAAATTGAATGAATGATGAAGTTTCACCACCTAGCCTTGTGATCTTCCATGTTGGAGCAAAATTGCTAGCGGTGTAAACCTCCCAATCAATGATAGGATGTTGAACTTGCGGTTGTTACGGATAAAAATCTTTTCTTCAATCACAATCATTCCGGTCATTGTTCTTGATGAATTTCTCGGTTGGAATTTCCTTCTCGAAGAGACATTGCTTGTTCTTCAAGAATCTTAGTCTTCTTAACAGTTTGAGAATCACTTTCTTTGGCCTTTCTCTTCAATCCAGAAACCTTTTAATTCTTCTTGAGCCCATTGGAGTAAAATCTTTATCTTGTTTTTGAACTCGTAGTAAGCCTTTTCAACTTGATCATCGACATTCCTTTGAATTGATGCTTTTCCAACCACCAACATGACAACAATAAGTCTTCATATATGAAAGAATTTGTGCCTTGGTAGGTTGTCTTGATTTCTTTGACCCTTTTGGTGAATTGATCACATCATCAAGCGCTTGATTGTTCTTCATTTGAATGAAATCCTTCAACCGAGCAGTTCTTTGTTCTTGATTAAGGATGCATCGCCTACCGTGTCAATTGCCTTTTCTTGATCATTTGATTATTAGCAATCAAGAATTCAATATCATCTTGATGAGGAACATAACTAAACTCGAGTCTTCTCTTTAAGAATTGTAGGTTGAGCGATTGGAAAGTGGATCTTCAATAAAATCTTCCATTCTATTCAATCTTTTAGTCTCCAAAAGCTTGCAACTTCCATTTCATCAAGCTTGTTCTTTTCAAGAACTTGTTCTTGATAATCTTTTAGCAATTTCACTATCAAGAGCAATCTGTGCTTGTCTTTTCTTTGAAATCCTTCTTCCGTTTGCTCTACATTTTCCATAACCGCTTTACCTTTGTCTTTTTCAATTTATCAAGTTCTTCACTTGCGGTGGCAATAGTTGGCTCTGCGGTGGAAATAGAATCGATGGTAAAATCGGTTGCGATGTAAAATGTCTTGATCATCAAGTTGCTCTCTATGAGTATCAACTTCCTTTGCTCCTTTACTTGTATCTCCTTCATCTTCAAAACAATTTTCCTCCCTAGTGTCGAACTGCTTTCCTCCCTGTTTGGGAGAAATTCCCAAATCATGATCACCGAATCACCATCAATAGGTGAGGATGAAGATGAAATCACCAACTTTGCGCCTTCTTGTGCCCTTTCAACCCTCGCAACTCCTCCTTTAAGGTCCGAATCTCTTCCTTTAAATGTTTAACATCCTTGGCATGCAGCCTTCTTGACATTTGCCAAATCCTTCAGAGATTCAAACCGCACGCTAACATTGTACACAAACCCATCAATTCCAATTGGTTCACACCGCCTCATCACTTCCAACCGTGTTACCTATTGGGAGAGGTGAATCATGGGGCAAAGGTTCGATTCCTCCCTAGTTGGACTAGGTGGAAGTCTAGAACCACCAACGCTTGTTCCTAGACCAAAAGGTTCGTAAACTTGTTGTGTTGTCATGAGAGGAGTTGATGCTTAGACCTTCTCTCATAGGTGTTTGAAATCGGTGGAGTATAATCAATGTTTGGAACATTAATTATGGGTGTGTTTTGTTCGGTTGTAATCTTAGCAAGCATTTGGGGAAGGAGAGGTGTAAAAATCATATTGCCATCTTTGTTCAAATTTTGAAAACTTTAGGCTTTAGGAAACCGATTTGATAAACATTAGTATGGGGTTGCAGTTGAAACTCATTTAGCAATCGCTTGCACAAACCTTGGATACATTAAAATTTTGTTTTACTCACATTGCCTTTCATACTTGTAAAAATAATTTGACCAGTTAAAAATCTTATCGTTGACTAGACAAACCAAAGGGTAAGCCATGGTTGAACTAAATTGCTCATAAGATGTTTTCTTTGGACTTAGACAATGCAATGTAGTATGAATCAAAAATCTCCATTGGGGACAAAACCACTCTTTTGAAAGTAGCCTTTTGTCGGTGGTATCATACCCCATGGATGATAAAGTATCATGAATTTCGGGCATAGGTAATGTGATGAGACCATTGAGATCACCCAATTGGAGTACTCTCCTCAAGGATGCTTCAAGAACATCAATAGTTACCCCATCCACGGTGACTCTTAGAGCATCCATCGTTTCATGTGTATCTCCAATCTCAAGTGTTATGGACTTAGCGTAAGTCCAAAAGCAGTTTGATTTGAGAGATATAAATTGTGGGTTTTAAAAGCAAAGCATACCTTATATGTGTGGTATGAAGAAAGTCCACAATCGATGATAAACAGGCCACTCTTCTCGTTAGACTTTTGTAGGTAGGCCACTAGGTTGTGCTCATCGCAAAGTTTAAAGGTGCCATTGAAACTTTTGATGAAAAACGATATTGTGTCAGTAAGAATCGAAAGAATAACTAGCCAATTGAGAGAGAAAGATATATAGGGTTAGGGTTTAGAATTATTGCTCTGATACCACTTGATGGATCTAGACACACACCTTGTGTCAATGATATTTTGTATAATATTATTAAGCACGCGAAATTTACTTAGTAATACTTAGAAGATGGATTATATGATGTATTGTATGTAAACACAGATTAAACACAAAACTTAAGCTCCAATATTATTGATGAATAATACGAGTGATCTTAGCTTATCACTAGGGTTACACCTTGAAGCCTTTGTGAGTAATACGTAGGTAATTAGATAAGTACCGAAGACAATGACCTAGGACCTCCTTTTATGCAACAAGGAGTCCTTTACAAGATAAGTATAAAGCTAACATTATAGAATATACACAAGATCTATTCTATACTTATCTAAACGCGTTTAACTAAACATTATCTAATAGCAGTGGTAATAATGTACTTGCAGTGGGAATACGTTTCCACTGCTAGTTTTAATCCGAGCAGTGTAAACCACAACTATCCGTGGTAACGAATTATTCCCAACACACACACACACATATATATATATACACTATTCTGATCGAGAAAGAATCTCTCCTGAACGACCAAGTCATAACGAGATTAAAAACCGATGCTTCCTTGGCCGTGTGGAACATGGATTAGCATTATGTCATTCCTACAAGTGATCCTCTTATATATATATATATCTAATATATATATATATATATATATATATATATATATATATATATATATATATATATATATATATATATATATATATATATATATATATATATATATATATATATATATATACCCTCTTCGTTCCATTGAGAAGGTTTTTATTTTGAGAAGATTGAGAAATCTTCGTTTGAACAAACCGATTCATGTTTTTGATTTGATTGAGTAAACCTCATTTTATGGTGATTCGAATCTATAAATCACAAATTTGATTCACAAATCATTGTTAAAATCGAGTTATGATGATGATTCATTAAATTTGTACAGATGATTCAAGATTCTACAATATCGCAAAATCAAATGATTTTTAACATTGATTCAAATTTTTTACACATTTTGAATTTTAATCACATTAAAATGAGTTTTACGCTTGGAAAACATGAATCAAAGTTACAAATCTATCATTTTTGAAAACCTTCTCAATCTTCTCAAAATAAAAACCTTCTCAATCGATTCGATTCTATATATATATATATATATATATATATATATATATATATATATATATATATATATATATATATATATATATATATATATATATATATATATATATATACACAAAATATTCCACACACTCCTTCAGCTTTATAAAAGCATTGGGATGAATTTGTAAACACATAGCTCATTCGGTTTATGAAAGCATTGGGACCAGAGTCGAAAAATATTCCACACACTCCTCGCCAGAACGGGGTTGTTGAAAGACGAAATCGTACTCTTGTGGAAGTTGCACGTACTATCTTGATCTTCTCTAAGGCTTTGATGTTTCTTTGGGTGGAAGCTATTGCCACAATTGTTACACCCAAAACCGATCCCTAATACATACTCTTCACAACAAAACTCCATATGTGTTAGTGCATAACAGATACCGGATCTCGTTTCTACGTGTGTTTGGGGATTTATGCTATTCAACCAATGATGGTCAAGATCTGGGAAAGTTGAAAGCTAAAGCTAATATTGGAATTTTCGTTGGTTATGCACCGATCGTAAGGGTTACCGAATCTACAACAAACGAACCCGATATATCATGGAAACTATTCACGTAACGTTTGATGAGTGACCGAGCAAGCGGCTCCTGGACACACCGATTCGGACCCTCACCGAACTTTTGTCACATGGACCAATTAGTTCGGTCTTGTGCGACTCCTTAATCACACGCCTGCTAAGATACTCCTCCTTATGTACCTCCTTGAAGAAGACTTGAAGACTTCGCTTGATCCGATGTTTGATGAATAATTTGGTGACAACTAATGATACTCCTACACCACCAAATGCTATTGCTTTCCTTAATGGCGATCTCAAAGAAGTGGTCTATGTGAGTCAACCGGAAGGATTTGTAAATCCCGAGCACCTTGATCTGCGAAAAGACATGAAGAAAACTCTACTTTGATCAAAGAAATTTGTTCCTCAAGACGCTTCCATCAAGAATCAAGGAGCTTGATCAAGGCATTGGAACTACAAATTGGTAAAATAAGCAATGCACTTCATGAAAGGGGATCCGAAGTCTACAGCTCAACCGAAACCAATCCAAGAGATCATGTCAAGGCGATCACCACTCTCAAGAAGTTGTACCTAATGTTTCTTTTCTTGGACGTTTGTTGGATCTTTGAAAAGCCAAAATTCTTCTTTAACTTTCCATAAGTTTAAGAAGATTGCTCAAG
Source organism: Chrysanthemum lavandulifolium (assembly GCA_022545495.1). Classification (NCBI taxonomy): domain Eukaryota; kingdom Viridiplantae; phylum Streptophyta; class Magnoliopsida; order Asterales; family Asteraceae; genus Chrysanthemum; species Chrysanthemum lavandulifolium. Next base: position 69,760,221 of record CM040242.1, read on the forward strand.
GAGAAGTCAAGAATTGAAGAGGAGATCAAAGCTACCATGAAAAAATAATGCTCTTCAGTTGCTCAGAATGCTTTACCTCAAAAGGAGAAAGACCTGGGAGTTTTACTTTACCTTGTAGTATTAATGATATGTCTTTCAATAAAACCTTAGCTGACTTAAGAGAAAGTGTTAGTCTGATACCTTGTTCGACCTTTACCACACTAGGTTTAGGTAAATTAGCTCCTACTAGATTATTCATTGAATTGGATGATAAGGCGTGAAACGTCCCAAAGGTATTGCTAAAAGCTGTTTTAGTGAGGATTGAAAAATTGTTTTTTCTTGTAGACTTTGTTGTTTTAGATCCGCCGAGGACATTAAAATTCCATTGATCCTTGGAAGACCTTTCTTGTCTAACGCTCATGCTAAAATTAATGTGTTTAAATGGAAAATTTCTTAAGAGTAGGGAATAACAAATTAGTTTTAAGAGCGATGATCTTATTAAGAGTATTATTAAAAGTGTTTATGTAATATGATTAAGAGAACGTATGGAACTTGATTTAGAAGATAGGCTAGTGGGCAAAACATTGATTCTAAATAGATCACAAGACCCAAATGATGGAGATTACATTAAATTAAATGACCTTAATATGCCACTAGAGCTTAATGATCAAGTAATCGAGGATGTAAAAACTGAGATTGAGGATGGATAAATTGTTTCCATACCAGTAGTCAATATGATTAATACTAGAAATTATGATGATTTCGATGGATATCCTAGTTTTTGCGATTAGGGTATAAGGATCCATATTAATTATGCTTATAATTTGAAATTTTCGTGCATGATAGGTTATAAACATGTTAACGCTAACTATTTCCCCATTCCTCCTATTAATGTTATGTCTAAGGATTTTTTTAATTCAATTATGAATAAGAAGCTTGAATATAAAGGGAAAAATGTGCTTGGAGTGTTTATGAATGTGCCTATTTTTGTTGGAAATGTTTCTATCATTACAGAATTTGCAGTGGTGGAAAATATAGATGCGTATCGTGACAAAGATATGGGTGATATTATCATCGGAAAACCATTTTGAAAAGTTGCTTGTGTTGAAGCAAAACGATTTACGGGAACCATCAACTTTTTCAATGGTCAAGATAATGTTACTTTCCAGATGGCCCGCTCGAATCCGAGATTTAAACACCTCTCCAACGATAAGTGTAATAATATTTGGCCACTATTACAGGTTAGTACACTTGACATATTACAGGGAATCGAGCATCCATATCAAAAGTTAAAATGGTTCTACAAGGGTGCCATTAATTTGGGACCCGAATATATTCGGGATGAGAAGACCATTGAACTGCTCACACGAGGACATGTGAGCATGCATGAAACAATGTAGGAGCTAAAGATAAATCTAACTTAAAGACTCTAGAATAAAGAGAAGTGCTTCCCGGGAGACAACTTGGAATTTTTACTATTTTAGTTTTCGAGTCTGTTAGACATGCACATCGATACGACACATCCTATAAAAAGGATGCGGCATATCGACCGTACTGGTCATATCTATCCTTTTATTTTTCTGCATTTTATTTTATTTTTTCACTTCAAACTTTTTGTCAGTTGTTTTGATATGACGTATCCAAGTTTAAGGATACAGTGCATGAAATTTCTAACTCGTGTTTTAGTCTAGGCTTGATAAGGTGCATCCCATCCCATGGATGCGGCATATCGACTGACCTAATGAAATTTTCAGTTTTAGTATTTTATTTTTATTTTGTTTTAAACTAACCATCGATTAATCTGAGATACACTAGCTGTGATTTTCATGTTCATTAACACAGGATGATTACAAGGAAGTGGTGGTATACATACATTCTGTATTTTTACGTGTGTTGTAGCCATCGGGCATCCAAACATCATTGCACATACATAAAATAAAATTTGTTCACAAACGCATCATAGAGGATTATACCGAGCAAATCTTAAGAGTTTTCCATTCTAATTCTTTCTATTTTATGATGAGGACTTTGTTTATCTTAAGTAGGGGAGGGGATGGAGAATTAGAATGTTTCTTATCCTTATTTTTCAAAATATATGTAATATTCTTAATATATGTCAAATTAAAAATTTTCTAGCATGTTTTGTGAAATAAAGTTGCATAACCGCACACGAACCCTTATTTCCATATTGTGAATTAAGACTTGATTTCCATTATTTTACCCAAATTCCACAAAATATGAGTGTGCTTGTGACTTGTAGTAAACTTTAAAACTTGGTCGAATATTATTCGAGACCAACATAATGAGTATTATTGGAGTAACTTGGGTAAATTTCTAGGATTACACCCAAAAACTTTTATATGTTATGTTATATTAAGTAACTAATGTTAGTTAACCCCATATAAACCCTTTTGTTACTCTCATTTTAAGAGTAAGATACCCCTAGAAAACCCTCGGATCCATTCCTTTGCTTTACACCCAATATAAATTGTTTTGTTACACCTTACAACTTAGCCTACCATGTAGATTAAGGTCGTGGTTGATTACTTTTTGTAAAGTGTGTATTTCCTATGTTTTTTGTATGTTTCTTATCTATGGTTAGGTCGGGAATTGGACATCGAATGGGAATGTGATAGTAGTAGATATTTTTAATTTTCATGTGTTTACTACTATCACTATTATTTTTATTTCTAAAGGATGAAGTTATGATGGAAAAATTATCCAGATATATTATGATGGAGAAGTGGTGAAATTTTACACCATTAGATATTTCGTTTAAAAGAAATCGTAAAAATAAAGAAGAAGAAAAAAGAGAGAAAAAGAAAGTATGAGAAAGAAGAAAGATGGAGAAAATCAGTTTGTAAAAGCTTAACCGAAGTTATATTAGAACTAATTGATTATTCATTGGTACGTTATAAACCAGCGATGTAAAGTTATGTATTAGTGGAGCTATCACCACTATTTGTTGTATTATATTTATAGATTGCAAGGATTTGGCCGTTATGGTAATGCCAACTAAGGTTTATTCTTTGATTGAGATATCATTGAGTCCAATTTTGTCTACCTATTAAAGCGTGAGTTAGTCTATGATTTGTGTCTTTTCAAGGGAATGTCGGAAGTAACTAACCACATTGTTTCATTCTTGTATGGACTTAATTTATTTTTTTTGTGATTTTATTTTAACAACAATTATATGTTTCCCTTATCCTTACCCTTTTACCAAGTTACTTTATTCGTTTTTTGCTTTCAAGCATCCGGATAAAGTAATGGCTTAGTGAGAATGTCAAATGCATGAATAAGGTAGTGACCATCCAAGTTTTTGAGGAATCTAATGACACGCCAACGATCTGGTGTGTGTTTTTGTAAATATCCGTTATGCAAATAACGCGCCAGCGAACCGAGATACACACTAGTGACCATCCGTTGTTTGTGAAATCAAGGATTCGTGCCAGCGATCTATTGTGTTTGTGTAAGAGATGTTTGAACAAAAGCTAGGTACAACCCTTAAGCCTTATCATGTTTAACCCAATTTACCGCTTTAAACTTGTTACTCCTTAGCTTTAGTGGTGGAGATGTGTATCCTTGCCAAGCTTATAATAGAATACTCGTCACGACTTAGCAATTGAGCGAACTACTTAAATGTTACCACATAGATTAGTTGAGCAATTTGAGTGTTTTCATTTTCCTATTTCGTGAGGTGTTTGGTTGTGTAATTGAGATTAAAAAGAATGAATGCTTAACTATAAAAAGACCCTAGATAATGTTTAGGATACATTTTCATAAGTTTAATCTAAGGTTTACTTGAGGACAAGTAAAGTTCAAGTGGGGGATGTTTGATGACATCAAATAACAACATCTTATTAACATCATTTATCCTATGTATATTGTTTGTTTTGTATTATTTTATATGAGAATAGATACTTAATTGCTTACCTTTATAAATCTCATTTATAAATAAGCATTAGGTGAAAGTTAGCTATTTTGGACACAAATTGGAGCAAAATGGATTAAGTTGGGAAATTCTCTTGAACTAAAGACAGACATCGTCGTATCATTCCAGATGATATGACGTACACCAAGACTTAGATGAATATGAAGACCATTGCACGACTCAAGCATACACCGTATGGATTTATCCTATGCGCCATATATGAAACCTTGTTCAACGAAGATAATTTGACTTGCTTTAATCCAGATCGCCGCATGACATCCCGGAGATGCGTCGTATCAATCTCAAGACTTCACAAGAAAATCCAAGATATTGAAGACAACATACGCCGCTTGAAGAATGAAGATGCGCCGTATCATTTGGCGGCATCTGAATACTCCGTAATATAATAATCTTGGACCTCATGTGAAGTTACCTAGATACGGCGTATCGGATAAACCGATCGCCAGATCGACTGCTTTCTAGAATGTATAAATAGAGGATCGACCGCCAAATTTTGAGAGGGCAATCACACACGTGACTAGACAACCGACCACACAAAGACACAACCGAAGGATGAAATCGAGCAATAAGAAGGTCCTACTAGTGCATAACCCCTAGGAAAATTGGCTTAATTTGTATTAGTACTCTTTAATCATTTGGTTAGCGTACTTTTCACTATTTTATCATACTTAAATACTTACAATCATTTAAAGATTATATGATGTTTTAGCGGATGCTCATGCATATGTTTTGATTACATTATTACTTCATTAATATCATTTGTATGATTAATGTAAGCCCTAAGTGGTTAATTAATAAATTGACAATTATTAAGGTAGATTTTATGCGGATTTCGATTAGTCACGACAAGATTAGTCTATTGAGAAAACTTAAAAGCCGAAATCTAGATGTTTAGCTTAGTCTAAATATTGGAATGAGATACGCACTTACGTGAGCAACCAAAGAGAGAGAATAGATATAGTACTCATCATATAAAACTAAACAATTAGCCAATACATCTTCCTTACTATCGGCTTGATCTCTTATCTGCTATTTATACTTCTATCTATGTATGTGTGTGTCATTTGCATTATTACTTTTATTTACAGCTTTACTTAATCTAAACAACGTGAAAGTCTCTCAGGCTAAAAACCCCCTTTCGTTAGATTAGGTTTAATTATACTAACTTTAGAATTAAAATCGATATATATTTAATTGTTGATGTTCCACTCTTAGTGATCGACACTTTACTTAGAACTAGGCTACAATGATCGGGTACATCGCCTGTTAGTGTTTATTATAGGTTAAGTCGGCTATAAATTTAAAACTTGAAAACAATAAATATACCTACAACGAAATAGACACATCAATAAGAATACTTTGTAGTTTGAGAAGTCGTTGAGATGATTTGTCTCAAAAGATGTTGCGCTTGCTTCAAATACCCTATGGAATGTACCATGGCAATATTTGTACTATGATACTTGTACTAGAATGCACACGTATAAAATGACACTCATCATATTTTTCAAGCCTTTCATTTTTGTGAGTTTGAAACAAGTATTCTCAAAGTTTAATCAAATAACACTTATCATATTTAGTATTTGGATAATGGAACTGTAAGCAGCTGTATTAAATAATGGATTGATATACCAGGTATGGTCTTTTTCATTTGTACTACTATGTTCTATATTTTCTTGTTTAATCCATGAATAAATTTATTTATCCTAAATTGTCCATTATCAATCAACGAAACGGGAGTATTGTTGACCTAAGACAAATGTGAGTGATTGGTAATGAATATTAAATGGTGTGCCCGTAAAACTCATATATTATTCACTGGCTATGAATATTGGACTACTCCAACCTACAAGAATTCACTTTATTGATCGGCGTCATTGGATATTCTCACAAGTGGTTATATTACTCGTCCTTAAACTTGAGATGCAAGTAGTACTTGCATGTGTAGATATCATTTTCTTGAAATAGTTAAACGTTGTCCTGAATAAGGTAGTTTATAAAGGCTATTTCTTCATAAATGATGTGAAGCACATGAATGACACGTAAAGTCAAAATAGGATTTGTTCCTTCACATTTTTCTGGAGTTCGATACTATTGGGCCCCTCGTTAGATCAGATTTTTGCACGGCCGTGCCCAAAGTAAGTCAAAATGAGTCTTGTTTACGTTTGGTTATCTAGATTAATATTTATAAACGAGAAACAAAATAGTTAAACATTATGGAATGACTTTGATCTATATCCATAGTTTAACAAGTATCTAAAACAAAAGGATGTTTAATAATAAATCATTTACACTTAAACGTTTTATGAAACCGTAATAAGGTATTTCTGGGAGCATTCATGTGTTGCTAGATGTTAACCTTTGCTAGTACAGTTATTTATGTGATCACATTCACAATTGGAAGCTATTGGTATATGCTCACGTCATATTAAACAATATACAACTAGAAATACGTGAGCCTGTGGGGCATACGTGTATTGTAAGCTCTCGGAAAATTTCAATGTAATAGCTTTAATCAGAAATTAAGCACGGTCTATTTTATCATGAAAGTTTCTAAACGTCACATTTGCATATCATTTGGCATATGCCTGATCAACGCAACTTGAGCGTTCATAAATATACCAGTTGGATCGTAATAAAATTCTCCACGATCTTGATAATCTTAAAATACGAACGAATGCGTAAAATTTGTAAAATACGAATTAAATTATAATAAAAATATATTAAAATTAGATTGGGCCTCGAACTCATCGGACTTTATACCACCTCGTAACCCAACCCAACTCGTTAATGGGCCTTGCAACCGGATCAAGCCCACACCGTTATCATTGTGGGCCTCGCTAGCTAATTTGAGCACAACGCCCTTAATAACATTTCGGGCCTAATCTAGGTGCAAGAATTAACAAGAAGAGCCCAACATTCTTTTTTTTACGGGCCTCGTCTAACCAACCCAATCCCAAGCCCAAGAGCTATCTAAGCATTATAACCAAAAATCTGATTTAAGGAAATACTAGTTGAGATTTCGTTTCTGTGGACATTCGAAGCCAACAAAATGCGCCCAAACGAAACAAGCAAATACAAATATCTTGTTCCCTCATGTGATAGCGTGTGTAAGTGATGAAATAGGAGACAAAGCAACACACTTTTAGCCATCCTAAACAAGTATTATAATAGCCTAATATGACTTGACCATGCTTTGACTTTCATGACCAAAGGATAATGTGTTTTTCTTTGCCTCTTATGAAGTGACTCAACCTCACCATGCCCTTGAAATTCGGCTGCGAATTTTGCATGCCAAGACCCAACAAAAATCACCTTACTTTTCCTTGGAAACTTGGAAAATCATGCTTAAAATAATAGAAACACATTACTTGCTTCCCCTTTATAAACCACCCTAACCACTTAGCAAAGTCTCACCACTCACTAGTTCACTTAAACTATCACACACCACAAAGAAAACCTTCCAACGTGGAGCCTAGGTTGAAGGAAACAAGAAGGAAAATAAATCGCTAAGGGTCTTTATGAATCGATTGGGTAGGAGGTGTCACACCCCAAATTACATTTTTGCGTGAATGGAATTTGGGATTGATTGTCATTGCATCACAATCACAGTTATATTGAACGACCTAAAGTGTCGTTTTAAAAACACATCGTTTGACATTTAATAAATGTATTCATAGTTTACAACATAGGTCCCAAAAGTTTACAAAGTTTGCGGAAATATAAATATAATACAAGTCCAAACGATGGTTTTGAAAGAAAGTGCCATAATGTACAATGATGTAAGTCGACGCCGCGACTCAAAAGGTGGTTCCTTAACCATGCCATGATGAAAATGCCTTAGTTACCTGAAAATACATTGCTAAAACGGTCAACAATAATGTTGGTGAGAAATCATAGGTTTATATAAATGTTTTATACGACTACGCAAGTATAGATCGTGCATGACAATCATGTCACGTAAAATGTTCTTGGTATGACAAACATGTCATATAAAATGTTACAATTGCTTTAAGCCCATGACACCAAACGAGACTGTTCATAATGTAGGCCCCAAAAGAGTGTTTGCGGACAACTCAATAATGTTATTAAATGAGATGCATCCAGACACTAGTTGGGATTCACCAACCCGGATGGAGGCGCCACCGATAGATCTATCCACTCACCCTCGCTTCTAAGATTAACTTAAGCAATGGGACTTTCAATTGGCAAATGCGGTAACTTAAGCAATGTAAATGAATTTAACATACTTGGTATCGTAATAAAATGTTGTGCAATGCATTCTCCCCGTAGGTTTGAAAATAATTAAAAGCATGTACGACGGGGCTATGAAAACTCACTTGATAAACCGGTGTGATGACAAGAGTGAGTACAATCGAGGTATAGGGTGATGTTTCAATCTGGACCTATTACGAATGATATGGTATGTAATGAGTTGCAATGTAATGTTATGATATGCATGCATTATGTTATTTATACCATTTCGGGTTTTGAAAATAATACTTATCGTTGAAAATACTCTTTTGACGTCTTGACCATCAAAATCACTTTACAAGTATTTACGTCAAAATGTCATCCTACAATGGTTTCGTAATGTTTTATAGGAAATTTTCACTTTTCGTCGTAAAATAATGTCGTCGAAAATTTCTTGAAAATGACAAAATGGCTTCAAAACTAGTCGTGAAATAGTGTACGTCCAACGTTAGAGAACGAACTCGACGGTTTTGGAAAGTTTGTATCGAAATCTAGAAGTTTCAGTTCAGGAGTTTTCGTCATAAAGGTCTCGAACGTAAAGATAATAAGGGTTAAAGATTGTGATTTTGTCTAATTGTTGTGTAAAAGTGAGTTTCGCCAAGTTTGAGCAACCGTAATTAATTTATTAAAACTCCGCTATATAAACGGTTGATTGTTTTGAAAAATATGCTCGGTGATCTTGATTTTATTAGAAGACATTTCGTTTCAAAAGTTCCACATCATTGATAAAAACAACCGCTAACATGGTCGTTTTAGTTACCGTAATACTTATCTCGTAAAATAATATAGTTTTTAGGAAAATAATAGTTACGGAAATTTTATGAAAACGCATATCTTCGTCGTTTCAAACCGCTTTCACGTATAATACGTCCTTAGTTTCGTATCAAAGTATACTAATATATTTTGACAAGTCGAAATAATTTGTAAAGCTTAAGGCTCGTTTTGACTCGAACAAGGTAAAAACATGTTGTTGAAATTTCGAAAATTATATATTTCGTCGTCAAACTTTAAAAATTCATAACTTCTTCGTTATAACTCCGTTTTTATCCGCTCAAGCGCCACGGATTCGTTTTAAAGTATATTTTCTAAATATCAAGGCCAAAATTTCGTGCCTACTGTCGGATTTTCCAGAAAATCAAAATAAGGACAGAACACTTTTTATACTTATCGAAAATAGTTTTCTCGTACTAAACCTATTCCAATCCCTTCAAATCAACTCCAAAGCTAATCTAATCCTACCATACACCTTCTTAGGGTGTCATGGGTTCCTAGACATCATCAAGACCAATATATACCAAGCGGATAATTATAGGATGACCATATATATATATAACTCTAAAAATCATGAAAATGGTATAAACAACACAAGTCTTGCATGCTTGTTCCAAAAATGAAGAGATACTTATGAAATGAAAAGAAGACATGAAAAATATAAATGATATGCTTACAAGTTAATATGATGAGGTGTAAGGAACAAGGTTAAACCTAAACACTCTTGGTTTTTATTTCAAAACCTAATAAAGAGTATTATCTAGATTGTAATACTTGTGCTTGAGAAAAAAAAAAAATAATGATCCCTTTGCTCTTGATGTAGAACCGGTTTTGGAAGAACCCAAGGAGAGAAGAAAAACTTTTATCTAACTATGTGAATTATTTGAGATACATGAATGTGTAAAAATGAAAGAGTAAGACTTATGTATATGTAAACTTTTCAACAATCAAGAACCATGCCAATCCATTAATGCCACCCTCTTGGACCGGATTTTAGGGATTTGTTTCCCAAATATTTTTTTTTCTTTCTTTTATTGCATATATACTTGTGTAAATAAAAAGTGTAAGTTAAATAAGTATAAGTAAAGGTAACTTGTCTATATTTGTGAAATTAGGATAGTGTTGTCTAAAAATAATCTTTAACGGATCAAAATAAAGTATATTGAGATCATATAAATTGTAAAAATGCATTTCTTGAAAGATTTGAGTGAAATAATAATTGTCGTGTAGTTTTTGAGAAAAGTGTCGTAATAATATAACTTGAACGATTTATATACAAAATAAATTTAAAACACTAGGTAAACTCAAAATATAGTTTTATAAACTAAATTTAAGTATAAAAATATACCGGATCATTTTTGGAAGTAACGGATTAAATATTCAAAATAATAACTCACGCGATAACGTTTATTTAATATAAAATTTACGCGATTAATGTGAAATGAAATGTCATGAATGAACTAACATGATGCAAATGATGCTAATGAAATGTAGACTAAACTTAGTCCATATGAAATGTTCGTGATGATATGATCATGAATTCGCCGCTAAACCTTTAAGGTTACGCGAATTTGGAACACGTAAACCTAGTTTACGATAAATGTTGAAATTGTGAAACTTGAGAAATGACTTGAAATTGCGAGTTGTCACATTAGCCCATCAAAAAGGAATTCAGTCCCCGAATTGGTTCGTGTTAGTCTATCGAATTTTGAGTTTTGATGAATAACGAGGAGAAAAGACATGGAGAAGTGTCGTTACGGTTGTCGATGATTGAGAGTGTCTAAAACATCATAGTAAGCAAAATATCGGACGAATCTCTCATAAGTAACACTTTGACTTTGAAATATGTGAAGATTTTGCTTGCACTAAGATTTATAATTAATCGCCCCAACATAACATGATCCCTCCAGAATTAGACATAGTTAGCTAGGCTATGTATAATTAAGGAACGATGATGTGACGTTCGGTTTAGTTGTTATAACTCTCAATGTTTACAAGGATTTAAATTGTGCCGTTACAATGATGGTTAAAGTAAAGGAATACAAAAAATCTCGTAAGTAATAACAAATCGGAAAGAAAATAGGTACGATAGATGAGAATATTTTACAACAGTGGTTTATCAAAAGTAGTACATCTTAAGTTATAAGGATTCGAATACGATGAAGACATAACTTAGTACAACATAGTACATAAAGAAAAGATAAGACGTTAGTTTCAAACTTCTTGGTCTTCCCGTGTTGTGACCATGACGAGCTTCTCCTCCTCCTAACATGTATGCATTCCATGAGCACCTTCAACTTGTTGACCTTGGTTTGAGGACATTGATTCCGATAGTGTCCTTGTTCCCACATCCGAAGCACGTGACTATGGCTTTACCTTTACAATCCACGGCTAGATGTCCCAGCTTTTGGCACTTGTGGCACTTGGCGAGCAAGGACCCAGTGATGGAAATTACATTGATTACATAATGGGTGTGTTCCAAAGATACCCTCTACCTCCATTTGGTGCGTGACATAAACCATTCCGCTTCTTGCCTTCTATTTTGTTGTTGATGATGGTTAGTGTTGCGGTTTTGTTGTTGTTGTTATAATCTCCTTGGTCGCTTTCCCATTTCCTTTTGTTGTTGTCGATTTGATTATCGTCGTTGTTGTTGTTGTTTTGGTTATTGTTGTAGTTGGTGCGGTTGTTGGTATTGTGGTTATGGTTGGTGTTGGTGTACTTACCTCTCTTCACTACCTGGGCCATGAGCTTTTGAGTCACCCTAATAGCTTCCTCGATAGTTTGTGGATCAAACGAAGTCACATCTCCTTGAATAACCTCGGGAAGTCCCCCGATAAAAGCCTCTAATAACTTCTCGTTATCTGAAACCATCGATGGGCATAACACGGCCAATTCTTGAAACCTTCGAATGTAAGTGTCAATATCATACCTAATTGTTACTAGTTCATAGAATTACATCTCCAACTTTTTCACTCCGTACGAGGACAAAATTTCTTAGTTACCAAACCCTTGAATTGCTCCCAAGTAAGCTTGAAAGCATTCTCCATTCCATCGGTTGAGCATATGAGTTCCACCACGACAACGCTCCATCAAGTAATGTACTTGTAGCAAACTTGACCTTGCTATCATCCGGCAATTACATAGCAAAAACACGGACTCAATTTCTCAAACCATCGAACCATGGCGGTGGCTCCTTCGGTACCTCTAAACTTCGTGGGATCTCCACTTTTGAAATCCTTATACGAGCAGATTTTGGCTCAGACCCTCCTGCATTTCTGCAGCAGCAAAGCCTAGCGGCTTCAAGAAGAGCATGCCTCGGAAGCAGCAGCAGCACCACCGCTTTCCTTTCAATCCTTAGAGCATTGGCTACGCTATCCCTTACTAACTTTTGAATAGCCGCTGAGTCATTCCGGTGTGGCTTTCTTTGGCGCCATTTCTTCTTCAAAATAAAAGGAAAGATGAGACGTAGCAAAATCCGATGTTAAAATATGCGCTCTAAAGAGAGGTGATAAGAAATGATACGTTTGAGGTTATTTTTCAAAATGATCGACGGGTTCCGAAAAGATGGGTTATGAGGTGTTGTAAGTGCTTCAAATGTATGGTGGTTTAGCGGCTTAATGTGTGAATAACGTGTAACTCGACATGTTAGTGGTGCAATAGAGGAGTGAGAGTGACTTCGCCCTACTTAAAGGTTCATCTCGGCATTCGTCGTTATCGGTGATGAGTCAATTGATGTGAAAATTATGATAGAGAATGACAAGGAATTCTCCACATTTAGAGTATGAAGAAAGAATAATGGAATGGGCATTTAAAGGCATCCATGTGACAATCGATATGAAATGAAAGTAAATAACTCGAAAAATATAAGTATGAACCGCATGTAAAGTGAACATGCACTTATGATGAAATGATGAGATGCTATGATAATGTAGTTATAGTCTAGGGTCAATGATGCAACCTAGTTCTCTATAATAGAAGCTCGATGCCAATCTGTCACACCCCAAATTACATTTTGCGTGGAATGGAATTCACAGGGATTGATTGTCATTGCATCACAATCACGATTATATTGAACGACCTAAAGTGTCGTTTTAAAACACATCGTTTGACATTTAATAAATGTATTCGAGTTTACAACATAGGTCCCAAAAGTTTACAAAGTTTTGGAAATATAAATATAATACAAGTCCAAACGATGGTTTTGAAAGAAAGTGCCATAATGTACAATGATGTAAGTCGCGCGCGACTCAAAAGGTGGTTCCTTAACCATGCCATGATGAAAATGCCTTAGTTACACGAAAATACATTGCTAAAACGGTCAACAATAATGTTGGTGAGAAATCATAGGTTTATATAAATGTTTTATACGACTACGCAAGTATAGATCGAGCATGACAATCATGTCACGTAAAATATTCTTGGTATGACAAACATGTCATATAAAAATGTTACAATTGCTTTAAGCCCATGACAAAAGCGAGACTGTTCATAATGTAGGCCCCAAAGAGTGTTTGCCAGACAACTCAATAATGTTATTAAATGAGATGCATCCGTATTACTAGTTGGGATTCACCAACCCGGATGGAGGCGTCACCCTCGATAGATCTATCCACTCACCCTCGCTTCTAAGATTAACTTAAGCAATGGGGACTTTCAATTGGCAAATGCGGTAACTTAAGCAATGTAAATGAATTTAACATACTTGGTATCGTAATAAAAATGTTGTGCAATGCATTCTCCCCCGTAGGTTTGAAAATAATTAAAAGCATGTACGACGGGGCTATGAAAACTCACTTGATAAACTGGTGTGATGACAAGAGTGAGTACACTGAGGTATAGGGTGATGTTTCAATCTGGACCTATTACGAATGATATGGTATGTAATGAGTTGCAATGTAATGTTATGATATGCATGCATTACGTATGTTATTTATACCATTTGCGGGTTTGAAAATAATACTTATCGTTGAAAATACTCTTTTGACGCCTTGACCATCAAAATCACTTTACAAGTATTTACGTCAAAATGTCATCCTACAATGGTTTCGTAATGTTTTATAGGGAAATTTTCACTTTTCGTCGTAAAATAATGTCGTCGAAAATTTCTTGAAAATGACAAAAATGGCTTCGAAAAACTAGTCGTGAAATAGTGTACGTCCAACGTTAGAGAACGAACTCGACGGTTTTGGAAAGTTTGTATCGAAATCTAGAAGTTTCAGTTCAGGAGTTTTCGTCATAAAGGTCTCGAACGTAAAGATAATAAGGGTTAAAGATGGTGATTTTGTCTAATTGTTGTGTAAAAAGTGAGTTTCGGCCAAGTTTGAGCAACCGTAATTAATTTATTAAAACTCCGCTATATAAACGGTTGATTGTTTTGAAAAATATGCTCGGTGATCTTGATTTTATTAGAAGACATTTCGTTTCAAAAAGTTCCACATCATTGATAAAAACAGCCGCTAACATGGTCGTTTTAGTTACCGTAATACTTATCTCGTAAAAATAATATAGTTTTCGAAAATAATAGTTACGGAAATTTTATGAAAACGCATATCTTCGTCGTTTCAAATCCGTTTTCTCACATTATAATACGTCCTTAGTTTCGTATCAAAGTATACTAATATATTTTTGACAAGTCGAAATAATTTATAAAGCTTAAGGCTCGTTTTTGACTCGAACAAGGTAAAAACATGTTGCTGAAATTTCTGAAAATTATATATTTCGTCGTCAAACTTTAAAAATTCATAACTTCTTCATTATAACTCCGTTTTTATCCGTTCAAGCGGCCACGGATTCGTTTTAAAGTATATTTTCTAAATATCAAGGCCAAAATTTCGTGCCTACTGTCGGATTTTCCAGAAAATCAAAATAAGGACATAACACTTTTTATACTTATCGAAAATAGTTTTTCTCGTACTAAACCTATTCCAATCCCTTCAAATCAACTCCAAAGCTAATCTAATCCTACCATACACCTTCTTAGGGTGTCATGGGTTCCTAGACATCATCAAGACCAATATATACCAAGGGGATAATTATAGGATGACCATATATATATATATAACTCTAAAAATCATGAAAAATAGTATAAACAACACAAGTCTTGCATGCTTGTTCCAAAAATGAAGAGATACTTATGAAATGAAAAGAAGACATGAAAAATATAAATGATATGCTTACAAGTTAATATGATGAGGTGTAAGGAACAAGGTTAAACCTAAACACTCTTGGTTTTATTTCAAAACCTAATAAAGAGTATTATCTAGATTGTAATACTTGTGCTTGAGAAAAAAAAATAATGATCCCTTTGCTCTTGATGTAGAACCGATTTTGGAAGAACCCAAGGAGAGAAGAAAAACTTTTATCTAACTATGTGAATTATTTGAGATACATGAATGTGTAAAAATGAAAGAGTAAGACTTATGTATATGTAAACTTTTCAACAATCAAGAACCATGCCAATCCATTAATGCCACCCTCTTGGACCGGATTTTAGGGGGATTTTGTTTCCCAAATATTTTTTTTTTTCTTTCTTTTATTGCATATATACTTGTGTAAATAAAAAGTGTAAGTTAAATAAGTATAAGTAAAGGTAACTTGTCTATATTTGTGAAATTAGGATAGTGTTGTCTAAAAATAATCTTTAACGGATCAAAATAAAGTATATTGAGATCATATAAATTGTAAAATGCATTTCTTGAAAGATTTGAGTGAAATAATAATTGTCGTGTAGTTTTGAGAAAAGTGTCGTAATAATATAACTTGAACGATTTATATACAAAATAAATTTAAAACACTAGGTAAACTCAAAATATAGTTTTATAAACTAAATGTAAGTATAAAAATATACCGGGATCATTTTGGAAGTAACATTAAATATTCAAAATAATAACTCACGCGATAACGTTTATTTAATATAAAATTTACGCGATTAATGTGAAATGAAATGTCATGAATGAACTAACATGATGCAAATGATGCTAATGAAATGTAGACTAAACTTAGTCCATATGAAATGTTCGTGATGATATGATCATGAATTCGCCGCTAAACCTTTAAGGTTACGCGAATTTGGAACACGTAAACCTAGTTTACGATAAATGTTGAAATTGTGAAACTTGAGAAATGACTTGAAATTGCAAGTTGTCACAGGAGGGAAAACGCATAAGAGTCTTGGAGACTTTTGGTAATCCGTTTTGGTTATAAGGAGAACACGGGGTTCAAATAAGTTCACAAACGCTCTAGTCTCACGTTCGTCTCCACTCTACTCAAGTGTGGTATGTACCCATCGAAACTCATTTTACTATCACTCTTTCATTAAGTTTACACACATGTGCATGTTGCATCACACGTTATACACATTCAACGCACCATTTGACACACTAGTTTCTTTTGTAAAAACGTATATATAAAGATTCATGTTACACTCGACATTCAATATTACTAATAACCTCTTATAAACATGCCACACTATGTTCACAACATTAATAAACAAACTAGAAACTCCCTAAACTCCCCTCCCTTACCTCATTCATTTT
Organism: Chrysanthemum lavandulifolium; assembly: GCA_022545495.1. Classification (NCBI taxonomy): domain Eukaryota; kingdom Viridiplantae; phylum Streptophyta; class Magnoliopsida; order Asterales; family Asteraceae; genus Chrysanthemum; species Chrysanthemum lavandulifolium. The sequence goes on from CM040242.1 coordinate 69,776,709, forward strand.
TGAAACTCAACCAAAACCAAACGGGCCTGAAGCCCAAACCATAAGCCCAATATGCCCAAACAAATCTCAACGAGGATCCAGCCCGACCCAATGAGTTAGTATTAAGCCAATAAGCACTAAGTATAATCTAGAAATAATTTGAGATCATTTAGCAAAAGTTTCATTTTATAAAAATGATTTTCGGATATGATTTGCAAATACGTGAGACTTAGGGTCAAAAATAAAAATCTTTTAAATGTTAAAGGGGAGAATATACATAAGAAAAGTAATTTATGAAAAGTCTAGGGGCTGAAAATGTCTATTTAAAAAATAAAAGGTGTATTATACGTATGCATGTATGCGCATGGAAACCACAAGGACCGATCATGTAATTTACATAAACTAGTTAAAATATAAGTTTGGGCTAAAAGTTTCAAGTTTGAAAAATAAAGGTTTTAAGGTGTATAAAGCTAACTAAAGGGGCTGTTTTTGTAAATTCAGTTTTACCAAAGGATTGGAAATGCCATTTCTGAAAATTTTGATATAAAATGTATTTCGGGTGAAAAGCGTAAACTTCTCAAACTAGAGGGACTAAACTCGTACTTTTTATAACTTGAGGGTAAAAAGTGTAAATTTGGGAAAAGTTTAGAAAAACTTATAAACCCATCATAACTTCGTAACAATGAGTATTTTGATCATATGAGTATTTTATTTTCGGATAACGTTAAATGTATTACGTATATATATATATTTATAAGATTATAATAATATATATAAATCCGATAAAACACACGGGGAATCTAAACACGTTAAAATATTCAACATATCTATTAAGATCACAACGGGGGGAAACATTTCACTTATGCGTAAGTGAGGATCATTAATTAAGGCAATGTAGCACATAAATTAACTTAAAACGTTAAGCGCACTCACTTTTGTTGGATTGGACAATCCAATGATCTATTGAATAAGAATATTCAATGCTCTATTATTTTAGTCGCGAACCAAAATGCTCATTTTACTGAGACTCGCCATCTCATCATTTTTAGGTTTCGGTTTGAAACCTCCGCTACATTGTGCTTGATCTATTTGTGTGTGTTCGTTTTCATCAAGGTGAGTTCATAGCCTCGCTTTTACTTTATTTTGAAAACCCCGCGAGGGAGATACATGCTCTAAACTAGAACACAAGGGTTTTTCCTAAATGCTCTATCTTCTTGATTATTGGTACTGCCTAAGTATTTAGCCACAAGTCCCTTGATCATGAACCATTAATCACCGCGAGTGAACGTAGATATCGTGAATAGTACTATGGGGATTACGACCTCGTTTTGGTTATAAAGAAATAACCGGGGCACACCATACTGAATTTCTTTAGGTAATTGGCTATTACCTCCTTTGGGGCATACTTACGTACACCGTAATTCTGTATGCGGTTGAGTTTTGGTTTTATGAGCTTAGCGCATAATAATCTGTGATTTTCTTATGATATTGTTAGTTTACAATGATCATGCTCATATACTTGTGTTCAACTATTTTAAACCTATGGATTTCACTCAACAATTTTTGTTGACCTTTTAAGCATGTTATCTCGTGTCGGTGAAGATTATGACTAAAGCGCGGAATGGGGCATGGCAAGGCTTATCCGGTGGTGTAAAACATAAAAGTTGTCATTTATTTCAAACTCATGATCTTTCTTTTAGGAAAACACTTGATCTATTTACAACGTTTTGTAACAAACTATGAGTTTTCGATGAATGATAACTATTTTAATAAAACGTCTCTTTCGAGTCGTTTCTATAATTATTGACTATGATCTCCATTCAAGTAACACCGAATTAGTCTTCTTTGTCATTAAGATTTTCGGGGTGTTACATGTATACATCGAGGAAATACTTTTATAATGTAATTAATATTTATAGTAAGTATATTAATTATATTAGCTTATAATTCATGAAATGACTAACGATCTTTAATAAACCGTTAGACACTTTAATTAATTAATAGACTAAACAATTAACGTGTAGTGGACTAGTTAATTGGATAAAAGCCCAAATCAATGGAAACCCATAGCGAGGGCCCATGTTCGGCCGATTAGGTGTTTATGGAGGAATTAGAGTCCAACTTATTCTCCAACCTTGCCGAATCCTATATAATGAGTTGCATAATTCATTATTAGTGATCCTTGGAAAACCTAGACAACAAAGAAAACTCTCCTCTCCTTTAAAACCACCAAAAGCGATTGACATAACCCTTTTTTAAGGGATTTTCGAATTTGATAAAAAAAAGAAACCGTGCGTTTTGTTGTTTAGTTCGTGAATTGCAAGAACTAGTATTCAGGTGTTCTACTGTGACGTGTAGTGTGTACAAACTTAGTGGCTACTTATTTTAGTAGCTTAAGGGTTTCATGAGAATCAATTAGAAGATCAAGATCCATTGTTTGATTCGTTGATCGTCATATTCAAATCAAGAGGTTAGTAAACATACATGTTTATTTGTTTGTTAATTCATGTACATTAAACAGATTACTATGGGACATCTAATCCGCTGCGTACTCGTAATACTAAGTGTTATTTCGAAATAAAAGAGAGCAAGAATGAGATGAATCAGTAAAAATACAAAGAAAAAAGATGATTATAGATGACTAAAACAAAAACGCAATAAATAAATATTATAATTCTACTAACCTCATTCTGGTTTAAAACTTGTTCAACAATAACATATATTTTTTTGATAATTGATTTTCATCAACTATGAACTATCAAATATGAATAGCAATGTCCTCTACCTCTAGACATACTAGTAAGGATGGTAATGTGGTTAATACTACTAAGGCTTTTGGGATACTAAGTGATTTGAATGAAGATAATCTGGCTAACGTGGAGCTAAGGTCCAATTTAGATTCAGCTTGTGCTACAAGTACACAAGCTTAGGATGTGGATGCTGCTTCTAAGAGTACGAACAAGTCAGGGTTGAAGAAATCGACTTCCACATCGGTGGAATTAGGCGAAAAGGTTACAAGGACTGATCAGACTGACGACCAAATTGGTAATCAAAGTCTAACTTATTTAGCTAGATAACTTAAATATATTGAAAAGCTAATGCTCGAAGGGAAGCTTGTACTAGTGGGTGATGATGAAAATCCAATGACAGAAAAACTTGTGGGAACAAGCACACAACCGAGTTTGTTGAGGTTTAATCTGTGAAGAAGATAGCGGTGAAGTGTGCTAATACAAATAAGGCGTAAAATGTTTATTAATATTTTACGATCTTCTAATGTTTTGTCGATAACAAACGTAAAATCATTTTAACGTAATAACTAAAATATGTAAAGTGTTGATCGAATAAGTTACTAACTCATTTCACTAAACATATAATTCTCTATACATGTTTAGTTAAATAGTTTACATAAAACCCAAACCATTTTTATAAAACATTTATAAGTAATGTTGGGTACTAACATTTTATAAAAATGCATACTTGTTTAAATGTAAACTTGTAAAAGGCTTGGACTACCCATGACCCATGACCCATGACCCATGGAGCTTGACCCAAAACCCATGACCCATTGCATGACATCATGTTGGGTTAAACCCATGACCCAAAGTCCATGACCAATGGTGCATCACCCATAACATGTAACCCCATTTATAACCCAAGACCCAAACTGATCTCACCGATAGCCGAATCCCTTAGTTTACACTGGTCGAATCCCTTTGGGAAGGGATCTGGCGGATCCGGGTGAATAGTAGGCATGTCTATAAATAGTGAGCCATTTCTTACTTATTTATTACCCCTCTTAGATATATCTTCTCTTTATGTTCTAACCTCTCTAACCTCATATCTAAGGATCTTCGATGTAGCTTTTCTCTTTGTGATTCTCTAGGTTCCTCTTAAAGGCGACATCACGACCTCTTAAAGACTTGCAAGCTCAAGGTCATGAGTTGCTAGGTTTTGTCTTCATCAAGACCACTAAAGTGAATCTTCTTGATGTTTCTTCTCTTTCTCCATTATTTTGTTGTTTTAGTTGAAGGTTTAGTATGTTGTGTTAATAGGTGTATTCGATATGGGGTGTCGATGTGTGTTGTGATACTTGGTGTAGAGGGTATTGGTTCCTCTATTGTAATGGAACTCGGTATCTAGCCATGTCTGGGATAAAGTGTTGGCGAGTTAGGTTTGGTTCTACCTTGTGGAAGAACCGGTATTTATCTTTGTCTGGGATAAAGTATAAGCGACATTGTGAAGGCTTCTCCATGGGTTAAAGTAGCTTTCGTGTGTAGTGATTAAAAACTCTCAATTTGGGTACTCGGAGAGTGAAGTAAGGCAAGGAATGTGACCTTGTAGTCGAACCACTATAAATACTTGTGTTGTGGTTGTGTATCTCTTTCTCTATCTCATAGTATAGTTTATATATTCGTCTAACTATTAATATCCAACACACGCTCTAAACAGATTGACATAAGTCGATCTAAATACTTTAAAATAAAGTTTTGATTTGTAAAACTATTCAGCCACCCCTTATAGTTTTCTACAATTGGCATCAGAGCTTCATTACCAAGTTTCTTAGAGTATATTGTACTTAAAAAACTTGAAACGATCCGTGTATGTTTAAAAATTAAAAAGAAGGAAAATCTTTGTGAAAACTGACATCTAACTCATGTTTTAAAAAATGATAAAACTTTTTATACTTGGATATTGATAAAGTTGTTATAATATCTAAATGTTTTGAACATAACTTCTTTAAGAAGTATTCATGTTAGGAAGCTTTTTAATAGCTCATGAAGTCTTGCTCATCTAGGAGTTCTTACATCCTCCAAGATAATATGGCAAAGGTATGTTTCTTTTTCTTTATGTTTTGGTGTTACTTGTCTGCAATTAAAAAGTGCTTATTTATATGGTATACACTTACTTGACATGCTTGTATCTACATGATTTGTTCTTTAAAACTTTTTCGTACATTTATTTTCTTTATAGAGTCATATCAACACAAAAATCTTTTAAATCCAAATCACAACTTTCAAAAGTCTCTATTTACTATTTTCTCAACACATAAGGAATAGTATTGCGTCAATCCCGTCTCTCTTAAACAAAATTCAATTACAATCAACAAGAAGTGAAAAGGTTAAGTCGACACAAGGAAAAGTATTCCACATCTTGATCATCACAACACTCATCTATCCTCGTCTTAAACTTCAAACACGACAACGTATCTACTTTCATATATCTCTATTTCTCGCCTACTCATCCATCTCTTTGCCGTGTGCACTAAAATAGAAAATGAGTATTACCCCGTCTAGATCTTACTTCATCTCATAATATTATTCCACACTCTTACTCCTTAATCTCATAGAAGTAATGAAAACAACACAATTACGACTCTCCACTTTTCCGTTCTCGTCCCAAAGATACTCACGACAATTTATCCTCTCTCGTATATCTCTTCTTAAAACCTTCATCATTGAAGTATTTTCTTTTACAATGTATCTCTTAGCTATCCCTCATATTAGGTGTTTAGGAACGTTAGTCATGATCTACGTTAAAAACAAGACACTACACCAAAAACACCAAACACTATTTGTTTTGCTGACTTCTGAATCCATCCATTTTAACTAACCGGATCCCTTATCAAAAGGATCTGCGGAACTGACTCATCTGAAAACAACTTATGTATTTCAAAACTTAAACAAACAATTTATTTTCCCTCTCTTCATTCCACAAACAATCAAAATCAAAAACCTCTCATCCTAGGGTTTCATCTTCCTCAATCACAATCCTCTAATCATCTTTGTAAGTAATTACATTGCTTCTTTTAATTTTTCTTTTAGTTTAATTCTAGGGCTTTGTTTATCAAAAATTGATTCAAATGGGTAAAGACTAATCAAATCATTCCAATGCTTTATAAACAAGATATCTATTAAGGATTTTACTTAAGGATTACATTATTCTAGAAACACCCAAATTAGGTTTCATATGAATAATTTTTGGTGTTTAGCATTGTTAATAAAATATAAAACCCCATTCACATCAATAATATTATATCTCTTTATATCCCATGGATCAAGCTTTGGTGAAAAGATAACTAAACACTCATACACACTCTCACACAACTCATCTTCCTTGAAACATGAAGCTTATTTTGTTTAATTATCTTCTAGGATCAAAATGCCTAAATCTACCCAACAAGACCATCATGATAGCGCTCATTACATTCCTAGATATCACCGCAAGAATGATCTCTTTCCCAATGATTGGAAAATCTTTAAAATTCTCCAAAAACGCCTTATCCATGAAGGACGTGTCGTTGAGGAATATTTTCTTAATAATACAAATATCCCTCAAGTATTTTCCTCAATCAACTTCGATTGCTTTCTTCACATCAATGAACAAATTTCTCCTGTGTTTATTTTCAAGTTCTACAAAAGTGTTCAGATTATTCGAAACGATTATGGAACTATTTCTATCTCCTTCACAATAAACAAACAAAAAATTAGCCTACCTCTGACCACTTTCACCGAACTACTTCAAATTCCATTTGCATGTACTCCAATGATTGGTCCATCACTAATCAACACCTCACCCTAGATTCTCATCATACCTACCGTACCCCTCTTGATGAACCCGTCTTGGTTCGAGACACCGTCTTCATACAAAGAATCGACCAATATCGAATGACTCATAACAAGGAAGTCATTCATCGTGATCCTTTCAAATGGAACTCTCGAAATGATTCCACCTTACAAAAAGTGGGAAAAATTCTTAGGGAAAATGTCATTTTTTGGTGGGAATAAAGATTAATTATAATAAATACTAAAAAGATAGAGAAAAATCTGAAACTTTTTCTAAAAATCCTATATGATGACAGAAACTTAAGAAAAAGAGAAAAACAAGATTTGCTTATTAATAAGTTGAAAAGAAAAATCAAAAAGCTAAAAAAATCTTAAATAAACGCTATCACTATTTTTATATTGATGATTTTGTGATTTTTATTTTTGAAATCTACTTATATACTAATAATATTAAACTTTAATAAAGACAAAAAATTTATAAAACACTAATAAGCTGATTTGAAGTCTAAAAAGCCCAACAGTGGCCTTACTAGCTTATTTGGGTTAAGTAAGCTCAAATAAGCTTGAACACAGAAACAAAAGCTCAAAGTGGATTATAACAAGCTAATTGAGCAGAAATGAGGCTAAAGTATGCAAAGAAACAAACTGATAAGCTATTATAAGCCAATAAGCACTTTGCTCTTGAAACAGAAATGGGACAGAATTCAAGCCCTTAGCAGCCCTAGTAAACAAGCTCAAAAGTGAAAAATAAAACTTGGCAACTCAAGAAGACCAGGTTGGCTTTCCAAAGAACCAGAGAACAAGAGATTTGGACAAGTAATAAGCTTAATGCAAGCTTATCAATTGGGGCTTATTTTCTGTGCACAGGACAGATATGCAGAACAGGTGCTCTCAATAAGCTATAAAATAAGCACTCAAACAGCTGAGAAACAAAGAACTATCATTTTTGTATTTTTCTTTACCAACTAGACTACAATACCTCCAAATCTTA
>CM040242.1:69784341-69984341 GCA_022545495.1 Chrysanthemum lavandulifolium
GAAACATGTTTAATGAAATAGAAGCATTATTCTTAGGCCGGGAATGTGGGTGACTGGTTTTATCAATTGATTATTCTCAACAACTTGGGAGGAAACCGTGGTTTGAAGATTTTGAGCGTTGATTTACATGCGGTTGGTTGTCTAACTACTGATTGTTTTCTCGAGAGGTTGTAGAGATGATTTCCCAGATTGTTGGTTTAGAAAATTAGTATCCACACTCTTGTCGGTTAATCTTCTCGGTTTGTTTTGTAAAGCAACATGTGCAAGCCCTTTGCTTGAATTTGAGCCTTTAAATGCTCATTTTCTTTTACTAATGTATCCACACGATTACTTTGTTCATTTGAAAACCGACCATTATGTTCACGAAAAAAAAGATTTGTTTTGTAGTTTAAGTTCAAGAGAGATGTAATGTGCCTCTAGTTTTGAAAATCTTTATGAAACCGAGCAATGGTCTTTTGAGAAGAATGTTTTCAAATTCAAGAGTTTGAATTGATGTTTGATTGAATTGTTAACAAGTAAGGGCTCGACATGAGATAGTTGTTCGGACATTGTGTAACACACTGCAACCTCTCCTTCATTCTTGAATTCGGGTTGCTTAGTATGTTGTATCGCATTTTGGCGAGAATATGATCAACAGTATATTGTACCTCGACCATCCATTACGTGTCGTGTCATAGGTGGGTAAGATATCTTCCTCAACCATTTGTTCTTCGTCACAGTTGGGCTCGGTGTCGTAGTTAAGTATGATATCTTCTCCGGATCCGCTGCTTGTCATCCTCGCTTCAATGCTACAACCTCATTGTCCGCATGACACCTTGATTGCAGAATCACAACATTCTCAACGCCCATTTGAGCATTCCTTTCATGTACATCAACTCTTTTACCTTGCACGACTGCGGGATATCGGGAATTAGTGTTCCTTGATGGATGTTGATTGAAATCATTTGTGTAGGGTTGAACTTGAAGACTTGGCGGTGTTTGAACCATTTGTGGTGGAGGAATTGCTCCAAGTTGTGGAGTATGTTGTTGATTAAATTGTTGTTGATAAATAGCTTGTTGTTGATTCCATTGTTGATGTTGTGGACTTAGTTGTTGTTGTCGTTGAGGATAAGTGTAAGGGAAATAGTTAGAGTATGGTGGTTTTAACATGTTGAAAACTTGTGTTGGTAAAAATGGATCTTTGTAGTCGAATGAACCTTTGTTGAAGAAGTATCCTTAGGCGTAGAAATCACAATAACCAAGTAGTACTTATGCGTAAAAACACCAAAGTTACGCTGTAATGAAGGAGTTCTGGCGTAGATTTAGCTTACGTGTAAGTATGGAAAGACTCTAAAGTTATCGTAGACAAAAGTTAGGCGAGAAAGTTAGGCGAGGATTATCTTATCGTAAGACAAGGCTTAGGCGTAAGATGAATCTTATCGTGGGATTTCTACGCGTAAGCTATGCTTATGCGTAATTTTAGGGTTTTATCCCAAGTGATCTTTACACTTCACGTTGCAAAAGATATCCAATTCGACGTATTTTCGTGCTTATCCAAGCAAGAAAACACGGAGTAAACCATGAAAACGAAGATCAAGCCAAGGATAACCTTACGGCGTAGTTTTAGGGTTTTGCTACGCCGTAGGATTACTCGTAAATATGATTATGCTCAAATTTGTTTCTAAACCGCTTTTGTGTGATGAAATAGCTTCAATAACACCAAAAGACACAAAAGTATGAAACTTGATGAACCAAAACTCTTAAAAGCTTATGCGTGAGGTTGAAACCCTCGCAAAAAACTAGATGAAAACAATGATCTACACATAAAGTTCAAAACTTTTGCCAAAAGCGATAAGTTTAACACCTTATAACGTTGAAAGGACAAGAATCTTGGATTAAAAGTGTAAAAATACATTTTGATCAAGCCAAAGTTTCGGATACGCAAGTTAAGCGTGAGACCAAAACTCACTTCAAACAATACGCTCACTCAACTATTAGGCGATTGATACCTTTGTTAGGTCACTAGATTTACAACACAAGCTTACAAGAAAGAGATAAAGGCGATTGAACAAGTAAACACACACACACACAATAGTAAAGACGGTTTAGGCGTAGAGTATGTGATGAGAGAAAAACTTGAACAACCAACCTTCAAATGAAGGTTTACATAAAGTATTTATAGGAGGAAAGCTAGGGCAACACCCTAGTTTCCATCCTTTCTTTAATGGACTTGGGCCTAAGCTCATGGGCCTTCTACATAAGCTTAAGGCTAATAACAAACATAAAGGCCATAATAAGCTACCTATTACATAATAATGACTAACACTTGAATTATAGTTTAGGAGTGATTCCAACAAAAGGAATCTCTTTATCTTCACTAATACATTTTCAACAATTCTAATGGCGATTGCATGGATCGATCGGCCATTTCAATTTTCATCTTGGCGGTTTTAAGTTGCCAATTCCCATACGTAAAAACATCCAACGAGGCATTATACTAATACTAGCTCCAAGATCGGCCGTATGCTACACAAGTTCAGCTCCCGATATAGCAAGGAGAGTAAAACATCCTAGATCTTTTCCTTTTGTGGTAACTCGTTCCTCAAAACACCGAGCATCTTCGTTGAGGCAAATAGTCTCATCACCACTTAATTCCAGCGTAGCATCATTGGGAGGGTTTACCAACAGAGTTTGGTCCAAAAGTGATTGCTTCTCCATGCGATCCGTCGCTTAACCTTTTACGAAAAGGTCAAGGGTTCTTCGAGGATAGTTTCTCTGATGTGGACAACTTCTTCCTCCCGACGCTAGGTGTCGAGATGGCTTCTGAACATGAACTGACACTTTCCTCTAATCTTTTTATCCTATCGTTGTGAATTTTAATAGAAAAGACTGTAATATCCACGAATGTTCTCATCATCTTTTCAATCCTATCGTCGTGCTCTCTTGATTCTTTGATGTGGTCAAGAATCTTTTTCTCAATGTTGCTTCCGGAATTGGTCTCAAATACACTATTAACTTTTTCAATCCTACATCCTTCAGCTTCTCTTTCCAATCTCCGTTTTTTGAAAATTTCCCCGTAATTGTATTCTTGTTTTGTTATAGTCTTCATTACTTTATGATCGGGTTATCTCTTGGTCCGTATCCGCATCCATGTGCCACTTGTAGCAATGTTCGAAATCCGCTGAATACATTCCAAGGCCTGATCAGGAGTCATGCTAGGAATGGGTCTTGGTGAATCAAGGAGTTCTCGTGTTTGCGCATTAATCCCCCGATAGAAAAAGTTAGAGGTGGCAAAATGTGCCCAAAAGCAAAAAGATGGGCTAAATGGGCACATTTTTAAAAGATTTGGGCACATTTAGCCCTCTCCTTTTTTTGAAATGGGCACATATAGCCCATTGAAAACTTAAATGGGCACTAACGGGCACATTTTATTTCTTAATTGTAGAACATTACGATCGTTTTAAAAAAATATTTTTTTACAAAATATATTTAACTTTTTGAAATATAAATAAGATATTACGTTTAAGGAATTTATTTCATCGCTTTAGGTCTTTTATTAAGCGATTTGTATAACATGTGCCCATTTGGCCCATGCCCGCTTAGCTGCGTGCCGTTCTAGCCCGTGCTGTTCTAGCTGCCCGTTTGCTTAGTGCCCGCCCGCCCGCCTGCTTTGCCACCTATAGAAAACGTATACGATCTGATGTTTGTTTAAATCATGAGTAGGGCAACGATAGAGAAGCTCATTGAATCTTTCCCATGCTTGGTACAGCGTTTCTTCACCAATCTGCATGAATTGATAGATTCTCCCAAGAAGCCTAGCCATTTTAGAAGGAGGGAAAAATTGCTGGATGAACTCCTTTTTTAGTTTTCCCCATGCTTCTTTAATTTCTCTAGGAAGTTTGTTATACCATCTCTTAGCTGTTCCAGTGAGAGTCATAGGAAAAATCCTTGCGAGGCATCGAGTAACTAGGGTACCCGACGTTGAAAATGGAGGATAAGTGAAGAACTTCATCTACGTGATCCCGAACGCCCTCATCTTTGTCTCCGGAGAACTCAAGCTTATGTAACTCCGAATAATATGATCCGGGATAGAGTATTTTTAAGGTGAGAATCCTTAGTGAAGCTTAGTTGGCGCTATCGTTAGGTCGGTCCGATCATTGCTCCATGGTAAGGTCATTGATATTATTTTCATTGATGACTTCGGTTACGTGTCCGATGGTCGATTCATAAAATGAAAAGATGTTGTGAATAGGAACCGGAGAATAGATCCTCTTTTCCAAATTGCTTCTTCGGTCAATGAATGGGGTAGAGGAAAGGGCCTAGAGTCATGCAGTCTTGTATCCCGACATTATCGAAAGAAAATTAAAAATGGACTTAATATGAAATCCTAATATAGCTCCAATGCAAGCGCCAAAAACTTGATGCAGTTTTCTTGACTGTGTCTTAATATTTATAGTGTCTCGCTATACCTATGGTTCACCACTAATGCACTAACGGCGATGTACCCCGGTCGTGTGTAGTGTAGTAAATGGTAAAGCCGAGGTCGTCCCAAGAGCTATGTGTGTTTGATAATTACTAAGTCTAATTGTCACGTAATATAAATGGTTTGATAGGGTTTTAATTAATTAAACTACGAATGCAGAATATAAAAGCAATTAAATGGTAGAAAGGAAATCAATAGAGGAATAGTGGTGCTATTCATCACAAAAGAATTATTGATATTTCATCTATGTCAATGAATATCAATGTGAAATTTCTTATATTATGATAAAATAGGATTTTATCAGACGTTTTGAAAAACCTCCCAAGAATTGTGACTAATTCATAAAAGGGAATCCCATCAAATAGAATTAGTATTAAACCCTCAAAACCCCAAACCATAAGTTATAGAGCTTAAACATCAAACTCTATGCATTTTAGAACTCCCAAACCAAAGTTATCAAGGAATGCTTAAGCTGAATTTTTGCTGTCATGTCGGATCCCTGCGTTTGAACTAGCCGGATCCCTAATGAGAGGGATCCGTGGGATCCATGCAACAGAAGACATCATAAGTTAGAAATGATCACTGTGGAAGTTCTACTATCACTTTCCTTCAAAGACTCATGAACAAAACCCAATTCGCTCACAGGAGCAATTTGATCATTTCCTTCAAGCAAAACAATCTCTTGTGTAAGTATAATCTTCACTACATTGTTAATTTAATTCCTTGATTCCTAGGATTACAATTTTTCATCTTTAGAAATTGGGTTCAAATGGGTTTGTCATAATTTGTTACCACATTGTTTTCTAAGATAATCTAAATCAAAGAATTAACATTGTTAATAAAAATTAAACTCATTTCTTGAATTCAATAAAGATGATTTGATAAAATTTGTGATCAAACCCTTTAGGCTATTATTCACAATTAACACCACATTGTGGTTTTGTTGTATAAGAACAATCATGCCTAGTAACCGACAACAAGACTATCAAGATACCGCCCACTACATCCCAATGTACCATAGAAAGGATGGACTTAGCCGGAAGATAGGAAAGCTTTCAAGTTGCTTGAAAAGAGACTTTTTCATGAAGGTCATATGGTAGAACCATCATTTCTTGCCAACACCGACATCCGACAAGTTTTTGAAACCATTGGCTTTGATTGTTTGTTGGACATAAATGAGCAAATTTGCCCGGTGTTCGTACTCGAGTTCTACAAAACAATGAGGATAGTTAGAAATTATGACGGGACCATCTCGATTGTCTTCATCATAAATGAGCATGAGTACACCCTTTCACTTGTGGAGTTTGGAAGAATACTACGGGTTACATATCAAGGAGTTTGCATGTTTTCCAATGAGTGGTTTTTGGCGGAGCTACACGATATGGTTGATCATCATGAAATCTACCACATGAGAATCCCAGAAGCAACAACGGTAAGGGATACCGTGTTCATGCAAAGGGCATCCCCATCGAGCGTCACTAGAAATTCGAAAGTGATCTATAGGGATCCTTTCCAAATGCAGCTCTCCGAGATGTATGCTTTGTATAGGAAATGGGAAGTGGTAGTAAGGGAGAATGTTCTATGCTTATGAGGGAACAAGGATCACCCCAATGCGTGCCTAAGTTTCATGATCTATTGCCTTGTGACCGAGACTCGCTTCAACCTTGCATATTGCATGATTAAGAGAATGTCGAATGTAAAAAGCATGGACAAAATGGTGCTCCCGTATGCAATGCTCCTAACCCGTCTTGCAAGGTTCATCTTTGATTTAGATCCTTCTCCGTTCTCCTATGATTATAGCTTTTGCAACAAAGTTATGGTGTCATTGACCGAGGGTAGAACTATAAGGTTTATGGTTGAAGGCAAAAGACCTCACCCACCAACGAATTCCTCGGATGAACGGGAGAGGCAAAGAGAAGGTAAAGGAAGTAGCAACCCTCTCGGTAACACCGATCTCGACCCTTTGGATTACATCAATCAATTGCCGGATATTCCTAGCCCATCACAAGAATGGCAACAAACCAAAGGGATCTTCAAGTGCTTCGCCAACTTCTTGAAGAAAAAGAAGTAGAGATGGTGAGATGAAGAGTGGAGGGGAGGATGAAGATGGGGAGTGATGTGGAAGGAGATGGGGAAGTAAGGTAAGGTCATAGGACCTTAATTTATGAAAACAATTTGAAACAATGGTTTGTAACATCTAAACAATACTTATGTAGAGTAGGATGTAGTATGTAGGTATTGCCATAACTTGGCACTGAACAATCTTAACTTAGGAACGTGTAGGATGAGATTTTATGACATCTTGAAATCATTCAAGTAGTCGTTGTCACTCATCTTTAGCTACCTTTAGTTCCCCACACTTGCTATGCGTTATACTTAATGTGTTCTTGCATTTAGTCTTTGTAGAAACAACTAGGAGAAGCACTTGCTAAGAGTCCAAGAATTGAACATTTGCTGAAAGCCTTCTGATCTGCAGTAGGCGGATCCCAGTATTATAACTAGCCGGATCCCTCCCAAGAGGGAACCGTGGGATCCGGGAAGACAGTTATCTGATACAAACCACCATACATCCAAGTTATCCCCTCAATCACATCATGATGGCTAAACATGATTCTTTAACACTATTTAAGGTTTCCTTAAGCACAATAGGGCTCACATTCACCCATAGGTAACTTAGGATCAAATTCAAAGTGTCGTTGATTTATCAAACTCACCAATATCCACCATACTTCCGCTCCAACGCTCAAACATTATTCCTCACACCTCAAAACACTTAGTTTGATATTTCTATCAATTTTAGCAAATTGATTTTAGTCACTCTTACCTCAAAATAGGCCTAAAACTAGCTTTTTATTTTTTCTTTTTATTTTTTAGGATTCTCTCAAATTTTTCTTGAGTCATCATCTGATTTCTAAGACTAAGTGTCAACATTTTCCCATTTAAAATCAAATGATATCCTTCTCAAGAACTTAGTTAGACTTTCTAAAGTCCACTTTCCTACCCAAATCCATCATTAAGCATCCTCACTCCTTATGGTTGAGCATTTATGATATCCACCACTCAAGACATCAAAGGAAAGTCAAATCCTCAAGATTCATAGGTACTAGACCTTACAAAAAGCATAATCATTTCATCACATATATGTCTGACAGATGGATCCCTGGTTTATAACCAGACGGATCCTTGGTGAGAGGGATTCGTGTCTACAGAAAGACTTTAATCAGCTTTTCTCTTCAAATTTTATCCACCTTTGGTAATCTAAACACTTTAAGTTACCATTTAATGTTTTCCTAGAGCTGAAAAATATCTTAGCTGACCGTAGTGCATGCTTAATCCCCTTAGTGGTCATGAATTTAATTTCTTAATTCAAATTCATCCTTTATAAACCAAACACTCTTGAGGTTAAGTCATCACTCTTACCTAGTCCTCAAAAATTAGTAGTTAGAAGCTCATATTGCATCCTCACCATCACCATGACTAAAGCACTTAGCAACAACTCTTCAACCAAAGGTTCATCCAAAAGGAATGGTTATATGATTCATGAGATTTCATCCACCGAATCATCTCCCGTAAGAGATAATAATGGTAGAATCCCACCTCAACAAACCCATTCAACAATTGCTAAGAAAACCGCAAGAATTAGCATTAAACCTTTTGGGCTAGAAAAAGGTTCATCTAGCTCTAAACCAAACATAGCTAGTTCTAGCAAGCCGTCTAAGCCTTCATTCATAGAGCATAGACTACACTCTTTCACCGAGCCTCTTTCTCACCCAAATCTTTACTCATTAGAGCATTCACCACCAAGAACTTCCCATTCACCAACTTTCTCGTTAAATAGGGAACCACCTTCAACACCAAATAGTCCATCTTTAGAAATAAGGAACCACCAAGGACTTTCTCATATGGAGGAATTTCCATTACCACCACCTTCATTTTTAGTAGAATCGCATCCTACATTTCTCAATGAAACCCCACCAACATTTGTAGAGCCTCCTCAAAACATCCAATCTCCTCCGGTTCCTAATCAAGACAATAGTTGCTCTAATTGTCTAATCACCCAAGGACTTGTTCAAGAAGTACGAAATGAGTTGCATTTCATGTTTAATCATCTTCTTGAAAGATTGGACCAAATCAACAAGTCTACTCATCCTTAGACTAAAGCACATGGTTGCTTCTTAAGTTTTGGTCACTTATTAGTATTAGTAGAATATGTATTACGTGGCTAAATCATTCTCTTAGTTTTAGAGATTTGTTGATTATCTCTTATGTTTTTATGAATGATAGTTTATTTTCCTTATTGCTTTGAGTATATGTTTGTTTCTTGAATACATATCTCTCCTTGATGATAACATTATTTGTTACATCACCATTGCTGAAATCTGTTAACAGATAGACGGATCCCTGAACTTTGCCTAGACGGATCCCTCCAAGTAGGGAACCGTGGGATCCGTACAACAAAAGACCAATTTTCTACTAACTTGAGTCTTATTTGCAGGAAATTATGCACTATATACTTGTTTTCTAACCTTTGTTTTGTAGATTTTTAAAATACACACTAAGCTAGGGGGAGCTTTGGGTCAAACCATACATTGCAAAACCATTTGCAATATAATCCTCATATGGATTACATTTCGTTACGTCCCCTTGCAAAGTTGCAATCATCAAGGGGGAGCGTTATCGTCACTAAGATGAAACCACTTGCAAACATAGTTGCAATACATTAGCTTAATAGTTTTTATTTACTTGACGCCCTCACAAAGGGATGGACTCATCAAGGGGGAGTTAAGACGAGAACGTCTCCCGTCACTTGATTTCTATATTTTTCCTCCTTTACATGTTTTTCTTAAAACATTGTGTTAGTTTCTTTTCGACGCTCTTTTGTTTCGACAAAAGGGGAGAAGAGAGTAACAACTCAATTCGAACTTTTATTTAATTTTAGTTTTTCCTTAAAATAATTTTATGTTTGTCATTAACAAAAGGGGAGATTGTTAATACAAATAAGCCGTAAAACGCTTATTTATATTTTACGATCTTCTAATGTTTTGTCGATAACAAACGTAAAATCATTTTAACGAAACAAATAAAATACGTAAATGGTTTGAGCCAATAGTTTTCTAACACACTTACGTTTTCACATAAAACACTAAAACAAGTATAAGTGATTATATGATTTAGTAATATATATGTACAACAACTAGTGTTTACATATTGGGCAAATATATACATAACTAGTATGTATTATTAGGTAATACAATTGGGTAAAAACTTAAGTATTTGACCCATTTGCCAAATACATTGAATATAGTTGGGTACAACCCATGGAGCTTGACCCATAACCCATTGCATGACATCATGCTTATGTCATATATGGATATTATCCATGACCCATGGTTTTAATCCATGGCCCATAGTTTTAATCCATGTACCAGGGACTAGATGCATTGCATCTTATAGACACATTGTATCTATTTGATATCCATCCATAACCCATGACCCATGACCCAAAACCCATGGGCAAAAGGGAGCGTCTCACGGATCCCCAGTAATACACTGGACGGATCCCTCAAGTGAGGGATCCGTGGAACAGTAGTTGTTTTTCTTCTATAAATAGTGAGCCATTTCTTCCTTTTGGGTTGCCACTCCCACACATACTTTCCCCAAATATTGTAATCTTCTAACCACAAATCCTAAGGGATCTTTATATGTAGTTTGTCTTTTATTTTTGTGTGATTCTCTAGGCTCCTCTTAAAGGCGAGATCACCACCTCTTGAAGTCGAGCAAGCTCAAGTCCATGAGTTGCCATACTTCGTCATCATCAAGACTACTGAGGTTCTCTTGTTGATACTTCTTTCTTCCTCCATAGAAGTGTTGTATCCAAGGCATTAGTGAAGGATGCCGAAAGGAGTCAAGATGAAAGCATTAGTGAAAGGTGCTTAACGTCCGTGTCAAAAGCATTAGTGAAGAATGATAAAGGAGTCAAGACGAAGGCATTAGTGAAGGGTGCCAAGCGTTCGTGTCAAGGGCATTAGTGAAAGATGCCTAGGAGTCTAATCAAGTGGCATTAGTGAAGGATGCCAAGGTCGTATAATCGATGAGATGCATCGTTATACAAATAGTAATAGTTTGTTTCCAATGATGTTGATATCCTTGATGGTGTTGTAATAAGGAGTGGGTCTCCTTTGGGGTTAGGTGTTGTGTAGTGTTGGGTAGTAGTTCCTCCATTGTAATGGAACTCTGTACTTAGCCTAGTACCGGATAAAGGGTAGGTGACGTTGTAGTAGGTGTCGTTCTACTTGGTGAAAGAACCCGGTGGTTAGCCTAGCATCGAAAAAAGAGTAGGCGACGTTGTGAAGGCTTCTCCGCCATAAGGAGTTGGTTTCGTGTAGTGATTACGAACTCTCGAGTAGGTGACTCGGGGAGTGGAGTAGGGCAAGGAAGGTGTCCTTGTAGCCGAACCACTATAAATAATCATGTCGTGGTTATGTGCTTCTTACTCTTTATCTTTCATTACACTTTTATATATCTGTCTATCAACGTCCAACATACACATCAAAATACATTGACATAAGTCGATCTAAATATTTTAAAACAAAGTTTTAATTGGTAAAACTATTCAACCCCCTTCTAGTTTTCCACAGGGACCATCAGATTCTCGCTGCACTGATTGAGGTCCTTGATTTGGCTAGGCAAGCGCGCATTGAGAAAAGGCGCCATGTGTTTACAATGGAGTTCCATGATTAGGGTAGCATCTTGTGTGTCTGTATGATGGCTTGTCCTATGGTCTTTATGTTTAATGCTATGGTGTTATGTGTTAGATTTGTGGTGTTGTTAATCTATGTTGGTATGCCTGTAATTTATGTTGCCTATGAATAAAAGTTACGTTTGTTTGTGGTTCAATAATTTTGTTGATATATGTCTTGTTATGTGATGGAGAAAAGCAATGATATGGTTGGCTCAGTTGTGTTTTATTTGGACAATGTGTGGAGCCAGATGCTGGGTTTCTTTTATGGGATACTGAATATCTTGCAAGTATAAATTATTTATGTTTTTTGATGATTGCAACATTTATGCGTGTTATGAATGATATATGTAGAAGGTTAGTGACAATAAGGTGAGGATAAAAAATTATTACCAAAGACGGTTTTAGTGATTGGATTTAGTATGAATATGTATTATCAATTAACAAAAGAATTCTTAACCTGTGCATGTGTATCATAGTTTAGCACTAAAAGTATTGAACATTTTTTTAAATTTAGAAAATGCTCTATTCTTTAAATAAATGTTGAGTGGAAAAAAAAAGCATGGCAAAATTTGATAGCTGTTGGTCATAAGTAGACACTGAAAAGAAGCATCAGAATGCACTCATCGACCATGGTCATTAGTATGAACAGATTTTCAAGACATATTACTCACCGCAGCAGTGAAAGACCTTGCTATGTCATAAGGCGGCGTATGTGCAGGAGCCATACCGATGTCAGCATCTTCAGTCACCTCAAAAATCTTAGTAGCCTCAGGTTCAGAACCAATGTGAGTCGCCTTGATTGATGAGCATTCATTGGCATTCATAGTACGACGGATAGTGTCTTTCTGAATTAAAAAAAAAGGAACACACAATCACTAAAAAATACCCCAAGAAACTTACCATATGCTGATAAAACAATTGCACACTGATAAATAGCTAACCATTGTCACTTTTGCAAATTATAGGATAATGGTATGCATGCTAATTGACTTACTATGTTAAATTGGTGATCCAATACATATTTCTGCAAATGACATTTTCCTTTCTGTTTTCACCGTCCTCCTGCAATGAAAAAGGGAGTATAAACTGTTATCCATATGACGCAATATATATTCATATGTGAAAGCCATGATGTAACGACACATATCAACCGACCAAGTATAGACTGTTTGTCCACTTGCAATGTAGGTTTGTTGATTGAATGGCATGCCAGATCTAGGATGATCTATAAATCTCACAAATGATCCTAGGTTTGACATGTCATTCAATAAACAAAGCTGAATTGAAAGCAAATAAATGATTTGAACTTGTTTGAGCATCATGCATTTAAGCTATATCAGTTTTTATTCCCTACCTACAATGGTTTAATTTTGTAACCTTCAAGTTTTTAGTTTTTACCCTTTTGTCTCCTCCGTCTTTTATTTTTTATTTTTTTGGCCCGCAATTTTATATCTAGAAATATATTTTTTTTAATCTGTTTTTTTTTTGCTCCTCTTTTTTTTTTTCATAAGATGAAATTCATTTGTTTTGGCAGCTCATCTGTGAAAAAATGGTAACCATGGCAAAAGATGCCTAATTGATGGCTGTTTATGGGGAATCTAAACTCATAATTACTTTCCATTGCATTTGGAGGCTCTATAGTGGCAGTCAAATCAAAAGTCTAATGAGCCATGTACTATGACATCATAGCAATAATAACCCACCCATAATTTGCTCTTTAAAAGACACACATACATCCTAAAACCACACACAAAAGAAAATCTGACCCAAACCTCAAATAAAAAAACAGACGAAAAAAAAATAAAATGAAGACACCTATGCCTTTTTGCGAAGAGCTTGCTGCTGCCGCTGGGTCTAGCTTTGTGAGGGATATGATGGTTGTTCGATTTGGAAGAGAGGTGACCATGACTATGGTGGATGAAGCAGAACTGCTGAAAAAGGTTCAAGACATTAGGGCTCGTGTAGCTGAGCGAGACTATGTGATTGGAGAGTTGGAACTCTTGTATCCGTTTGATTCTTCTGTGCAAAGTATCTCAGAGCTCAATAAGTTGCAAACTGAAGATTTAAGCAAAACTGCAGAGATGCTGGACAATGTGATGAAGAAGCAAAAGCGAGCATATGAGCTTTTGTCATTTCTCGAGAAGTTGAAGGTCATGGTGTGCTGACATCCTTTATTTCGGTGTTTTTGAAGTGTTTTTTGGGTTTAAGTGACGGTGTGAATAGGTAGGATCGCTAGTGTATGTTCACCAAGGCTCGCTAATGTTTATATTTTTTGCCTTTGAACAATCTATCTATTTTTTATGTTTCAGAAGTCAATGCATTAAACTTTTATGCTGCTATATTAATCTTGCTTGAACATACATGTGTTTGCTATATCCCATAGCTGGATGCGTTGCTATGATGGCACCATAAACATGTATTGTTAAACTGATTTTGTGACACTTTACCTTGTTCCATAAGTGGTTGCCTCCATTGGGCTTGCTCCATAAGTGGTTCGGTACGCTCGCAGTGCAATCCGCAACCTGTTATAATAAGTTTATTGTTAGTGTATGAGCATCAAAGCTAAATATTAAAAGTTTTAAAATTATGGCATTTGAGCCTGCAGTTTAAATATAAAGGGTAGATGAATGCAAAGCAAAATGCCAAACATAATATATAGTATAGTCATACTTTATCGGCGCCACATCACTGGGATAAACTCACCAACTACCTATACCCGCTCTTTTCCGAGTTTGCTATGAGGATCTGCTATCATGTACAGTTGAGCATGGCGTAGTTTAAAAAATAGCATGAGAATCTCGTTGATCGACACTATAGTACTGTCCAAAAACCAAAACCACATTAACGGACCTTCCGTTAGTGGACACCGGTGCTGCAGACTGACGGTGGACACTTCCGTTGGTAATCGTGGCAGAGGTTTCCCTTCACCCTGTACCTTATTTGGAACATCTAAGATGGTGTTTGACATTTGCCTTACCATGTTCATAAGCAAGGATGCCTACATTGAAGGAAAAAAAACAAAACATCATAAAAACAAGTAAAAAAACACAACTGCTTTAAAAATCATTGCAAATTCAGGCAGAAAGAATTACCCACTGCCACATAGAGTCCACTGATATGACCTCCTTTGTCTGAATCTACGTGGCTCCCTGTAATCTGCACGTGCCGGTTGTCAACAACACCCACAAAAAAACGTGTGACATTAGCATTCGGATGTTTGTACGGTAAACATCACAATAAGTATAAGCACATCAAGAATGAGAAAAAAAGAGAACCAACCTTTGTGAATAACCAGATATGTGGCGCAGGCTAACTAAGTTACTGGCCATCTGTTTTTGCGGGCTACCTCTTTTTTTAGGATGGCATGAAGATGTGGTATCATATATAGGCTCTCCTGTTCGAGAAAAAAATTCAGCATGACTATGTGCTTCGGTAATCCAAAACTTTTATGGAAAAAACAAACAGGCCAATCAAATTTTACAATCTGAATTTGAAAAGAGAAGAGCAAAAGTAACTTTCCATTGTATCATCACTTATCGGTCGACCAATGATGCCTTTTCCACCGGATGTATGCGACAAAGTTTGGAAAACCTGCAACAATACACGTATGGGTGCTTGAGCAGGTGCAACAGTAATAAGAAACCCAAAAATTGGCATGCACAATGATACATTGAAAGCCATTGTAATGGCTGTAGTGAAGTGCACGGACATACCTCAATTGGGAAAAACTGAATGTTCAGTTTTGAATGGTAAGATGAAACACTGTATAAGTGTAGCACCTCGCATATTTCAGGTCCATATTATACTATTTAATGTTATATAAATTACTTTTAATTATTTAATTAAGTAATCTCAAAAATTAAATAGTGTAAATTATCCTCACAACCAACACAAGACTAGGAAAAGTCTATGTGATCAAAAATACTTTAGTTCCACCACTAGTCATAATTTATATGACTTATTGCCACTTTGCTAATTTTAGATACACATTTTACCTTTAAGTAATACGCGTGCCTGAACCTACGTTACTAGGTTTTAACAACATAGAAACACCATATTATACTTATCCTACTTTTAATATACCTAGTTGGAGTATGTTGATAAGTTTTAACATTTTTGGAAGTATGACATTTTTACGTTACCCGGTTTTAAGTTTCGTGAATTAAAGGCTTAACATTAGTAATTACCAGGACCAAACTATACCCTAAAAACTAATAATTATCACAAACTACACATGCACTACCACCTCAAAATGAGGTGGCATGCATACATGAACCACTAGCCATGTGGCCTTTCCTCATGGCACCTCCACTCCCACTCATCACCTCTTGTCCCCCCATATACTCCAAGTCACCTCACACCTATCATTTTACATGCAAAACACAATTATCTCTTGGTTTTTCTCTCCCTTGGACGTTCACCATCAATCTCAAATCACCAATTATCACTTTGATTCATACCATAAAAATTACAAAGAAGATCGAGCTTAAGTTGGTACCTACATGATCCTAGGGTAGTTTTATTGATATCAAGGGTGAAACAAGAGCTACACAAGGAAGTTAGGGCTGAAGTAAAAGGGTTTATTTCAAGGGTAAGAAGGTTGGTTAATCTTGGGTTAAGAGGTTGAAGAAGGGTTGAAGATTGGAAGAGGGTTTAGGCTTGATTGTTCTTGTGACTATTCAACCTAACTCTTGTAAGAAGTTATTTAAATTTCATGTCAATCAATATGGTTGTAATGATATTTATGATTATTTGATGTATTTGATATAAGTAGTACATGTAATAAGGCTTTCATGATGTTGTACATAAAATTGATGGGTAAAAACTAGTGTAGAAACTCATTAAGATAACTAGTAAGAAACTAGTAAATTATCATGAGTTTTAACATGAAAATTACAAAGTTTGGACTTGATTAAGTTTAAAACGTTGTTAGAGAAAGTAAAAACTTGAATTTGAGCTTTTGAACCACTTGAAATGGATTTGTAGATAAAAAGTTGTGGTTAAAAGAAGATGGTTAGATGAAATTGGTTATTATGTCAAAAAGTCTTCTGAAACGATTTTAAAATGCGATTTAAACCCTTTTCTGGTCCGAATCAGCAAAAGTGTAAAACACAAAAGTTGCTCGGAATGAAATTTTCTTCAAAAACTCAGGAGCACATGAGCAGAAAGTGAACAAAAAGTCTAAAAACATCAAAAACTACACGGACCTGTTGTGACTGAAAAATAGCCATGGTTAAGGAAACTTACTTGTAATTTTAACTCTTTGAGACCAAAACAAAGCCATGGTTAAACCAAGACTAATGTCTCAAGCTATTTTAACTTGAATATAACCACTAGATAAGACTATAATTGTTATTTCAAAGTTGTTAAATTGTAACTAAGCCACATGACTAGTTTGGGTATGTTGACCCAAAAATTGTTCCAAAAACTTATTTATTAAATGGAGCTTTACTAGACTTTGACAAAATGACTATATGACACATAAACTATATAAATACCATTTTCACAAGTTTTAACTTCTAAAACCATGAACATATTAGTCTAAAACATACTTTTGAAACCTTTACATAACATGATAATATAACACGCCGAAATCACAAAACTCATTAAGTGAAGAACACTTGCACATGAAATGCTTCACGACACAACTTATACTATCACGTCACCACTCAAATAGTCTTTGATGAAAGACGACATATGTTTTGTACAACATTTGTCTCGTCAAAAACTTACTTATAAATGATAAGTACTACAATAGTAGGGAATTTCATTATCATAAAGAGGCCTCTTCGGGGTGTCGTATCGACGAGTTGTGGATTTACGATTTAAAGTGTCCTGGCTCCTCGTGCGATTACTACATGACCTCTTGATTTTGATAGCCCGAACGGTGGTACGAGGTCATTTATAAAAAGGCTATGAGCCAAATCAAACACTTAAGCGATACCTTAGCTTAATATCCAAGTACAACATCATCAGCCAACAAATTACATATACTTATACACTTATATTAAAAACTATACTAAAACACGATTATTACATTTTCCTAGGTAATCACCAAAGATCGCAGTCTCAACATACACTGTATTTGCTAAAAGCTACTACTGATACCTACGGTGAGTTCATAGCCCCAACTTTGTTTAACTGTTTTATAAACTACTTGGGGGAGATACATGCTAAATGTTTTTTTATGGACAATTACTTGAAAAATGAATGCCTTGACTGTATTATTGCATACCACTAAGCTGTTTATGCCAAAAGTCCCCTACATCATGGACCACTAATCACTGGGAGTGAGCGCAAATATAGTGGATAGGCCTATCGGGATTAACGAATCCCGTTTGTGTTAGCCGGATCGGTAACCAAACGCACTTTATTTGAATTACCTAGGTATATGGCAAATACCTACTCGGGGCATGTTACTTATATCTATATATATCGTCCGGTGATATATATACAACTGTCAGTCGTGAGTTCCATGAGCTTAGAGCAATAATAACTTTCAAGAGATAATTGTACACATTGTAATTATATTACAAACTATTGTCCACTACTGTTTTCAAAACTATGAATTCACTCAACCATTGTGTTGAGTTTTCGGCATGTTTTATCTCAGGTCCGTAAGATATGTATGGCACGGGAATGAAGGCACACGGAATAGGCATTTTGAAGACTATGCATATTATCATTCGATAAAATTTTAAACTTATTATGTACATTATGGGACCTTTACTCTGATATTATTTATAAATTCGAATGATAATGTATTTTAAAACGTCTCATTTAGAGTCGTTTTCGGCAATGTGTACTTTGTGCGAATAAGTAATATCCTCGAATTAGCTTCCGCTGGTATTCAAAAATTGAGGGTGTTACAGATTGGCATCAGAGCTACAGTTATAGAGAACCAGGGTGCATTATACACCTAGACTATAACTACTATCTACCGATTCACTTATTATAGTCTTTATATTCCGTGTGCCATGCCCACTATTTGACATATCACTGTTTAAATTGCTATGAACGTTTAACTCTGAACATGAATACTCTTATGCAGACATTATGTCTGTACCACCATCTCCAAATCACGATCTTGTTATTCTAAATCAAGTTATACCAGCTCAACAAGAGCAAGTACTTCCGGCTCCCATCCAAGCACAGAATCCCCCGGATCAAGATGATGATTATCTTGATGTTCTGGACTATGGGGATGACGAGGATGAGGAACCAAATGAAAATTTAGCTGATGAAAATGAACCCGAGGATGATCCGAAAGAAGATGAAAATATGATCTTAGATGATGATGATGATGATGACATGGAAGTGATTTCCGATGATGATGAAGAAGAGGAAGAACCTCTTCAAGCGGATGTCATATTCAACGGATCTCCACCTCCATTGTCACCGATGTCACCATTTATTCTGTTTACATTACTCACCGCTCTTTGGGAAAGGCCTTATATCATTGGGGGCCCTTCCTCTACCTATGAAGTTGGAGGACCATCAAATACTTTTCCGGACTTCCCTAGGCACGAAATGGGATGTCTGAGACAAGATGTCACAGCACTACAAAATCATGTCCACTTTCTGTCAAGGGCAATGCATCGTCGTGAAACAGAGATCTCTTCAATAAGAGTTGAAGCCGTTAATGCTCGAAAATGAACCGATATGAAAATCTTGGATATGAGTGATATCCAAAAGGGCCTTACACATGTGGAAGACATTGTCTTGGATCCTATAACCGGATTTCCAGTGCTTAGGAACAAAGTCACCCGTATGGATAGAGTACAAAATGAAGACGGTGAACAGATTAAAGAGTTGGAACGCCGTGTAGCTTCAACAGAAATGAAGCTAGAAATTTCTCGAACCAATAGTATGAGGCTCGAGATCGACCTCTACAATGTACCGGCAGAAATGCAGATCATGTTTCAAGAACTAAGGGGCTCTAGGGAGTTTGGCCCAAATGACGCTATTGATGTGTTGGCCGCTCATGGAAATAACAATCAGCCCGAGCCGCATCAATCCCCGGACTCTTGAAAAACTAGTGTTGTTATAATAGTTAGTAAGATATGTAATAGCTAGTAAACAATGTAATTGCTTACTGATAGTTTCGTCAGTAAAATTTTGAAGAAACCTGTCACGGGTTTTGATTTTGTAACTCCGATGTAATGTATTAACTATATATAAATATAACTGTTGTTGTATAAATCTATCTCGTCTTGTGTTGTGATTTAATTTCCAACGTTGTTCTTCCATCAATTCTAATCGTGCTTATTATCCAACATCATACTTATACCACATCTCTTGTTTAATTGATAGAATCATGCCACCTAAAAAGAAAAGCCAACCTGATATTGATAAAATGATTGCCGGTCAAGTGACTGCCGCACTTAGAACTGAGCGTGCAACTACAGCTACAAATGCAGCTGCGGCCGCTGAGGCTGCTGAAACTGCAAAAACTGCCGTTGTGGCTGAAGCACTTGCAACCGCTAGGGCTGCTGCAACTAATGTTGGAGCAGGAGGTGCTAATGCTACGGGACCAGCTATTGGTGCCGAAATAATAAATGTCGAACCAATGCCGAGGGTTGCTCATACAATAATATATGAAATGCCAACCCACAAATTTTAAAGGCATTGAAGGAGTCAGAGGGTTAACCCACTGGTTTGAGAGATCCGAATCAGATTCACGATCGGTAACATCATCAAGACCGCAAGGTTAAATACGCCACCAAGATTTTAGTGGATGAAGCTTTGTCATGGTGGAATTACGTAGTACAACCAATCGGCATTGCAAATGCCTATAGAATTTCTGGGTCGAACTTAAAACAATGATGATCAAACAATATTGTCCTCGTAACGAGTACGAAGTTGAAATTAAATGCGGAACCACATAGTTAAGGGCACAGATATCACCACATACAATCTTCGATTCAATGAATTGGCAATCTTATGCCCAACAATGGTTCCAACCAATGAGAAGTTACTGGAGAGGTACATATGGGGACTTCCACAACCTATACAGGGAAATGTGGCCTCATTTGATCCAAAAATGATAGATGATGCAATGGGAATGGCTCGTAGATTGATGGATCAAGCGGTTAGAGCAGGAACTATTCTGATTCATGACATTAACCTCAACCGCAACAACAACAACAACAACAACAACAACAACAACAACAACAATAACAACAACAATAACAACAATAACCATCCCAATAACAATACCCACAACAACAACAAGAGAAGGTGGAATGATAGCCGAAGGGGTAACAACAACAATCCCAACCAACAAAACCGAAACACAAACCACCATAACCAGCAAAACCGTAGGCAAGAAAATGCCAGAGGTACTGTTGCTGCTGCTGTTGCACAAATTGAAGGAGGAGGTTATCAAGGAAATGCTCCTTTGTGTTATAGATGCAAGAATTGTTAAAAGACAGGGCATCAAACCAAAGACTGCAGAGGGAAGGGGCCTGCTACTGGTGCCAACACCCAACCAGTATTGACTTGTTTTGGGTGCGGAGAACGTGGACACATCAAGAGACAATGTCCCCGAAACAATGGTCAACAAGAAGGAGTAGCTCGTGGTAGGGCGTATGTATTGGGTGATAAAGATGCACAGCAGGATCCGAATGTGGTTACGGGTACGTTTCTACTCAATAACCATTATGCTAAAATCTTATTTGATTCGGGTGCTGATAAAAGTTTTATATCTACTGCATTTGCATCTTTACTTGATATTGCACCCACTACATTAGACACCGCCTTTACCATTGAGTTAGCAAATGGGAATCTTGTAACCACCAACATTGCACTTCAAAACTGTACACTAAACTTGTTAGGTCATCCATTCAAAATCGACCTCATGCCAATAGAACTCGGAAGTTTTGATGTTATAATTGGTATGGAATGGTTATCGCAACAAAATGCAAATATCATCTGTGGCGAGAAAGTTGTACATATTCCTATCGATAATGAAACCTTGGTTATCACGAGGATCAAGTGGAACTCTTTGAACATCATTTCTTGCATTAAAACTCAAAAGTACATCAAGAAGGGATGTTATGTCTTCTTAGCCCACGAACGGAGAAAAGTTAGAGGAGAAGCGACTTGAAGATGTACCTATTATGCGTGACTATCACAAGTCTTTCACGAAGACTTACCCGGACTTCCACCACCTAGACAAGTGGAGTTCCAAATCGAATTGGTGCCAGGTGCCGCACCAGTTGCTCGAGCACCCTATCGCTTAGCTCCTTCAGAATTGCAAGAGTTATCCAACCAATTGCAAGAACTTACGGATAAAGGTTTTATTCGACCAAGTTCATCACCATGGGGAGCTCCAGTCCTATTCCTTAAAAAGAAGGATGGATCCTTCAGAATGTGCATTGATTACAGGGAGTTAAATAAACTAAATGTAAAGAACTGATACCCACTTCCAAGAATCGATGATCTTTTCGATCAACCCCAAGGTTCAAGCGTATACTCCAAGATCGATTTGCGATCAGGATATCACCAACTTAGAGTTAGAGAAGAGGATTGATGCAGGTTTTACTGATCAGGTCTTAATATTTATAGTGTCTCGCTATACCTATGGTCTACCCTAATGCACTAATGGACAGTGTACCCAGTCGTGTGTAGTGTAGTAAATGGTAAAGTCGAGGTCGTCCCAAGAGCTATGTGTGTCGGATAATTACTAAGTCTAATTGTCACAGAATATAAATGGTTTGATAGGGTTTTAATTAATTAAACTACGAATGCAGAATATAAAAGCAATTAAATGGTAGAAAGGAAATCAATAGAGGAATAGTGGTGCTAACCTAGTCAATCCTCCTAACTAGTTATTTCTACATCTACCTACTTCCAATTACTTGGTGGGGTTAAATTCGAGAGGACATCATTTGGTCAATTCGCCTAACCTATCGACAAAGATGCCACCACAGAGAAATCAAAGCACCGTCATAAGTCCTGTTGTTCCGGTCCCCTAAGCCGAGTCATTAAGTACCGCTACATGCTAGATTCTAAATAGTGAGTGCCCGGCCGTTAGAAACTTAGACACTACACCCCAATTCTTAAGTTCATCCAAGCGATGGGTGATCGGTTGGTCAAATCGCACAAGTAGAAAGGGTCGTGGGTTGGTCATATCTTACCCTTCCGTCTCGGTCCGCTCACCTAGGGTCGGTTGGTCATATCTCCTAGGCAATTGGCCTCTACCGCCATTCAAAACTACCAAACCAGGGGTGACTACCAAAGAACTATGCATGCATACACTTAGAAATAATTGTACGGAAGTAAAGGTAAACGCAAACATAATAATTAAGGAATCATAACTAGGCTAGCACCAAAGGGTGCTTAGCCGCTCATATTAATCATGCACATCAATTGAATATTCAAAGGTATGAAATACATGAATCGAAAGTAAAAGAAATAATAAACGCTACAGCTTATCATAATGGTGTGACTTCTCCCTTGGAAACAGCTCCGTATGCTTCCCTAGACCTTCCTTGAGTATTTTCCCACGTTCTTAGAGTATTGTGTGTGGAATGGGATGATTAGAAATGCTGGAATTCGTGGGGTATTTATAGGCCATGTCTGGGTTACGGCGTAACCAATAGATGAGTTACGCCGTAACCTTCTATTCCGTCGTAAAAGGACTAGAACTGCTAGTTACGGCGTAACCTTATAAGTGGTTACGCCGTAGTCTTCAATAAACATGGTTACGTCGTAAGTGATGCAGTAGTTACGGCGTAAGTATTAGCGGCGTGGAACCTCTTTTGACCTAATGGAGTTACGTTGTAATCTTTGGAAGGAGTTACGCCGTAACCTCTTGACGAGTTGGACTTTAGGGTCACGCAATAGTTATGGCGTAATGTGAGAGACGAGTTACGCCGTAACCTCTTCAAAATAAGCATACTGTGATAAATCCTTAGTAATGTTTCCATTTTCGCGTCTCTTTAGCTCCAATGCTCATAATTTACGAAAGTGTAAAACAATGGAAAACAAGCGTAAATCCATATAAATGATATAAATAACGAGCATTAACGGGAAATTGACACTTAATATTCGGGACTATTTGATATTATCAAATATCCCCCACTTGAACTCTACTTGCCTCAAGTAGACCTTATTAGATAGATTCCTAAAAGATATCTCCCAAAACCTGGAAAATATGAGTTTATAAATCCCTTATGCTAGAATAAAACAAAGCCGAACACATCACGAAAGGGGAACAAACACTCAAATCTCTCAACTATTCTAAGTGTCAATTTCAGGGTGATCACTCAATCGCACAGTCATAGCATGTATTCTATCATAAGCTTGGCGGTTACATAAATCTCCATCACTGGAATTAAGGGCTAAACAATTCTCGAAGGCAATATGGGTAGACACGACAAAGGTTAAGGGGTGACTCGTCACTACTAACATATCACGGCGAAGTGGACAAAATCAATGATACATGACCAAATCCATGGCCAAGACACCAA
Organism: Chrysanthemum lavandulifolium; assembly: GCA_022545495.1. NCBI lineage: Eukaryota > Viridiplantae > Streptophyta > Magnoliopsida > Asterales > Asteraceae > Chrysanthemum > Chrysanthemum lavandulifolium. The sequence continues at coordinate 69,808,022 of CM040242.1, forward strand.
AGATTGCTCGCTGCATCACCTAGACATGCTTCATGACTAAAGGGTAGGATAAGACATGGGATGTATAACTGGTGTAAAATGAAAAACAAGTAGGTAGTCTATATCTATAACTAAGTCATCACCACTTACCGTCCGCCCAAAGTTCAAGCTTAGAAGTCTAGAGACCGGATCATGAAATGCAAGGTAGATGTGTCATTAGAGGACGTCGTGATGGGCACACTACCTTTTCTTCTTCAGTTGGTATTACTCCAACTCCAATCTTCAAATGTGACCGAGGTGGCCTCCTCGATACTAAACAATAAAGCTCATACTATAGTGCTTATAACTTTGCACTTTACAAAATCATAACTAAATCAACTTTTTTTTTTGATTTTTTTGATTTTTTTTGAATCATAACTGATAACATAACATCCCCCACTTGAGATGAACAAAGGGAATTCGGGGGGTCTTCAATGATCTTCATAATTGTTTTCGATGAAAGCGTGATTTCCAAACCTTTCCACTCGAACCTTGAACTCAGGCAAATGATGACTTCCCAATTACAAATAAAGACTACAGGGTAGGCTAAGGTGTAAGGGTGTAATGAAATAATATATTGGGGTGACAAAATGAAAGAAATGGCTCAGAAGGGTGTATCTAGGGGTATCTTGCACTAAAGGTGAGTGCAACAAAAGGGTTTCACAAGGGGGTCGAAAAGTCGAGGTGACTAATCGATAGACTCACAATGGTAGGCTGTTTGGGTGATAATCCTATAATATTGCCTTCTAAAACTGAAAAGTCCAAATACATTGAGCTAACTCAACATACCTCGTATATGGTCCCAAAATGATGCAAAGGCCAAGTTCTAAAGTTTACAAGCTACCGGCACACTCATAATTTGGTGGATTTGGGGTAAAATATTGGAAACGGATAAGGCTAATCTCACCATGTAATATCAAGGGTTGTATGTGCTCGGCTAAGGTCTAATCTAGTTAGGTTCGGAAAAACATGTCAAAATATAAAAAATGGCATAATTTTTCAAAATAAACTAGAAAAATGAGGGCTAAATAAAGTTCAAGAGATAATTTTACTCCCGTCCCCCCACTTGAATTGTACAAAGTCCCTTTTGTACTAGGCATTAAAATAAAGGTGAAGAGAAAGGTAGAATTAGAGCGAGAACTTCCCTGAAATTTGCTCCAAAAAGAAGAAGGCCCACAAGAAAGGATCGTGCCTTCGTAAAGCGTCATGAGCAAACTTCAATCCACGAAATCACAATACCGACAAGCATAATTCTAAAAAGAAAAATAAAATGAAAAACAAACCTAACTCACTTTCGTAGGAATCACGGTTGCATTTACCGAATGCAACAAGCCTTTAAACCACTTGGTGTCCCAGTGGACGAGTGAAGTCTCGTGAGGGTTACAGGAACACACCCACAAAGTTCATTTAAAACTAATACAAGGTTCTTGTATTTTAAAATGAAAGAATTAAAGCGAGAGGAGAGTTACGTCGTAACTCTAATAAGAGAGTTACGCCGTAACTTGCAAAACTGGTATGAGTGAGAAGCGAATAGTTCTGGCGTAACCACCGAGATGGTATTACGCCGTAATTGGTAATGCGTCAAGAATTCTGCTCGCTAAAATGTTGGTTACTGCGTAATCACCAAGATGAGTTACACCGTAACTCGTTCGAGATCGAAGAATGCAGTGATAATTACTTCATTGTCTCCTGCAAAAATGGTTAGAAAACACAAACCCAACAGAAAGGAAATAAAAACAAAAGAAAGGGATAATTCGGGTTGTCTCCCAAAAGAGCACTTTTCTTTATTAACGAGTCTTTAAGTTAGACTCAGAGCCGTGGGCTACCAGTGTTTGTCTGTCATTTCGTGGACTGGGCGATCTCCATGTTGAAGCCAGCTGATCAAATTCTCATCCCGTTTGTATCTATCTCCAAGTTCTAAACACCCTAAGTAAAAGTTTTTGATCTTTTGGTAGGGGTGATCAAAACCTTTGGCTTTATCTTCTTCACTAATACCAAGCATGGGTCTAGCATAACTCAACTGTCTTTTAGTCCAATTTTTAAAGTTTTTGACAGTCCTTGGCATTTGAAAAAGTTTTATCATCGCCAATCTTTAACCAAACCAGTCCTTCCTTCATGTTTTTATCAAGCGCAGATATTTCTTTAAAGGGTTTTCCGAAAATCACCCCAGTCAGCCCATCTGCAACGAATTCGCTAACATCTTCCAAAACCATAAAGTCGACTAGAAACGAGTGTGTTCCTACAAAAACTTGTATGTTTGTAGCTATCCCGAGGAAGTTGTTTCCTTTGTAATCAAGCTCTTTTTCCATAACCTGGTTGTAGCATTCCTTAGAGATAATATTGACTAGGGAATATGTGTCGATAAATGGGTGAAAATCAATGAATCCAATTTTGCATGAGATCTTCAGATAATAGGGATTCATATGATGGATTCGTGCCCCCATCTCATAAAAATGCGGTTGGTTCGATTGCAAGAATGTTTTTTCAGAGTTTTCTTGCCAAGGGGTCATCTCGACATCACTAGAGAGGTCTTTAGCACTTAATCCTACGTTATCTTCTTCCTCAAAATTCATGAAAACATCAAAATCTTTCCCTGAGTCAATCTCTCCAGGATCCGGGGGGTCGCTAAGAAACTTTTCAAGGGCTTCACCAAAATCCCCCACTTGGTCAATAGTACACACCTTTTCCGGGGTGGACAAATGTTCATTAGGTCGGAATGTGGCAACCTCTCCATTAGCCTCCAGAGTCAATTTACCGGCAAAGACATCTACTTTAGTGTGAGCAGTAGCAAGCATGGGTCTTCCTAAAATTACAGGTATCCTGTTGTCTTCCGGGATATCAAGAATCACAAAATCTACTGGAAAAAGGTGTTATGTCACTAGATTTACAACACAAGCTTACAAGAAAGAGATAAAGGCGATTGAACGAGTAAAACACACACACATACAATAGTAAAGACGGTTTAGGCGTAGAGTATGTGATGAGAGAAAAACTTGAACAACCAACCTTCAAATGAAGGTTTACATAAGGTATTTATAGGAGGAAAGCTAGGGCAACACTCCTAGTTTCCATCCTTTCTTTAATGGACTTGGGCCTAAGCTCATGGGCCTTCTACATAAGCTTAAGGTTAATAACAAACATGAAGGCCATAATAAGCTACCTATTACATAATAATGACTAACACTTGAATTATAGTTTAGGAGTGATTCCAACAATCTCCCCTCAGTGTTGGTGATGAGCGGTGAAGGCGTTGATGTAATAGTAGCTCGACGTCTTCGACATTCTTCTTTCTTGTGAGAAGAATTGCCTTGATTCGAACAATCTCCCAATGTAGAGAAATTGTCTTCTTTGAGCGGTTATGCTTTGGCGTCATCTTTAACTTTGTTCTTTGATCATTGTTCTTTGTGATGAAAGTGATAGTATGTTGTTATGCGCATCAAGTCGCCTCAGTGCGCTTGTTTGCTAAAGTGTCTCCACGTCATTCTTCAACATGCTTACACACTCTTTGACGTTGGAATTCGATCTTGATGAAGTTCTTTAAGTCTTTTAACTTTGTAGATTCTTTGATTTGACGAAGAATCATTCATTGATCACAGTCGCTTTTGGATAGAACTTCCATTAGTGATGATGTTGGCGTGAGCATGAGAAGAATCAACACGATCATCCCGCTCCGGAGCTTCCATAAGAAGAAAACATTTCAAGCGGTTAGTAATAAGCGGATTCCGCACTTACAAGTTTGAACTTGAGAGTGTTAATGACATAGTGTGAAAACACAACTCTAATTCTTACAAAGGTCGTTCTGAACCGGAGTCCCACAAGTGAGATAACGCGATATACCGAAGTACATCTGATTCGGATGAGTCGAGGTACACCAAGCGTTACCTCACGACGTAGACCGTTTGAGACACACTAAGCGTAATCCACGGGGAGTTACAAGTGACACGCTATCGAGGCATTTGATGTTGACCACAGCGGGAGTTTCCATTCAATCACCGAGGATCACGGTTGTGAACCTCTCATAAATGTTCTCGACAGTTGCTAAGATCCATGAAGGACTCGATATGAACCACCGATGATCTTATTTGGTGATCAACAAGTGATGAAATGTCAAGTGTTCCTAAGAGATCTTTTGATGAATCTCGTGGCTCTAGACTCAATAGTGCGTTTTGGTTTTCTGAGCGGAGACTAGGAGAGGGTGTCCTTCTTCAATACCGGCGATCTCTAAGAGAAATCCAATAGTTTACGTAGGGTTCACGTGAGAATGAAACAAGCTTCGATGAGAGAAACTTGAGTGGCTAAAAGGTTTAGTGCATGCGTCACCGGGTCCATGACGACTTTTAATCTTCAATACCGGTGTCACTAAGTGACAACCAAGTAGCTTATGAATTGAACCCGATTATGCGCCCTAAGTTGAATAATTTGGAGGCTATTTCTTTTCACCATTTTCTTTGCATTTCTTTTAATTCTTCAACTCCTTCTTTCTCCGATTCTCATTTTCTCCTTTTTATAATCATACCTAAGGACTTCTAAGAACTAACTATTTGTGATGTCCTTGGGTAGATCCCTCCGACTCTGGCGGATCATAGGATGGTTATTCTAACCTTAGTCACCTTATCACTCCATGACTAACCTATGTTGCCATAAAACCATTTACTTGAAAAATCTCTCACGGTGTTTGTTAATGAAAACATTTTGAACCTTTGTTGAGATAAGATTTGCATAAATACTCCCTCCACATGTGCTTAAGAGTTTTAAGGTTAATTGCACGGTGAGGAAAGAGCGACTTTTGAATTGATCCACTCAAGATAGACAATCCCCCCGAGACACGGTTACATTGCATAGTTAAAGAGTTACATTGTCGACTTTTAGGTGACAACTAGCTCTAATAACTACCTTGAAGGTGTAAACAAACCTCGAAAGGTTGTCAAACCCGTCGAGTTCATGTCTACCAAGAGTTTCTCGATTGGTACATTCTACTCGGACAAGTCCTTTCGAGACACGTTTACATTACTAGCGAACTAGCTTGAAATTATTACCCGTCCGGGACAAGTCTTTTCGAGTTACTAACAGTTTAGTACCGTCAATTCGTTGGTTAAGTCTATTACACAAAGATTCATTTGCATTTACACAACATATTTCTTATCACATAATTTTCTCCCCTCAAAATGGCATATAAAATGTTATTTTTGAAAAGTTGAAATAAATATGACCATTTAGAGTGTTGCGGGAAGATGACCACTATGAACAATTTGTGAACAAAGTTTTAACTCAAGTACTCCCCTCAACAAGTGATAAAAGCGGTTGAGGATTTGAAAATAATACGGAAGTACTTGTCCTTTTGAGCAAAACCTTGAAAATGAAAGGTTTGATAGGTTTTACTCAAAAGCAAGAAGCTTTCGCTCCTTGTATTAGGATTGTGGCATCAAGCGTACCACGTGGTCCTTTCTTGACAAGAACGGGTTGTACATCGTTATGTGTGCACAAGCCATTTAGGAAAAGATGAAATAAGTATGAAACAAATTAACCTTTCCCCAATAGACGATGTTTCTAAATTAGCTTCCCCCAACCGATAATCGTCTTTAGCGAGGTTTGAAACTTTGATGAAGTCTACATTTCCTCTAACTTTTGAAGGTTTCATTACGCATGAAATTTGTAGATGAGCGAGAAACCACACAAAGAAAATCGACTAATTGCGGAAGATCCGTTCGAGGGTAACATGCCGAAATCAACAAGATCTTCTCGCGTATGTAGACGCATCATACCAAACAAACCACGAAAGACAAAACGATACGACTTTCCCTTGAATGTTGTGGTCTTTCGGAATACACATCACCTGTGAATATGCAATAACTCGATAACAAGACCGTGTGTGAGGCATCATAACATCATATTTGGGTAACTTCACACAAGATTACCCGTGAAAGTTGAGACGATAACACTGAATTAAGACGTTTGAACTACAGATCGTCTCATTTCTTTGCCCTAATTGAAGAAATTCAAGAAGGCATAGGGTTTTCGCAAGGAAGCACGTGAAAAAAAAGAAGAAAGGATGCCTACACTCTCTCCCCTCGTTGTTTTCAATGAATCGAATCATACACCACGTATGTTGATGATGAATTGAAGACAATAAACCATGTATGAGGAGACAGTGAAACCATGTATGTCCAAGAAATCGAACAAGTGTGAAGTACCATAAATATTTAGTGAGAATCAAGCTCACGCAAAAACATCTCTGTCCATTATGTTGATCATCATTTGTGTCATTGTTGTTGAAGCAGTTTGATCTTACGTTATAGAAGATTCGGTTGTTGTTGTAGATTGGTGTATCCGAAATTAGAGTATTATCGGTTGTGCTGTTGAAACATTCGATACATCTAAAGCACGACTTTTGGCAAAATCTTTAACCGGAGGAGCAAGCAATGTTTCCAATTCATGACGATTAAGTACAATGGTGGAACGGTGATGGATCATGATAATTTTGACGGTGAGAAACGGGTCCTCTGTTGTATTGCGAAGAAGAGCCATAGTCATGTTGTACCGCATAGAAAAATAGAAGGAGGGCAAGAAAGAGAAAACATGGATCCCCAAGTGTAGGCGGGTTCCGGATGTTAGAAGCATAAAGATGTAGTGTCAATTATCTTCTTGACACCGAACATGCTATTTTGATGATTTCCTTTCTCGCCTCGTGGATGGATCGTGTTGGTATCCCACTTGTTTTGGTGCAACTACTTAGTATCTTGCTCGTAGGAATCCACCTAAGACTAACAGCTTTGAAAATCCTACTCGTTGGTATCCATCTAAGGTTAGATCTAGGGATGTTGAAACTTCTTTTGGGAAGAGTCTGCGTCCTATATGGATCCACCTATTAGGTTTCGATAGTTTACATTTAGATCAACGGGTTTATTTCTAGCTGTTTGTTGAGTTAACTTAGGTTTTGGTTTGCTACTACGGTAGTGTTCGATAATACACTCGAAGGTGATACACTAGGTCGTGAACCTAAGATTCCATCCTTTTGAAGAAGTGCCCTTTTCCTAGCCTTTTCTAGATCACGTTCTTGTATGTGTCATTTGAATCATATGAATCTTTACTTTTAATGCTCAATTTAGACACGGTGTTCGAACTATTCCTAGATTTGCCGAGCGACCACATGTTGAGGTTTAATGAAACAGTATATGTAAAACAGTTTAATGAAACATGTTTAATGAAATAGAAGCATTATTCTTAGGCCAGGAATGTGGAGTGTTGGTTTTATCAATTGATTATTCTCAACAACTTGGGAGGAAACCGTGGTTTTGAAGATTTTGAGCGTTGATTTACATGCGGTTGGTTGTCTAACTACTGATTGTTTTTCGAGAGGTTGTAGAGATGATTTCCCAAGATTGTTGGTTTAGAAAAATTAGTATCCACACTCTTGTCGATTAATCTTCTCGGTTTGTTTTGTAAAGCAACATGTGCAAGCCCTTTGCTTGAATTTGAGCCTTTAAATGCTCATTTTCTTTTAGTAATGTATCCACACGATTACTTTGTTCATTTGAAAACCGACCATTGTGTTACGAAAAAAAGATTTGTTTTGTAGTTTAAGTTCAAGAGAGATGTAATGTGCCTCTAGTTTTGAAAAATCTTTATGAAACCGAGCAATGGTCTTTTGAGAAGAATGTTTTCAAATTCAAGAGTTTGAATTGATGTTTCAGTTGAATTGTTAACAAGTAAGGGCTCGGACATGAGATAGTTATGCGGACATTGTGTAACACACTGGTCAACCTCTCCTTCATTCTTGAATTCGAGTTGCTTAGTATGTTGTATCGCATTTGCAGGCGAGAATATGATCAACGAGTATATTGTACCTCGACCATCATTACGTGTCGGTGTCATAGGTGGGTAAGATATCTTCCTCAACCATTTGTTCTTCGTCACAGTTGGGCTCGGTGTCGTAGTTAAGTATGATATCTTCTCCGGATCTGCTGCTTTGTCATCCTGCTTTTCAATGCTACAACCTCATTGTCCGCATTACCAGCGATTCGCGATAATCACAACATTCTCAACGTCCATTTGAGCATTCCTTTCATGTACATCAACTCTTTTACCTTGCACGACTGCGGGATATCGGGAATTAGTGTTCCTTGATGGATGTTGATTGAAATTATTTGTGTAGGGTTGAACTTGAAGACTTGGCGGTGTTTGAACCATTTGTGGTGGAGGAATTGCTCCAAGTTGTGGAGTATGTTGTTGATTAAATTGTTGTTGATAAATAGCTTGTTGTTGATTCCATTGTTGATGTTGTGGACTTAGTTGTTGTTGTCGTTGAGGATAAGTGTAAGGGAAATAGTTAGAGTATGGTGGTTTTAACATGTTGAAAACTTGTGTTGGTAAAAATGGATCTTTGTAGTCGAATGAACCTTTGTTGAAGAAGTATCCTTAGGCGTAGAAATCACAATAACCAAGTAGTACTTATGCGTAAAAACACCAAAGTTACGCGTAATGATGAGGAGTTCGCGTAGATTTAGCTTACGCGTAAGTATGGAAAAGACTCTAAAGTTATGCGTAGACAAAAGTTAGGCGTGAAAGTTAGGCGTGAGGATTATCTTGTCGTAAGACAAGGCTTAGCGTAAGATGAATCTTATCGTGGGATTTCTGGCGTAAGCTTATCTTATGCGTAATTTTAGGGTTTTATCCCAAGTGATCTTTTACACTTCACGGTGCAAAAGATATCCAAATTGACGTATTTTCAGGCTTATCCAAGCAAGAAAACACGGAGTAAACCATGAAAACGAAGATCAAGCCAAGGATAACCTTACGCGTAGTTTTAGGGTTTTGCTACGCGTAGGATTACTCGTAAATATGATTATGCTCAAATTTGTTTCTAAACCGGTTTTGTGTGATGAAATAGCTTCAATAACACCAAAAGACACAAAAGTATGAAACTTGATGAACCAAAACTCTTAAAAGCAGTTATCGTGGGTTGAAACCCTCGTACAAAAACTAGATGAAAACAATGATCTACACATAAAGTTCAAAACTTTTGCCAAAAACGATAAGTTTAACACCTTATAACGTTGAAAGGACAAGAATCTTGGATTAAAAAGTGTAAAAAATACATTTTTGATCAAGCCAAAGTTTCGGATACGCAAGTTAAGCGTGAGACCAAAACTCACTTCAAACAATACGTTCACTCAACTATTAGGCGATTGATACCACTGTTAGGTCACTAGATTTACAACACAAGCTTACAAGAAAGAGATAAAGGCGATTGAACAAGTAAAACACACACACACACAATAGTAAAGACGGTTTAGGCGTAGAGTATGTGATGAGAGAAAAACTTGAACAACCAACCTTCAAATGAAGGTTTACATAAGGTATTTATAGGAGGAAAGCTAGGGCAACACTCCTAGTTTCCATCCTTTCTTTAATGGACTTGGGCCTAAGCTCATGGGCCTTCTACATAAGCTTAAGGCTAATAACAAACATAAAGGCCATAATAAGCTACCTATTACATAATAATGACTAACACTTGAATTATAGTTTAGGAGTGATTCCAACAAAAGGAATCTCTTTATCTTCACTAATACATTTTCAACAATTCCTAATGGCGATTGCATGGATCGATCGGCCATTTCAATTTTCATCTTGGCCGGTTTTAAGTTGCCAATTCCCATACGTAAAAACATCCAACGAGGCATTATACTAATACTAGCTCCAAGATCAGCCAGGGCGTTACACAAGTTCAGGCTCCCGATATAGCAAGGAGAGTAAAACATCCTAGATCTTTTCCTTTGTGGTAACTCGTTCCTCAAAACCATTGAGCATCTTCGTTGAGGCAAATAGTCTCATCACCACTTAATTCCGCGTAGCATCATTGGGAGGGTTTACCAACAGAGTTTGGTCCAAAAGTGATTGCTTCTCCATGTCGATCCGTCGCAACCTTTACGAAAAGGTCAAGGGTTCTTCGAGGATAGTTTCTACTGTGTGGACAACTTCTTCCTCCCGAGTGCTAGGTAATCGAGATGGCTTCGAACATGAGCGACACTTTCCTCTAATCTTTTATCCTATCGTTGTGAATTTTAATAGAAAATACTGTAATATCCACGAATGTTCTCATCATCTTTTCAATCCTATCGTCGTGCTCTCTTGATTCTTTGATGTGGTCAAGAATCTTTTTCTCAATGTTGCTTCCGGAATTGGTCTCAAATACACTATTAACTTTTTCAATCCTACATCCTTCAGCTTCTCTTTCCAATCTCCGTTTTTTGAAAATTTCCCCGTAATTGTATTCTTGTTTTGTTATAGTCTTCATTACTTTATGATCGAAGTTATCTCTTGGTCCGTATCCAGTATCCATGTGCCACTTGTAACAATGTTCGAAATCACGAATACATTCCAAGGCCGATCGAGTCATGCTAGGAATGGGTCTTGGTGAATCAAGGAGTTCTCGTGTTTGCGCATTAATCCCCCGATAGAAAAAGTTAGAGGTGGCAAAATGTGCCCAAAAGCAAAAAGATGGGCTAAATGGGCACATTTTTAAAAGATTTGGGCACATTTAGCCCTCTCCTTTTTTTGAAATGGGCACATATAGCCCATTGAAAACTTAAATGGGCACTAACGGGCACATTTTATTTCTTAATTGTAGAACATTACGATCGTTTTAAAAAAATATTTTTTTACAAAATATATTTAACTTTTTGAAATATAAATAAGATATTACGTTTAAGGAATTTATTTCATCGTTTTAGGTCTTTTATTAAGCGATTTGTATAACATGTGCCCGTTTGGCCCATGCCCGTTTAGCCCGTGCCCGTTCTAGCCCGTGCCCGTTCTAGCCCGTGCCCGTTTAGCCCGTGCCCGCCCGGCCCGCCCGTTTTGCCACCTATAGAAAACGTATACGATCTGATGTTTGTTTAAATCATGAGTAGGGCAACGATAGAGAAGCTCATTGAATCTTTCCCATGCTTGGTACAGCGTTTCTTCACCAATCTGCATGAATTGATAGATTCTCCCAAGAAGCCTAGCCATTTTAGAAGGAGGGCAAAATTGCTGGATGAACTCCTTTCTTAGTTTTTTCCATGCTTCTTTAATTTCTCTAGGAAGTTTGTTATACCATCTCTTAGCTGTTCCAGTGAGAGTCATAGGAAAAATCCTTGCAGTTACTGAGTAACTAGGGGTACCCCTGACGTTGAAAATGGAGGATAAGTGAAGAACTTCATCTACGTGATCCTGAACGTCCTCATCTTTGTCTCCAGAGAACTCAAGCTTATGTAACTCCCGAATAATATGATGCGGGATAGAGTATTTTTGGGCGGGAGAATCCTTAGTGAAGCTTCGTTGGCGATTATCGTTAGGTCGGTCCGAATCTTGCTCCATGGTAAGGTCATTGATATTATTTTCATTGATGACTTCGGTTACGTGTCCGATGGTCCGATTCATAAAATGAAAAGATGTTGTGAATAGGAACCGGAGAATAGATCCTCTTTTTCCGAAATTGCTTCTTGGTCAATGAATGGGGTAGCGAAAGGGCCTAGAGTCTGCGAGTCTTGTATCGACATTATCGAAAGAAAATTAAAACAGACTTAATATGAAATCCTAATATAGCTCCCCGTGCGCCAAAAACTTGATGCGGTTTTCTTGACTGTGTCTTAATATTTATAGTGTCTCGCTATACCTATGGTCTACCCTAATGCACTAACAGGCGGTGTGCCGGTCGTGTGTAGTGTAGTAAATGGTAAAGCCGAGGTCGTCCCAAGAGCTATGTGTGTGGATAATTACTAAGTCTAATTGTCACGAGAATATAAATGGTTTGATAGGGTTTTAATTAATTAAACTACGAATGCGAGAATATAAAAGCAATTAAATGGTAGAAAGGAAATCAATAGAGGAATAGTGGTGCTAACCTAGTTAATCCTCCTAACTAGTTATGTCTCGTCTACCTACTTCCAATTACTTGGTGGGGTCAAATTCGAGAGGACAACATTTGGTCAATTCGCCTAACCTATCAAAGAAAGATGCCACCACAGGAGAAATCGACGCACCTCATAAGTCCTGTTGTTCCCGGTCCCCTAAGCCGAGTCATTAAGTACCGCTACATGCTAGATTCTAAATAGTGAGTGCCCGGCCGTTGGGAACTTAGACACTACACCCCCGATTCTTAAGTTCATCCAAATGATAGGTGATCACTTGGTCAAATCGCACAAGTAGAAAGGGTCGTCGGTTGGTCATATCTTACCCTTCCGTCTCGATCCGCTCACCTAGGTCGGTTGGTCATATCTCCTAGGAAATTGGCCTCTACCGCCATTCAAAACTACCGAACCAGGGGTGACTACCAAAGAACTATGCATTCATACACTTAGAAATAATTGTACGAAGTAAAGGTAAAGCAAACATAACAATTAATGAATCATAACTAGGCTAGCACCAAAGGGTGCTTAGCCGCTCATATTAATCATGCACATCAATTCAATATTCAAAAGTACGAAATACATGAATCGAAAGTAAAAGAAATAATAAACGCTAAAGCTTATCGTAATGGTGTGACACTCACCTGGAAGCACTCCGTATGCTTCCCTAGACCTTCCTTGAGTATTTTCCCACGTTCTCGAGTATTGTGTGTTGAATGGGATGATTAGAAATCTTTGGAATCGTGGGGTATTTATAGGCGGTCCGGGTTATGGCGTATGATTGATCTTTGAGCAGTCGAGCTATCTCACACAAGCTAGCCACTTGAATGGCTAACCGAAGAAACTTAAAACAGTTAAAACACAAATGCAATGAAGATCGAGAATATAATGAATTCCGGTCGTTAAGTCCCACGGAGACTCAATGGTGTGTCGAGAACTAATTCGGATGATAGAATGATCGCAAGGATAGTGATCGCAAGGATTTGATGGATAACTATACCTAAAGAAAAGTCTATTAATTACAATGACTTAAATACAAATTAAGAAAATTAAAAAACTAAAATATATTAAATAAACGCTATCACTATTTTTAAAATTGATGAACGTTTAAAACTTAAAACGTACGTTTAAATAAAATTACGTAAACGTACAAAATAAAAAGTGAGATCTAAGAAATAAAATACCTAAAAATATGAAAATGACATTTTTGAAATCCTAAAAATAAAAGAAAATTATTAGAAAAAGAAAATTATTTTTACAACTATTTATTTAATTATTATTAATTAAAAACTATTTTAAACTAATTATTAATAACCTAAAATGAAAGAAAATATGAAATAAGGCTAGAAAAATAAGATTATGATTCAGAAAAATCTAAAATATTATAAAACTTATTTTAAAACTAAAAATATATTTTTTACACTTTTTATCTAATTATTATTAATTAAAAACTATTTAAAACTAATTAAAATGCTAGAAATTACAAATTTAACTAATAAAAATCTGGAAAAATATTTTTTTGACTTTTTATATTTATCTTAACTTAAGAAAAATGAAAAATTATTTTTTTGAAACTTTTCTTAATTAGTTGTATTAAATGCTAATTAAAAAGTACTAAAAATTGATTAAAATGCAGAAAAATAGCAAACTGACTTGGAAAAATCTGAAAAATTCAAGAAAAGTCTAAAATATTATTAGGAATCTAGGAAAAATATAAAAACAAGTGCTTGTGTGAAGGAAATTGAGGTTGCAAGGATAAGTGCTTAAGAATAAGCACTTGGAATAAGCCACAAGCTACCAACAAGCACCAAACTGATACAGAAGCTTTAAAATGCTAAAAGTACTTAAATGAAACAAGTAACAACTGCTCTAAACCAATGAATTACAAAATGCTATAATTTGAATGATTTGGCAAAAGTGCCAAAATCAGTTCTGGGGGCTACTTTACAGCTATAAAATAAGCACTTAGATAAGCTGAAACTAAACAGATGAAGGAACCTAAAGTAGACCTGGTTGGCTACTTTTAAACCAAATTTGAGCCAAAGATGAGCTCTGATGAGCTTTTCCCAAACCTCCGCAAACCACATGAGACTCGGTGAATCTTGAGTCGGTCAAGTGAGCATTTAAGCCTTTTGACAATCCATTTTAGAGCTTATAGAAAATTTACAAAAATATACAAAAATCACAATCATAAACTAGACCAGTTGAACTAATAAAACCCAAAGTTTTACTTAATTTGACCCAGGACTGAATCTAGGAAAAATCATCTCAGTTTGGTTCAAAACTGGTTTATTGCAAATTTGACTTTTTGACAAAACTGAAAAGTTGACTCTAATGAACTTTGCAATTGATTTAAGGACTGAAATTGATGTAATATGATGGAATAACACTTCTGCAAACTATATTTATGATAACTTAGCACAAATCAAGATTTTGAATTTCCAAAATCCCATCAGTTGAGAAATTAAGACAGTTAACAAATGATTTTGACTTTTGTTGTTCTAGAGTGCAAAGTAAAGACTAGAATGAGTACAATAAAGCTTAACAAGCCTAAACCAACAAACTTAAACCACTGAGCTAGCCTCTAAAACAATTAAACCAACAGTTCCAAACACACCTTTAAACACTGATTTGTAATTAAAACTGAACTAACCTCCTAACTAGCTATTGCTATTTGATCAAACTGAACTTAGATAACTTAAATACAACTAATTAAACAGGTTTAACCTATTGGTAACCACAGATACACATACAAGCACACTATGCAAAATAGACTGAAATGAAAATAAGATATCTACTCACAGGTGTCCAGCTGTTTGCAGGCTAAAACCAGAACCAATCTACTCTAACCTAGTCTATTTCACCCCATCCAATGCTCTGCATCACCCAAATTCCAAAACCAAGTCCAATTGAGCCTCAGTTTGACTTTTGTTGACCATAAATGAAAATGCTTGAAACTGTTTCCCAAGCTTATCAAAAGCTTTAAAAAGCTTGAGTAAACATGTTTGATCTTAAAAATACTTAAGACTAAATTAATAAAAGCGACATATAATGAAACTAAAAACTAACTACTACTTTTCTTCTCTTTCTCCTTCCTCTTTATACACCAACTCTCTTTTCTCCTCTTTCTGAGTGAATCCCACTTCTTTTTGAGACCATTGGATGATAAGAGATGATCTTGGCCGTTTGTTGCATTTTTGGCGCCAAAAAGCTTTTATCAACTGGGAGGGTTGAGTGAGGGGTAAGAGATGCATTAAATGTGTTTGGAAGGTTGTTGAGGTGGAGGGAACAAGGTAGTGTGAAGGTGAGGAGGAGTGATGGGAGGTGGCTGGGTTTGCAGTGATAGTTGTTGAAGGAGAAGAAAAAGGCGCGTAGGTTGAGTGTTTGACTTATTTGTTGACTGGGGATTAATATTAAAGGGGAGGTCAAAATGCAAAGGGTCCAATTGGTAATGGCAGGGGGGTCACAAGGTTTTGACAAGGCCAAAGGGTGCAAAGGTTTAACCAAGGACCTAATATGTAATTTCTGAAAATCAAGGGACCAAAACTGCCCAATCTGCAAAGTTGCTCCAAGGGACTAAAAGTGACAAGCTCCAATAGTATAAGGACCAATCTTGAAATTTTCAAATTTCCAAGGACCATTTTTGCCAATTTTTAAACTTGGAGGACCAAACTTGTAATTTCTCAAAACTTTTGATATTTTTCACCAAAGGACTAATTTTGATAACTTATGATTTTAAAAGGACCTCGGTGATTTTCTTTTGAAATTAAGTGCTCGTGGACTATTTCGACAATTTTTGAAACTTGGGGATGAAAGCGCCAATTATGCAAACTTAGCTCATTTTTCATCGATTTTAAACTTTTGCATCCGAAACATATAAAATGCAATTTTGGAATATTTTCAAGATTTTGATGCATTACGAGCATTTTTAAACGTTTTGCGATTCAGATTTGACCAAAAATGATGAGTATTTACACACTCATCAGCGTAACCAATAGATGAGTTACGCCGTAACCTTCTATTCCGTCATAAAAGCACTAGATCTGCTAGTTACGGCGTAACCTTATAAGTGGTTACGCCGTAGTCTTCAATAAACCTAGTTACGTCGTAAGTGATGCAGTAGTTACGTCGTAATCTTTGGAACCTCTTTTGACCTAATGGAGTTACGTCGTAATCTTTGGAAGGAGTTACGCCGTAACCTCTTGATGAGTTGGACTTGTGGTCACGGAATAGTTACGGCGTAATGTGAGGCGAGTTACGCCGTAGCCTCTTCAAAATAAGCATCGTGATAAATCCTCGTAATGTTTCCATTTCCGTCTCTTTAGCTCCAATGCTCGCAATTTACCTGAAAGTGTAAAACAATGGAAAACAAGCGTAAATCCATATAAATGATATAAATAACGAGCATTAACTGGGGAAATTGACACTTAATATTTAGGACTATTTGATGTTATCAAGGATATTCCGAAAACGGCATTCAGGACTCGATATGGTCACTATGAGTTTCAAGTTATGCCATTTGGTTTAACTAATGCTCCAGCATTATTCATGGATCTCATGAATCGAGTGTGTAGACCATATTTGGATAAGTTTGGGATTGTGTTCATAGATGATATTCTAATTTACTCTAAGAGTAAAGAAGAACATGAAAGACATCTCAAGCTGAGCCTAGAGTTACTCAAGAATGAGAAGTTGTAAGCTAAATTCTCAAAATGTGAATTTTGGATCTCAAGTGTACAATTCTTGGGTCACGTAATTGAGAGTCATGGAATTCATGTGGATCCCCCCAAGATAGAGTCCATAAAGACTTGGGCTGCCCCTACAAATCCAAAGGAAATACGTCAATTTTTAGGACTTGCTGGATATTACCGTAGATTCATTGAAGGTTTTTCCAAGATAGCAAAGCCTTTAACTAAATTGACTCAAAAGAATGTGAAATTTGATTGGGGCGAAAAAGAAGAGAAAGTGTTTCAATTTCTAAAGGAAAAATTATGCAGTGCACCTATCTTAGCGTTACCCGAAGGCAACGAAGACTTTGTTGTGTACTGTGATACTTCGTATAAAGGTTTGGGAGCAGTGTTAATGCAAAGATGAAGGTGATAGCTACGCCTCACGACAACTTAAAAAGCACGAGAAGAACTACACCACTCATGACTTAGAGTTAGGGTCGGTCGTTTTGCTCTTGAACTGGAGACATTATCTCACGGCATAAAGTGTATAGTATACACGATCACAAAAGCTTGCAACACATTCTGGATAAGAAAGATCTAAACATGAGACAACGCCGCTGGTTAGAATTACTTAGTGATTACGACTGTGAAATTCGTTATCACTCGGGTAAGGCAAACGTCGTGGCAGATGCTCTCAGTCGAAAAGAACGTCTCAGACCTCTAAAGGTTAGATCGTTGGGAATGATGATCGTATCACCACTACCCTCACAAATCCTTGCATCACAAACTGAAGCTATAAAAGAAGAAAACCGACCCAAAGAGAATCTCTACGGTATGTTAGAGAACAAAAACGGTTTGGTAAAGCGTTCTGATGGAACGTTATGCTTCAAAGACAGAATTTTGATACCACTCTATGGAGGTGTACGAGATTTGATTATGCATGAATCGCATAAGTCAAAGTACTCCATTCATCCAGGGTCCGAAAAAATGTATCATGATCTCAAAAAGCTGTATTGGTGGCCTAACATGAAGGCTGATATTGCCAAATATGTTAGTAAGTGCCTGACATGTTCTAAAGTCAAGGCTGAGTGTCAAAAACCATCAGGATTACTACAACAACCCGAGATTCCTATGTGGAAATGGGAAAGAATCACGATGGATTTTGTTACGAAATTACCCAGAACACCGAGCGGCTATGACGCCATTTGGGTAATTCTTGACCGTTTAACAAAATCTGCTCATTTTATTCCAATAAAAGAAACTTATGAAATGGATCAGCTGACCAAGCTGTTCATCAAAGAAATAGTTTCTAGACACGGTGTACCAATTTCAATTATCTCAGATAGAGATAGCAGATTTACTTCAAACTTTTGGCAGTCACTTCAGAAAGCTTTTGGAACTAAACTAGACATGAGTACTGCCTATCATCCGCAAACTAACGGTCAAAGCGAAAGAACCATACAAACTTTCGAAGATATGCTAAGAGCTTGCATTATCGATTTTGGTAAAAGCTGGGACTATCATTTACCATTAGTCGAATTCTCTTACAACAATAGCTATCATTCCAGTCTTAAATCATCACCTACGAAGCATTGTATGGTCAAAATTGTCGATCTCCTGTATGCTGGAATGAGGTTGGCGATGTTCAACTTACCGGCCCAGAAATTGTACGGGACACAACTGAAAAGATTATTCAGATCAGAAGCAGACTATAAACTGCTAAAGATCGCCAGAAAAGCTACGCTGATACTAGGTGAAAACCCTTGGAATTTCAAATTGGAGATAGGGTTATCTGAAAGTTTCACCTTGGAAAGGCGTAATCCGTTTTGGAAAACGTGGGAAACTAAGTCCACGATATATTGGACCATTCAAAATCCTAGAAAGGGTTGGTCCGGTAGCATACAAACTCGAGCTACCTCAAGAATTAAGTGGAATTCATAACACTTTCCACGTGTCAAATCTTAAGAAATGTCTATCAGATGAAAGCCTCGTCATTCCACTAGACGAGATTAAGCTCGATGACAAGCTACATTTTATTGAGGAACCTGTTGAAATAATGGACAGTGAGATCAAGCAGTTGAAACAAAGCCGAATCCCCATCGTCAAAGTGCGTTGGAATTCTCGTAGGGCCTGAATACACAGGAAAGAGAGGACCAAATCGACGTAAATATCCGCATCTCTTCTCGGGTACATCAAACTAAATCATGAGGACATGATTTTAATGAGGAAGGTCTGTAGCACCTCGCATATTTCAGTCCATATTTTACTATTTAATGTTATATAAATTACTTTTAATTATTTAATTAAGTAATCTCAAAATTAAATAGTGTAAATTATCCTCACAACCAACACAAGACTAGGAAAAGTCTATGTGATCAAAAATACTTTAGTTCCACCACTAGTCATAATTTATATGACTTATTGCCACTTTGCTAATTTTAGATACACATTTTACCTTTAAGTAATACGCGTGCCCGAACCTACGTTACTAGGTTTTAACAACGTAGAAACACCATATTAGACTTATCCTACTTTTAATATACCTAGTTGGAGTATGTTGATAAGTTTTAACATTTTTGGAAGTATGACATTTTTACGTTACCCGGTTTTAAGTTTCGTGAATTAAAGGCTTAACATTAGTAATTACCGGGACCAAACTATACCCTAAAAACTAATAATTATCACAAACTACACATGCACTACCACCTCAAAATGAGGTGGCATGCATACATGAACCACAAGCCATGTGGCCTTTCCTCATGGCACCTCCACTTCCACTCATCACCTCTTGTCCCCGCATATACCCCAAGTCACCTCACACCTATCATTTTACATGCAAAACACAATTATCTCTTGGTTTTTCTCTCCCTTGGACGTTCACTATCAATCCCAAATCACCAATTATCACTTTGATTCATACCATAAAAATTACAAAGAAGATGTAGCTTAAGTTGGTACCTACATGATCCTAGGGTTGTTTTATTGATATCAAGGGTGAAACAAGAGCTACACAAGGAAGTTAGGGCTGAAGTAAAAGGGTTTATTTCAAGGGTAAGAAGGTTGGTTAAGCTTGGGTTAAGAGGTTGAAGAAGGGTTGAAGATTGGAAGAGGGTTTAGGCTTGATTGTTCTTGTGACTATTCAACCTAACTCTTGTAAGAAGTTATTTAAATTTCATGTCAATCAATATGGTTGTAATGATATTTATGATTATTTGATGTATTTGATATAAGTAGTACATGTAATAAGGCTTGCATGATGTTGTACATAAAAGTGATGGGTAAAAACTAGTGTAGAAACTCATTAAGATAACTAGTAAGAAACTAGTAAATTATCATGAGTTTTAACATGAAAATTACAAATTTTGGACTTGATTAAGTTTAAAAAGTTGTTAGAGGAAGTAAAAACTTGAATTTGAGCTTTTGAACCACTTGAAATGGATTTGTACATAAACAGTTATGATTAAAAGAAGATGGTTAGATGAAATTGGTTATTATGTCAAAAAGTCTTCTGAAACGATTTTAAAATGCGATTTAAACCCTTTTCTGGTCCGAATCAGCAAAAGTGTAAAACACAAAAGTTGCTCGGAATGAAATTTTATTCAAAAACTCAGGAGCACATGAGCAGAAAGTGAACGAAAAGTCTAAAAACAAGAAAACTACACGGACTGTTGACCGAAAAATGACCATGGTTAAGGAAACTTACTTGTAATTTTAACTCTTTGAGACCAAAACAAAGCCATGGTTAAACCAAGACTAATGTCTCAAGCTATTTTAACTTGAATATAACCACTAGATATGACTATAATTGTTATTTCAAAGTTGTTAAATTGTAACTAAGCCACATGACTAGTTTGGGTATGTTGACCCAAAAATTGTTCCAAAAACTTATTTATTAAATGGAGCTTTACTAGACTTTGACAAAATGACTATGTGACACATAAACTATATAAATACCATTTTCACAAGTTTTAACTTCTAAAACCATGAACATATTAGTCTAAAACATACTTTTGAAACCTTTACACAACATGATAATATAACACGCCGAAATCACAAAACTCATTAAGTGAACAACACTTGCACATGAAATGCTTCACGACACAACTTATACTATCACGTCACCACTCAAATACTCTTTGACGAAAGACGACATATGTTTTGTACAACATTTTTCTCGTCAAAAACTTACTTATAAATGATAAGTACTACAATAGTAGGGAATTTCATTATCATAAAGAGGCCTCTTCGGGGTGTTGTATCGACGAGTTGTGGATTTATGATTTAAAGTGTCCTGGCTCCTCGTGCGATTACTACATGACCTCTTGATTTTGATAGCCCGAATGGTGGTACGAGGTCATTTATAAAAAGGCCATGAGCCAAATCAAACATTTAAGCGATACCTTAGCTTAATATCCAAGTACAACATCATAAGCCAACAAATTACATATACTTGTACACTTATATTAAAAACTATACTAAAACACGATTATTACATTTTCGTAGGTAATCACTAAAGATCGCAGTCTCGACATACACTGTATTTGCTAAAAGCTACTACTGATACCTACGGTGAGTTCATAGCCCCAACTTTTGTTTAACTGTTTTATAAACTACTTGGGGGAGATACATGCTAAATGTTTTATTATGGACAATTACTTGAAAACTGAATGCCTTGACTGTATTATTGCATACCACTAAGTCGTTTATACCAAAAGTCCCCACATCATGGACCACTAATCACCGGGAGTGAGCGCAAATATAGTGGATAGGCCTATCGATTGATTGAATCCCGTTTGTGTTAGCCGGATCGGTAACCAAACGCACTTTATTTGAATTACCTAGGTATATGGCAAATACCTACTCGGGGCATGTTACTTATATCTATATATATCGTCCGGTGATATATATACAACAGTTAGTCGTGAGTTCCATGAGCTTAGAGCAATAATAACTTTCAAGAAGATAATTATACACATTGCAATTATATTACAAACTATTGTCCACTACTATTTTCAAAACTATGAATTCACTCAACCAATGTGTTGACTTTTCGGCATGTTTTATCTCAGGTCCGTAAGATATGTATGGCATGGGAATGAAGGCACACGGAATAGGCATTTTGAAGACTATGCATATTATCATTCGATAAACTTTTAAACTTATTATGTACATTATGGGACCTCTACTCTGATATTATGAATAAATTCGAATGATAATGTATTTTAAAACGTCTCATTTAGAGTCGTTTTCTGCAATGTGTACTTTGTGCGAATAAGTAATATCCTCGAATTAGCTTCCGTTGCTATTCAAAAACTGAGGGTGTTACAATAAGGAAAGTTCATATACTCACATGAAGACATGCTAGCAAAGACGGCATAATCTGTGGAGAAGTGGCTTTTAGAGAAGAAAACGCCACTTGATTTATTGTGTCTTTTAAAAAATGTCTACTGACATGCCATGAATTGAAAGCAAGAACGTTTATTATGCCCTTTAATATCTATACAGCCTCAGACCTGCGAATATGGGAGCGGTACCAGAGACTCAGTATGGCTGCAACCACAATTTGGATTAGGGTGCCTTGCCAAAACATGGGAGTCTATGAAGCACGCTTACCAAATACATAAATGCATGAAACTATCATCATCGGCGTTCTGACCTTACAATACACGCATAAGCGTCACAACATGAAGAACATCCAATTGCATCTGACTTTAACATTAAACCCCAAATCAATGTACTAAGCTGATTTATTGGCCCCAACATCTAACCATAAGTAACATTTCAACAACCATAAGACACATCTAATTATTATAACACCTAAAATATGGATGCACCAGTTTGTTGAATGTGTTAATGGCGACAGTCATAAGATTGCAAAGATAGGTGATGCAAGAGTGTGCAGCATAAAAAACTGGACAAACCTTCTAAAACATACATTACCCTCATATGCAGCAACTGCTGGAATGGTGTGCAAAATATGTTGCATCCACCATCTGGCTAGTTTTAAACTTATACTGAAAGTTTGCCATATAAGAGTAGGAGCTTTGTATGCTATTGTATACTTTTGCAGCCAGGCTGCAGGCGTAGCACAAAATAACAGTATGTTGGTATGCAAACATGGCACAACTTCTGTCTAAGTTTGAAACAAAAGAACACCAATATTTTAGGCCGAAGCTTTTAATCGATTCTTAAAGACAGTAAATGCGCAACATTTTTTTTGGATAATCAATGATGGAAATATGTAACCTTAATATGAGATTAACCGCACCCGCAAACCGGTATAAGCACAACAAAAGGGCGTTATTTTGACTGAAAGCATGGCAGGTCTTTCCCCCGGAGATATACCTGTGTATCTTTTAAAAAAGAGGCAATGTGGTAGGGATGAATAGAACGGACGGTTAACCCGATGGCCTGCACCCAAACAGTTCGGGAAAAAGATTCCCGGTCAAACACTATTCATAAGGCATAGAGACGCTCGAGTGCGAACATCGCGGTGGCATCGAAGCTTCGCGCGTGGGTCGCAACCGCAATGTGGATGTGGGTGCCATGCCAACAGACAGGGGGTGCTAAAGCACGCTAGCGAAGCAGATCAATGGAGAAACCCATCATCATTGCGTCATTAATCTCATGACATGCTATATGTTACTTGTATATTATATATTTTTACATTTGTTGGGTTTGCTTTTTCAGCCAGGTGTCAGAATTTTGCTGGACACACGGCTCAGTTGGGCGAATATTCAAGCAAAGAGAATACACATGCCATGGCTGCAACAGCTGCCTGTCACCCTTCCTAGATACGCACCACCTCACGTTTACCGAATAAACCCCAATTCATCACAGCCTTGAAAAAAGAATACAAAGGTCGACCATTTAGCATTGCACGAATGGCAAAAACTGCAATCACATAAATCAACATTTATGGGAGCCTTGACTCTATCTGTAATCTGCAAGAATGAAATGAAAGTTTCAGAAAATCATATTTAACCAACCCCAACGCAAAAGGCCAGCCGACAAAAACAAAAGCACGGAACATAATTTTTATTATGCTCATACCTCATCGGCACAACAACACTGCCATAAAAGCACCAGGATGATGAATTTTTTTTGGCTGCCTGAGGCATGGCTCGCACGGGTCGTTTACCTCTTAGATCCAACCAGGTATATCTCCAGAAAATTATTCGACAATATAATGATCCAAACATAGGTGCAGTCATGTATTGATAACAATGGCCATAGTTATAGCAGGTGCAGGCTCAAACAGCCACAAAAACAACATGTTAAGAAAAAGAGCACATCAACTGTGTGTGCAACACTGCTGGGTTGGCCCGCCAACATGCACTGCACCTCATATTCTTCAAAGGCACCCCCACCCATGAGAATGAATACCAATAGCCGCTAATTGCAAGCGCAATAAGCAACCAATAAACCATATAACTATTATATCAAAGAGCCGCGTAACTGCAGGTGTCAGCAGATTATGCGTCAAAAAACCCAGCTGCATACAACCATGACTGTTGGCTTAAACAAACACTTTTATTACGTGCTCGTCCCAAGCAAATCTAAAATTGCACATTTTGATTTGTGGGCAGGCAGCTCAGACAGTCGAATCTTTGAGCAAACAGGATACGCTCGCCATGGCTGCAACAGTTTCCTGCTACCCTGCCAAGATACGGGCGATCTCACATTCACCGAAGAAACCCCAAATCATCACAGCTTGAAAAAAGGAATACAAAGGGTCATCATTTAGCACCACGGGTCGATCACGGTAACCGGCCAACTGTGTTCATTCCCACTCATATCGTACCTTTATTCTATGATTCACAATCATAAAATCCAATTTTTATACAGTGATATTTCACCAAGAGCAACATAAAAACGAACGCCAAGGCAAAGCTAAATTGCAGAAAAGCTCATGACCAGCAAATTTGATTGGCACTCGAACAACAGCATGGCTACAACCATCTGGTTACCCTGCCAAGACATGTTTTCAGGCCCACTTAAGCTATCAATACAAATGAAAGCTATTTTTTACCCGTCTTTGCCGGAAGGCCATCAAAGTTAACCAACCCGCTCAATTCATCCCTACTCACAATGCTCGTCTTTGTTTATCCAAATGGTGGTCGCACTAAAAACAAAGATGGTCGCAACCATATGGTTACCGCCAAACCATGCTTTTCAGCAAAGTTAACTTACGATCGAAAACATGTTTCCCGGCCAAGTTAAGTATGGAAAAAATGTGTGATTTGTTAGCAACGGTGTTTAAAATTGATGCAACCTCAGCAAACCCACTCCGCGACAACAAGACCTGAAAGCATTGCAAACCCATAAAACCTTTTTAGAAGTTATACTACTTAAGCAAAATCTAATCCACAGAAAGTGTTTAACCATACGACATGACATCCCATTCGACCAACATGAAGAGATTTTTTCATTTTTACAGTGACTAAATCAACATGAGTTATTAAAGGAGGACGTAATTCTATGATCAATAAACTGATATACAAACTTTAAGTTTTAAAAAAAACTTAAACCCTCACCACAACAAACCTAGGCAGAAAGCGAAGGAAAAACATCATACCTAGTATCCAATTTTCAGAAAACAATAAAAGGTAAACACAACATAGCCCACAAAGCATGAAGAACAGAGAAAATAGGCAAAAAAGAAAAGTGAAAAACATGACTCGTTGTATCGATCTTTCAAAATCTAAAAGCCACATATCAGATTTTTTGATGTTTGATAATCGACATACGTAACCCTTATCTAAGACATGGCAAGCAGAAACACCAAACCCTAAATAAACCTAAAATAACCCACAACCGAACCTAAACATAGCATACCATAACTACCATAAAGATGAAGTAAAATAAGCCCTAAAGAAAGAAAAAAAATCATACCTTTAATCGTTTCTACAAAATTACCAAATATACAGTTAGGGTTTTTGATAATCAATAATTGAAATTGGTAACGCCACCGTCAGATTTACCAAACACACAAAATATATGGACCAAAAGAGAATCACCACAGTAGCCAGAGGCATGTGGCCAACGGAGATCCACAAAACTGATAAAAATATTGTTCCAATAGTACGGATCACTGTACCCCTCTCACCAACCGGTGTACGAACACGCAACAGTGTTTCCCAGGATCAAGGCACGCCGGGTTTTTTCACCGGAAATATACCTAGGCGAATCTAAGATGAAAATGAGAGATATGAGTAGGGATGAATAGAATGGGCGGGTAACAAAATGGGGCTCCACCCAAAAGGGTGGCTAAAAGAGGCCACGTATTTTTTCACTGTAGGTAAGGATCCTGTAGCTAAGGATCCCAATAAATGTAAAAGTAGTATAGTTTAAGAAGGGATATTAGAGGATTTTTATTTCTATTTTTTTATTTATTATTTTTTATTATTTTTTTAGGAGTAGTAAGATTTAATATATTACAAAATATAATAGAACGTTAACATTGTTGCGACCTCGATGACTCGGTTTGAAAATTCTTAAGCCAGCTTGCTAATGGAAATTTTTGAGTTTCAAATTCAATGCTGTTGAGACCAAGGGCTGCAAACGATTATGAACTAATTAATTCGAACTGACTTTATTTAATCTTCATTGGAACAAACTTTCGTCAAGCTCATGCTCAAGTTCGTCAAGCTTTCAAAGCATCTGCAATGTCTCGTTCCAATGACAAATTAAACGTACGCAAAAGAATAATGGTGAAGCTATTCGATCAACGAGTTCAGCCTATCAGCTTCATGATCAAGCTCAGCTCAACCTACTCACAATTATATGATCAACCCAGTATAAAATGCTTTCAACTCGACTATATTACTTTTTTTCCTACTATGCCATAGCATCCTTGGCTCCTTGCTCTTAAAACTCATGATCATACATTGTTGCATGTCAAAAATGGGGACCGAAGCCCCAAGGAACTATAATTTTGTAGATCTTTGTTGGGGGTAATAAGCCCAGAACAGGGTGAAGATAATCAATAGCAAACCAAATACCAATACAGGTTATCAGATATCATTTGGAATCATTTTATCACTTTCCAAGTAAACTATTCGACCCTAATGTCTGGGTATCACGAATATCTACTTGGGATAAAACAAAATAACCCTTTTACTTACAAGTGTTTATGTTTTCTGTGTATATTACTCATGCATGAACTGATTTCCAAGTTATAGGAGATTCCTCTTCGCTAGTTAAAATGGAATTATGATGATTAATCGGCCATTAATCACCTCATAATTATCCCCATGATAGCCAATAGTGGTTACATGACCAATTAGACGTCGTCATTAAGCAGTTGTAATTTTCACTTGAATAGGTCAAAGCCTGTTACAAGTTGATTCTAGCAGTACTAGCAGTAGAAACACTGCCTATCAGTACTAACATAGCACTAGCAGTAGTAACACTACCTAGCAGTACTAACATTAGCACTAGCAGTATTAACTCTGCCTAGCAGTACTAACATTAGTACTAGCAGTATTAACTCTACCCAACAGTACTAACATAGCACTAGCAGTAGTAACACTGCCTAACAGTACTAACATTAGCACTAGCAGTATTAACTCTGCCTAGCAGTACTAACATTAGTACTAGCAGTATTAACTCTGCCCATCAGTACTAACATTATGAATCTTACCACTATAGATTCAGGGTGTTCTGGCACCTTATGGGTATACACATGTACCTTCTAACCTATTACCAGGTGTGAACTAATCACACAAGTGCACTAAATTTTTCAACAATCCTCCCCAAATTTAGTTCACTTCCTTTGCATGAAAATTAAACATTAAACAAAACATGTGCATAAATGAAAATATCTTGAGGATTGAATTTCCATCTTCGTACATTACACGTTCAAATATTCAAGAACGAGGGTGTTCTAAGAATTGAACCCTTCAACCCATTTGAATACGAAGATAAAATGCATACAAGATTTCAAACACTTAAAAGCTCCCGACACTATACACTCCATGTGTTCATATCCAAATTCATAAATGTTGTAAGAGCCAAAGTCTAAAGCTCCACAAGCGGCAAAACTTCAACATTCATAAGGTGGTTCCTCTTTTATTCATGCTCCTGCCAAGCAATTTTTCAAAGAAATTAACCATTAATAAGTAAAGACTTCATTCTCCTTTTCAGCAGGTTCTGAGCACAACTTTGGGATGTATATATAAACATGTGCTCCAGTTCACTGAATGTTCAACTTTCTACGTTGAACTCAGCTCCCAAGTTTCCTTAGGAGGGAGTTGGATGTCTTAGCATTCAGTAACTAAGTTGGACTTAAACCCATCCCTTTAGCAGACTTTATAACCAAGTCTCTAGCCGAACCCTTCGTCAAGTGATCAACTAAATTTTGTTGAGATCTAACAAACTCTATAGATACTACCCCATTCATGATAAGCTCACGAATTATGATATGTCTGAAACCTAAGTATCTAGACTTCCCATTGTACATATGGCTATAAGCCTTTGCCAATGTAGCTGCACTATCACAACGGATAGAATTAGGTGCTATAGGTTTAGACCACAATGGAATCTCAAGAAGCAAGCTTTTCAACCATTCAGCTTCTTTACCAGCACCTGCTAAGGCCACAAACTCAGATTCCACTGTTGAACTGGTGATGCAAGTTTGCTTCTTGGATGCCCAAGAAATTTCACCTCCACCAAGTAGGAATACCTAGCCACTGGTAGACGAATTTTCTTAAGTGTTACTGATCCAACTTGCATCAGTGTATCCTTCTAACACTAAAGGATAACCCGTATATGAGAGACTATAATCCATAATTCTCTTCGATACTTCAAGTATCCTCTGAGCGCTTGCGATGATGAGCACTCGGATTGCTCGATACCGCCGTTTACCCATCGCAAATGTAATATCATGTCTTGTATAAGTCATGGCATACATTAGGCAACCAATTACCCTAAAATACTCAAGTTGAGATACAGCCTTGCCATTATTAGTCATCAGCTTCTCACAAGTATCCATAGGTGTACTTACTGGGGTAATATCAAAGTAATTGAATTTCCTTAACACCTTCTCAATATAATGAGACCGAGAAATATAAATTCTTTTACTTTCATGTTTAATCCTTATTCCAAGGATAACATCATCCTCCCCATGTCCTTCATGTAGAACCTTGATGACAAAATTCCTTTGTCAGTCAACTCGATTTTGGTCGATGCAAATATCGACATGTCATCAACATATAGGCAAATGATGACTCATTTACCAGATTCATCAAATTTGCTATATACACATTTGTTAAACTGGTTAAGTAAATAACCATTAGACAAAACTACTTCATCAAACTTTTGATGCCATTTCTTAGGTGCTTGCTTTAGTCCATAAAGAGACTTAATCAGTTTACACACCTTGTTTTCATTGCCAGGCATGATGAAGCCCTGAGGTTGGTTTATATAAACATCCTCATCAAATTTACCATTCATGAAAGTTGTTTTCACATACATCTGATGAAAATCAGATTGTGAATTGATGCCAAAGCAATCAGCAGTCTTATGGTATTGATACGAGCCACAGGAGCATAAGTATCAAAATATTCTATTCCTGACTTTTGTTTAAAGCCCTGAATTACTAGTCTAGCCTTGAACTTTCAATAGTTCCATCTACCTTCATTTTCCTTTTGAAAATACATTTGCAACCCAGAGGTTTGCACCCAGGTGGTAGATCAACCAACATCCAAGTGTTGTTGCCCATGATGGAATACATCTCATCATTGATTGCTTCTTTCCAAAAAGAAACATCCTAGGACTTCATTTCTTCTTCAAATGTTTTGGGATCATCCTCAACAATCAAGCAATATGAGTATTGATCAAAGACCTCATCCCTTGTTCCTTCAATTAAGTATAATTGAAACTCAGGTCCACATGACTTTGGATTTCTGACCCTTTTGCTTATTCTGAGCATAGGTTCAGGTTGTTGAACCATAACCTCATCAGGGACCTCTGATGGCACTTCATTAGGGACCCTGATACACCAATGTCATGAGTTCCATTAGGAATTCTCAGACTTGGTCTAGGGGCTGATGAGAATCTATTCTCATCAAAGATTGCATCCCTTGATTCAATTATAGAGTTAACTGAAACAATTTCATTAGGTTCTATAACATAGGATCTAAAATCTTTGGAATGCTCAGCATACCAACAAAGATGCATTAAATGCCTCTTTCACCCAAAGTTTTCTGCTTTGGATCAGGGAGTCTTACAATAGCCCTACAACCCCGAACCCTGAGATAGTTTAGGTTGGGTTTCCTTCTAGTCCAGAGTTCATAAGGGTTAACCTTGTTCTTTTTGTTGGGAACCCTATATAACAAATAGCAAGCTGTTAACATAGCTTCACCCCAGAACCCTTAACTCAGTATTGAATAGGACAACATGGAATTAACCATCTCCTTCAGTACCATGTTTTTCCTTTCAAAAATATCATTTTTCTGAGGAGTATAAGGAGCAGTTGTTTCACGGATTATACCAACAGACTGAAAATATAGAGTATCCATGTACTCACCACCCCTATCAGTCCTTAATCTTTTGATCTAGGACCCAAGTTGCAATTCAACTTGAGTTTTAAACACTTTGAATTTCTTTAATGCTTCATCCTTCGTGTGTAACAGACAGACATAACAAAACCTAGAAGCATCATCAATAAATGTCACAAAGTACTTCTTATTCCCCAAAGAGGGAGTGGCATACAAATCATACAGGTCATTGTGTATTAGCTCCAAGAGCTTAGTTTCACGTTTAACACTCTGAAAAAGGTTTCTTAGTTATTTTGGTCAACATGTAAGTTTTACACTTTTCAGTGTCCATGTCAAATGCTGGGATTAACCAATCCTTAGACATATCTTGCATCTTTTTATAGTGTACATGGCCAAGTCTGCTAGCATGCCAGAGGGTAGAGTCAGTTGGGTCAGAGGTGGTCACAAAGGCTAAATTATCACAATCATTAACAATGTTCAACCTGAACATTTGATTACACAAATATCCAAAACCAATAAATACACCACTTTTAGAAAAAACAAATTTATCAGATTCAATAACTTATTTAAAACCAGCTTCTATCTTTGCACACACGAACAGTTGCTCCAGAGTCAACCCACCACGCAATATCATCATCCTGCACATAGTTAGATTGAGATACATATGTAACATAATTAACATGAAGAGACTCATTAAACATGTTCTGACCTTTCATAGGAACTGAACCATTCCCTGATCCACTAGTGCATGATCCATTGGTTTTACCACCAATATTAACACATTTGCAATCCATTTTAATTTTACCAGATTTGCCACATTTCCAACAAGTAGGTGTTTCCTTCTTGTTAGGGTCTGCTCTTGTGATATCGTGATGTTTACGTTTACCCTTGTTGTCATTGTACCTGGTGGAGTTGTTATGCTCCACCATATTGACAACAAATGCACCAGTAGCATTGTTACTCTTTGGTTTGTCATTATCCTGCACCCTGAGAGATTCCTCAATGCGTAGATGACTGCCCAACTCAACAAGAGTTAACTCCTCCTTTTTATGTTTCAAGGTATGCTTGAAATCTTTCCAAGAAGGAGGAAGTTTATCCATGACACAAGAGACTAAAATAGCCTCAACCATGTGCATTTTTTGTTGTGTAAACCTTCCAAGTATACCAAGAAGTTCATTTTATTGTTCCATAACTGGTCTTGAATCAGTCATTTTTTAATTTGTGAAATTACTTACAAGGAACTTCTTACTTGATGCATCATCAGCCATATATTTGGCATCCAAGGAATCCCATAATTGTTTGGAAGATTCAAAATTCTAATAAATATCAAAGAGAGAATCAAACATATAATTGAGGATTAAACCTTTGCAAATGTAATCATCATTCTTCCATTTGCTCCTCTTCCTGATCTATTTCACAGTAGCATCATCCCCATCATCTGGAATTGGTGTGCTGAGAACATACACCACACTTATCTAGTTTGGAGAAGTTAGCAGTCATATGCTTCATAGCAGCAGCCATTGATTATCACAAAATAGTTTACTTTGATTGTTGGGGGTAATAAGTCCAGAACAAGGTGAAGATAATCAATAGAAAATCAAATACCAATACAAGTTACCGGATATCACTTGGAATCGTGTTATCACTTTTCAAAGTAAACTATTCGACCATAATTCCTGGGTATCACGAATATCTACTTGGGATAAGACCAAGTGTATGTTAATGATTTAGGCACAAATCAATAACCCTTTTGCTTACAAGTGTTTATGTTTTCTGTATATATCACTCATGCATGACAAATCAATAACCCTTAGTTAAAATGGAATTATGAGGATTATTTGGCCCATTAATCGCCTCATAATTATCCCCATTATAGCTAATAGTGGTTACATGACCAATTAAACGTGGTCATTAAGCAGTTGTAATTGCCACTTGAATATGTCAAAGTCTGTTACAAGTTGATTCCAGCAATACTAGCAGTACAAACACTGTCTAGCAGTACTAACATAGCACTAGCAGTAGTAACACTGCCTAGCAGTACTAACATTAGCACTACTAGTATTAAATCTGCCTAGCAGTACTAACATTAGTACTAGCAATATTAACTCTGCCCAGCAGTACTAATATAGCACTAGTAGTAGTAACACTACCTAGCAATACTAACATTAGCACTAGAAATATTAACTCTGCCTAGCAGTACTAATTTTAGTACTAGCAGTATTAACTCTGCCCAGCAGTACTAACATTCTGAATCTTACCACTATAGATTCAGGGTGTTCAGGAACCTTATGGGTGTACACTCCGTACCTCCTGACCCATTCTCATGTGTGAACTAATTCCACAAGTGCACTAAATTTTCCAACAATCTTTTCACATCTCTACTACATATAAAGTTGAAATGTTTTTGATTAATAGTTTAAAACATGAAAAACTTAAAAGTGAGTAATGTTCAATATTTAAAATATCTTTTTAAAACTTAAATTTAATCTCTTACATACTTCCTCACATAAACATTTCAAACAATGTTGGATTAATGAAATATTTTCTTTAATAATGTTCACACAAAAAATATGCATGACAATTTTGTTTGAATGCAATTTCTAAAAGTAAAAGAAGGTAAGTTTTTTTTTTAATATTTATTTCTAACATGAATATTTACTAAAAGTTCATCCACAAACTCTATTATACAAAACACTATATTACAACTACTTTTTATTATTGTGTTAGTTCATATTTGATACTTTTTTGTAAAGAGTTTCCCCGGTAAATGTATTACTCCAAAAAATGTTTAAGTATAACGGATATGGGTGAAATCTCATATCGCATCCCGTTACATAGCGGTAAGGATAACATAACAAACAAAGTACTTTTATGAATGAAGTAACGACTATAACTAGATTACATTTGGCTTAAACAGCTCAAAACGTAACCTACGACTTCTTTTGCCCGCAAACTTTGATATCCCAAGCTTCAAGGAAAGCCAATTGATCTATGGTTAGATCATGAGCATTCCACTCATGATCGTCATCATCTGAATCATATGGATCATCATCCTTATTTTTCTTCCAGCGTTCGTACAAGCTCTTGGTCCCGTATCCACTCCTACTTGACTTAGAAGCCATAAAAGTCCCAGTTTTATCATAAATATATTCCACTTTGTAGAAAACTAGAAGGTGAGGGTTTAATAGTTTTACCAATTAAAACTTCATTTCAAAGTATTTAGACCAAATTATGTGAATCTATTTAGAGCCTGTGTTGGATATTGATTACACTACGAGATAGAGAAAGAGATACACAACCACAACACAAGTATTTATAGTGGTTCAGCAACAAGGTCACCTTCCTTGCCTTACTCCACTCCCCGAGTACCCAACTCGAGATTTTTTAATCACTACACACCACAAGCTCCTTTAACCGGCAGAGAAGCCTTCACAACGTCGCTTACACTTTATCCGGTACAAAGCTAAATACCAGGTTCTTCCATAAGGTAGAACCAAACCTACGTTGCCTACACTTTATCCGGTATTAGGCTAGATACCGGGTTCCATTACAATGGAGGAACCAACACCCTACACACCAAGTATCACAACACACCATCGACACCCCATATCGAATACACCTATTAACACAACATACCAACACCTTCAACTAACACACCACACTAATGGAGAAAGAGAAGAAATATCAAGAAGATTCACTCCAGTGGTCTTGATGAGGATGAAGCCTAGCAACTCATGACCTTGAGCTTACAAGTCTTTAAGAGGTCATGATTTCACCTTTAAGAGGAACCTAGAGAATCGCAAAGAGAAAGCTACATACAAGATCCTTAGATATAAGGTTAGAGAGGTTAGAACATAGAGAGAAGATATGTCTAAGAGGGGTAAGGAATAAGGAAGAAATGCCTTACGATTTATAGACATTTTCGCCATCGCTCACTGGATCATCGATCCTTCCCAAAGGGATCCGACCATTGTAAACCAAGGGATCCGGTTTCCTGGCAAGATCAGTCCAGGTCTTGGGTTAAAAACTGGGTTATGGGTAATGCACCATGGATCATAGACTTTGGGTCATACAATGGGTTATGGGTTTAACCTAGCATGATGTCATGAATAGGTCATAGGTTTTGGGTCAAGCTCCATGGGCCATGGGTCATGGGTAGTCCAAGACTTTTACAAGTCTATATTTAAACAAGTATGCATTTTTATAAAATGTAAGTAACCAACATTACTTATAAATGTTTTATAAAAATGGTTTTGGTTTTATGTAAACTATTTAACTAAACATGTTTAAAGAATTATATGTTTAGTGAAATGAGTTAGTAACTTATTGGCTCGACACTTTACGTATTTTAGTTATTATGTTAAATTGATTTTACGTTTGTTATCGACAAAACATTAGAACATCGTAAAATATAAATAAACGTTTTTACGGCTTATTTGTATTAAAAATCTCCCCCTTTTTGTTGATGAGAAAACATAAAATTTTTAAGTAAAAAGTGAAAATCGTAAAGTTTTGAATTTAAGTTTTTACTCCTTTCTCCTCCTTTTTGTCGAAACAAAAAGAGTGTCGAAAAGAAAACTAACCCGTAAGAAAGAAAAAAAATTAAGAAGTAGTTTTTAAAAGTGTGTAGAGAAGTAAGAATGGGATAGAATAAAAATGAGTCAAGATTTGAAGAGATTAGTAGAGAAAGAAGAGTTAGAATAATAAGAGATAAGAAGAGAATGAAGAGATAGAAGAAATACAAGTTTTCAAGTCTCCTCCCCCTTGATGAGGGCACAAGTAATTAGGGAGGCGAGATCATTGCTAAATGTGCAACGATTATGCATTGACGAAAGCTCTCCCTTAATGAGGGCGTCAGGTACTCCTAGTGTGTTTTGAAAATCTATAAAACAAAGGTTAGTATGCAAGTATATGGTGTGTTATTTCCTGTATATGAGCTGAATCAATGCTCAAATAGGTTTCTGAAGGCCCGGATATGCCAGATCCATATCAGAAGGGATCTGTCTAGTTAAAATCAAAGGATCAGGATACCTGCAATTTATTAGCAAGAATACGAGGAAAAACACAGCACAAATTGACCACAAAGCAAGTCATAATCACATTTGCATGGTCAAATAGTTGAGAAGCATATAACATGTAGATTCATTTAATGAAAATAAGAGAAATGATAAAACATTGGTCAATTCTCTAAAACTAAGAAAATGATCTAACGAACAAGAAAGTCCTAAAAGTCTAATGATAAACTTAAGCTAGAGAAGGATGACCACTTGTGCTTGCACTTAAAGGTTTCTAGAGATGGTTAGTTTTGCTCATGTCATCTAGACGGTCAAGAAGGTGATAGAACATGAAGCGTACTTCATCACGAAGTTCATGAACCAAGGTTTGAGTTTGTAGGCAATGATAGCAAGTCTCATTATGACTTGGAGGTTGAGGTGATGAGGGTATGTATGGACCTAAGAGGGAAGGTTGTGGAGGTATGTTTGATGTAGAAGGTAGTGGATGCACAATCAAAGAAGGTGGAGGCATATGTATAGGTGGAGGAGGTAAAGATGTGTCAATATCTATATGGTACGGTTGTGGTGGTTGAAATCTTCTCATTACCTAAAATGGGCCATTTGAGGGTGGAGGTGACACGTGTGCTAGTGGTTGTGGCATGTTGATGTTACCACCTATGTTATGTGGAGAAGGTGATTGGGTATTCATTCTCTCAATAAACGAGAATGTAGGCAATGGTGGTGGATTATAAGGTCTAGGAGGTAAGTCCTCCAAATAGTTTATGTATAAATGTGGTAAAGAATGAGCTGTAGTGAAAGAGAGAAGTCGAGGTGAAACTCGTGTGGATTGAGTTGAGATATGTGTGTTTTGAGGTGTAGGTTTGCTAGTCTTATTAGATGAAGGAGAGGTTGGTTTTGGAAGTGCAAGTGATGGTGTTGGAGCAAGTTATGGTGGTGTTGGTTCAATGAAAGCAAGTTGTTGTGATGTCAGTTAAATGGCAGCAAGTTGTGCTGGTGTTGGTTCAATAGAAGGAGGAGTTTAGATGTAGTTGGTAGAGGGTGTCTTGATAGGTGAGGACTCGGTTGATGAAATTTCATACAAAATATGAGCGGTTTTTCTAGGATGGCTTTTAGATGATGAGCAAGCACTTGGTGCCTTAATCATGGTGATAAGTGTTTTGAAGTTTAAAGTTTGCAGTTGTGAAAATGATGTTGAGTTGTGGAATTGAAGCACAAACACAAGTGATTTATAAAGAGAAAGATAAATCCATAGAATTAAGGTTTAAACCACTAAAATCCTTCACATTGCAATCATTTGCATGTACTAAGGTCAACTACTGAAATACACTCTTCTAGGAGAGTTATTATAGGCAATGTGGAGTGTTAAAGTGAAAAAAGGATTTGAAATGATGAACAGTAGAGATATCTGTCTCTGTTTTCCCGAATCCACCGAATCCTTCTCAAAAGGGATCTGGCTAGCTCTAGCCAAGGGATCTGGTTTAACTGAGACAAAAAAGAGAGAAAGAGAATGGTTAAGCATTTAAGAGTTATAGCTTTTGTAGGTTGGTATTATGATTGAAATGAGGTTTTTTAAGTGTAAGATATTCTGAGTGCTTATCTAATGATGGGAATATACTCGATGATGAGTTTTATGAAGAGATGAGACCTAAGGAGGAGCAATAAATGATCATAGATGAAACTAGTTGCTTTAGAAGGTGGTTACTGAAGATAGAAGTTAGATGGTGGTCAAGAAGAAAATTATAGAAATTCTTAAAAATTATAAGAAATCAAAAATTGATTTTAGAGCATTTTGAGGGCAAAATGGGTAAAATAAATTTGTCAAAAATAAAATTAATATGAGAGTAGGTGGATTAGGTTCAGAGAAAGATGGTGTAAGTTTTGGAATGGAATAATGGTGGATATTAAAGAAATGATAAATCATAAACATCTTATAATGATCCTAAGTTGTGTATAATAGTTGATGAGTGTCAAATACTCATCATTTTGTGTAATCTAAGCGCAAAATCATCGAAAACACTCAAAACACATCAAAATGATCAAATTATCACAAATCAGTGTTTTATGTGTTTTAAATGCAAAAATATCAAAATCGGATGAAAAATGTATCAAGTTTGCAAAATTGGCGGTTTAGTCCCAGAGTTTTAAAAGTTGTCAAATCTAGTCCACGGAATTCAAAAATGTGAAATTTATCATTCAAGGTCCCTGAAGTATTCTAAGTTGTTTAAAATGATCCTTGAATGATTCTTTGGTCAATTGGCAAGAAAGGTCCTAAACTTTGGAAATTTACAAAAATAGTCCTTGGACCTTTAAAAATGGATTTTATGCAAAAGGGTTCTTGTATTATCAAAGTTTGTCAAATTTGGTCCTTGTGAGAAGTTTGGAAATGTTCACTTTCAGTCCTTGAAGTTTGGCAAAATTACACTTTTGGTCCTTGTTTAATACATAAACCAAACGGATCCTATTTATACTAAGGCCCAAATCCAATCCAAACACAAGCCCAATCCACTTGCCTTTGACCCTTGAACCTTGACCCCGGTCACAACTCTTTTGACCCCCACCGCATACCATTTTGACCCCTTTGTTATTAATAGCTACGGTCAATGAAAGTCAAAAAAGGAAAAAGCGCCCAAATACCATCATGTCTTGTAGCGATGTCTCTTCACACACAGATACCCAAAACCATGGTGGTTTTCACCACATTTCAAACCCCTCCCATACCATGTCCCTCCAACTCCTATACAACAAAACCTTTAATTACTTCAACCAAACTCAATTAATGATAAAACACGCTTGAAGAATTTTTGGCGCCAAATCACAAATGGACGGATAGGATGATTCTAGCCAATCCAATGGCTCAAGTTTGGTGGGAAAGATTCGAGAAGTCATGTGGGATTCTTTGAAAAGTCTATAAAGTGGAGAAAGATGCATTGTAAAAATCTATCTAGTGTAATTTTTATTTTTATTGTCGTTTTAGTATTTTTAAGTTTCAAGTGTATGTTTTAAGCTTCAAACTTTGTATTTCAAGTTTCCATGTATAATAAAGCTTTTGTGAATTATTAATTTCAAGTTATCAAGTTCTATTCAAGTTTATGCAATTTCTCATTTTATGCAAAATCTCATGTTGGATCAAATGTTGTTTTTTGTTGTTTGTATGGATTAGAATAAGTCACTTAAGCTCCCAGAAAGCTTATTCAAGCTTTTAGAAACTCTAAAAATCAGTTTAGACTAAAAATAGAAAAATCACCAAAATCCAATTAAATACTTGAAAAATAAAAAGGGTTCTGATGGAAGTGTTCACAATTTGGAGCAAGGTATATCTTGGATGGCCTTGGGTTAGTAGCTTATTGGGAAGCTTATAGGAATTGGTTTGGTCTTGGTTCTCGGTTTTAAGCATTGGAAGCATTTGTAAGCTCTTTTGACCAATT
Organism: Chrysanthemum lavandulifolium; assembly: GCA_022545495.1. Taxonomy (NCBI): domain Eukaryota; kingdom Viridiplantae; phylum Streptophyta; class Magnoliopsida; order Asterales; family Asteraceae; genus Chrysanthemum; species Chrysanthemum lavandulifolium. The sequence goes on from CM040242.1 coordinate 69,846,540, forward strand.
TGGCATTTTACTGTTGTAGTTGTTTATTAGCTCTAATTTACATTTCTATTTGTTTACTAGTTATAATTTAGTGTGTTTAATCATTAAAATTAGTAGCTTGTTCTTTTAAATTTGTAGTTTGCAAAAATCTCATTTAACGATTAAAAGTGCATTTTGGTCATTTCTTAGTTTAATGTTGTTATGGTTGTTGTTTAAAGCTTCATTAGTCATAATAAGTGATTATATAAGGTTTGAAATCAAGTTCATGGTTTTAATTGTGATTTGCTTTGAAAATCTTCATAATGATCAAGTATAAGGGGTGTTTGGTTTTTTGTGTTCAAAGGTTCTTTGGTCTTTGGCTTTGTTGGAAATCTGTCTAAATAGGTCTAAGTAACTAATACAAGTCAAGAAATCAAGTCCTTATTAGCAAAAGTCAAAATTCATTTGATCATGCATTGTGCGATCCTTTGTTGGATTTTTCAGATCCAAGGATCATCATTTTGTGTTCAAAAGTTGTTAATCTTGCTCAAGTTAGTCTTATCTCACCTTAAAACAACATATTAAGTGCTTTAGATCGGATCAAAATCTCATTTTGGTCAACTTTTGGTTTTCTCAAAAGTCAAAATTCTCGAAAGGTCGTTTTGAATAAAACTTGGAATTTCATTGTGGGTTCATTAGTAGGATTCAGATTATAAGCTTTGGAGGTATTGTAGTCTAGTTGGTAAAGAAAAATACAAAATGATAGTTCTTAGTTTCTCATTTTTTGAGTGCTTATTTTATAGCTTTTTTGGGTACTGTTCACAAAAGCATCACGTGCCTGAGAAAATAAGCCCAAATTGATAAGCTTGCATTAAGCTTATTACTTGTCCAAATCTTGTGTTCTCTGGTTCTTTGGAAAGCCAACCTGGTCCTCTTGAGTTATCAAGTCTTGTTTTTCACTTTTGAGCTTGTTAGCTAGAATTGCTACAAGCTTAAAACTTGTCCCATTTCATTTTTCATCAAATAGCCAAAGTGCTTATTGGCTTATTAGAGCTTTTCGGTTTGCTTGTTTGTGTCTTTTAGCTTCATTTTAGTTGCTTTAGCTTATTTTGATATCCTATTTGAGCTTTTGTTTGAGTGTACAAGCTTGTTTGAGCTTATTTCACCCAAATAAGCTCTTATATCCTTGTTGGATTAATAAGCTCATCAAATCAGCTTATTTGAGTTTTGTAAATTTTTGTCTTTATTAAAGTTTCATAATATTAGTATATAAGTAGTTTTCAAAATAAAAATCACAAAAACATCAATATAAAAATAGTGATAGCGTTTATTTAAGATTTTTAGCTTTTGATTTTCTTTTCAACTTTTAATAAGCAAATCTTGTTTTCTCTTTTCTTAGGTTTCTGTCATCATATAGGATTTTTAGAAAAAGTTTGATTTTCTCTATCTTTTAGTATTTATTATAATTATAAATAGTTAATAAATAATAAATAATTAGTAATAAATAATTAAAAGTCTAAAAATATATTTTCTGTTTTAAAATTAGTTTTATCATATTTTAGATTTTTCAAAGTTAAAATTTTATTTTTCCAAGTTTATTTTCTATTTTCTAGTATTTAAGTGTATTTTAAATAGTTATTAATTAGTAATAATTAGATAAAAGTGTGAAAAATATATTTTAGTTTTAAAATTAGTTTTATAGTATTTTAGATTTTTCAGAATCATAAGTTTATTTTTCTAGCCTTATTTTGTATTTTCTTTCATTTTAGAGTATTTATTAAATAGTTAAAATAGTTTTAATTAATAATAATTAATTAAATAGTGTTAAAAATAATTTTCTTTTCTAATAATTTTCTTTTATTTTAGGATTCCAAAATGTCATTTTATATTTTTAGGCCTTTTATTTCTTAGTTTTCACTTTTTATTTTGTGCGTATCGTAGTTTTTAAAACTTACGTTTACGTTTCTTTGATTCGGTTGTTGTGCTTTCCAATTACGTGTCCAATTCTATTCCAAATCAATCGGTAGTGTAATTTCTAATCATAACCTTTCGAGATCACTATCCTTAGTGATCATTCCATCATCTGAGTTTGTTTAACACACCATTGAGTCTCCTTGGGACTAAACGACGGGAATCCCTGTATTCTCGATCTTAATTGTATTTGTGTGCGAGCGGTTTAAGTCTTTTGACTTGTTGTTTTAGCGAATCAAAATTTTGGCGCGCATTGCGGGAGAGCTTTAGCGTGTGTTTAGCCATTTCGGATCCATTGTTGCACATACCACCATTTGTAAAAGTTTTTGTAAAGTTATAAGAAAATCAAAAAGTCATTAACACTTTTCCTAAAGTGTTAAAACACAAAAAAAAAAAAAATATAAAACAACAAAACAATCGGAACGTTTTCTATTTTGTATTCTCTTTTAAGGTGATTCTTGAAGAGATACGATTTGGTTAAGCAGGACGATAACAAAAATATTGTCCAAAAGTTTTGAACCCATACGCACAAATCTTACCTCGTCTTTTCGGTGGTACTTAATTGAATACATAAAATCAACCACCGCAAATCAAGGCGGTGCACTACCTAGCGGGGTGCGACCATTAATAAGTTCCGAACATCGATTTAAAACTTGCCTTTGTGTCACTTGTGATTTGGTGTACCTTTTTCAAAAAGCCATTTCATTTGTGATTATTGGTTAAGTTCACTTGTGTTTTGCCTCATTTGTTTTGAAAATTGGTTTTATACATAGTGCATGCGCTTTTCGTTCTTCGATTCTACTGAGTCCACTTTACGAACTTGGAAAGATTCCTCGTGAGCGTGAGGGCGTTCGGCTCCTTGGTAGTGGTGAGGCGTCTACCACCACCACCTCTGTCGAAATGGCGGGCAGGCGTACTATGGCGGAAATGCTCCAAGCACCCACGAGGGTTATGGAGATGCCATCGTTTACCGTAATCAATTCGATCACTTGAATTGAAGACACATTTGATCGACTTGTGTCTACAAATCAATTCCACGGGTTTGATCGTGAAGACCCGTATGCACACATCCGTTGGTTTAACAAATTGACTTCAACTATCAATTATAAGGATGTTCCACAAAAGTCATCAAGTTGATGCTTTTCCATTCTCTCTTGAGGGACGGCCGGTTTGGTGGAAAAAGAACCCCTCGATCTATCGAAACTTGGGAGGATCTTGTTCAAAAGTTTGTGAATTACTTCTTTCCTCCATCAAAGGCGACTAATCTTAAAAATGAAATTTCGGATTTCGTCAAAATTTCGATGAAAACTTTGGAGAGGCATGGGAGAGATTCAAAGATCTCCTCGAAATGCCCCATCATGAATTCACGAGCTTCAACAAGTCAATATCTTTTACAATGGGTTGAGCGGTAATGATCAAGATTCCTTGAATGCGGCCGCGGTAGCAATATCTTGAATCGTAGACCTAAAGATGTGATTGAGATTTGCGAGCAAAATCAAAAGTTCCTATTTCTCATAACAAAGTCAATACTCCTAACACTCCTGCTCCTTCATCCGGTAACTCTTACGAGTTAGCGACTCGATAATTGCTCTAACGGATGCCATCCGTTGTATGATTAAGGATGTTAAGGAAATCAAAAGCGAAATTCATAAGCTGAGCGGTCAAAGCCGTAAACAAGGTGTGTGAAACTTGTAGTGGTCCACGCGCGTACTATGATTGTCAAGCAACCGATGCTTCCTTTTACCAAGCCCCGTAGCTTGGTAAACCATAATCAATACCGACCACATCTTTGAACCACACTACCGTGCTAACACTAATCGAGGCACCACCGGTTTCAACAGAATCATAACATGCAAACCGGAATCAAAACCAACCTAGAATGAACCAAGGTTATCAAAACCAAGGTAATTTCTATCTGGACCCAATCAAGGTTTCCAACATCGGGGAACCTTCATCAAAACAATTTCAATCGGGGAATCAATTTCATGGGAATATGAATCCTAATCAAGGAATTTTGGTCATAATCAAAACATCGACCTCAAATTGTCCCTCCGGCTCCTCCGTCATTACTCCTCCGGGACCATCATCGATGAGTTCTTGAAGCGGTTCATGAAATCCCAAGATGAAATGAGCAGGTTGTTGGTCGGTCAGTTAGCGATCGAAGAAGTCTTTAAATGATCGACCCTCGGGCTCGGTACTTTACCGAGCAACACGATCGCTAACCCGAGGCGATGCCAAGGCGATCACAACCAGTGGTGTTTCATACTACTGGACTGCTTGTTCCTACTACCTCTTCTTCTTCTTCTCTCCCTAAGGTAGTGGACGGTGAACCTCAAAACACAATGGACCTCGACTCCAATGCCACCTCCACGGTGCCAATGAGTCAAGTTACCAAGGATACTACGGACAAAGTGCATTATTCTAGCCCACGAACGCGCACGTCCTACCTTGGTAGTCCAACCTCAGTGGTCCGAAACCCAAGTCTAATCAAGGAGTTGTTTTGAACCTCCTGTAGCTCTGTTGAGAATCAATCCAAATCTTCTATTCCTTACCCATCGCTTGAATGAGCAAAAGCTCGTGAGAAAGCTAGTCATCAAATGGATAAATTTTCCAAATTTTCCAAGAGTTACATTTGACATAAGCTGCGGATGCTATCATCTTGATGCCCAAGTTTGCATCGACTCTCAAGCACATGTTAAGCAATAAGGAAAAATTTGTTTGAAATGGCTAAGACTCCTCTTAACGAGAAGCGCTCGTGATTATTCGAAGAAGCTTCTGAAAAGCTTGGAGATCTGGGAAATTTCTCTTACCTTGTGTATTCCGGGATGGTTGAATGCTTTGCCCTAGCGGATCTTGGTGCAAGCATTAATCTTATGCCATATTCGGTGTGGAAGAAACTCTCTCTTAGGAACTCACTCCTACATGCATGACTCTCGAGCTTGCTTGATCGTTCCATATCCGTCCTCTTGGCATTCTTGAGGGCGTATTTGTAATAGGAAAGTTCCATTTCGGTGACTTCGTGGTTGTTGATTTTGATGCCGATCATCGGGTTCCTCTCATTGTTGGTCGAGGATTCACGAGCGGGCGTGCTCTCATAGATGTATTTGAGCAAGAAATCACATTGCGTGTTGGTAATGAAGTGTCACCTTCAACCTTGACCAAACTTGAGGTACTCCGCAAACTATGATTACGATCGGTTAACGAATAGATATCATTGATGTTGCTTCGGCGAGTACTCTCGAGAAGTTCTTGGTTATTCTCATAATTACGTGAGTGGGGATTCCACCACATCTTCTCGACCTATCATAGCCAATTCTACTCCTTCTATCACTCCGTTTGAGGCGACTTCATCTTAGATGAGATTGAAGCATATTTGGCTAGTGATTACGTACCTTGGGAAATTGATCACGCTCAATTGATATTGAGGGGATATACTTCTTATTGAGAAGTTGCTCAATGATGATCCATCATCAACCCTCATCCTAGTGATTCAATCCCGGTTGAGATTAATCAAAATGAGATTAATCGGAGGAGATATTCTTCTTGAGAAAGTGTCAAATCTGGATACTTCTCCTCCTCTCCCTCCCATCAAACTTCATAACGAGGAAGTCAATTCGGTTGAAAAGCGAAGAATTTCTGAGGTTGAGCTTAAGGACTTACCTCCTCATCTCGAGTATGCATTCCTTGAAGGTGATGATAAATTACCCGTCATTATTGCTCGAGATTTGAGTAAAGATGAAAAAGCTGCTCTCATTAAAATCTTGAAGTCACACAAGCAAGCAATTGCTTGGAAACTCTCCGACATCAAAGGTATAAACCCTGAGTTTTGTACTCATAAAATCTTGATGGAGGATGACTTCAAACCATGATTCAACATCGAGCGAGTGAATCCAAAAATCCATGATGTTATCAAACAAGAGGTTATCAAACTTCTTGATGCTTGGATTGATTTACCCGATCTCGAGCAGTCCTTGGGTTAGCCCAATTCATTGTGTCCGAAAAAGGGTGGCATTCTTGTTATCACAAATGAAGATAACGAGTTAATTCCAACTCGATTGGTGACGGGATGGCGTGTTTGCATCGACTATCGTAAGTTGAATGGCGCCACTCGTAAAGACCATTTTCCTCTACCCTTCATGGACGGATGCTTGAGAGATTAGCGGGGAATGAGTACTATTGCTTCCTTGATGGTTTCTCGGGTTACTTTCAGATCCTATTGATCCACGGGATCAAGAAGACCACATTCACTTGCCCATACGGAACTTTTGCCTACAAGCGTATGCCTTTTGGCTTATGTAATGCTCAGCGCGTTCAACGATGTATGATGGCCATATTCCACGACATGATCGGAAACAATGGAAGTGTTTATGGATGACTTCTCGGTCATTGGGGATTCTTTTCAATCATGTCTCTCCCATTTAGATAAAATGCTTCAAAGGTGTGAAGACACCAATCTTTGTCTAAAGCGGGAGAAAAGCCACTTTATGGTCAAAGAAGGCATTGTCCTTGGCCATAAGATTTCAAAAACGGGATTGAGGTAGATAGAGCAAAAGTTGATGTCATTGCTAAATTGCCTCATCCTACTACCGTCAAAGGTATTAGGAGTTTTTAGGTCATGCGGTTTCTATCGTAGATTCATTCAAGATTTTTCCAAAATCGCTTGACCTATGACCCATCTTCTTGAAAAGGATGCTCCTTTTATCTTCTCACCGAGTGCATCATAGCTTTTGAAACATTGAAGAAAAAGCTTCTGAAGCACCATTCTCGTTGCTCCCGTGGGACTTGCCTTTTGAGCTCATGTGCGATGCAAGTGATTTTGCTATCGGTGCGGTCCTAGGGCAGCGAAGAAATAAACATTTTCGACCTATTCACTCATAAGCAAAACTATGGTGAGGCTCAAACTCATTACACCACCACGGAAAAGAGCTATTAGCCGTGGTGTATGCTTTTGAGAAGTTTGGCCGTATCTTATCTTGACCAAATCGTAGTGTATACGGATCACTCGACTCTTAAATATCTCTTTGCAAAACAAGATGCAAAGCCGAGATTGCTTCGTTGGATTCTCCTCCTCCAAGAATTTGATATCATTATACGTGATAAAAAGGGCGAGAATCTAGCTGCGATCATCTGTCAGATTAGAAAACCCTCACCAAGATGTTTTCGAGAAAAGGATATAAATGAAACATTTCCTCTCGAGACACTCAATGCGGTTTCTTTTCGTGGAAATTCTACCACCCATGGTTTCTTGACTTTGCAAATTACCATGCGGGTAACTTCATTAATGAAAGGGATGTCGACCAGTGAGAAGAACAAATTCTTCAAAGATGTTAAACATTATTTACGGGGCGACCCTTTCTTGTTCAAAATCTGTGCGGATCAAGTCATCCGAGCGGTGTGTTTATGGACGAGGAAGCTATTGATATTCTCGACTTGCCATCTTTGGACCCACGGGGCCATCATAGTCAAACTACACCGCCAAAAGGTGTTTGATTCCGGGTTCTATTGGCCCACAATCTATAAGGATGCCCGCGATTATGTCAAACACATGTGGCGCTTGTCGGCGTCATGGTAATATATCTCAAAGGAATGAAATGCCACAAAATGCCATTCAAGTTTGTGAGATATTTGACATATGGGGTATTGATTTTATGGGGCCATTTCCATCTTCTCGTGGTAACAAGTACATACTCGTGGTACATTGACTATCTGTCAAAATGGGTTGAAGCAAAAGCTTTACCACCAATGATGCCAGTAGTTGTGAAGTTTTGAAATCTCTGTTTGCGGGTTTGGAACTCAGAGGCGATAATCGGTGATCGTGGTACACATTTTGTAATGACCAATTTGAAAGAGTCATGCAAAAGTATGGTGTTACCATCGTCTCTCTCTGCATACCACCCCAAACAAGTGGGCGGTGGAAGTTTCAAACCGTGGTATTAAAAGGATTCTTGAAAGGACGATGGCGAAAATCGTGCATCACAGTCGGATAAGCTTGATGGCGCTCTGGGCCTTCCGTCGACTTACAAAACACCAATTGGGTGTACTCCATACAAGCTAGTGTGCGGAAGGCATGTCATCTTCCGATTGAGTTAGAGCACAAGGCATCTTGGGCCTTAAAGCATGCAAACTTGATATCTGAGACGGTAGGTGATCATAGAAAAGTTCAAATGAATGAACTAAATGAACTTCGTGATCAAGCTTATGAGAACTCTTTGATCTACAAGCAAAAGACAAAGAAGATTCATGACTCCAAGATCAAGAACCGCGTTTTCAACGTTGGTGATCGAGTCCTTCTTTTCAATTCAGTTGAAGATTTTCTCGGAAAGCTCAAGTCCGTTAGTGCGGTCCATTCACTATTGCTAAGGTTTATCCTTATGGTACCGTTGAGTTATCTCAACCCGATGGTCCTAATTTTAAAGTGAATGGTCATCGAGTTAAGCATTACTTTGGAGAGGACATTCCCCACGTGGTTGTCCGGTTTACAAACATTCCCCATGAACCAATGAATGCGGGGATCGAGTCAAGCTAGTGACTCGGTAATCAAAAACATTAGCACGCACCATATGGGTTTTCACCCATAATTACATCTTCTTATCCCTTTCTACCACCCTAGTGTGGGGAGTTTTCCCCCTTGTTGTATATTCTCATTCTTTTAAAAAAAAAAAAAAAAAAAAAAAAAAAAAAAAATCTTCTTCTAAATAAATGGCGTAATATTTCCCTTTAACGTTCTTTGTTTCGGCATAACCGCGGTACTTTGAATATTGAGGGCAATATTCATTTCTAAGTGTGGGGGAATTCTCACGAATTTCATATATTATCTACCCAATTCCCGTTTTGGCCAAAATTTTTTTTGGAGTAAGTGTTTTACACTTTCTCATTTGGTTATCGATCCGCCATGTACGTAAGACAAAAGGATTAGCTAATCCGAGAGCAAGCGGCTCTTGGTAAAGATTTCTCAAATCCGTTTATATGGCTTGCAATTTGCCCAAAATTGTATGGTTTCTCGACTCCCATCATCCTCAAAGATAATGAGTTGGCTAGCCCGCAAGGTTATGGCTTGTGGTAAAGCGATGGAAAATCCATAATTGGTATTGACTCACCAAAGATAATTCGATAATTTATCTAAGAGTTGGCTAGTCCGGAAAGTGCGACACGGTAAAGACACATCAAATCCGTTATATGGTTTATGATTTGCCAATAAATCATCGGTTATCGTTGTACCAAGATTCTTACTTGAATCAAAACAATTGGCTACTCGAGTGATGGCTTTTGGTAAAGAGTTTTCAAATCCATCAAAGTTTTCTCAAATCATTGCTAGGGACTAGCAATATCTCGATGTGGGGATTGATGAGTGTCTAAATACTCATCATTTTGTGTAATCTAAGCGCAAAATCATCGAAAACACTCAAAACACATCAAAATGATCAAATTATCACAAATCAGTGTTTTATGTGTTTTAAATGCAAAAATATCAAAATCGGATGAAAAATGTATCAAGTTTGCAAAATTGGCGGTTTAGTCCCCGAGTTTTAAAAGTTGTCAAATCTAGTCCACGGAATTCAAAAATGTGAAATTTATCATTCAAGGTCCCTGAAGTATTCTAAGTTGTTTAAAATGATCCTTGAATGATTCTTTGGTCAATTGGCAAGAAAGGTCCTAAACTTTGGAAATTTACAAAAATAGTCCTTGGACCTTTAAAAATGGATTTTATGCAAAAGGGCCCTTGTATTATCAATGTTTGTCAAAATTGGTCCTTGTGAGAAGTTTGGAAACATATCACTTTCAGTCCTTGAAGTTTGGCAAAATTACACTTTTGGTCCTTGTTTAAAATAAACCAAGCGGATCCTATTTTAATACTAAGGCCCAAATCCAATCCAAACACAAGCCCAATCCACTTGCCTTGACCCTTTGAACCTTGACCCCGGTCACAACTCTTTTGACCCCAGCCCAAACCATTTTGACCCCTTTGTTATTAATACTACGGTCGATGAAAGTCAAAACCCAAGCTCAGCGCCAAATACCAGATTCTTGTAGACTCTCTCCTCCACTGATACCCAAAACCATGGTGGTTTCACACCATTTTCAACTCCCTCCCATACCATGTCCCTCCAACTCTATACACTCCAAAACCTTTAATTACTTCAACCAAACTCAATTAATGATAAAACACCTTGAAGAATTTTTGGCGCCAAAATCACAAATGGACGGATAGGATGATTCTAGCCAATCAATGGCTCAAGTTTGGTGGGAAAGATTCGAGAAGTCATGTGGGATAATGAAAAGTCTATAAAGTGGAGAGAGATGCATTGTAAAAAGTATCTAGTGTAATTTTTATTTTTATTGTCGTTTTAGTTAATTTTCAAGTTTCAAGTGTATGTTTTTATCTTCAAACTTTGTATTTCAAGTTTCCATGTATAATAAAGCTTTTGTGAATTATCAATTTCAAGTTACAAGTTGTATTTAAAGTTTATGCAATTTCTCATATTTATGCAAAATCTCATGTTGGATCAAATGTTGTTTTTAGTTGTTTGTATGGATTAGAATAAGTCACTTAAGCTCCCAGAAAGCTTATTCAAGCTTTTAGAAACTCTAAAATTTAGTTTAGAGTTAAAAAGAAAAATCACCAAAAATCCAATTAAATACTTGAAAAATAAAAAGGGTTCTGATGGAAGTGTTCACAATTTGGGCAAGGTATATCTTGGATGGCCTTGGGTTAGTAGCTTATTGGGAAGCTTATAGGGTGTTGGTTTGAGGTCTTGGTTCTCGGTTTTAAGCTTGGAAGCATTTGTAAGCTCTTTTGATAAATTTGGCATTTTAATTGTTGTAGTGTTTATTAGCTCTAATTTACATTTCTTTGTTTACTAGTTATAATTTAGTGTGTTTAATCATTAAAATTAGTAGCTTGTTCTTTTAAATTTGTGTTTTGCAAAATCTCATTTTAATGAGTTAAAATAGCATTTTCATCATTTCGAGTTTAATGTTGTTATGATTGTTGTTTAAAGCTTCATTAGTCATAATAAGTGATTATTAAAGGTTTGAAATCAAGTTCATGGTTTCTAATTGTGATTTGCTTTGAAAAAGTTCATAACGATCAAGTATAAGGGGTGTTTGGTTTATTGTGTTCAAAGGTTCTTTGGTCTTTGGCTTTGTTGGAAATCTGTCTAAATAGGTCTAAGTAACTCATTTCAGTCAAGAAATCAAGTCCTTATTAGCAAAAAGTCAAAAATTCATTTGATCTTAATTGTGCGATCCTTTGTTGGATTTTTCAAGATCCAGGATCTTGATTTTGTGTTCAAAAGTTGTTAATCTTGCTTAAGTTAGTCTTATCTCACCTTAAAACAACATATTCGAAGTGCTTTAGATCGGATCAAAATCTCACTTTGGTCAACTTTTGGTTTTCTCAAAAGTCAAAATTCTCGAAAGGTCGTTTTGAATAAACTTGGAATTTCATTGTGGGTTCATTAGTAGGTTTGATTATAAGCTTTGGAGGTATTGTAGTCTAGTTGGTAAAGAAAAATACAAAATGATAGTTCTTAGTTTCTCACTTGTTTGAGTGCTTATTTTATAGCTTTTCTTGGGTACTGTTTGCAAAGCATCACGTGCGAGAATTTAAGCCCAAATTGATAAGCTTGCATTAAGCTTATTACTTGTCCAAATCTTGTGTTCTCTGGTTCTTTGGAAAGCCAACCTGGTCCTCTTGAGTTATCAAGTCTTGTTTTCACTTTTGAGCTTGTTTGCTAGAAATTGCTAAAGCTTAAAACTTGTCCCATTTACATTTTCATCACAATAGCCAAAGTGCTTATTGGCTTATTAGAGCTTTTCGGTTTGCTTGTTTGTGTCTTTTAGCTTCAAGTTAGTTGCTCTAGCTTATTTTCATCCTAATTTAGCTTTTGTTTGATGTACAAGCTTGTTTGAGCTTATTTCCACCAAATAAGCTCTTATATCCCTTGTTGGATTAATAAGCTCATCAAAATAGCTTATTTGAGTTTTGTAAATTTTTGTCTTTATTAAAGTTTCATAATATTAGTATATAAGTAGTTTTCAAAATAAAAATCACAAAAACATCAATATAAAAATAGTGATAGCGTTTATTTAAGATTTTTAGCTTTTTGATTTTTCTTTTCAACTTTTAATAAGCAAATCTTGTTTTCTCTTTTCTTAGGTTTCTGTCATCATATAGGATTTTTAGAAAAAGTTTGATTTTCTCTATCTTTTAGTATTTATTATAATTATAAATAGTTAATAAATAATAAATAATTAGTAATAAATAATTAAAAAGTCTAAAAATATATTTTCTGTTTTAAAATTAGTTTTATCATATTTTAGATTTTCAAAGTTAAAATTTTATTTTTCCAAGTTTATTTTCTATTTTCTAGTATTTAAGTGTATTTTAAATAGTTATTAATTAGTAATAATTAGATAAAAGTGTGAAAAATATATTTTTAGTTTTAAAATTAGTTTTATAGTATTTTAGATTTTTCAGAATCATAAGTTTATTTTTCTAGCCTTATTTTGTATTTTCTTCTATTTTAGAGTATTTATTAAATAGTTAAAATAGTTTTTAATTAATAATAATTAATTAAATAGTGTTAAAAATAATTTTCTTTTCTAATAATTTTCTTTTATTTTAGGATTCCAAAATGTCATTTTTATATTTTTAGGCCTTTTATTTCTTAGTTTTCACTTTTTATTTTGTGCGTATCGTAGTTTTAAAACTTACGTTTACGTTTCTTTGATCGGTTGTTGTGCTTTCCAATTACGTGTCCAATTCTATTCCAAATCAATCGGTAGTGTAATTTCTAATCATAACCTTACGGATCACTATCCTTAGTGATCATTCCATCATCTGAGTTTGTTTACACACCATTGAGTCTCCTTGGGACTAAACGACCGGGAATTCAATCTATTCTCGATCTTAATTGCATTTGTGTACGAGCGGTTTAAGTCTTTTGACTTGGGTGTTTCTAGAATAATGTAATCCTTAAGTAAAAACTTAATAGATATCTAGTTTATAAAGCATTGGAATGATTTGATTATTCTTTACCCATTTGAATCAATTTTGATAAACAAAGCCCTAGAATTAAACTAAAAGAAAATTAAAAGAAGTAATGTAATTACTTACAAAGATGATTAGAGGATTGTGATTGAGGAAGATGAAACCCTAGGATGAGAGGTTTTTGATTGATTTTTTATGGCATGAAGAGAGGGAAAATAAATTGTTTGTTTAAGTTTTGAAATACATAAGTTTTTTCAGATGTGTCAGTTCCGCGGATCCTTTTGATAAGGGATCCGGTTAGTTAAAACGAATGGATTCGGAAGACAGCAAAACAAATAGTGTTTGGTGTTTTTGGTGTAGTGTCTTGTTTTTAACGTAGATCATGACTAATGTTCCTAAACACCTAATATGAGGGATAGCTAAGAGATAGATCATAAAAGAAAATACTTCAATGATGAAGGTTTTAAGAAGAGATATACGAGAGAGGATAAATTGTCGTATCTTTGGGATGAGAACAGAAAAGTGGAGAGTCGTAATTGTGTTGTTTTCATTACTTCTATGAGATTATGGAGTAAGAGTGTTGAATAATATTATGAGATGAAGTAAGATCTATACGGGGTAATACTCATTTTCTATTTTAGTGCACACGGAAAATAGATGGATGAGTAGGCGACAAATAGAGATATATGGAAGTAGATACGTTGTCGTGTTTGAAGTTTAAGACGAGGATAGATGAGTGTTGTGATGATCAAGATGTGGAATACTTTTCCTTGTGTCGACTTAACCTTTTCACTTCTTGTTGATTGTAATTGAATTTTGTTTAAGAGAGATGGGATTGACGCAATACTATTCCTTATGGGTTGAGAAAATAGTAAATAGAGACTTTTGAAAGTTGTGATTTGGATTTAAAAGATTTTTGTGTTGATATGACTCTTTAAAGAAAATAAATGTACGAAAAGTTTTCTGTAACAAATCATGTAGATACAAGCAAGTCAAGTAAGTGTATACCATATAAATAAGCACTTTTTAATTGCAGGACAAGTAACACCAAAAAACATAAAGAAAAAGAAACATACCTTTGCCATATTATCTTGGAGGATGTAAGAACTCCTAGATGAGCAAGACTTCATGAGCTCTTAAAAAGCTTCCTAACATGAATATTTCTTAAAGAAGTTATGTTCGAAACATTTAGATATTATAACAACTTTATCAATATCCAAGTATAGAAAGTTTTATCATTTTTTAAAACATGAGTTAGATGTCAGTTTTCACAAAGATTTTCCTTCTTTGTAATTTTTAAACATACACGGATCGTTTCAAGTTTTTTAAGTACAATATACTCTAAGAAACTTAGTAATGAAGCTCTGATGCCAATTGTAGAAAACTAGAAGAGTTGGTCAATAGTTTTACCAATCAAAACTTTTTTAAAGTATTTACATCGACTTATGTCAACTGCTTAGAGCGCGTGTCGGATATTAATAGTTAGACTAATATATAAACTATACTATGAGATAGAGATAGAGATATACAACCACAACACAAGTATTTATAGTGGTTCGACTACAAGGTCACCCTTCCTTGCCTTACTCACCTCTCGAGTACCCAAATCGAGTGTTTTTAATCACTACACACCAAAAGCTATACCTAACCTCATGAGCCTTCACAACGTCACTTATACTTTATAAGTGCATGAGATAAATCTGGGGTTCTTCCATAAGGTAGAACCAAACCTAAGTCGCCTACACTTTATGCGGTACATAGGCTAGATGCTGAGTTCCATTACAATAGAGGAACCAATACCACCATATACCAAGTATCACAACCTATCCACACCTCATAGAATACACCTATTAACACAACTTACTAAACCTTTAACTAAAACAACACATTAATGGAGAAAGAGAAGATACATCAAGAAGATTCACTTTAGTGGTCTTGATGAAGACAAAACCAGCAACTCATGACCTTGAGCTTGCAAGACTTCAAGAGGTCGTGATGTTGCCTTTAAGAGGAACCTAGAGAATCACAAAGAGAAAAGCTACATCAAGATCCTAGATCCGAGGTTAGAGATTAGAACATAGAGAGAAGATATGTCTAAGAGGGGTAAGAAATAAGTAAGAAATGGCTCACTATTTATAGACATGCCTACTATTCACCCGGATCCGCAGATCCCTTCCAAAGGGATCCGACCAGGTAAACCAAGGATTTCGCTATCGGAGATCGCCGGGTCCCGGGTTACAAACAGTTATGGGTGATGTACCATGGTTCATGGACTTTGGTCATGGGTTTAACCCAACATGATATCAAGCAACGGGTCGCGGGTTTTGGGTCAAGCTCCATGGGTCATGGTAGTCCAAGCCTTTACAAGTTTACATTTAAACAAGTATGCATTTTGATAAAATGTTAGTAACCAACATTACTTATAAATGTTTTATAAAACGGTTTGGTTTTATGTAAACTATTTAACTAAAACATGTATAGAGAATTATATGTTTAGTGAAATGAGTTAGTAACTTATTGGCTCAACACTTTATATATTTTAGTTATTACGTTAAAATGATTTTACATTTGTTATCGACAAAACATTAGAAGATCGTGAAATATAAATAAACGCTTTTATGTCTTATTTGTATTAGCACACTTCACCGCTATCTTTCTTCAAGATTAAACCTCGATAAACTCGGTTGTGTGCTTATCCTCACAAGTTTTGCTGCCATTGATTTTCATCATCGCCCACTAGTACAAGCTTCCCTCTCGAGCATTAGCTTTTCAATATATTTCGCTATCTAGCTAAATAAGTTGGACTTTGATTACCAATTTGGTCGCCACCGACCGGCCCTGTAACCTTTAGCCTAATTCCACCGATGTGGAAGTCGATTTCTTCAACCTCGACTTGTTTGTACTATTAGAAGAAAGATCCACATCCTAAGCTCGTGTACTTGTAGCACAAGTCGAATCCAAATTGGACCTTAGCTCTCATGCTAGCCGATTATATTCATTCAAATCACTTAGTATCCCAAAAGCCTTAGTAGTATTAACCACATTACCATCCTTACTAGTATGTTCAGAGGTAGAGGACTTTGTTGTTCATATTTGATAGTTCATGTTACTGATGAAAATCAACTATCAAAAAATATATGTTATTGTTGGACAAGTTTTAAACCGTAATTAGGTTAGTAGAATTATAATATTTATTTATAGCGCTTTTTGTTTTAGTCACCTATAATCATCTTTTTTTCTTTGTATTTTACCGATTCATCTCATTCTTGCTCTCTTTATTACTTAAATAACACTTAGTATACGAGTATGCAGCTGGATTAGATGTCCCATAGTAACTGCTTAATGTACATGAATTAACAAACAAATAAACATGTATGTTTACTAACCTCTTGATTCGAATACGACGATCAACGAATCAAACAATGGATCTTGATCTTATACTTGATTCTCATGAAACCCTTAAGCTACTAAAATAAGTAGCCACTAAGTTTGTACACACTACACGCCACAAGAGAATACCGAATGCTAGTTCTTGCAATTCACTTAACTAAACAACAAAATGCACGGCTTTTCTTTATCAAAGTCGAAAATCCCTAAAAAAGGGTTATGTCGATCGGTTTTGGTGGTTTTAAAGGAGAGGAGAGTTTTCTTTGTTGTCTCAGGTTTTCCAAGGATCACTAATAATGAATTATGCAACTCATTATATAGGATTCGCAAGGTCGAGAATAAGTTGGACTCTAATTCCTCCATAAACACCTAATCGGACGAACATGGGCCCTCGCCATGGGTTTCCCATTCATTTGGGCTTTTATCCAATTAACTAGTCCATTACACGTTAATTATTTAGTCTATTAATTAATTAAAGTGTCTAACGGTTTATTAAAGATCGTTAGTCATTTCATGAATTATAAGCTAATATAATTAATATACTTACTATAAATATTTATTACATTATAAAAGTATTTCCTCATGTATTCACGTGCGCTCTACAGCTCAATGTATTTCAGTCAGATATTATTTGATATGACGTGAGTATATACCAATAGCTTCCAATTGTGAATGTGATTACATAAATAACTATACTAGCAAAGGTTAACATCTAGCAACACACATGAATGCTCTCGTAAAATACCTAATTACGGTTTCATAAAATGTTTCCAGCTTAAATGATTTATTATTAAACATCCTTTTGTTTTAGATACTGTTAAACTATGGATATAGATCAAAGTCATTCCATAATGTTTAACTATTTTGTTTCTCGCTTATAGATATTAATCTAGATTACCAAACGTAAACAAGACTATTTTGATTTTACTTCAAAATATTGCAAACATCCGATCAATTAACTAGGGCCCAATAGTATCGAACTCCGTAAAATGTGAAGGAACAACTTATTTTGACTTTACGTGTCATTCATGTGCTTCACATCTTCCTAAATAGCCTTTATAAACTACCTTATTCGTGACAACGCTTAACTATTTCAAGAAAATGATATCTACACATGCAAGTACTACTTGCATCTCAAGTCTAAGGACTAGTAATATAACTACTTACAGAATATCCAATGATGCCGATCAATAAAGTGAATTCTTGTAGGTTGAGTAGTCCAATATTCATAGTCATGAATAATTGATGCTACGCGGTACAAGTTTTAAATTTACAAAAGGTGAATTACCAATATTACTAATAACACATACGAGCAAGTGCAATTACGTCTGCTATAGCAAGATTATGAAGGTAAGTCGGGATGGCTCGCAGAGTTCGAAAGTGAATCTAAACACCAAGTTTGAATTAATGAGTCTATCCAAAACATATAATAAAACAAATAGATATAATGAAATTCGGATGATTAAAACCACACTTGCTTAAACTAGTTTCATATCATAGATTAATGTGATTGTGTTAACCTCTTAACATGTTGATTGTGATAATTAGTCGAAGTACTAATCTATTGTTCTTATAAGTTAAACCTTCGCCAAGATTTTAGTTCATAAAACAGTTGCCATGCTTAACCAATCAATTCAAGATCAATTCAAGTTTCTATAAGTCTACATACATAAACTTAAACACAAAACATCCACTTGTTTCCTCAAATTGCTTAAGAAATGGTCAATACAAAAGGTAACCGATCATAGACAAAGGCTCTGATTGATTCTCAACAACTAATCTTACGACCATTTAGATGTTTCCAATCAATCCAATTTGATAATCAAAAGCGCTTCTATTACAATCACACCTTAGTTCCTTTGTGTAATCAAGAATAATGGGTAAAACAATCATCCATAGACAAAATGATTATGACTAGTTGAATAACAATAAGTCCTTTCGACCACAACGATTACTATCAATTAGCCAAACTTGATTAACAAATGTCACTATGAAACTTTAGCACAATTGGGTCTTAGAATCAACTTGAAATTGAATTAAAACATGTTAACACAATCACTTACTAATCACATAATAATTAACATCATTTAAGCAAGTGTATAAAGAAACTAGCCACTCATAGCAAACATGAACATAAACTCGTAACTTTGAACATTAGATAACATGATTAAAGGTCTTACAATGCTTGGAATAAGATTACAAATGGTGTAGTAATGATTCCCAAAAGTATCGAGGATGACTTCTTGATGGTTTGACCTCCAAATGATGAACTTCTTGGACCTCAAAGTTTCTGGAACTTTATGAACAATTTAAGCTTTGAGAGAGTAGTAGTGGTGGTAAGATAGGTGTGAGAAGATCTCTCAAGTTGTGGTGTGTGAAATGAGGTTGCAAAGGCCTCTATTTATATACTTCCAAGGCTAGGGTTATAAATGCATTTCTTGGTCACCAAGGAGCTTGGAAGGACTAGAAGACATGTAGGAATGACCTAGAATCATTTGGAATAAGTTTGGAACCTTAGTAATGAGAAATGGCTGTCAGGCTTCCCAACCGATCGTTAAGCTCCAACCGAATCGGTTGGTCCTCCACGAGTGCCAATGAGTCAAGTTACCAAGGATACTACGGACAAGGTGCATTATTCTAGCCCAAGTACACAAGACACGTCCAACCTTGGTAGTCCAACCTCAGTGGTCCGAAACCCCGTCTAATCAAGGAGTTGTTTTTGAACCTCCCGTAGCTCTGTTGAGAATCGAATCCAAATCTTCTATTCCTTACCCATCGCGCTTGAATGAGCAAAAGCTCATGAAAGCTAGTCATCAAATGGATAAATTTTTCCAAATTTTCCAAGAGTTACATTTTGACATAAGCTTTGCGGATGCTATCATCGCGATGCCCAAGTTCGCATCGACTCCAAGCACATGTTAAGCAATAAGGAAAAGGCATTTGAAATGGCTAAGACTCCTCTTAACGAGAACCTTTCGTGATTATTCTCGAAGAAGCTTCTTGAAAAGCTTGGAGATCACGGAAATTTCTCTTACCTTGTGTATTCCGGGGATGGTTGAATGCTTTGCCCTAGCGAGATCTTGGTGCAAGCATTAATCTTATACCATATTCGATGTGGAAGAAACTTTCTCTTGGAACTCACTCCTACATGCATGACTCTCGAGCTTGCGGATCGTTCCATATCCCGTCCTCTTGGCATTGCTGAGGGCGTGTTGTCAAATAGGAAAGTTCCATTTCCCGGTGACTTCGTGGTTGTTGATTTTGATGCGATCATCGGGTTCCTCTCATTGTTGGTCGATTCACGAGAACGGACGTGCTCTCATAGATGTATTTGAGCAAGAAATCACATTGCGTGTTGGTAATGAAGTCACCTTCAACCTTGACCAAACTTCGAGGTACTCCGCAAACTATGATTCGAATCGGTGAAGCCGAATAGATATAATCGATGTTGCTTCGATGAGTACTCTCAAGAAGTTCTTGGTTATTCTCATAATTCAGCGAGTGGGGATTCCACCACATCTTCTCGACCTATCATAGCCAATTTACTCCTTATCACTCCGTTTGAGGCGACTTCATCTTAGATGAGATTGAAGCATATTTGGCTAGTGATTACATTCCTTGGGAAATTGATCACGCTCGATTGATATTGAGGGGACATACTTCTTATTGAGAAGTCGCTCAATGATGATCCATCATCAACCCTCATCCTAGTGATTCAATCCCGATTGAGATTAATCAAAATGAGATTAATCGGAGGAGATATTCTTCTTGAGAAAGTGTCAAATCTGGATACTTCTCTTCCTCTCCCTCCCATCAAACTTCATAACGAGGAAGTCAATTCGGTTGAAAAGCGAAGAATTTCCGAGGTTGAGCTTAAGGACTTACCTCCTCATCTCGAGTATGCATTTCTAGAAGGTGATGATAAATTACCCGTCATTATTGCTCGAGATTTGAGTAAAGATGAAAAAGCTGCTCTCATTAAAATCTTGAAGTCACATAAGCAAGCAATTGCTTGGAAACTCTCCGACATCAAAGGTATAAATCCGGAGTTTTGTACCCATAAAATCTTGATGGAGGATGACTTCAAACCTGCAGTTCAACATCAGAGACGAGTGAATCCAAAATCCATGATGTTATCAAACAAGAGGTTATCAAACTTCTTGATGCGGATTGATTTACCCGATCTCGAGGCGGTCCTTGGGTTAGCCCAATTCATTGTGTCCCGAAAAAGGGTGGTATTACTGTTATCACAAATGAAGATAACGAGTTAATTCCAACTCGATTGGTGACGGGATGGCGTGTTTGCATTGACTATCGTAAGTTGAATGACGCCACTCGTAAAGACCATTTTCCTCTACCCTTCATGGACGGATGCTTGAGAGATTAGCGAGGGGCGAATACTATTGTTTCCTTGATGGTTTCTCGGGTTACTTTCGGATCCCTATTGATCCAAAGGATCAAGAAGACCACATTCACTTGCCCATACGGGACTTTTGCCTACAAGCGTATGCCTTTTGGCTTATGTAATGCTCCCGCACGTTCCAACGATGTATGATGGCCATATTCCACGACATGATCGGGAAACAATGGAAGTGTTTATGGATGACTTCTCGGTCATTGGGGTTCTTTTCAATCATGTCTCTCCCATTTAGATAAAATGCTTCAAAGGTGTGAAGACACCAATCTTTGTCTAAAGCGGGAGAAAAGTCACTTATGGTCAAAGAAGGCATTGTCCTTGGCCATAAGATTTCAAAAGCGGGATTGAGGTAGATAGAGCAAAGGTCGATGTTATTGCTAAATTACCTCATCCTACCACCGTCAAAGGTATTAGGAGTTTTTAGGTCATGCCGGTTTCTATCGTAGATTCATTCAAGATTTTTCCAAAATCGCCTGACCTATGACCCATCTTCTTGAAAAGGATGCTCCTTTTATCTTCTCACCGAGTGCATCATAGCTTTTGACACATTGAAGAAAAAGCTTCTGAAGCACCCATTCTCGTTGCTCCCGATGGGACTTGCCTTTGAGCTCATGTGCGATGCAAGTGATTTTGCTATCGGTGCGGTCCTAGGGCAACGAAGAAACAAGCATTTTCAGCCTATTCACTCGCATAAGCAAAACTATGGTAGAGGCTCGAACTCATTACACCACCACGGAAAAAGAGCTATTAGCCGTGGTGTATGCTTTTGAGAAGTTTCGGCCGTATCTTATCTTGACCAAATCGTAGTGTATACGGATCACTCGGCTCTTAAATATCTCTTTGCAAAACAAGATGCAAAGCCGAGATTGCTTCGTTGGATTCTCCTCCTCCAAGAATTTGATATCATTATCGTGATAAAAAGGAGGTCGAGAATCTAGCGATCATCTTTCAGTTAGAAAACCCTCACCAAGATGTCTTCGAGAAAAGGATATAAATGAAACATTTCCTCTCGAGACACTCAATGCGGTTTCTTTTCATGGAAATTCTACCACCCCATGGTTTCTTGACTTTGCAAATTACCATGCGGTAACTTCATTGTGAAAGGGATGTCGACCAGCGGAAGAACAAATTCTTCAAAGATGTTAAACATTATTTACGGGACGACCCTTTCTTGTTCAAAATCTGTGCGGATCAAGTCATCCGAGCGGTGTGTTTATGGACGAGGAAGCTATTGATATTCTCACTTGCCATCTTTGGACCCACCGGGGCCATCATAGTCCAAACTACACCGCCAAAAGGTGTTTGATTCCGGGTTCTATTGGCCCACAATCTATAAGGATGCCCACGATTATGTCAAAACACCTTGCGCTTGTCGCGTCATGGTAATATCTCTCAAAGAATGAAATGCCACAAAATGCCATTCAAGTTTGTGAGATATTTGACATATGGGTATTGATTTTATGGGGCCATTTCCTTCTTCTCGTGGTAACAAGTACATACTACGTGGTTATTGACTATCTGTCAAAATGGGTTGAAGCAAAAGCCTTACCCACCAATGATGCCCGAGTAGTTGTGAAGTTTTGAAATCTCTGTTTGCGTGTTTGGAACTCCGAGGCGATAATCGATGATCGTGGTACACATTTTGTAATGACCAATTTGAAAGAGTTATGCAAAATATGGTGTTACCCACCGTCTCTCCATCGCATACCACCCCGAACAAGTGGGCGGTGGAAGTTTCAAATCGTGGTATTAAAAGAATACTTGAAAGGACGGAGGTAAAATCGTGCATCTGGTCGGATAAACCGGATGACGCTCTGGGCTTTTCGTCTGACTACAAAACACCAATTGGGTGTACTCCATACAAGCTAGTGTACGGAAAAGCATGTCATCTTCCGATTGAGTTAGAGCACAAGGCATCTTGGGCCTTAAAGCATGCAAACTTCGACATACAGAGACAGCCGGTGATCACGTAAAAGTTCAAATGAATGAACTAAATGAACTTCGTGATCAAGCTTACGAGAACTCTTTGATCTACAAGCAAAGACAAAGAAGATTCATGACTCCAAGATCAAGAACCGCGTTTTCAACGTTGGTGATCGAGTCCTTCTTTTCAATTCCGTTGAAGATTTTCTCGGGAAGCTCAAGTCCCGTTGGTGCTCGCCCATTCACTATCGCTAAGGTTTATCCTTATGGTACCGTTGAGTTATCTCAACCCGATGGTCCTAATTTTAAAGTGAATGGTCATCGAGTTAAGCATTACTTTGGAGAGGACATTCCCCATGGTTGTCCGGTTTACAAACATTCCCCATGAACCAATGAATGCGGGATCGAGTCAAGCTAGTGACTCGGTAATCAAAAACATTAGCACGCACCATATGGGTTTTCACCCATAATTGCCTTCTTATCCCTTTCTACCACCCTAGTGTGGGGTTTTTTCCTTGCTTGTTGTATATTCTCATTCTTTCCTAAAAAAAAAAAAAAAAAAAAAAAAAATCTTCTTCTAAATAAAATGGCCGTAATATTTCCCTTTCACATTCTTTGTTTCGCATAACGCGGTACTTTGAATATTGAGGGCAATATTCATTTCTTAGTATGGGGGTTCTCACAATTTCATATATATTATCTACCCAATTCCGTTTTGGCCAAATTTTTTTTTTGGAGTAAGTGTTCTACACTTACTCATTTGGTTATCGATCCGCCATGTATCAGAAGAAAAAGGATTGGCTAATCCAGAGCAAACGGCTCTTGGTAAAGATTGCTCAAATCCGTTTATATGGCTTGCAATTTGCCCAAAATTGTATGGTTCCTCGCCTCCCATCATCCTCAAAAGATAATGAGTTGGCTAGCCCGCAAGGTTATGGCTTGTGGTAAAGGCGATGGAAAATCCATAATTGGTATTCACCACCAAAGATAATCTTGATAATTTATCTAAGAGTTGGCTAGTCCGATGGTGCGGCTACGGTAAAGACACATCAAACCGTTATATGGTTTATGATTTGCCAATAAATCATCCGGTTATCGTTGTACCAAGATTCTTACTTGAATCAAAACAATTGGCTACTCAGAAGTGATGGCTTTTGGTAAAGAGTTTTCAAATCCATCAAAGTTTTCTCAAATCATTGCTAGGGACTAGCAATATCTCGATAAGGGGATTGATGAGTGTCTAAATACTCATCATTTTGTGTAATCTAAACTGCAAAATCATCGAAAACACTCAAAACACATCAAAATGATCAAAATATCACAAATCAGTGTTTTATGTGTTTAAAATGCAAAATATCAAAATCGGATGAAAAATGATTCAAGTTTGCAAAATTGGCGCTTTAGTCCCCGAGTTTTAAAAGTTGTCAAATCTAGTCCCGAAATTCAAAATGTGAAATTTATCATTCAAGGTCCCTGAAGTATTCTAAGTTGTTTAAAATGATCCTTGAATGATTCTTTGGTCAATTGGCAAGAAAGGTCCTCAAACTTTGGAAATTTACAAATATAGTCCTTGGACCTTAAAAAATGGATTTTATGCAAAAAGGGTTCTTGTATTATCAAAGTTGGCAAATTTAGTCCTTGTGAGAAGTTTGGAAACATGGCACTTTCAGTCCTTGAAGTTTGGTTAAATTACACTTTTGGTCCTTATCTTAAATAAACCAAACGGATCCTATTTAAATGCTAGGCCCAATATCCAATCCAAACACAAGCCCAATCCACTGCCTTGACCCTTTGCCCTTGAGCCCCAGGTCACAACTTCATTTTGGCCCTGCCACAAACCATTTTGACCCTTTTGATTATTAATACACCTCGGTCAATGAAAGTCAAAACCCAAGATACGCGCCCAAAAACCACTGTTACTGTAGCATCTCCTCCTCAACACCAGATATTCAAAACCATGACTGGTTTCCACTCCATTTTCAACCCACTCCCATACCATGTCCCCTCCAACTCCTATACACTCCAAAAACCTTAATTGATTGAGCCTAACTCCAATTAAAGCAAAAAACCTGCTTGAAGAATTTTTGGCGCCAAATCACAAATGGACGGATAGGATGATTCTAGCCAATCCAATGGCTCAAGTTTGGTGGGAAAGATTTAGAAGTCATGTGGGATTGCTGAAAAGTCTATAAAGTGGAGAAAGATGCATTGTAGAAAGTGATCTAGTGTAACTTTTATTTTTCATGTCGTTTAGTGTTTTTTCAAGTAAAAGTGTAACTTAAATCCTTCAAGCACTGCTTAAGTCTTTTAATGTATTGTAAAGCTTTTCCAATTAGTAATTTCAAGTTTTAATCACTTTTCAAGTTTATGCAATTTCTCATTTTTATGCAAAATCTCATGTTGGATTAAATGTTGTTTTTAGTTGATTATATGGACTGAGATAGGTCACTTAAGCTCCTAGAAAGCTATTTCAAGCTTTTAGAAACTCTAAAATTCAATTTAGAAGAAAAATCAGAAAATTCACCAAAAATCCAATTAAATACTTGAAAAATAAAAAAGGGTTCTAAGGAAGTGTTCACAGCTGGAGCAAGGTGTATCTTGGATGGCCTTGGTATAGTGCTTCTTGGGAAGCTATAGGAATTGGTTTCAAAGTCCGGTTCTCAATTTTAAGCTTGGAAGCAATTTGTAAGCTTTTTGTCTAATTTGGCTTTTTAGTGTTGCAAGTGTTCTATAGTTCTAATTTACATTTCTATTTGTGAATTAGAGATAGTTA
Organism: Chrysanthemum lavandulifolium; assembly: GCA_022545495.1. NCBI lineage: Eukaryota > Viridiplantae > Streptophyta > Magnoliopsida > Asterales > Asteraceae > Chrysanthemum > Chrysanthemum lavandulifolium. Next base: position 69,871,962 of record CM040242.1, read on the forward strand.
AGTGTGTTTAAACAACAAAATCATTTAGTGGTTCTTTTAAATTTGAAGTTTAGTTAAAGCTTATTTTGATGCTTAAAATTTCATTTTGGTCATTGTTAAGTTTTATGTTGTAGAGTAGTTGTTTAAAGCTTAATTAGTCATAACAATAGATTATATAAGGTCTAGAATCAAGTTCATGGTTTACAATTGTGTTTTGATTTGAAAATCTTCATAAATCTAGTATAAGGTGTTTGGTTTATGGTGTTCAAAGGGTTTTGGTTCTTAGTTTTCTTGGAATCTCGTCTAAATAGGTCTAAACTACTAATTTCATCAAGAAATCAAGTCTTCATTAGCGTAAAGTCAAAATTTCATTTGATTATGCATCAGGCATCATCGTTGGCGATTCATGATGCAAGATCATCATTTTGTGTTCAAAAGTTGTTAATCTTGCTAAAATCAGTCTTAGTTCATCTTAACATAACATATTAAGAACTTTAGATCGATCAAATCTCATTTTGGTCAACTTTTGGTTTTTCTCAAAAGTCAAAATTCTCAAAAGGTCGTTGAATAAACTGGGAATTCCAACGAGGGCTTATTAGTGAGATTGATTATAAGATTTGGAGGTATTGTAGTCTAGTTGGTAAAGAAAAATACAAAATGATAGTTCTTTGTTTCTCATTTGTTTGAGTGCTTATTTTATAGCTTATTGAGAGCACATTTCGCGATATCTCGTCTGCGTGTACGTAAAATAAGCCCCAATTGATAAGCTTGCATTAAACTTATTACTTGTCCAAATCTCTTGTCTCTCTGGTTCTTTGGAAAGCCAACTGGTCTTCTTGAGTTGCCAAGTTTTATTTTTCACTTTTGAGCTTGTTTACTAGTCGCTAAGGGCTTGAATCATCCCATTTCATTTCAAGAGCAAAGTGCTTATTGGCTTATAATAGCTTATCGCTTTGTTTCTTTGCATACTTTAGCCTCATTTCGCTCAATTAGCTTGTTATAATCCACTTTGAGCTTTTGTTTCGTGTTCAAGCTTATTTGAGCTTACTTAACCCAAATAAGCTAGTAAGGCCACCGTTGGGCTTTTTAGACTTCAAATCGACTTATTAGTGTTTTATAAATTTTTGTCTTTATTAAAGTTTAATATTATTAGTATATAAGTAGATTTCAAAATAAAATCACAAAATCATCAATATAAAAATAGTGATAGCGTTTATTTAAGATTTTTTAGCTTTTGATTTTTCTTTTCAACTTATTAATAAGCAAATCTTGTTTTCTCTTTTTCTTAAGTTTCGTCATCATATAGGATTTTTAGAAAAGTTTCAGATTTTCTCTATCTTTTTAGTATTTATTATAATTATAAATAGTTAATAAATAATAAATAATTAGTAATAAATAATTAAAAAGCATAAAAAATATATTTTCTGTTTTAAAATTAGTTTTATCATATCTTAGATTTTTCAAAGTTAAAATTTTATTTTTTCAAGCTTATTTTCTATTTTCTAGTATTTAAGTGTATTTTAAATAGTTATTAATTAATAATAATTAGAATAAAAGTGTGAAAAATATATTTTTAGTTTTAAAATTAGTTTTATAGTATTTTAGATTTTTCAGAATCATAAGTTTATTTTTCTAGCCTTATTTTGTATTTTCTTCTATTTTAGAGTATTTATTAAGTAGTTAAATTAGTTTTTAATTAATAATAATTAATTAAATAGTGTTAAAAATAATTTTTCTTTTCTAAATATTTTCTTTTATTTTTAGGATTCCAAAAATGTCATTTTTATATTTTTAGGTCTTTTACTTTTCAGTTTTCACTTTTTATTTTTGCAGACACGTAGTTTCTAAAACTCACGTTTACGTTTCTTTGATCCGTTGTTGTGCTTTCAAATCATGCTCCATTCTATTCCAAATCAATCAAGAGTGTAATTTCTAATCATAACCTTTACGATCACTATCCTTAGTGATCATTCTATCCTCGAGTTTGTTTTAAACACACCATTGAGTCTCTTTGGGACTAAACGACCGGAATCCCTGTATTCTCTCGATCTTAATTGTATTTGTGTCTCGAGCGCTTTAAGTCTTTTTGACTTGATCTTTGCTTTGTGAATCAATGATCTTTATTCCCGACCAAACAAATGACATTTTCCCTGAGAATTTTTTCCCACTTTTTGTAAGTTGGAATCATTTCAAAGAGTTCCATTTGAAAGGGATCACGATGAATGACTTCCTTGTTGCGAGTCATTCGAGATTGGTTGATCCTTTGTATGAAGAAGGTGTCTCGAACCAAGATGGGTTCATCAAGAGGGGTACGGTAGGTATGATGAGAATCTAGGGTGAGGTGTTGATTAGCGATGGACCAATCATTGGATTACATGCAAATGGAATTTGAAGTAGTTTGGTGAAAGTGGTCAGAGGTAGGATAATGTTTTGTTTGTTTGTTGTGAAGGAGATGGAAATAGTTCCATAATCGTTTCAAATAATCTGAACACTTTTGTAGAACTTGAAAATAAACACATGACAAATTTGTTCATTGATGTGAAGACGACAATCGAAGTTGATTGAGGAAAATACTTGAGGGATATTTGTATTATTAAGAAAAGATTCCTTAACAACACGTCCTTCATGGATAAGGCGTTTTTGGAGCATTTTAAAGATTTTCCGATCATTGGGAGAGAGATCATTCTCGCGGTGATATCTAGGAATGTAATGAGCGCTATCATGATGGTCTTGTTGGGTAGATTTAAGAATTTTGATCCTAGAAGATAATTAAACAAAATAAGCTTCATGTTTCAAGGAAGATGAGTCGTGTGAGAGTGTGTATGAGTGTTTAGTTATTTTTTCACCAAAGCTTGATCCAATGGGATTTAAAGAGATATAATATTATTGATGTGAATGGGGTTTTTATATTTTATTAACAATGCCAAACACCAAAAAATTTATTCATATGAAACCTAATTTGGGTGTTTCTAGAATAATGTAATCCTTAAGTAAAATCCTTAATAGATATCTAGTTTATAAAGCATTGGAATGATTTGATTATTCTTTACCCATTTGAATCAATTTTTGATAAACAAAGCCCTAGAATTAAACTAAAAGAAAAATTAAAAGAAGTAATGTAATTACTTACAAAGATGATTAGAGGATTGTGATTGAGAAGATGAAACCCTAGGATGAGAGGTTTTGATTGATTTTTATGGCATGAAGAGAGGAAAATAAATTGTTTGTTTAAGTTTTGAAATACATAAGTTTTTCGGATGTGTCGATTCATGGATCCTTTTGATAAGGATCCGGTTAGTTAAAACGAATGGATTCGAAGACAAAGAAACAAATAGTGTTTGGTGTTTTGGTGTAGTGTCTTGTTTTAACGTAGATCATGACTAATGTTCCTAAACACCTAATATGAGGGATAGCTAAGAGATAGATCATAAAGAAAATACTTCAATGATGAAGGTTTTAAGAAGAGATATACGAGAGGATAAATTGTCGTATCTTTGGGATGAGACGAGAAAAGTGGAGAGTCGAATTGTGTTGTTTTCATTACTTCTATGAGATTATGGAGTAAGAGTGTTGAATAATATTATGAGATGAAGTAAGATCTATACGGGGTAATACTCATTTTCTATTTTAGTGCACACGAAAATAGATGGATGAGTGGCGACAAATAGAGATATATGGAAGTAGATACGTTGTCGTGTTTGAAGTTTAAGACGAGGATAGATGAGTGTTGTGATGATCAAGATGTGGAATACTTTTCCTTGTGTCGACTTAACCTTTTCACTTCTTGTTGATTGTAATTGAATTTTGTTTAAGAGATGGGATTGACGTAATACTATTCCTTATGGGTTGAGAAAATAGTAAATAGAGACTTTTGAAAGTTGTGATTTGGATTTAAAAGATTTTTGTGTTGATATGACTCTTTAAAGAAAATAAATGTACGAAAAAGTTTTACAGAACAAATCATGTAGATACAAGCAAGTCAAGTAAGTGTATACCATATAAATAAGCACTTTTTAATTGCAGACAAGTAACACCAAAAAAAACATAAAGAAAAAGAAACATACCTTTGCCATATTATCTTGGAGGATGTAAGAACTCCTAGATGAGCAAGACTTCATGAGCTCTTAAAAAGCTTCCTAACATGAATATTTCTTAAAGAAGTTATGTTCGAAACATTTAGATATTATAACAACTTTATCAATATCCAAGTATAGAAAGTTTTATCATTTTTAAAACATGAGTTAGATGTCGGGCCACAAAGATTTTCCTTCTTTGTAATTTTTAAACATACACGGATCGTTTCAAGTTTTTAAGTACAATATACTCTAAGAAACTTAGTAATGAAGCTCGATGCCAATTGTAGAAAACTAGAAGAGTTGGCTGAATAGTTTTACCAATCAAAACTTTTTTTTAAAGTATTTACATCGACTTATGTCAATCTGTTTAGAGCGTGTGTTGGATATTAATAGTTAGACGAATATATAAACTATACTATGAGATAGAGATAGAGATATACAACCACAACACAAGTATTTATAGTGGTTCGACTACAAGGTCACCTTCCTTGCCTTACTCCACTCTCTGAGTACCCAAATCGAGTGTTTTTAATCACTACACACCAAAAGCTACCTTAACCGGCGGAGAAGCCTTCACAACGTCACTTATACTTTATCCGGTACAGAGATAAATACCGGGTTCTTCCATAAGGTAGAACCAAACCTAAGTCGCCTACACTTTATCTGGTACAAGGCTAGATACCGAGTTCCATTACAATAGAGGAACCAATACCCTATATACCAAGTATCACAACACACATCGACACCTCATATAGAATACACCTATTAACACAACATACTAAACCTTTAACTAAAACAACACATTAATGGAGAAAGAGAAGAAACATCAAGAAGATTCACTTTAGTGGTCTTGATGAAGACAAAACCTAGCAACTCATGACCTTGAGCTTGCAAGTCTTCAAGAGGTCGTGATGTTGCCTTTAAGAGGAACCTAGAGAATCACAAAGAGAAAAGCTACATCGAAGATCCTTAGATCTGAGGTTAGAGAGATTAGAACATAGAGAGAAGATATGTCTAAGAGGGGGTAAGAAATAAGTAAGAAATGGCTCACTATTTATAGACATGCCTACTATTCACCCGGATCCGCCAGATCCCTTCCCAAAGGGATCCGACCAGTGTAAACCAAGGGATTCGGCTATCGGTGAGATCAGTTCGGGTCCTGGGTTACAAACAGGTTATGGGTGATGCACCATGGTTCATGGACTTTGGGTCATGGGTTTAACCCAACATGATATCAAGCAATGGGTCATGGGTTTTGGGTCAAGCTCCATGGGTCATGGGTAGTCCAAGCCTTTTACAAGTTTACATTTAAACAAGTATGCATTTTGATAAAATGTTAGTAACCAACATTACTTATAAATGTTTTATAAAAACGGTTTGGGTTTTATGTAAACTATTTAACTAAACATGTATAGAGAATTATATGTTTAGTGAAATGAGTTAGTAACTTATTGGCTCAACACTTTACATATTTTAGTTATTACGTTAAAATGATTTTACATTTGTTATCGACAAAACATTAGAAGATCGTAAAATATAAATAAACGTTTTTATGTCTTATTTGTATTAGCACACTTCACCCTCGCTATCTTCTTCAGCATTAAACCTCGACAAACTCGGTTGTGTGCTTATTCCCACAAGTTTTGCTGTCATTGGATTTTCATCATCGCCCACTAGTACAAGCTTCCCTTCGAGCATTAGCTTTTCAATATATTTCAGTTATCTAGCTAAATAAGTTGGACTTTGATTACCAATTTGGTCGTCAGTCTGATCAGTCCTTGTAACCTTTTAGCCTAATTCCACCGATGTGGAAGTCGATTTCTTCAACCCTGACTTGTTTGTACTATTAGAAGCAGCATCCACATCCTAAGCTCGTGTACTTGTAGCACAAGCTGAATCCAAATTGGACCTTAGCTCCACGTTAGCCAGATTATATTCATTCAAATCACTTAGTATCCCAAAAGCCTTAGTAGTATTAACCACATTACCATCCTTACTAGTATGTCTAGAGGTAGAGGACTTTGTTGTTCATATTTGATAGTTCATAGTTGATGAAAATCAACTATCAAAAAAATATATGTTATTGTTGAACAAGTTTTAAACCGTAAGCGAGGTTAGTAGAATTATAATATTTATTTATAGCGTTTTTGTTTTAGTCACCTATAATCATCTTTTTTCTTTGTATTTTCTTGATTCATCTCATTCTTGCTCTCTTTTATTACGAAATAACACTTAGTATTACGAGTGCAATGGATTAGATGTCCCATAGTAACATTTAATGTACATGAATTAACAAACAAATAAACATGTATGTTTACTAACCTCTTGATTTGAATATGACGATCAACGAATCAAACAATGGATCTTGATCTTATACTTGATTCTCATGAAACCCTTAAGCTACTAAAATAAGTAGCCACTAAGTTTGTACACACTACACGTCACAGTAGAATACCTGAATGCTAGTTCTTGCAATTCACGAACTAAACAACAAAATGCACGGTTTCTTTTCTTTATCAAAGTCGAAAATCCCTTAAAAAAGGGTTATGTCGATCGGTTTTGGTGGTTTTAAAGGAGAGGAGAGTTTTCTTTGTTGTCTAGGTTTTCCAAGGATCACTAATAATGAATTATGCAACTCATTATATAGGATTCGGCAAGGTTGGAGAATAAGTTGGACTCTAATTCCTCCATAAACACCTAATCGGACGAACATGGGCCCTCGCTATGGGTTTCCCATTCATTTGGGCTTTTATCCAATTAACTAGTCCATTACACGTTAATTATTTAGTCTATTAATTAATTAAAGTGTCTAACGGTTTATTAAAGATCGTTAGTCATTTCATGAATTATAAGCTAATATAATTAATATACTTACTATAAATATTTATTACATTATAAAAGTATTTCCTCAATGTATTCACGTGTGCCCCCACAGGCTCACGTATTTCTAGCTGTATATTATTTGATATGACGTGAGCATATACCAATAGCTTCCAATTGTGAATGTGATTACATAAATAACTATACTAGCAAAGGTTAACATCTAGCAACACATGAATGCTCCCAGAAATACCTAATTACGGTTTCATAAAATGTTTCAGTTTAAATGATTTATTATTAAACATCCTTTTGTTTTAGATACTTGTTAAACTATGGATATAGATCAAAGTCATTCCATAATGTTTAACTATTTTGTTTCTCGTTTATAGATATTAATCTAGATTACCAAACGTAAACAAGACTCATTTTGACTTACTTTGGGCACGGCCGTGCAAACATCTGATCAATTAACGAGGGGCCCAATAGTATCGAACTCCAGAAAAATGTGAAGGAACAAATCCTATTTTGACTTTACGTGTCATTCATGTGCTTCACATCATTTCTGAACAAATAGCCTTTATAAACTACCTTATTCAGGACAACGTTTAACTATTTCAAGAAAATGATATCTACACATGCAAGTACTACTTGCATCTCAAGTCTAAGGACGAGTAATATAACTACTTGCGAGAATATCCAATGATGCCGATCAATAAAGTGAATTCTTGTAGGTTGGAGTAGTCCAATATTCATAGCCGGTGAATAATTGATGTGCTACGTGTGTACAAGTTTTAAATTTACAAAAGGTGAATTACCAAAGTTACCAATAACACATACGAGCAAGTGTACTCGTCCGTTATAGCAAGATTATGAAGGTAAGTCGAGATCGTTCGCAGGGATTTGAGTGAATCTAATTACCAAGTTTGAATCAACAGAGTCTATCCAAAACATATAACAACGCAAATAGATATAATGAAATTCAGATGATTAAAAACTACACTTGCTTAAACTAGTTTCATATCCTAGATTAATGTGATTGTGTTAACCTCTTAACATGTTGGTTGTGATAATTAGTTGGTGTACTAATCTATTGTTCTTACAAGTTAAACATTCGTCAAGATTTTAGTTCATAAAAACAAGCGTTACGTTTAACCAATCAATTCAAGATCAATTCAAGTTTCATAAGTTCACTTTCATAAACTTAAACACAAAAACATCCACTTGTTTCATCAAATTGCTTAAGAAATGGTCAATACAAAAGGTAACCGATTATAGACAAAGGCTACAATTGATTCTCAACAACTAATCTTACGACCTTTTAGATGTTTCCAATCAATCCAATTTGATAATCAAAAGCATTTTATTACAACCACACCTTAGTTCCTTTGTTTAATCAAGAATAATGGGTAAAACAATCATCCATAGACAAAATGATTATAACTAGTTGAATAACAATAAGTTCTTTTGACCTCTACGATTACTATCAACTAGTCAAACTTGATTAACAAATGTCACTATGAAACTTTAGCACAATTGGATCTTAGAATCAACTTGAAATTGAATTAAAACATGTTAACACAATCACTAACTAATCATATGATAAGCAACATCATTTAAGCAAGTGTATAAAGAAACTAGCCACTCATAGCAAACATGAACATAAACTCAGAACTTTGAACATTAGAAAACATGATTAAAAGTCTTACAATGCTTGGAATAAGATTACAAATGGTGAAGTAATGATTCCCAAAGTATTGGGGTAGACTTCTTGGTGATTTGGCCTCCAAATGTGGAACTTCTAGAACTCCAAACTTTCCTGGACTTCTAAGGATGAATTTGAGAGCTTAAGAGCTTTGTTTGATGAGTAGAGAGAGTTGTATTGAAGTGTGTGTCTCATATGCTCACAAAAGGCCTCTATTTATACTAGTTCCAAGGCCTAGGGTATTAATTGCTGAACTTGGCCTCCAAGGAGTTAGTAAGGGACTAGAATACACCAAGAGAAGGACCTAGAATCGTTTGGATGCAAAGGGGAAACTTAGTGATGAAGATTTGGCAGATACAGGTCTTCCAACCGGATCGGTTACATGACCAACCGATCCGGTTGGTCTTCTACAAGGAACCAACCATTTCCGGTTGCGGGCGGCGACCGAACGGTTGGGACGGCGTCTTTGGCACTTTTTGGTCAGTTTCCAACCGATCCGGTTGCAATGGCAACCGATCCGGTTGGATTTCCTGAATTACAGAAAATTGATCTTTTACTTCTTTTGTCTTGTAGAACTTGGTTCTTCAATCACTAAGGTCTTCAAAGGTACTTGAGATCTTGATTTGTGCTTGACATGCTTCATTAAACGGAATCTTCTATTTGTTGAACATTACTTTACTTTTCCTTCCGTTTCCCTGCACTTGGTTATAAACACTAGACAAACATATTTTGATGCGATTAAGCACTGAAATCACGCATATATAACCAAATAACATATACCAAAGCACACATAACGCTACTAGAAACATGTACAATCTGAGCATTATCAATAATATATGAGTTTTACGGACACACCATTTAATATTCATTACCAATCACTCACATTTGTCTTAGGTCAACAATACTCCCGTTTCGTTGACTGATAATGGACAATTTAGGATAAATAAATTTATTCATGGATTAAACATGAAATTATAGAACATAATAGTATAAATGAAAATGACCATACCCGGTATATCAATCCATTATTTAATACAACTGCTTACAGTTCCATTATCCAAATACTAAATATGATAAGTGTTATTTGATTAAACTTTGAGAATACTTGTTTCAAACTCACAAAAATGAAAGGCTTGAAAAATATGATGAGTGTCATTTTATACGTGTGCATTCAAGTACAAGTATCATAGTACGAATATTGCCATGGTACATTCCATAGGGTATTTGAAGCAAGCGCAACACCTTTTTGAGACAGTCGTCTCAACAGCTTCTCAAACTACAAAGTATTCTTATTGATGTGTCTATTTCGTTGTAGGTATATATTATTGTTTTCAAGTTTTAAATTTATAGCCGACTTAACCTATAATAAACACTAACGGGCAGTGTACCCGATCATCGTAGCCTAGTTCGTAAGTAGAGTGTCGATCACTAAGAGTGGAACATCAACAATTAAATATATATCAGTATTTTAATTCTAAAGTTAGTATAATTAAACCTAATCTAACGAAAGGGGGTTTTTAGCCTGAGAGACTTTCACGTTGTTTAGATTAAGTAAAGCTGTAAATAAAAGTAATAATGCAAATGACACACACATACATAGATAGAAGTATAAATAGCAGATAAGAGATCAAGCCGATAGTAAGGAAGATGTATTGGCTAATTGTTTAGTTTTATATGATGAGTACTATATCTATTCTCTCTCTTTGGTTGCTCACGTAAGTGCGTATCTCATTCCAATATTTAGACTAAGCTAAACATCTAGATTTCGGCTTTTAAGTTTTCTCAATAGACTAATCTTGTTGCCACTAATCAGAAATCCGCATAAAATCTACCTTAATAATTGTCATTTTATTAATTAACCACTTAGGGCTTACATTAATCATACAAACGATATTAATGAAGTAATAATGTAATCAAAACATACGCATGAGCATCTGCTAAAACATCATATAATCTTTAAATGATTGTAAGTATTTAAGTATGATAAAATAGTGAAAAGTACGCTAACCAAACGATTAAAGAGTACTAATACAAATTAAGCCAATTTTCCTAGGGGTTATGCACTAGCAGGACCTTCTTATTGCTCTGATTTCGTCGTTCTGGTTGTGTCTTTGTGTGGTCAGTTGTCTAGTCCTGTGTGTGATTGCCCTCTCAAAATTCGGCAGTCGATCCTCTATTTATACATTCTAGAAACAGAGTCGATACGGCGTATCAGTTTATCTGATACGCCGTATCTAGGTAACTTCACATGAGGTCCAAGATTATTATATTCTGGAGTATTCGTATGCCGCCAAATGATACGGCGCATCTTCATTCTTCAAGCGGCGTATGTTGTCTTCAATATCTTGGATTTTCTTGTGAAGTCTTGAGATTGATACGACGCATCTCTGGGATGTCATGCGGCGTATCTGGAGTAAAGCAAGTCAAATTATCTTCGTTGAACAAGGTTTCATATATGGCGCATAGGATAAATCCATACGGTGTATGCTTCAGAGTCAGGCAATGGTCTTCATATTCATCTAAGTCTTGGTGTACGTCATATCTGTCTAGAATGATACGACGTATCTGTCTTTAGTTCAGTAGAATTTCCCAACTTAATCCATTTTGCTCCAATTTGTGTCCAAAATAGCTAACTTTCACCTAATGCTTATTTATAACTGAGATTTATAAAAGTAAGCGATTAAGTATCTATTCTCATATAAAATAATACAAAACAAACAATATACATAGGATAAATGATGTTAATAAGATGTTGTTATTTGATGTCATCAAACATCCCCCCACTTGAACTTTACTTGTCCTCAAGTAAACCTTAGATTAAACTTATGAAAATGTATCCTAAACATTATCTAGGGTCTTTTTATAGTTAAGCATTCATTCTTTTTAATCTCAATTACACAACCAAACACCTCACGAAATAGGAAAATGAAAACACTCAAATTGCTCAACTAATCTATGTGGTAACATTTAAGTAGTTAAGCTCAATTGCTAAGTCGTGACGAGTATTCTATTATAAGCTTGGCAAGGATACACATCTCCACCACTAAAGCTAAGGAGTAACAAGTTTAAAGCGGTAAATTGGGTTAAACATGATAAGGCTTAAGGGTTGTACCTAGCTTTTGTTCAAACATCTCTTACACAAACACAATAGATCGCTGGCACGAATCCTTGATTTCACAAACAACGGATGGTCACTAGTGTGTATCTCGGTTCGCTGGCGCGTTATTTGCATAACGGATATTTACAAAAACACACACCAGATCGTTGGCGTGTCATTAGATTCCTCAAAAACTTGGATGGTCACTACCTTATTCATGCATTTGACATTCTATTAAGCCATTACTTTATCCGGATGCTTGAAAGCAAAAAGCGAATAAAGTAACTTGGTAAAAGGGTAAGGATAAGGGAAACATATAATTGTTGTTAAAATAAAATCACAAAAAAAATAAATTAAGTCCATACAAGAATGAAACAATGTGGTTAGTTACTTCCCGACATTCCCTTGAAAAAGACACAAATCATAGACTAACTCACGCTTTAATAGGTAGACAAAAATTGGACTCAATGATATCTCAATCAAAGAATAAACCTTAGTTGGCATTACCATAACGGCCAAATCCCTTGCAATCTATAAATATAATACAACAAATAGTGGTGATAGCTCCACTAATACATAACTTTACATCGCTGGTTTATAACGTACCAATGAATAATCAATTAGTTCTAATATAACTTCGGTTAAGCTTTTACAAACTGATTTTCTCCATCTTTCTTCTTTCTCATACTTTCTTTTTCTCTCTTTTTTTCTCTTCTTTTTTTTTTCATTTTTACGATTTATTTTAAACGAAATATCTAATGGTGTAAAATTTCACCACGTCTCCATCATAATATATCTGGATAATTTTTCCATCATAACTTCATCCTTTAGAATAAAAATAATAGTGATAGTAGTAAACACATGAAAATCAAAAATAACTACTACTATCACATTCCCATTGCGATGTCCAATTCCCGACCTAACCATAGATAAGAAACATACACAAAAACATAGGAAATACACACTTTACAAAAAGTAATCAACCACGACCTTAATCTACATGGTAGGCTAAGTTGTAAGGGTGTAACAAAACAATTTATATTGGGTGTAAGAAGCGAAAGGAATGGATCTGAGGGTTTTTCTAGGGGTATCTTACTCTTAAAATGAGAGTAACAAAAGGGTTTATATGGGGTTAACTAACCAGTGTAGTTACTTAATATAACATAACATATAAAAGTTTTTTGGGTGTAATCCTAGAAATTTACCTGTATAGACAAGTTACTCCAATTATATCAATAATACTCATTATGTTGGTCTCGAATAATATTCCAGCCAAGTTTTAAAGTTTACTACAAGTCACAAGCACACTCATATTTTTGTGGAATTTGGGTAAAATAATGGAAACTGAAGTCTTAATTCACAATATGGAAATAAGGGTTACGTGTGCGGTTATGCAACTTTTATTTCACAAAAACATGCTAGAAAATTTTTAATTTGACATATATTAAGCACATATTACATATATTTTTGAAAAATAAGGATAAGAAACATTCTAATTCTCCATCCCCCTCCCCCTACTTAAGATAAACAAAGTCCTCGCTGTAAAATAAAATTAAAAACATAAAATAGAAAGAATTAGAATGGAAAACTCCGTTAAGATTTGCTCGGTATAATCCTCTATGATGCGTTTGTGAACAAATTTTTATTTTATGTGTGTGCAATGATGTTTGGATGCCCGATGGCTACAACACACAGAAAATACAGAATGTATGTATACCACCACTTCCTTGTAATCATCCTGTGTTAATGAACATGAAAATCACAGCTAGTGTATCTCGATTAATCGATGGTTAGTTTAAAACAAAATAAAAATAAAATACTAAAGCGAAAATTTCATTAGGTCGGTCGATATGCCGCATCCATGGGATGGGATGCACCTTATCAAGCCTAGACTAAAACACGAGTTAGAAATTTCATGCCTTGTATCCTTAAACTTGGATACGTCATATCAAAACAACCGACAAAAAGTTTGAAGTGAAAAATAAAATAAAATGCAGAAAAATAAAAGGATAGATATGACCCGATGCGGTCGATATGCCGCATCCTTTTTATAGGATGTGTCGATCGATGTGCATGTCTAATGACTCGAAAACTAAAATAGTAAAAATTCCAAGTTGTCTCCAGGAAGCACTTTCTTTATTCTAGAGTCTTTAAGTTAGATTTATCTTTAGCTCCTACATTGTTTCATGCATGCTCACATGTCCTCGTGTGGCGGTTCAATGGTCTTCTCATCCCGAATATATTCGGTCCCAAATTAATGGCACCCTTGTAGAACCATTTTAACTTTTGATATGGATGCTCGATTCTCGTAATATGTCAAGTGTACTAACCCGTAATAGTGGCCAAATATTATTACACTTATCGTTGGAGAGGTGTTTAAATCTCGGATTCGGCGGGCCATCCGAAAGTAACATTATCTTGACCATTGAAAAAGTTGATGGTTCCGTAAATCGTTTTGCTTCAACACAAGCAACTTTTCAAAATGGTTTTCCGATGATAATATCACCCATATCTTTGTCACGATACGCATCTATATTTTCCACCACCGCAAATTACGTAATGATAGAAACATTTCCAACAAAAATAGGCACATTCATAAACACCCAAGCACATTTTCCCTTTATATTCAAGCTTCTTATTCATAATTGAATTAAAAAATCCTTAGACATAACATTAATAGGAGGAATGGGGAAATAGTTAAGCGTTAACATGTTTATAACCTATCATGCACGAAAATTTCAAATTATAAGCATAATTAATATGGATCCTTATACCCTAATCGCAAAAACTAGGATATCCATCGAAATCATCATAATTTCTAGTATTAATCATATTGACTACTGGTATGGAAACAATTTATCCATCCTCAATCTCAGTTTTTACATCCTCGATTACTTGATCATTAAGCTCTAGTGGCATATTAAGGTCATTTAATTTAATGTAATCTCCATCATTTGGGTCTTGTGATCTATTTAGAATCAATGTTTTGCCCACTAGCCTATCTTCTAAATCAAGTTCCATACGTTCTCTTAATCATATTACATAAACACTTTTAATAATACTCTTAATAAGATCATCGCTCTTAAAAACTAATTTGTTATTCCCTACTCTTAAGAAATTTTCCATTTAAACACATTAATTTTAGCATGAGCAGTAGACAAGAAAGGTCTTCCAAGGATCAATGGAATTTTAATGTCCTCGGCAGATCTAAAACAACAAAGTCTACAGGAAAAACAATTTTTTCAATCCTCACTAAAACAGTTTTAGCAATACCTTTGGGACGTTTCACAGTCTTATCATCCAATTCAATGAATAATCTAGTAGGAGCTAATTTACCTAAACCTAGTGTGGTAAAGGTCGAACAAGGTATCAGACTAACACTTTCTCTTAAGTCAGCTAAGGTTTTATTGAAAGACATATCATTAATACTACAAGGTAAAGTAAAACTCCCAGGTCTTTCTCCTTTTGAGGTAAAGCATTCTGAGCAACTGAAGAGCATTATTTTTTCATGGTAGCTTTGATCTCCTCTTCAATTCTTGACTTCTCCTTGAGCAATCTTCTTAAACTTATGGAAAGTTAAAGAAGAATTTTGGCTTTTCAGCATCCAACAAACGTCCAAGAAAAGAAACATTAGGTACAACTTCTTCAGTAGTGGTGATCGCCTTGACATGATCTCTTGGATTGGTTTCAGTTGAGCCAGGTAGACTTCCAGATCCCCTTTCATGAAGTGCATTGCTTATTTTACCAATTTGTAGTTCCAATGCCTTGATCGAAGCTCCTTGATTCTTGATGGAAGCGTCAGTTGAGGAACAAATTTCTTTGATCAAAGTAGAGTTTTCTTCATGTCTTTTCGCAGCATCAAGGTGCTTCTTGGTAGGCTTAGCCTGGTACTTAGTTTGATCAATCAAGATTACAGAGAGGTCCTCATCCAGTTTTGTTCTCTCCACCATGAGAGTGTCAACAAGGTTACTAAAATCAAATCCAAATTTCTTTAATATTTCATTAGCATATTTAGATTGATTTATGAAAATGCCTCCGGGACTTTGAGAAATTTGTAAACCTAAGAAAAATGACATTTGCCCCATCATTGACATTTGGAATTTAGAACTCATCTCTTTAGAAAAACGATCACATTCATTTGGGTCGGTCGAGGCAAAGATAATATCATCAACATATATTTGAAAATGAATTAAATGTTTTCCTGATATCCGAGTGACCAGTGTAGGATCAACAACACCGTTATAGAATCCGTTTGCCAAAAGGAACTTTAACAAAGTATGATCCCATGCCCTTGGAGCCTACTTCAAGCCGTAGAGAGCCTTTTTCAGACGGTAGACATGGGTAGGATGCTCGGGATTTACAAATCCTTCCGGTTGACTCACATAGACCACTTCTTTGAGATCGCCATTAAGGAAAGCAATAGCAGCTGGTGGTGTAGGAGTATCATTAGTTGTCAGCTCAAATTATTCATCAAACATCAGATCAAACGAAGTCTTCAAGTCTTCTTCTGAAGGAGGTACATAAGGAGCTGCAGGCGTGTGATTCTGTACAAGACCTGAACTAATTGGTCCATGTGACAAAAGTTCGGGTGAGGGTCCAGAACTGGTGTGTCCAGGAGCCAGTTGCTCAGTCAGCTCATCAAACGTTACGTGAATAGTTTCCATGATATATCGGGTTCGTTTGTTGTAGATTCGGTAACCCTTACGATCTGGTGCATAACCAACGAAAATTCCAATATTAGCTTTAGCTTTCAACTTTCCCAGATCTTGACCATCATTGGTTGAATAGCATAAATCCCCAAACACACGTAGAAACGAGAGATCCGGTATCCTGTTATGCACTAACACATATGGAGTTTTGTTGTGAAGAGTATGTATTAGGGATCGGTTTTGGGTGTAACAATTCGTGGCAATAGCTTCCGCCCAAAGAAACATCAAAGCCTTAGAGAAGATCAGCATAGTACGTGCAACTTCCACAAGAGTACGATTTCGTCTTTCAACAACCCCGTTCTGCTGAGGAGTGTGTGGAATATTTTTCTGACTACTGGTCCCAATGCTTTCATAAAACTGAATGAGCTATGTGTTTACAAATTCATCCCAATGCTTTTATAAAGCTGAAGGAGTGTGTGGAATATTTTATGTATATATATATATATATATATATATATATATATATATATATATATATATATATATATATATATATATATATATATATATATATATATATATATATAGAATCGAATCGATTGAGAAGGTTTTTATTTTGAGAAGATTGAGAAGGTTTTCAAAAATGATAGATTTGTAACTTTGATTCATGTTTTCCAAGCGTAAAACTCATTTTAATGTGATTAAAATTCAAAATGTGTAAAAAAAATTTGAATCAATGTTAAAAATCATTTGATTTTGCGATATTGTAGAATACTGAATCATCTGTACAAATTTAATGAATCATCATCATAACTCGATTTTAACAATGATTTGTGAATCAAATTTGTGATTTATAGATTCGAATCACCATAAAATGAGGTTTACTCAATCAAATCAAAAACATGAATCGGTTTGTTCAAACGAAGATTTCTCAATCTTCTCAAAATAAAAACCTTCTCAATGGAACCGAGCCGGTATATATATATATATATATATATATATATATATATATATATATATATATATATATATATATATATATATATATATATATATATATATATATATATATATATATATATTTAGATATATATATATATAAGAGGATCACTTGTAGGAATGACATAATGCTAATCCATGTTCCACACGGCCAAGGAAGCATCGGTTTTTAATCTCGTTATGACTTGGTCGTTCGGAGAGATTCTTTCTCGATCAGAATAGTGTATATATATATATGTGTGTGTGTGTGTTGGGAATAATTCGTTACCACGGATAGTTGTGGTTTACCCGCCGGATTAAAACTAGCGGTGGAAACGTATTCCCACCGCAAGTACATTATTACCAATGCTATTAGATAATGTTTAGTTAAACGCGTTTAGATAAGTATAGAATAGATCTTGTGTATATTCTATAATGTTAGCTTTATACTTATCTTGTAAAGGACTCCTTGTTGCATAAAAGGAGGTCCTAGGTCATTGTCTTCGGTACTTATCTAATTACCTACGTATTACTCACAAAGGCTTCAAGGTGTAACCCTAGTGATAAGCTAAGATCACTCGTATTATTCATCAATAATATTGGAGCTTAAGTTTTGTGTTTAATCTGTGTTTACATACAATACATCATATAATCCATCTTCTAAGTATTACTAAGTAAATTTCGCGCTTAATAATATTATACAAAATATCATTGACACAAGGTGTGTGTCTAGATCCATCAAGTGGTATCGAGCAATAATTCTAAACCCAACCCTATATATCTTTCTCTCAATTGGCTAGTTATTCTTTCGATTCTTCTCGACACAATATCGTTTTTCATCAAAAGTTTCAATGGCACCTTTAAACTTTGCGATGAGCACAACCTAGTGGCCTACCTACAAAAGTCTAACGAGAAGAGTGGCCTGTTTATCATCGTTGTGGACTTTCTTCATACACACATATAAGGTATGCTTTGCTTTTAAAACCACAATTTATATCTCTCAAATCAAACTGCTTTTGGACTTCGCTAAGTCCATAACACTTGAGATTGGAGATACACATGAAACGATGGATGCTCTAAGAGTCATTTGTGGATGGGGTAACTATTGATGTTCTTGAAGCATCCTTGAGGAGAGTACTCCAATTGGGTGATCTCAATGGTCTCATCACATTACCTATGCCCGAAATTCATGATACTTTATCATCCATGGGGTATGATACCACCGACAAAAGGCTACTTTCAAAAGAGTGGTTTTGTCCCCAATGGAGATTTTTGATTCATACTACATTGCATTGTCTAAGTCCAAAGAAAACATCTTATGAGCAATTTAGTTCAACCATGGCTTACCCTTTGGTTTGTCTAGTCAACGATAAGATTTTTAAGCGGTCAAATTATTTTTACAAGTATGAAAGGCAATGTGCAGTAAAACAAAATTTTAATGTATCCAAGGTTTGTGCAAGCGATTGCTAAATGAGTTTCAACGCAACCCCATACTAATGTTTATCAAATCGGTTTCCTAAAGCCTAAAGTTTTCAAAATTTGAACAAAGATGGCAATATGATTTTTACACCTCTCCTTCCCCAAATGCTTGCTAAGATTACAACCGAACAAAACACACCCATAATTAATGTTCCAAACATTGATTATACTCCACCGATTTCAAACACCTATGAGAGAAGGTCTAAGCGGTCAACTCCTCTCATGACAACACAACAAGTTTCGAACCTTTTGGTCTAGGAACAAGCGTTGGTGGTTCTAGACTTCCACCTAGTCCAACTAGGGAGGAATCGAACCTTTGCCCCATGATTCACCTCTCCCAATAGGTAACACGGTTGGAAGTGATGAGGCGGTGTGAACCAATTGGAATTGATGGGTTTGTGTACAATGTTAGCCAAGCAGGTTGAATCTCTACAGAAGGATTTGGCAAATGTCAAGAAGCTGCATGCCAAGGATGTTAAACATTTAAAGGAAGAGATTCAGACCTTAAAGGAGGAGTTGCAGGGGTTGAAAGGGCACAAGAAGACTGCAAAGTTGGTGATTTCATCTTCATCCTCACCTATTGATGGTGATTCAGCTGATCATGATTTGGGAATTTCTCCCAAACAGGGAGGAAAGCAGTTCGACACTAGGGAGGAAAATTGTTTTGAAGATGAAGGAGATACAAGTAAAGGAGCAAAGGAAGTTGATACTCATAGAGAGCAACTTGATGATCAAGACATTTTACATCGCAACCGATTTTACCATCGATTCTATTTCCACCGCAGAGCCAACTATTGCCACCGCAAGTGAAGAACTTGATAAATTGAAAAAGACAAAGGTAAAGCGGTTATGGAAAATGTAGAGCAAACGGAAGAAGGATTTCAAAGAAAAGACAAGCAGATTGCTCTTGATAGTGAAATTGCTAAAAGATTCTTGAAGAACAAGTTCTTGAAAAGAACAAGCTTGATGAAATGGAAGTTGCAAGCTTTTGGAGACTAAAAGATTGAATAGAATGGAAGATTTTATTGAAGATCCACTTTCCAATCGTTCAACCTACAATTCTTAAAAGAAGACTCGAGTTTAGTTATGTTCCCATCGAAGATGATATTGAATTCTTGATTGCTAATAATCAAATGATCAAGAAAAGGCAATTGACACGGTAGGCGATGCATCCTTAATCGAAGAACAAAGAAGCGCTCGGTTGAAGGATTTCATTCAAATGAAGAACAATCAAGCGCTTGATGATGTGATCAATTCGGTCAAAAGGGTCAAAGAAATCAAGACAACCTACCAAGGCACAAATTCTTTCATATATGAAGACTTATTGTTGTCATGTTGGTGGTTGGAAAAGCATCAATTCAAAGGAATGTCGATGATCAAGTTGAAAAGGCTTACTACGAGTTCAAAAACAAGATAAAGATTTTACTCCAATGGGCTCGAAGAAGAATTAAAAGGTTTCTGGATTGAAGAGAAAGGCCAAAGAAAGTGATTCTCAAACTGTTAAGAAGACTAAGATTCTTGAAGAACAAGCAATGTCTCATCGAGAAGGAAATTCCAACCGAGAAATTCATCAAGAACAACCGACCGGAATGATTGTGATTGAAGAAAAGATTTTTATCCGTAACAACCGCAAGTTCAACATCCTATCATTGATTGGGAGGTTTACACCGCTAGCAATTTTGCTCCAACATGGAAGATCACAAGGCTAGGTGGTGAAACTTCATCATTCATTCAATTTGAAGATCTTATAAAAGCTTTTGACGAGATGACCTTGATACACTATGGAGGTTAGTTCAACAAAGATTTAATGCTCAAGATCTCAAAGATACAAAGGAGATGCATTTATGGATTAATCTTAGAAGGCTCTATGAACCAAATGTTGATGATGATTTCGGAAATTCTCATGCACATGTCACCGTACTAAATGGTTTTACTATGATTCATGTGAAGTTCATCATGTCTCTACAAACAAATGGAGAAGATGCTTTCATGCTTCGAGAAGGAATATCCACTCGTGAGTGGAACTCTCACCGTGATGTTATGTACAACAATAAGAGTTCATGAAGACAATGAGAAGGTCGAGCATTGTTACATAGGCTTCAAGATCAATGTTCAAGAGCTATTCGAAGTTAAGAAAGAAGTGAAGTGTTTGGTTGAATTCCCCAAATCCTTGAAGATAATGCATATTGAAGAAACTTATTGATTTGCAGAGAAATCATAAGTTTAGGGAGGATTGTTGGGAATAATTGTTACCACGGATAGTTGTGGTTTACACTACTCGGATTAACACTAGCGTGGAAACGTATTCCCACCGCTAGTACATTATTACCACGCTATTAGATAATGTTTAGTTAAACGTGTTTAGATAAGTATAGAATAGATCTTGTGTATATTCTATAATGTTAGATTTATACTTATCTTGTAAAGGACTCCTTGTTGTATAAAAGGAGGTCCTAGGTCATTGTCTTAGGTACTTATCTAATTACCTACGATTACTCACAAAGGCTTCAGGTGTAACCCTAGTGATAAGCTAAGATCACTCGTATTATTCATCAATAATATTGGAGCTTAAGTTTTGTGTTTAATCTGTGTTTACATACAATACATCATATAATCCATCTTCTAAGTATTACTAAGTAAATTTCGTACTTAATAATATTATACAAAATATCATTGACACAAGGTGTGTGTCTAGATCCATCGGTGTGTGTGTGTGTATATATATATACCTAAGACGCGACTACTATATTTTTAGGTCGTCGTTAAAGCTTTGACTTTCCCGTACACTTAATATTTCGTGACTATCTCGTCATTTGTTTTTACACTTTGCCTCTTCACTTAACGGTGAGTTTTATAGCCCCACTTTTACTTGTTTTGAACTATTTGAGATTACATGCATGTATTACTTACAAACAATGTTCGTTTATTGAAATGTATTACTCATTTACCTATTACATTCCTAAACAGTTTCAATTATTTTCTTTTGGACACAATTCCTTACAATCTTGATCTAACGGACTTGGTATAATATAGATCTAACGGACTTGGTATAAACTTGAACTAATGGACTTGGTATAATAACGATCTATTGGACTTGTTATAATCACGATCTAATGGACTTTGTAAAATCTCGCTCTAAAGAACTTGGTGTAATCTTGAACTAACGGACTTGGTACATTCTTGAACTAATCACTAAAATCTTGTGGTCCGTACTTAACTTTTACACTTATATTTATCATCATGGATTTATATGTGGACCTGAGATGTTACAAGTTTGTATGGGCGGAATTTGTAACAGGATTAGGCTGACATATACTTGTCATGAGGTTTTACTTAAAAATTCCTTCATCTTATTTACGTTTACCTTAAACCTATGAACTCACCAACCTTTGTGTTGACACTTTTAGTATGTATTTTCTCATGTTTTGTAAGGCATAGCATTGATTTGGAGTATTTGAGCCGCACGGAATGTTTGAAGGACGGGGATGCACTAAATTCACCATTCGATAATATTTTTATAAAATATTTATGTAATCTTATACTTCGGGGCCTTTTGTTATAATTATGAGTTCAATTAGAATTTGGGCAATTATATCGTTCCTATTAAAGATTTATCGATCAAGGACAAAGGATGGGAATAAGTCTCTCTCTTTCTTACAATGAAAGGAGACTCAATTTGTCTTCTTCTAGAAGAGTACAAACTATCGTTTACAATTCGTGTTGCATTACACAACTAACAAAAATTCAAAGTTAAATTTTAGTATTTTCAATAATTAAATCATTTTAAAATCTAACGTCACACCCCATCTACTAGTTTACATGTTTTGTCACATCTTATGCCTCGTTTTATGGGTCTCGAATGGATTTTACAAACACATCAAATTGACTACAAGTAGGCGTATAACTTGAGGTTTTAGAGAGGATTGTTTGGGAACTTAGTGAGAGAAAGTAAAAGTATTATTATGAGCTCCAACCTCTACCTTAGGAGGTAGAGGGTATTTTGTCATAGCATCACACGAGCTTTCACGATTACATATATTGAGCGACCTAAAGTGTCGTTTGGAAAATACATCGTTTGATTTAATAAAACAATCGAGTTTACAAAGATAGGTCCCAAATGAAAATCACTCTTCCTTGTGCGGAAATAAGTTTGTTACAATTCAATGTCACGATGTTTTAAAGTGTCGTAAAATCGTTTGATTTAATAAAACCAAGTGAGGTCCCAAATGCTTGTCGTCATCACGACTCCATGATGTGTCCAAATGCATGCCATGAAGTGAATGCCTTAGATACCGAGATAAAACATGCTAAAAGTGTCAACACAAAGGTTGAGTGAGTTCATAGGGTTTGTGTTGAAATGTAAAGCCTTTCAAAATCGTTTATGCAAGCAAAGGCATTGTAAATCCACTCGGTTCAAGTTCCGCCCATACAAAACTTGCAACACTGTATTCACAACCCATTGCCAAAATGTAATATAGTTTATGTTCAAGCCCACATCGTCAAATGAATTCACAAAATAGTGCCTAACTTAATGTATCCACAGTTACTTAATATAACACATAATTAAATACGGTTTCAAATTGTTCCATGACCATTAGTTCGAGATTGTACCAAGACCATTAGTTCAATGATTCTACCAAGACCATTAGGATTCTACCAAGACCATTAGTTCATTGATTCTACCAAGACCATTAGTTCAATGATTATACCAAGACCATTAGTTCAATGATTATACCAAGACCATCGGTCCAAGGATTATAATATGGAAATTCTAAGCATGGCAATCATTACTTAGCATGACTAAACATTCGATTCGGATAACATATAGTTTGCAAATAGTCATGAATGTAATAAAATTATTGAGCATGTATCTCCCCAAAGAGTTTCATAAATAATTAAAGCGAGAAAAAGTGGGGCTATGACTCACTTGGACAATAATCACGATGGCAAAAGTGGATACTTGAAATGTAGCGTGAATCTCGAAAATGACCTATTATGAATGATATGATACGTAATGAGTTATGATGTAACGTTATGCATGCATTTCGTATGTTATTTATACCATTTGCGAGTTTTGAAAATAATACTTATCGTCGAAAAATACTCTTTTGACGTCTTGACCATTCTTAAATCACTTTACAAGTATTTACGTCAAAATGTCATCCTACAATGGTTTTGTAATGATTTATAGTGAAATTTTAACTTTTCGTCATAAAATAATGTCGTCTTTTCATGAAAGTGACAAAAATGGCTTCGAAAAACTAGTCGTAAAATGGTGTCGTCGATCGTTAGGAAACGAACTCGACGGTTTTGGAAAGTTTGTATCGAAATCTAGAAGTTTCGATTCGGGAGTTTTCGACATAAAGGTCTCGAACATAAAGATAATAAGGGTTAAAGATGGTGATTTTGTCTAATTGTTGTGTTAAAAGTGAGTTTCGCCAAGTTTAAGCATCCGTAAATAATTTATTACAACTCCGCTATACAAGCGGTTGGTCGTTTTGAAAAATATGCTCGGTGATCTTGATTTTATTAGAAGACATTTCGTTCCAAAAGTTCCACATCCACGTTAAAACAGCCCTCAACATGGTCGTTTTAGTTACCGTAACACTTGTCTCGTAAAAATAATATAGTTTTTTGAAAATAATAGTTACGGCAATTTTATGAAAACGTGCATATCTTTGTCGTTTCAAATCCGTTTTCTCGTATTATATCGTCCTTAGCCGTATCAAAGTATACTAATATATTTTTGATAAGTCGAAATAATTTGTAAAGCTTAAGGCTCGTTTTAGACTCGTACAAGATAAAAATAGTATGCTGAAATTTCTGAAAAATATATATTTCGTCGTCAAACTTTAAAAATTCATAACTTCTTCGTTATAACTCCGTTTTAATCCGTTCAAGCGGCCACGGATTCGTTTTAAAGTATATTTTCTAAATATCAAGGCCAAAATTTCGTGCCTACTGTCGGATTTTCCAGAAAATCAAAACAAGGACAGAACACTTTTTATACTTATCGAAAATAGTTTTTCTCGTACTAAACCTATTCCAATCCCTTCAAATCAACTCCAAAGCTAATCTAATCCTACCATACACCTTCTTAGGGTGTCATGGGTTCCTAAACATCATCAAGACCAAAATATACCAAGGGGATAATTATAGGATGACCTTATATATATATAACTCTAAAATCATGTAAAATGGTATAAATCAACATAAGTCTTGCATGTTTGCTCCAAAATGAAGAGATACTTATGAAATGAAAAGGAAAGATGAAAATATAAATGATATGCTTACAAGTTAATATGATGAGGTGCAAAGAACAAGGTTTAACCTAAACACTCTAGGTTTTATTTCAAAACCTTATTAAGAGTGTGATTCTAGATTGTATATAACTTGAACTTGAAAAATTTTGATGATCCTTGAAGACCTCTTGATGTGGCGGTTTATGAAGGAAGAAACAAAGAGAGAAAAATTTTATCTAGCTTGAATTATTTGAAAATGAATGAGTGAAATGGTGGAAGAAGACTTTAAGTAGTGTACAAAGATATACAATCAAAGAAAAAATATCACCAACTCAATAAATACACCCCCCCATATGGCGGATTTTGGGGAGGTATATCTCAAATATATTTTTTTTTTTTTTTATAAAATGTATTGTGTATATTTGTTAAAAGTGTAAGAAAAGTGTAGGTAAATTAACTTGTAAAGTTTAATATAAGTGTATTTAAGGAAATTTTAGGTGAAAGTAATTTTAATAGATCAAAGTAGAGTATAATGAGATCATAAAATTGTAAAATACATTCCTTGTGAAATTTGAGTGATAAAATAATTATCGTGTAATTTTTAAGAAAAACGTCGTAATAATATAAATTTAACGATTTATATACAAAATAAATTTAAAACACTAGGTAAACTCAAAATATAGTTTTATAAACTAAATGTAAGTATAAAATATATCGGGATCATTTTGGAAGTAACGGATTAAATATTCAAAATAATAACTCACGCGATAACGTTTATTTAATATAAAATTTACGCGTTTGATGTGAAATGAAATGTCATGAATGAACTAACATGATGCAAATGATGTTAATGAAATGTAGACTAAACTTAGTCCATATGAAATGTTCGTGATGATATGATCATGAATTCGCCGCTAAACCATTAAGGTTACGCAATTTGGAACACGTAAACCTAGTTTACGATAAATGTTGAAATTGTAGTGAAACTTGAGAAATGACACGAAATTGCGAGTTGTCACATTCGCCCATCAAAAGGAATTCAGTCCACGAATTCGGTTCGTGTTGGTCTATCGAATTTTGAGTTTGTGATGAATAACGAGGAGAAAAGACATGGAGAAGTGTCGTTACGGTTATCGATGATTGAGAGCGTATAAAACATCGTAGTAAAGAAAATATCGGATGAATCTCTCATAAGTAACACTTTGAATTGGAACATGTGAAAATTTTGCTTGCACTAAGATTTATAAATAAGCGCTCCCAACATAACATGATCCTCGAATTAGACATAGTTAGCTAGGCTATGTATAATTAAGGAGCGATGACGTGACGTTCGGTTTAGTTGTTATAACTCTCGATGCTTACAAGGATTTAAACCGTGTCGTTAAAATGGTCGTTAAAGTAAAAGGAAGTAAAATTCTCGTAAGTAATAACAAATCGGAAAGAAAATAAGTACGATAGATGAGAATATTTTACAACGAGTGGTTTAGCAAAAGTAGTACATCTTAAGTTATAAAGATTCGGATACGATGGAAAACATAAACTTAGTACAACATAGTACATAAGGAAAATTAAAATATTAGTTTCCGAACTTCTTGGGTCTTCGCGTTGTTGATACCTTGACGAGCTTCTCCTCCTCTAACATGTATGCATTCCATGAGCACCTTCAACTTGTTGACCTTGGTTTTGAGGACATTGATTCCGATAGTGTCCTTGCTCCCACATCGTAACATGTAACCATGGCCTTGCCTCTACAATTCTGGCAAGGTGTCCGAGTTGTTGACACTTGTAGCACTTAGCGGGACAAAGACCCGTGTGATGATACTTACATCGATTACATAGTGGGTAGGTTCGGCATAACCTCTGCCTTCTATTGGTGCAACAACATAAACCATTGCGGTTTCTTGCCCTCTATTACATTGTTGATGATGGTTAGTGTTACGGTTTTGGTTGTTGTTGTTATAACCTCCTTGGTCGTTTTCCCCATTTCCTTTTGTTGTTGTTGATTTGGTTATCGTCGTTGTTGTTGTTGTTTTGGTTATTGTTGTAGTTAGTGCGGTTGTTGGTATTGTTGTTACGGTTGGTGTTGGTGGTGTTGCCCTCTTTACTACTTGTGCCATAAGCTTTTGAGACAATCGAATAGATTCCTCAATCGTTTGCGGATCAAAGGAAGTCACATCACCTTGAATAATTGGGAAGTCCTTCAATGAAAGCCTCCGGTAGCTTCTCATTATCCGAAACCATAGATGGGCATAACACGGCCAATTCTTGAAACCTTGAATGTAAGTGTCAATGTCATACCCAATAGTTACCAATTCATAGAATTCGGTCTCCAACTTCTTCACCTCCGTCGCGGACAAAACTTCTTTGTTACCAAACCTTTGAATTGCTCCCAAGTGAGCTTGAAAGCATTCTCCATTCCCATCGGTTGAGCATAAGAGTTCCACCACGACAATGCTCCATCAAGTAGTGTACTCGTAGCAAACTTGACCTTACTATCATCCGGGCAATTACACGGCAAAACACGGACTCAATTTCTCGAACCATCGAACCATGGCGGTGGCTCCTTGATACCTCTAAACTTGGTGGGATCTCCACTTTTGAAATCCTTATCGAACGACTTTTAACTCCGGATCCTCCTGCATTTCCGATGAAGAAGACAAGCCTTGCTTCCCTCTCAATTCTAGCGGCCAGCGGCCTCGGCGAGCGGTGACCACCGTTTCCTTTCAATCCTTAATGCCTCGCTACACTATCCCTTACCAACTTTTGAATAGCCGCTTGAGTCATTTTCGGTGTGGCTTTCTTGATGCCATATCTTCTTCAAAACAAGAGGAAATGTGAGGCGTAGCAAAATCCGATGTTAATAATAAACGCTCAAAGAAATGTGATAAGAAATGATAAGTTTGAGGTTATTTTTCAAAATGATCGACGGTTTCCTAAAAGATGGGTTATGAGGTGTCGTAAGTGCTTCAAATGTATGGTGGTTTAGTGACTTAATGTGTTAATAACGTGTAACTCGACATGTTAGTGGTGAAACAAAGGAGTGAGAGTGACTTTGCCCTACTTAAAGGTTTATCTCGGCATTCGGCGTTATCGGTGATGAGTCAATTGATGTAAAAATTGTGATAGGGAATGACAAGGAATTCTCCACATTAGAGTATGAAGAAAGAATAATGGAATGGGCATTTAAAGGCATCCATGTGACAATCGATGTGAAATGAAAGTAAATAACTCGAAAAATGTACGTATAAACCGCATGTAAAGTGAACATGCACTTATGATGAAATGATGAGATGCTATGATAATGTAGTTATAGTCTAGGGTCAATGATGCAACCTAGTTCTCTATAACCGAAGCTCTGATGCCAATCTGTCACACCCCAAATTACATTTTGCGGTGGAATGGAATTCACGGGATTGTTGTCATAGCATCACAATCACAGTTATATTGAGCGACCTAAAGTGTCGTTTGGAAAATACATCGTTTGATTTAATAAAACAATCGAGTTTACAAAGATAGGTCCCAAATGAAAATCATCTTGTGCGGAAATAAGTTTGTTACAATTCAAACGATGTTTTAAAGTTCGTAAAACCCAAGTGAGGCGCGTCGTCATCGCGACTCCATGATGTGTCCAAATGCATGCCATGAAGTGAATGCCTTAGATACGAGATAAAACATGCTAAAAGTGTCAACACAAAGGTTGAGTGAGTTCATAGGGTTTGTGTTGAAATGTAAAGCCTTTCAAAATCGTTTATGCAACAAAGGCATTGTAAATCCACTCAGTTCAAGTTCGCCCATACAAAACTTGCAACTGTGTATTCACAACCCATTGCCAAAATGTAATATAGTTTATGTTCAAGCCCACATCGTCAAATGAATTCACAAAATAGTGCCTAACTTAATGTATCCATAGTTACTTAATATAACACATAATTAAATACGGTTTCAAATTGTTCCATGACCATTAGTTCGAGATTGTACCAAGACCATTAGTTCAATGATTCTACCAAGACCATTAGTTCATTTGATTCTACCAAGACCATTAGTTCAATGAATATACCAAGACCATCGGTTCAATGATTATACCAAGACCATCGGTCCAAGGATTATAATATGGAAATTCTAAGCATGGCAATCATTACTTTGCATGACTAAACATTCGATTCGGATAACATATAGTTTGCAAATAGTCATGAATGTAATAAAAATTATTGAGCATGTATCTCCCCAAAGAGTTTCATAAATAATTAAAGCGAGAAAAAGTGGGGCTATGACTCACTTGGACAATAATGCGATGGCAAAAGTGGATACTTTGAAATGTAGCGTGAATCTCGAAAATGACCTATTATGAATGATATGATACGTAATGAGTTATGATGTAACGTTATGCATGCATTTCGTATGTTATTTATACCATTTGCGAGTTTTGAAAATAATACTTATTGTCGAAAAATACTCTTTTGACGTCTTGACCATTCTTAAATCACTTTATAAGTATTTATGTCAAAATGTCATCCTACAATGGTTTTATAATGATTTATAGTGAAATTTCAACTTTTCGTCGTAAAACAATGTCGTCGGAAATTCATAAAAGTGACAAAATGGCTCCGAAAAACTAGTCGTAAAATGGTGTACGTCGATCGTTAGGAAACGAACTCGACGGTTTTGGAAAGTTTGTATCAAAATCTAGGAGTTTCAGTTCAGGAGTTTTCGACATAAAGGTCTCGAACATAAAGATAATAAGGGTTAAAGATGGTGATTTTGTCTAATTGTTGTGTAAAAGTGAGTTTCGCCAAGTTTAAGCATCCGTAAATAATTTATTACAACTCCGCTATACAAGCGGTTGGTCGTTTTGAAAAATATGCTCGGTGATCTTGATTTTATTAGAAGACATTTCGTTCCAAAAGTTCCACATCATAGTTAAAACAGCCCTCAACATGGTCGTTTTAGTTACCGTAACACTTGTCTC
Organism: Chrysanthemum lavandulifolium; assembly: GCA_022545495.1. NCBI lineage: Eukaryota > Viridiplantae > Streptophyta > Magnoliopsida > Asterales > Asteraceae > Chrysanthemum > Chrysanthemum lavandulifolium. The sequence continues at coordinate 69,901,950 of CM040242.1, forward strand.
GTAAAAATAATATAGTTTTTTGAAAATAATAGTTACGGCAATTTTATGAAAGCGTGCATATCTTTGTCGTTTCAAATCCGTTTTCTCGTATTATCGTCCTTAGCTTCGTATCAAAGTATACTAATATATTTTTGATAAGTCGAAATAATTTGTAAAGCTTAAGGCTCGTTTTGACTCGAACAAGATAAAAATAGTATCTGAAATTTTCGAAAAAATATATATTTCGTCGTCAAACTTTAAAAATTCATAACTTCTTCGTTATAACTCCGTTTTAATCCGTTCAAGCGACCACGGATTCGTTTTAAAGTATATTTTCTAAATATCAAGGCCAAAATTTCGTGCCTACTGTCGGATTTTCCAGAAAATCAAAACAAGGACAGAACACTTTTTATACTTATCGAAAATAGTTTTCTCGTACTAAACCTATTCCAATCCCTTCAAATCAACTCCAAAGCTAATCTAATCCTACCATACACCTTCTTAGGGTGTCATGGGTTCCTAAACATCATCAAGACCAAAATATACCAAGGGATAATTATAGGATGACCTTATATATATATATACTCTAAAAATCATGTAAAATGGTATAAATCAACATAAGTCTTGCATGTTTGCTCCAAAAATGAAGAGATACTTATGAAATGAAAAGGAAAGATGAAAATATAAATGATATGCTTACAAGTTAATATGATGAGGTGCAAAGAACAAGGTTTAGCCTAAACACTCTAGGTTTTATTTCAAAACCTTATTAAGAGTGTGATTCTAGATTGTATTATAACTTGAACTTGAGAAAATTTTGATGATCCTGAAGACCTCTTGATGTGGCGGTTTATGAAGGAAGAAACCAAGAGAAAAATTTGATCTACTTGAATTATTGAGGTGAAAAATGAATGAGTGTAATGAATGGAAGAAGACTTAAGTAGTGTACAAAGATATACAATCAAAGAAAAAATATCACCAACTAAATGATACACCCCCCATAGGCGGGTTTGGGGGAGGTATATCTCAAAATATTTTTTTTTTTATAATATATATGTGTGTAATTTGTTACAAAGTGTAAGAAAAGTGTAGGTAAATTAACTTGTAAAGTTTGTATAGTGTAATTAAGGTAATTTTAGGTGAAAGTAATTTTAATAGATCAAAGTAGAGTATAATGAGATCATAAAATTGTAAAAATACATTCCTTGTGAAATTTGAGTGATAAAATAATTATCGTGTAGTTTTAAGAAAAACGTCGTAATAATATAAATTTAACGATTTATATACAAAATAAATTTAAAACACTAGGTAAACTCAAAATATAGTTTTATAAACTAAATGTAAGTATAAAAATATATCGGGATCATTTTGGAAGTAACGGATTAAATATTCAAAATAATAACTCACGCGATAACGTTTATTTAATATAAAATTTACATGATGCGTTTAATGTGAAATGAAATGTCATGAATGAACTAACATGATGCAAATGATGTTAATGAAATGTAGACTAAACTTAGTCCATATGAAATGTTCGTGATGATATGATCATGAATTGTGTGAGCATGCGCTAAACCATTAAGGTTCGAAAGTGTCTTTGATTAATTTGGAACACGTAAACCTAGTTTACGATAAATGTTGAAATAGTGAAACTTGAGAAATGACTTGAAATTGCGAGTTGTCACAGGTATTTTGGCAAGTTTTGGGTATTCTAAAAGATTTTCCTTAAAAACATCTTGTAATAGATATAAATAAGCGACTATAAGTAATTACATTTGTTCGGGGTTGCAAAAATAGCGAATCGGTGATTAATTGTATTGGCATTTTGGCAAGCTTTAGGTATTCTGACAAGTGTTGGTATTTTCGGCAAGATTTTCCTTGAAAACATCTTGTAATAGATATAAATAATGATTATAAGTGATTATAACTAATTTACGGTGATATTAGGGTATTTACGGTAAGATTTCCATGTTTTTGGCAAGTTTGACCATCGTTAACCGTCGTTGACCATGGTTGACCAATTTATTTGAACGATTTACACAAATCGAGAAAGGTCGGTGGCCCAGAGCACCTAATCGGTGATTAATCGGCCTTGTAGACATTTTTTGCAACATTGATAAATTGTTTTTGCAATACAAAGAAGGTTTTAAGGAAAATCAATTATCAATCATAAACACCTTTTATTTTGAAATATTAATACGTTGATGTGCTAGAGAAAATAATTTTAAGCACAACGATTTGGTTTTTAAAGGTATCCGTCAATCAATAACTTTGAACCAGATTGATTCATAAGTTTGAATCGCCCCATTGTTTACATTCGGTTGTCACATGGTTGATCTATTGGATAGATCTCACATGCCACCTACCAAGAGCTTGTTTGATGTTGGCTCTAGAAGGCTTTCCATCTTCATTGTGAATATGTTTGCATATCACTCGGATGTTACGGCAATACCACAAGCATAATCGTGGGACTCTTAAAATATAATGTCTCTTTCCACATTGTGTGAAACAGAGAGTCTTCATTGATAGTGTCCTAAAGAGATTTATTGATGATCTCGTGGCTCTAGACTCAATTGTGCACATTTGGTTCCTATGCGGAGACTAGGAGAGGTCTCCTTTTCAATATCAACAATCTCTAAGAGAAAGTCGATAGATTATGTCATTTCCGTGAGAATGAAATGATAAGGTTTTAAATGTACCTTTTGAGGGACGTTTAAGCCCTTATTTGATCACTTTTGTATCCGTTATTACTTAATATCTTTCCTTTTCACTTTTAGGTCTCTTTAAGGCAAATTCTTTGGAATGGCACTTATTTAGGCGAAAAGAGTAGGTCGTCGCAACTCGGGCGGCCTAGATTTGATCGACGGCGTCGGAGGTGAAGAGGACGGCGTCACGGGCATAAGGTGGCGCCGTCGCAAGACTAACGTGGCCAAGACAAAACCCTAATGGCGGCGACCCGGCGTCACAAATCATAAGGTGACGCCGTCGCGAATGTAATCTTATATATAGAATCCGAATTTTCGGTTTTCGGTGTGTAGTCTTTTGGAGTAAAACCTAAACCGAACCAAGGCATCTTTTACAGTATTTTAGGGTTCCAAATCCTATCTTACACTAAGATAAGTGTTTTACTTCATTAATTCAATTATGTCTTCAATTATTTGTGTGTATGCTTGCATGTTCTCCATGTCCGCTAATTTACTTGTGTGTTTGCTTAGGAAATATGAAACTTAACTATTGAATATTGATTGGTTGTCTCTTATCTTAATTGATAATGATCTAGTAATGCGATAGGTCATTCGTTGTGTAGTTAATGCTTGATTAATCTTTGTGAACCTTAGACTATAACACCTAGAGTAGTTGTAGGCTAAACCATCCAAAGAGTACCTTAGAGTTAGAGTTTATAAGTCCTAGAGATTTTGTAGGCGAGACCCTTTGGTTGTTTCAAAGAGTTAGGGATAAACGCATACCCTACGACCTTAGACACACAACGCAATTAAGAATAAGGACGTGACAATTCAACCATCAATAGGAGATAATTAAGGAGTAATAAAACCTAAGTAAACACATCTTTAAATCATCATCTGAGCACACAATAATTAGACATAGACTACCTCACCTTAGTTAATTAGATAATTGGATAGTAGAGTAATCGGTGAAATACCAACCCCAAATCCAAACCTCGAGATTCGTACTTTTCCATTTCTAAAAACATAAAAGATAAAAAATAATCTTCCTCAACCCGAACCTTAGCGTAGTAACTCCTCACTAGCATTCCTATTCCCCAGAGAACGATATCAATTCCGTGGCTTACCCTAATACTACACTACAACGATTAGGTTCACCGCCTAGGGTGTTGAAAAACTTGCTCGACGAAAGGAAGTTCCTTTGACCCCGAGCGGCGCGTGTAGCGTTATCAAGTTTTTGGCGTCATTGCCGGGAATAGAATAGCTAGTTAGTAGTCTACCTCGTTTAGGTTTCTTTACTTGATTCTATCAAGTAAACTTTTCTCATTTTTAGCTTCCTCATAGTCTATCCCCCTTCTTAGTGACCTTTGTTCGTAACCCCATCACTTTTCATCATGGAAGGTGATAACCAACCACCATTCATTAATCTACCACCAAATGACCCGCCAAGAGGCCGAACTCTTGGTGAATACTCGAGACGAAGCCACCAAGGCTATAGGAACAACATTGAGCTTCCCGGCCAAGCCCAAACTACGGCCCTGCGATCCGACACCATCCGGTTGGTGCAAAATGGATGTACATTGCATGGACTTTGTTCCGAAGATCCTAATCAGCATCTTAAGGATTTCCTTAAAATTGTCGATTCCATCGACCTTAATGCTACTACTCGGGAGACCAGCGTCTGCGTCTCTTCCAATTCTCTACGGGACCAAGCTAGTAATTGGCTTGAGCGACTTCCATGGCTCCATCTCAAGTTGGGATGATCTCACCATTCGCTTCCTTGCTTAATTTTTCCCACCGGGAGAACCACTAAGCTTAGGAATGACATCTTGGTGTTCCAACAACGTCAAGGTGAATCTCTACGAAGCATGGACTCGATTCAAGGACTTACTCCATAAAGTCCCTCATCACGGCATTGATCTTTGGCTTCAAGTCCAACTCTTCTATGATCATGTCAACTTCCCCACTAAGCGATCCATTGACCAAGCGGCGGTGGAAAACTTAGTGATCTCACCGCGGAAGAATCGTGGGGTATAATAGAGGACCTTGCTCTATAACAACGAAAGTTGGAATGACCCCGTGAGTTGCCCAAACCGTTAAGGCAATCTCCTTGCCTCCAATTGACTCACAATCTTCCGACCGTAGGATGCTCTAGCTTAAAGATCAAGTAAAATTCCTAATGAGCTCCTACGAAAATCCTAAGTCTTCACGCCATATGAACAAAGTTTCCTCTCGTGTGAGCCGTATAGTGATCCTCATAACATGCGCACTTGCACCCAATTCCCGAACAAGCTTCCGTTGACTACACATCCTCGCGTATTAATGGAGCGGAGGAAGATTTCCTACAACACCGGACCTAGGACTTTTAATGGCCTTGAGAAGCATGGAAGGGCAAGCCCGACTTCTATTGGGGCAAACCAAAGAATTCACTTCAATGATTTCTCATGGCCCCATCTCACGGCCCTAACCAACAAAACATTGAAGGGATGTTGCAAAACCTAGTCGCATCCTAAAGCCCAAATAGCTAAGCTCTCGGACCGCTTTAACCAACAACAAGCCGAAATGGATAGGAAGATAGATAACCTTTTGAAAGCCATGACCAATAGTGATAGGAAGGTTAATGCTATCTCAACTCCCAAAACTTCCGGTGTAGAGATTAAGGACCCAAGTAAGTTAGCTAAGCACGTTCAATTCGTCAATACCATCGCCTTAGTGTAACCTAATAGAACAAATGACGAAGCGAACCATGAGGTGATACTTGAGGTTAAAGAAACACCGACGAATGAAACAACCGAGGAAGTAAATGAAGTAGACAATGACTATTTCAATAAGTTTCCTATGGAAGAAGAACTATCTCGCCACCCTCACTTAGTGCGTGACCTTCATCACATGTATGTTAGGAAAATCCCTAGGATCAAGTTTGGGAACCCTTGGAATCTTAATATACCATGTTGCATAGGACACCTTTTCGTGGCAAAGGCCTACATTGATCACAAGTTCCCAATCAACATAATGACTAGCACCTACTATAATTGGGTAATGAAGAAGCCTATCCCAACTAGGCAAGATCCCGATAATCCTAGGGTTAGTTGCAATTTTCTTGGTAGATTTAAGGGATTGCCCATTTATGTAGGTAGTTTCACGTTTCCTACGGATTTCATAATAGTGGATGATATTAGTACGGCCATAGATCCTAGCTTGTCCCACGTTATTCTAGGAAACCTTTCATAGAAAGCACCGGATGACCTATGATCCTCGTTAGGAATAGTGCGATTCAAGGATGAGACCGATGATATAGCTTACCAAATTCGTTTAAGATTGAGAAGTTTTCATCACTCTCTAATGATGAAAAGGAACTTAAACTATCGGTCTATTATAGGAATGAGGAGGATAAAGAAAGGAGTAGATTATGTTATGGCCAAGATTTTCGGTTTCTATAAGGATTGCTTGAACTTAGGACGGAATATAGAAATGAGTGGGAGAGGATGAATTCTTAGAGAGGTGTATCGTGAGGCACTTCTACAACATGGAACCACCCACTAGAGACCGTCATGAGGAAGAAGGTGGCGGTAGCGAAGTCACGTAAGTACACGACTACGAGTCTAGCTACAAGACTCATAAATAAAGAAAAGCGCTTCGTGGGAGGCAACCCATGCTTAATTGTTTGCTTGTTTGTGTCATATATCTTTTATTGATTGTTTATTATCATGTTTAAATTTGTAAAATGCTTTATTTTGTTTTAACCTCGTCTTAATTACATATAAAGGTATTTTACATAAAGGATAAGTGTAGGGAGGATTACACGTTTTCAAAAGAAATGTAAACATGAGAATTTCAATTAATTAAAAGATATACATGTGTGTTTGTTCGAGTCAAATGCTTGTATCGAGTCATAATTGATGTTTTGTAGGAAATTTTCCAGATTCTAAACATGTAAATTTTCCATAATTTTTTCGAAAATCGCGAGACCGCTTTTTGTCGGGATAACTGAAGGCGTCGGAAGGAGTAAAACAATGATTACTTTTTCTCGTTTTCGAGCTACTTATAAATTTTGGAATTTTTCCAGGTCTTAATTTTCCAGAAATTCTGTAAACATCCATTCCACAAGCATTATATCCTAGTAGAGTCTTATATATATTATTACCGCCGATTTTACGCGAAGGTTTCGTTTGTTTTCTTCAAATGTGCAAGTTTTATTTATCGAGAAGAAGATACATAAGGTTGGAAGGAGCTTTTCACGCATACATTCTTCTTGGAAAGGATTTAACCAATACTTCACACACGGATCCTACCGAGCTAATCAAGGGAGTATTAGTTTCTTTCGTTTTTTATTACCTTCTATTATCATAACTTTGATACTTTCGGGGAACATTGGGGACAATGTTCAGTTTAAGTGTAGGGAGGGAAAATAAAACGGGAACTTTCAAACTATGCTTATCCTTGATTATTTGCTTTGTCCAATTGTATTTGGGTAATAAACCATGAGAAAATGTCGGTTATGGTAATTTTGGCAGCAAATTTAAAATTTTTCATGACATATAGGAGTGGGCCATTAGTCTTAATAAAGCGTCTCATGGATAGGAAATTATATGACTAGCACAAAAACCCGTTACCACTTAAATTCCACCCAAAATGTGAGGATCGCCCTTAGATTAGTAGGAATTAAAGCATTCATCTTCAATGCTTAGTGTGTGAACCGGTAGTATAATAGATTCTAGAACTTGTTTTGTGATGCATCCCGAGATCGCTAGTAAGACTACACTTGTGTAGTTAGGAATAACTAAATGATAAGAGGCATTAGGATAACCCTTGTTTGATACCGTAATATAATTACTTCTTCCACATCGGTTGAGTAATTCCCCACACCTTTTGCGTTGTACTCATCTTTAGTACACGATACCCCTAGTTAACCCCTCGAGCCTATCCTTTTCGCGGTTCTCGTGATGTTTCGGTTTTTGAATATCAATGAAGAGCATTGTTTACACCCCACCCCAAATGTACACCCAAATCGCCTTAGCCTACCTTGTATGCACTCACTTTTAGTGCATTATTGTTATCACCCTAAAACCCTTAGTTCAATTATCTAGTTGCTTGCATAAGTTGCTAAGTCGAGTCATATCCTTTGTATACAGTTTTGGGACGATTGGGACTCATGGGAAAATTTAAAGTTTTTGAAATGACGAAGGAGCGTTAAATTCAAATTCCCTTTATTTGCGTAATAATGTACTCAAGTGTTTTGATCTTTTCAATTCGGGTCAAATTAGTGTTAGAGTAATAACAACTCAAGTGTAGGGATGTGCCTATAAATCCCTATCATTTTGATGTTACCGTAGAGGATGGTAGAGTAAAAGAGTATGGAAAAAAATAGAAAAAAAAAATTAGAAATAGAGAAAAAAAACGGGCTACCATCCTACATCTATTCTTTAAATTTATGTTTGTTTTTCGGTTATCTAGAGTTTAGAGTGTCGAGTCTTGGCTTAGCAACGCCATTCTTCGTATCGTGTAACATAAAGATTTTGACTTGCCACCACTAAATAGCCTATCCCACCAAACCCTTTGTTTCCTACCGTAAGCTAACATTACAACCCTTTAAAAGACCTCTTTGATAGTCTTTCCTAGGTGCTTACGCCGTAAGCGATGGAGGTTTGATCTATTCTCAAGCCTATGGTAATCTATGTACTAGGACGGTTAATGAATGTTTATCTTCCATTTCCAACTTGTTATATTTCATATACACGGAGAGATGTGAGTACCCAAACACCCCATGTGAGGTGCTAGTATGTAATTTCCGTGCTTGTTATGACTTTTACGGGCTTATATGTGTTGTGGATTGTTATAAACCAATGCTTCATGACCCCTAACTTATAAATTAATTGGCGAAAGCACATTTGCTTGTGGACAAGCAAATACCAAGTGTAGGGATATTTGATAAGGTTTTAAATGTACCTTTTGAGGGTCGTTTAAGCCCTTATTTGATCACTTTGTATCCTTTATTACTTAATATCGTTCCTTTTCACTTTTTAAGTCTCTTGAAGGCAAATTGTGGAATGGCACTTATTTGGACGAAAAGGCGCGGATATCTGAAGAAAATGGCCAAAGTCAAGAATCGAGACACTCAAGTCTTTGAAACACAAGGGGCGGCGTCGGTGTTATCTGCTGACGCGTCGGAGCACATGTTGTGACGATCACAGTAGCCAAATTGCTTATTTTCAAGTGACGGTGTCAGCTTTAAAAGAGTAGGTCATCGCAACTCGACGGCCTAGATTTGATCCAGACGGCGTCGGAGTGAAGAGACGGCGTCGCAAGCATAAGGTGACGCCGTCGCAAGACTAACGTGGCCAAGACGAAACCCTAATAACGGCAACCCGACGGGGTCACAAATCATAAGGTGACGCCGTCGCGAATGTAATCTTATATATAGAATCTGAATTTTTCAGTTTTCAGTGTGTAGTCTTTTGGAGTAAAAACCTAAACCGAACCAAGGCTGTCTTTTACAGTATTTTAGGGTTCCAAACCCTATCTTACACCAAGATAAGTGTTTTACTTCATTAATTCAATTATGTCTTCAATTATTTGTGTGTATGCTTGCATGTTCTCCATGTCCGGCTAATTTACTTGTGTGTTTGCTTAGGAAATATGAAACTTAACTATTGAATATTGATTGGTTGTCTCTTATCTTAATTGTTAATGATCTAGTAATGCGATAGGTCATTCGTTGTGCGATTAATGCTTGATTAATCTTTGTGAACCTTAGACTATAACACCTAGGGTAGTTGTAGGCTAAACCATCAAAGAGTACCTTAGAGTTAGAGTTTATAAATCCTAGAGATTTTGTAGGCGAGACCCTTTGGTAGTTTTAAAGAGTTAGAGATAAGCGCATACCTACGACCTTAGACACACAACGCAATTAAGAATAAGGACGTGACAATTCAACCATCAATAGGAGATAATTAAGGAGTAATAAAACCTAAGTAAACACATCTTTAAATCATCATACGAGCACACAATAATTAGACATAGACTACCTCACCTTAGTTAATTAGATAATTAGATAGTAGAGTAATCGGTAGAAATACCAACCCCCAAATCCAAACCCGAGATTCGTACTTTTCCATTTCTTAAAAACATAAAAGATAAAAAAATAATCTTCCTCAACCCCAACCTTAGCGTAGTAACTCCTCACTAGCATTCCTATTCCCCTAGAGAACGATATCAATTCCCGTGGCTTACCCTAATACTACACTACAACAATTAGGTTCACTGCCTAGGGTGTTGAAAAACTTTCTCGACGAAAAGGAAGTTCCTTTGACCCCGAACGACGCGTGTAGCGTTATCATGAAACAAGTCCTTTTAAGAGGAACTTGAGTGGCTTGGGAAGATGAAATGCAGTGCGTCAATGGGTCCATGACGTCTTGTCTTCAATACCGGTGTTACCTTAGTAACAACCAGTAGCATATGCATTGAACCCGGTTTCTGCCCTAAGGTTGAATTATTGGAGAGCTATTTATTTTCACCCTTTTTCACATTTAATTCTTTTCATTCTTCAACCCTTCAAGATTATACGAGACTTCATAACTAGAACCTTGTTGGGTTTATTCCGGTTCTAGCTCTATCTCGATCCACACTCTTCCCATATCTCACTTTTCTCCTTTTTCCATCATACCTAAGGACTCTATACTATCTAGTAGATTTTCCCTGGGTAGATCCCTCCAGATCTGACGGGATCGTGGGAACGAATACCTAACCTAACCATCCTTATATCGCCATACATAAAGTAAATATGGTCGGTCTATTTGGTATTGTTCATACGCCATTGGAACCAATTGAAAACCATTTGAAAATCAATCCGGATACTTGTGATATATTATCAAAGCATTTTGTACCGAATTGTTTTAATATTTTAGAAAAAATAGCTCCCCTCAACATGTGCATCATGTATTTGAAATCGTTTTGGCACACGGAGGCAAGAGGAAGGATTCACTTCTTTGATTATCATTTTCTAAAAGATATCAACATCACTTTCACGATCAAAATTAGTATTTTTCATACTTTGTTAAGGGTATTTTCAGAAAGGATATGGTTTTCAAAAAATTGCTCCCCCTCAATATGTGCATAGAAATTTGAAAGTGTTTTGAACATATTAGGGAAAACCTGCACATTGAAACAAATCAATCACGTTTCAATCCTTTTTGGTTTGAAATAGATGCTCCCCCTCAACATGTGATGCTCCCCCTCAACACGATCATGGGAAACTTTCAAGGCAACAGTTAATTCATGAAATTGAGAAGCAGTGATAGAATGCTTACTAACAGTATAAAACACATCTTGAGCCACACAACTTAATACTAAGTTCTCATTTAAGATATGCAAATTCTTCCTTTCAATTTCATTATATTTGAGTTCCCGTTCATAATCATTTACCTCAACTATCATTACATCAAATTCATTTTCCATTTCTTTGATATCTGAGTTAATTCCCTTTTGAAGACTCTCAAATTGACCTTTTAATTGTTTAAAGAAAGGCATGACTTTAGTTAAATAACATTCTTTAGTTTGCTCAAAACCCTTTCCTCTTGATTATCCCGATGGGTGTTATCCTTTTCTTACGTTTTCTCAAAATCAACAAATAGTTGATAAACAACATACTGGTGATTAAGGTCTTGCTATTAGTGAAAATAGTTCTAGGAACTAAATGCATTGGTGTATTTGGAGGATACATGTGGCTGCGAGCACTTTCCTAAGGGAGGGTTTGTATCAACAAGTTCACTTGCCTTTTGCTTATCCATATCTTTCTTCCAAAAAATTTGTTCTGGAGTTAATTGGGTTTGAGGCTTAAACTTGTTCAGGGAGATCCAATTTTCTTTTGTGTAATCATGAGGTTTGATCGTTATATTTTTCTTTTTACACTCAGGATCGTTAAGCTTCTTGTCCATTTTCTCCCTAGAGGCATCATCTAATTTTCTATCCTCTTCCGTGCTTCCAACACATGATGGTGTTTACCTAGGCTTAAGAATCTCATTTCCATCATATAGTACCTTATGAGCAGCTCTAGCCTTTTTACCAACCTCGGGATTTGGTTCCTCAACAAGGGAATACTATGCTTATCGCTTAAGACTCTATGCTTAGTGATCATGTGAGCGATCTGAATGGTATTCCTTATACGTACAACTTATTTTCAAGCTTGTTTTTAAAGTTTTAGATTAGAAAAGTCATTCAAAAGTTTTGATTCCTTAGCATTAAATTCTTGTTTAAGCACCTTAACATTATCTTGAAGCTCTTGCTTTTGCTTATGAGCTTTAGAAAGCTTTTATGTAAGGAGTTTAACTATTGTTTAACACTTCTTCTCTAAAATTACTTTTCTAATAATTATGCGCATTTGGTCATCCATTTCACGCCACGGGTAGTTAACTCAAGCTTAACACGTTGTTCATAAATAGCAACTTGTTCTTTATAGGCGTTCGATTCGGAGATAATAGAATCATCGGGGCACATGCGGTGTATTCACCAAAATATAATCATCATTGATGCGGAAGATACATCACTTGGCACAATCTCACTTTCACTTTGTGTCACATATTGATCATATGGGACAATATTACTATTACCCTCATTATCAATATCGATTCATAAGTTTCAAGAGTTTGTACCGTTATGTATCTTATGCTCATCCACCTCATCGTATAGTTTTAATACCTGCGAGATGATTGATTCTTTGGATGGACCGACTGTTGTGGTGATGAGACCTTTGGAGAGACCATAGGTGAGATGCTAGCCATGAAGATTGTCGGGTAGTAGGTTCATCATCGACATCAAAGTCAAATGCATCACGATCGCAACTTGAAAGGCATTTTGATGATTGTGACCTATTTCACGAATTGGTCGCTCATCCACATCGACATCATATGTCTTAGCATTCCTTCTACAAGAAACAACGACTCCTCTTCATCCAAAGCTACTCCATTATCCACGAGCTTGCACAAGCAACATCTTGTCTCGAAGTATTACGCATTTTGTGGACATTTAGAGATGTGGGTTCCTCATAATATGTCCTCACCACCACAGTTGTAGCATTTAATTGGTTTTGCTTGCCCTTGATTGGCATTTCTTCCACGATTCGATTTGCCACATACCTCCACCAACTCCACCTTTCCTTGTTCATATCGCCTTCCCATCTCGATGGTAGCTTGATTCGTGGATTGGATCTCGCTCGAGGTTATTGTTGGTGTGTGGGAGGAATTGATTTTGACTTACCATGAGAGATAGTTGATTGATGAAGTTTTCCATGAATGTGTTTGAATCGGGAGGCTTGTATGATGGATCCGGAATGAGTTTGTAGTTACCATTTCCGTTGGTATGACTTGAGAAGCTTTGGTGGTAATTCCAACATTGGTGTAGAAAATTTTGTTGAATCATTTGACGAACTTGTTTCTCCCTGTTTAGATTTGAACTATTCAATAATCCTTCGTTCAAACATAGCATGTCTCTCATTACGAAGAAGAAAGGCATCTGATTGCTCATAGTTGGTGTTCTTTAATCCTTTGGTTAGCTTCACGAAGTGATAAACTTGTGCCATTCGGGATTCATGTTGTTCACAAACTTTGAGTTCGGTGAATATTTGGCATGGTCATTTTGATGTTCCTCATGTCATTTACAAGCTTGTGGAATCTCACGTAATATTCATAGACACTTTCTTGGTTTCATCTTAAAATGCTCAAATTCATCATCGGTTGTGATTCTCTGTCTTCCTTGGTTAATTCGAACCCGAGAGAAGCATCTTGACATTGTCCCAAACCGCCTTAGCTTGGTGTTGTGATTGATCGACTTGTAAATGTCCTTAGGTAAACCACGAAGTATGATGTTAGAAGCCCGATGTGCGCATCGTATCTTCTTCTCCTTATCAATCGAGTTCATCATACATTTTAGGTCCGTCCGGTCCTAATATCACCGAGCCATCAAATGATATCAAGTATGTCTCGGTTGTCTCAACTTGATACGGTCCTTCATCAATTGACTTGAGAATGTTGACTCCATTTTATTTTCCCAAACAGTACAACCTAATTCGTTGAGCCCATGAGTCACGGTCGGTTACATCAAGCATGGGTGGACGAGTATCGATCCGTTGCTTGAACGTCCTCAACAATGAAGAGATGATTGTGGGCACGTTGGTAGACATGTTTACAGATATCACGGGATTTTATAACTCTATGATTAAACCGGGAAATAGATTCTTTCACGGGATTTTACTAAATCAAGAGAAAACCGTATTAGAAACACTAATCAACCAAGTCGCTATAATCCTTGAAGACAAGTCGCTAGATCACCAAGTTGCTAAGTAACAACTCGCTAAAGGCTCAAATCGCTATGAACCAAGTCGCTAAAAACAAGTTGCTATGAACCAAGTCGCTAAGCACAATTCGCTAAAGCAACATATCGCTAAGCAGACAAGTCGCTAAAGAGCAACTCGCTAAGTGGGCAAGTCGCTAAGGAATAACTCGCTAAGAGATCAAGTCGCTAAAGAGCAACTCGCTAATCACAACAAAGACAAGTCGCTAGAAATAATAAAGACAAGTCACTAGGTCGAACAAGTCGCTAGTCGAAGTGGTGTCTCCACTACTTTGTACTGTTTGTCGTCTTGTCTCAGTAGACAAGTCGCTAGGGCTCAAGTCGCTACCACTTCAACTACAAGTCGCTTCAAACTAATGAAGCAAGTCGCTACGAAGAAAAGTAGTCTGAGAACCAAGTCGCTAGGTAGAAAAACTTAAAAAAACAACCCTTTTCAATCCAAAACAAGTCCAACCACAGTGATTCAAGCTTTCCAAATCAAAACCCAAGCACATACAATGATTCTAAACACAAAAGTACAATCAAAAATCAAACTTTAACACCACAAATGATCCAAATGAAGCAAAACCACTAAACTTTTCAAACCCAAAACCATATAAAAACCACTAGAAATCCAAGAACATGTAAGAGAGATGATCAAACCATGGCTCTTGATACCATTTATAACATATTGGATTTCACAAACACATCAAATCATGACTACAAGTAGGCGTATAACTTGAGGTTTTAGAGAGAAAGAGTTAGAGGTTTGGGAACTTAGTGAGAGAAAGTAAAAGTATTATTATGAGCTCCAACCCTCACCTTGGGAGGTAGAGGGTATTTATAGTTTCATACATAAGCGCCACCTACGGGTTGTGGATCGGGCATACATTGGGTAAAGACCCGTCCGTCCTCCGGTGATACTTAACTAAATACTATCTAACATAAAACAACTACGACTACGAGCTTTCTAACGATTACATATACTTGAGGTGACCGACACTTTAATAACTGGATTTACTAAATCCTAACAGTCTCACCTCCTTAACTCGATTAAGTCATCCAATTGGAGAACGTGTGAAAATCAGACTAGGTCTCACGCATAAAGGATAAACATATTTGGTTGCAATTCACCTACATCTCACGCAGAGTGAAAGGTAATTGCAATTGTCCTCACAATTGGATGGCAAAGACTTATGTTTTGTGGGTATAATAGATTTGATAAAAAAAAAAAGTGTATCAAAAAGTGTACAGAGAAGTATGCATATCTTCATATCACAAGTTAAGAAACAATTTTTATTAACTTATTTGGTGCAATTTTATCATGGGAAAACATTAAAGAATAACCAAACCCTAGATTGACACCCTTGAAAGGTTTTATACCTCAATTATTTTAATCTTTAACATTAATGCATTAAAGCACGTATTATCACGGGAAAATATTAAAGGTTATTCAAGCCCTAGACCATTTGTTAAAACAATGTACTTTCATGTGTTTCGAGGGAGCAAATTACAGTCTAAACCTATCCCATGTGTTTAAAACGTTTGCAAGACATTTGTTTCAGCAAATTTGGTCTTTAATAAAGTGGTGCATAAAACTTTAAGTCTATATTTGAAGTTTTATTAAATCAATGCAACATGCAGGTTTTTCACGGGAGCAAATTACTGTGTAAACCCAACCCAATGCGTTCAAAACTTGCAAGAAATGATTTCTATTAAATCATATTTCGATATCTTTATGTCCATTTAATTTCAAAATCTTTTGTGTAATAGACAAGTCATGAGGAAAATAAAATATAATGCAAATAAAACCAGTGTCGCAAAAATCGGCCTAGGCGGCCGATTAATCGCTAGGCGGGGATTAACCGCCACGATTTTCATTAATCGGCCTTATTAATCAGTTTGGTCAAAAATCAGTCAACATACCGATTAATCGGATAAAAATCGGTCAAATCGGGCATAAATCGGCCAAATCGGACCAAAATAAGATAAATCGGCCAACTCGGTTATGGATAGAAATCGGCCAAGTCAGGGATAAATCAGCCAAATCGGCCAAATTGGAAAAAATCGGCCAAATCAGACATATAGTTTCAAAACTTTTTAACTTTATATGTAAAAAATCCAATCCGATTAATCCTCGCCTAACCGATTAATCGCTAGGCGGTACCCGACCGCCACGTTATTGCCTAGCGATTTTTTCAACCTTGAATAAAATAGACAGAATGGGGAAGAAGCACAAGACATACTCTTATAAAAAGATAAATAAAATAAAGCAATAAAAAACATAACTTGTTGATTTTAGATTTTTGGTCACTTTAGGGCCCGAAAACTGCATGAAGGATTATTCCCCAACTTTTGGAGTAAACTAGAAAGTTGTAATCTACTGAGTCAAGGACTCCAAAAAAATGCAATGTCAATTCTTTTTAGAATGACGAGAATTAATTTTTTAGTGCAACAAGGTCAAGTAAACAACAAACAAAAATAAATCACACAAGTGTTTTAAATTAGGTTATTTATCGATTTAGTCCATCTAACCAATTAACCCATCAATTATATGATTAATACAAGAGGTTGGATTATCATCCATGACAAGTATGCAAGTAGTTGTCATGGATTACAATTAAAAATAATTAAGACATCAAATAAGCCAAATAGACAAAAGACTTGTAACACGTAGGAAACCCCCCCCCCCACTGCTTTTTACATGAAAACACGCGACCTAGGCTTTTCTAGAACTGATTTTAAGTCATTCTTAGCGTCGATTTTAACATGTGAAAAATTCCCAAAGGGCAGATTAAAATTAAGTTAAAGAAAACTTGAGAAAAGGTGTTTAGGTCAATTTTATGTATACTAGTGTAACGATAACATCAAGCAAAGCTCGTGATATCACTTTGTTGGGATTTTATTACGAAATAACACTTATTATTACGAGCACGCAATGGCTTACTTGTCCCACAGGATCCTTTTGATTTACATGAATAACATGAAAATAAACATGTATGTTTGCTAACTTCTTGATGAAACTCCGTGAAGAAATCGCAAAGAATGATATACCTAGAAAGATCGAAATGGTATACGCGATACCAGAGCTCGTAAGTATAAATCCTGAGCCTTCTTTAATCCCAACAAACGAGACAATCCCTCTCAAAGACTCACAATTTGGCAAGAGTTCGTGTCTCAACACTCCTTGCATAAAAGAAATATTTCCTAGAGAAGTGTTCATTGGAAGGGTGAAAGTTTTACTTCCCATTTCCATAACATAAGGAAACGTTCTTTTGGGTTTAAACCAGTTTATTAGGTCAAGATGGATCCTTAACTAAGAATCTCTTAAAGTTGATAGAAGATGATCCCTTTCTAGGAGAAACACTTGATTTACCCGCCGCATCAATTAAATTAGGTAATAAACTATGAGAAATATTTGTTAGGGCAATTTTAGCACCAAATTTAAATTTTTTTATAACATGTACGAGCTAAAACTTTAGTCTTAATAAAGCATCTCATGGATAGGAGTTATATGACTAACACAAAAAATGTTTGCCACTCAAATTCCACCCCAAAAATGTGAGGTTCGCCCCTAGATATTTAGGAATAAAAGCATTCACCTTTAATGCTTAGAGAGTGTACCGGTAGTATAATAGATTCTAGAACTTGTTTTGTGATGCATTCCGAGATCGCTAGTGAGACTACACTTGTGTCGTTAGGAATAACTAAGTGATAAGAGGCATTAGGATAACCCTTTTTGAAACACGTATTATAATTACTTCTTCCACATCGGTTGAGTAATTACCCCACCCTTGTGATGTACTCATCTTTAGTACATGATACCCTAGTTAACCCTCGAGCCTATCTTTTCGCGGTTCTCGTGATGTTTCGGTTTTCCAGAATATCAATGAAGAGCATTGTTTACAATCAACCCCAAATGTACACCCAAATCGCCTTAGCCTACCTTGTATGCACTCACCTTTAGTGCATTATTGTTATCACTACTAAACCATTAGTTCAAATATCTAGTTACTTGCATGGTTGCTAAGTCGAGTCATATCTTTTGTACACAGTTTTGGGACGATTGGGACTCATGGGTAAAGTAATATTTTATGAAGTAACGGGAAGGAACGATAAATTCAAGTTCCCTTTATCTATGTAATTAAATACTCCAAGTGTTTTTGATCTTTTCAAATTGGGTCAATTAGTGTTAGAGAAATTCAAACTCAAGTGTAGGGATGCTCCAATATATCCCTTATATTTTGATGTTATCTTAGAGGATGGTAGAGTAAAAATGTATGCAAAAAAAATAAAAGAAAAGAAAAACATACGGGCTACCATCCTACATCTATATTTATGTCTATGTCTTTAAATTTATGTTTGTTTCAAGTTATCTAGAGTTAGTGAGTCGAGTCTTGGCTTAGCAACGCCACGCTTTCATGCTTGTAACATAAGATTTTTGACTTGCCACCACTAAATATCGCCTTTCCAACAAAACACTTTGTTTCCCTACCGTAAGCCTAACGTTACAACCCTTGTAAAGACCTCTTAGATAGTTGTTCCTAGGTGCTTACGCCAAAGCGGTGGAGGTTTGATCTAGTCTCAAGCCTATGGTAATCTATGTACTATGCCAGGTAATGAGTGTTTATCTTCCATTTCCATTTATTATAATTCATATAAACCCAAGAGATGAGAGAATCAAAACACCCCTTGTGAGGTGCTAGTATATAATTTTTGTGCTTGTTATGACTATTGCGGTGCTTTTACTTGTTATGAATTATTCTAAACCCATGCTTCATGCCCCCTAACTTATAAATTGATTGGCCAAAAGCACATTTGCTTGAGGACAAGCAATACAAAGTGTAGGGATATTTGATAAGGATTTAAAACGTACGCTTTTAGGGGGTCATTTAAGCCCTTAATCGACCACTTTTATATCCATTACTGCTTAATTTCGTTCCTTTTCACTTTTTTGGTCTCTTGGAAGCAAAATGCTAGAATGATGCATATTTGGACGAAAAGGAGTGAATACATAAAGAAAATGGCAAAGTCCAGATCGAAGCCACTCAAGCTGCTCAAACTGAACCTGACGGTGTCCCAATCAAAGGGAGACACCGTCCCTATATAGAGACTTGATCAAAACATGCACCAGACGGCTCATTGAAATTTTTCTTCAGATAACTCGACGTCGCCAGCTTTGAAGAAGAAGGCGTCACTCGGACTTTTCATCTCGACGGCCCGGATCCGTAACCAAGATGACGTCCCAACTGAAGACGGACGGCGTCACAACTCTAAGGTGACGCCATCCCATCGATGACTTGGCCAAGACGAAACCCTAATGACGGCGAGCTGACGGCGTCCCATCTAAAAGGTGACGCCGTCGCAAGTGTAAATCTATATAAAGAATTCAATTTTTCTGCATTTAAGGAGGTATAATTTTGGATAAAAAACACTAAACGTTTGTAGTCCGATTTGGACAGTATTTTAGGGTCCAAAACCCTATTTTACACATCAAGATAAGTAGTTTAATCCAAAGTATCATTATGTCTTCAATTGATTGTGTGTATGCTTGCTTGTTTACCATGTGTAGCCAAATTTCTTGTGTGTTTGCTTAGATCTATGAAGCCTAGTTATTGATTATTGTTAGGTTGTTTCTTATCTTAATTGTAATTGGCTTAGGAGTGCAACTAGGCATCATTCGTTGTGTTTAATGCTTGAATATTCTTTGTGAAAGTGAGGCTTATGAATGAAATAGCTTAAAAGCTTGCGGATTTCGTATGTTAAACCCGAAGGATAATCTCAAAGAGTTAGGGACTACGCACACCCTACGACCTTTGGAATACAACGCGTTAAGATAAGGTGTGACAATTCAACCGACCAATAAAAGATAACTAGGGAGTAATAGTATCTAGGTAAACACATTTTTAATCATCATACGAGCACACATCAAATAGACATAGCTACCCATAGTAATTAGATAATTAGATAAGTAGAAGTAATTGGTAGAAAATACCACCCCCAAACCAATTGCCCCGAGGTATTTACCTTAGCTTTCTAAAAAACCAATAAAAGATAAAAAAATTAATCATCCTCAACCGCCACCTTCTCGTAATAAATTTCTTGCTATCATTCCCCTAGAGAACGATATCAATCCCTGAGGCTTACCCAATACTACACTACAACGATTAGGTTCACTGCCTAGGTGGTTGAAAAATTTGCTCGAAGAAAAGAAAAGTTCCTTTGACCCCGAACGCGCTTCGTACGCGCATCAAGTTTTTGGCGCCGCTTCTGGGGAATAGAATAGCTAGTTAGATCTCTATCTCATTTAGGTTCCCTTGCTTGATTCCTATTGAGGAAAACTAGAAGGGGGGTTGAATAGTTTGGCCGATTTTAAGTTAGTTTCAAAAAAACTTTTAGATTCGATGTTATGTGAAATCGTATGAGTGAGGAGATAGTATAAATCTATAAGTAATGCAAGTAAAGTAAAGGATAGAAATGACACAACCGATTTATAGTGGTTCTGCTATAAGGACACCTTCCTTGCCCTACTCCACTCCCCGAGTCACCTACTCGAGAGTTTAAGCACTATGTCAACAAACTCCTTCAACTTAGCGGAGAAGCCTTCACAACGTTGCTTACACCTTTTTCCGGTACAAAGCTAAATACCGATTCCGTAACACGGAGGACCAAACCAACACTACTATAACACAACAAATATGTGAAATATGAAATACAATATCTTCCCTACAGAAATCTTATGGAGGAACAAATCAA
Organism: Chrysanthemum lavandulifolium; assembly: GCA_022545495.1. NCBI lineage: Eukaryota > Viridiplantae > Streptophyta > Magnoliopsida > Asterales > Asteraceae > Chrysanthemum > Chrysanthemum lavandulifolium. The sequence goes on from CM040242.1 coordinate 69,922,691, forward strand.
TCAAGGACCCCTTGCTTGGATGACTTGTAAAATTCTCGTGATCTCGCCTTAGGGAAGGACCTATATGAGAATCACAATAGAAGAAACAAGAACAACTCTCTAGATCAAGTGATCTTTTGTAAGAAGAGTGTAAGAATATATGAGAGAGTTTGTAAGAAGAGTGGTGAGTAAAATAAAGAAATGGCTCTCATTTATAGGCAAATTCTTGCCATTGTTGCACGGATCCCACGGATCCTTGCTTGAGGATCCGTCTAGTATAACTCAGTGGATCCGTGAGACGCTCCTCTTTGCCCATGGGTTTTGGGTTATGGGTCATGGGTCGTGGGTTATGGTTTGAACCATGGGTATCTAATTAGATACAATGTATCTAATAGATGCAATCCATCTAGTCAAATGGGTATGGGTTAACTTCATGGGTTATGGCTATGCTCCATGGGTATGGGTCATAGGTTGTGGTTTTACCCATCCTAATAAACTATTACAACAAATGAATTATTACAACAATTTGTATTAAATGATTATATGTAAATGCTTTACAAAATAACATGTATCCTTATAGTTTTACTTATGATAACATTATATTTGTTATCAACAAAACACAAAGAGATCGCTAAATATTAATAAACGTTTTATGGTTTATTTGTATTAACAATCTCCCTTTTTGTTGATGACAAAACATAATGTTATGATTAGTAAAACTTAAGATTAGATGTATGTTTTGAAAGCATAAGTTTTACTTCTTCTCCCCCTTTTTATCGAAACAAAAAGTGACCCTAATGAAGAAATAAAAATGTGGAAAAATAGTCCACGAATCTCTAACTCCCCCTTGACGGTAGCCCCCCCTAGAATGGGGCGTCAAGTGAGAAAAATAAAATTACCTACAAAGAAAAAGTTAGTAGTAACATGCATAAATAATCTTGTGATTGACGAGAATCAAGATTGGGAGCCAAGGTATGTAAACAAAGCCTTGTAATAAAATAATAAAGTGTAGTGGTATTTATGCCACATACAAGCATGTAAAACTAAGAACAAGACTTTTTCTAAAAATGACTCAAAATAAAATACTAAAAATAATAAAATTGATTCCTTCCATGCTTGCATAAGGTTATGGATGGAGGTTTTGGTGAGTAATGATATTGATGCGATCAAGGATGAGGTTAAGTATGACTCGCATTTCTTCCCTAATTTCTATTGTAAGATCCCCAGTGGACTAGCAATGTTCACAATGTAAGTGATGTGGGTAATGAGTGCGGAATTTTTCCGGGTTATTTTGATTGTGAGATGCGGAAGTTGTGGTGGAAAAGTTGGAAGATACGGATCAAAGTCTGAAATATTTGGAAGTGGTGGTGGAAAATAACCTAGATGTTCTTGTAGCACAATGGGAGCTAAAGGTGGTGAGGTTTCAAGGTATTTGAAGATTGTGTTTGGAGATGTGGGAGGTGTCAAAAATACTAGTTCTTTTTTCTTGGTTTGTTGAGATCTTGTTGGAGTCTTAAGGAGTTCCAAAAGAGTGACCTTAGGTGGGGATTTGATGGGTGATGAAGTTGGTGTACTTGTTGGAGATGAAGGAGGTGCTATAATGGAAGCATTTTGTGGTGAATGAGTGGTTGGTGATGAACTATTTGATGATGGTTTTGTTATAACAAGGCCGAATGCTAATTCGTCATGGATTTTCTAGATTTTGGTTGTGATACTTTGGAAGGTGGGAGGACAAAATTTTGGATTTCTTGGAAGGGATTGTTTGCACTAGGTGATTCATCTATGTTAGAAGATCTTTTGGATGACATGATGATGTTTGTTTGTGAGGTTGAGAGTGATGAATATGCAAGCATTTTGGGAATCCTATTTATAGAAAAATAATGCATTGTAATGAATGCTTGACCCAAATGTGGATTAAAATCTAATGATTAGATATGAATTTAAGGCATGTGATCATGAGAACACAAGCATTAAGTAACATACTCAAAAAGATGGAAAAAATGATGAAAAATATTGAAGTTTTCATCTAAAGTGAGAAAAATAGAAGATAAATTTAGTTTCGTCTCACGGATTCCACGGATTCTTCCTTGAGGGAACCGTCCAGCGTTAAGGCTGGGATCCGTGGTACTGGTGACTCAGGCAGCTCAAAATTTTCCTTTTGGAAACATTTGTGCCTAGTGTGTACCTATATGCAAACCATTTTGAGTTGCGGTTATCTCGACTCCTAAAAAGAAAGGAAAAATAAACTATAAGTGAAAAAGCACACTATTATGTGAGATAACCCGAGTGCTCCTAATTCATTGTTGCTTAAATGAATGTACCCGAAAACACATATTAGTTATGTGTCCTCTTTAGCATTCAAAAGACATGAGATGCAATGAAAACAGGTTACTTTGTATTGATAATGAAAAAGCGATTTGTCCTAGACGTGAAAAATGGCTTTTATGAAAGTGATACGGGAAGAGGTATCCTTTTAGAAAAACATTTTGAAAAGCGATTTTTTTGTGTAAGAAAAACATTTATTCTTGAGTGAAAAAACATAGATATGCAATTAAGTGTTTGCAAAAGGTACTGGCCAAAAAAATAAAAAAAATAAAAAAAATATGAAAGTACGTGTTATAGTTAAAACCTATCTTGGGTTTTGAAAATTGACGATTGCTTGTGAGTTGTGTGTGAAATAGAGATCCTAGACTCGAAAGAAGAAGGCTAGTGTTTACATACCTTGTAGAGTTTAAAAGCTAATTACGACGATTGTTCCATGAGACTAAGACCAAGGCGAAGTAGGTTGAATTGTTCCCGCTTCAACGGTTTGGTGAGGACGTCACTATGTTGTCTTGACGCTAACTTCTCAATAGAGATGTTCCCTTTGAACATTGTCTCTTAAGAAGTGATGACGAATCTCTATATGCTTGGTGCGAGAGTGCAATACCGATTTTTGCTTAAGTCGATAACACATTTGTTGTCACATAGAATGGCTATGTCACTTAGGTGAATGTCGAGTCAACTAATGCTTGTTTCATCCATAGTGCTTGTTGGCATGCTTTGCCGCGGAGACAAATTCGGCTTCGGTTGTTGATATGGCCAATGTCGTTTGTTTCTTTGAGAACCAAGATGTTAAACAACATCCCATAAAAGTACATACCCACTTGTACTTTTTCGGTCAACATAATCACCGCATGGTCGAATCGCATATACAATTGTTTCTACCCCGCACCTTAGGATACCGTAATCCTAATTGAGTCGCACCCTTAATGTATCTAAATATCCTTTTGACGGCTTCTAGATGTGATGTTTTAGGATCTTCTTGAAACCTAGCACATAGACAAACACTAAACATGATATCCGCCGACTAGCGTTGAGGTAGAGAAGACTACCAATCATGCCACGATATTTTGTGTTATCAACGGATTCGTCGTCTTCATCTTTTGTGAGTTTAGTGTCGGATAACATTGGTGTTCTTATGGGTTTTGACTCTTCAAAACTAAATTTCTTTAACATCTCCTTTATGTATTTAGATTGATTAAAGAAGATACCATCTTCTATTTGTTTGATTTTAGACCAAGAAATAAACTAAGTTCTCCCATCATACTCATCTCGAACTCGTCATGCATGATTTTAAAGAAATCATCACACATCTCTTGACAAGTAGATCCAAATATAATATCATCTACATATATTTGAACAATGATTATATGTGACTCTCTTTTCTTAGTAAAAAGTGTGTTATCAACTAACCCCATTGTGTAGTTGCTTTTTATTAAGAACGACTTGAGTCTATCATACCAAGCTTTTGGAGCTTGTTTAAGACCGTAAAGAGCTTTCTTTAACTTATACACATGTTTAGGTTTTCAAAATCGATGAAGCCCGGAGGTTGAGCTACATATACTTCTTCATTAATAAGACCATTTAGAAAAGCACTTTTGACATCCATTTGATAAAGCTTAAGATCATTAGCACAAGCATAAGCAAGAAGTATTCTTATAGACTCTAATCTAGCCACGGGGGAATAGGTCTCATCAAAGTCTATTCCTTCTTGTTGATTATACCCTTTGGCAACGAGTCTAGCTTTGTTTCTAGACACTACACCATTTGCATCTAACTTGTTTTTATGAACCCATTTGGTTCCTATTATGGTTTGATTACTAGGTGGAGGGACGAGTGTCCAAACATCGTTAGAAACAAATTGATTAACTCTTCTTGCATAGCCATTACCCAACTTTTATCTTTTATGGCTTCTTGTGTATTCTTAGGTTCTATGGTTGAGACAAAACAAAATAAGCTACTTTGGTTTTGAACTTGAGACCTCAAGGTTCTTTCGTTTAACTTTCCTATGACCTTATCTATGAGGTGATCTTTAGACTATTTAATATTTATGATTTCATCATTTAAAGGTTCTTCTTCTTAGTTTGTCTTTTTCTTTATTACAATAGCTTCACTCTCGACAATCTTGTCATCGACAAGAGGTAGTATAGGTTTGGGTGGACTCTCATCAAATTTTACGTTTAATGACTCTTCAACCTTTATTGTTTCTTAATTTAATATGACATAAGCTTTGCTATTCAGAGAGTAACCTAGAAAGATACCTTTTTTTAATATCTTACTACCGGTTTTGTTAAAAAGTACGTTGCACCTTTTATCACATATTTGTCCTATACTTAAGAGGTTAAAGTTTAGGTTTTTTACGTGACACACTTCGTTAATGGTTAGAGATTTGTTAGAAATCGTACCTTTACCGATGATTTTGCTTTTGCTATTTCCAAATACCACATTTCCTCCATTGAAGGATTCATATGTGGAGAATAAATCTTTATTGCGGTCATGTGCCTCGTGCACCCGCTATCCTTGACTCACTCATCCGGATCTAGGTCGACCTTTAAGCACACCTAAGAAAACAATTAAATCAAAAGTTTGTTCCCCAATTTTTCATGGGTCCATTAGTGTTAAACATTCCATTCATGTTAGATATATATGGATAAGGTGAGTATGCATTCCATGGTGCAAAGTTTTGAAATGGAAATCCATTTTGCATATTTGGATTCCATCCCATTTGATGGTTACTTCTCGGATAAACGTTATTAGGTCTCCTAGATGTGTTCAGTTTTGAAAATGATGGACCTTTTTTTCTTGTAAAACTTTGATTATGTCTTGGAGGTGGTTGTCTAATAGTAACATGAGTTGGTTTCTTCTTATTAACAATAACAAAATCAGTTCTAGATGAAGAAGCTATATTATTATCACTGTTTGCTTCAGCAGACTCACGGATCCCTGGCTGTACACTAGACGGTTCCCTTTTTGTGGGATCCATGGGATCCGTGACTACAGTGGTTTCTTTTCTATTGCTTTTACGAATTGTGTTTCTTTGTTTTCACTAGTTGACACATCGAGTTGCTGTAAACCTAAACCTTTTTGGTTGTTTCCTGTTTTAACACTATCCAATATCATATCTAGGGTATTAGTGTTCATTCTTGCAATCTTAGAGTCTAGATGATCAACTAGTGTTTGAAGTTGAAGGAAAAGTTCACATTCGCGACTTGCTATCTTCCCTTTTTCAAGATGTTTTAATCTAGCCTTTAACTCTATGACTTCCTTTTCTAAATGTTGGTTTTGGTTTTCAAAACTTGTTTTGTTGATTACTTTAAACTAATTTTGCAAAGTTTATCATATTCATTATGCAATTAGTCATCATCTAATGATGAGCTACTATAATATTCGTGACATACCTCGTCATTTGCCATGAGACAAATTTCTTCCTCTTCATCCTCGCTCATTCCCCACGAACCGCTCACGAATGTTTTTTGATCATCTCGTTTGGGACACTTACTAATAAAGTGGTTTGGGTCCCCACATTTAAAGCAAGCGCGATCATCCCTTGCCTTCTCGTCCTCTTTGCTTTTCCGTAATCCTTTCTTGTCGTCATATGGTTGTTTGACGTATCTTCCCTTTCTTCTAAAGAACTTTTTGAAGTCCCTTACCGCCATGGCATACTCCTCATCATCACTATCCGAAGAGGAGTTCTCTTCATCGCTTGAGACCTTCTTGGCTTTAAGGGCAAGAGATTTGTGCTTCTCTTTCACTTTTGAGGCTTCGGAATCTTTAGCAAGGACAAGCTCATAGACCCTTAAATTGCCTATGAGTTCATCAAGGGTGAGGATTGTCAAGTCTTTTGATTCTTCGATTGCCGTCACCTTAGATCTCCACTTGGATGGAAGTGCCCTTAGATATTTCCTAACATGATTACGGCTAGAGAAAGATTCATCAAGTGCTTTTAAAGATGTAATTATCGTATTAAAGTTAGCAAAAGAATGATCTATAGTTTCCTCATCCGATATTGAAAATTGTTCATATTGTTGAACAAATAAATCTATTTTATTGTTTTTCACTTGTTGATTACCTTGACGAGTTACAACTAAAGAATTCCAAATTTCTTTAGAGGTTTTAAGGATGGAGATTCTTTCGAATTCCTTTCTGGGTAACGCATTATATAAAACCATTTTAGCTTCACTATTTTTGGAGAGCTTTTTCTTAATATCATCGGTGAGTTTATCATCAGGTATGTTAACTAAATTTCCATTTTCATCTTTTGCAGTGGCTTCAAAATCGCCTTCAACAATGATGTACCAAAGATCAATATCTTTAGACTTCACATACGTTTGAATCTATTTTCCAATATATAAAACCATTAGTTTCAAGTAGTGGAGTTCGTTTCATGGATTGCCCTTCCTTGTAATTTTCAGAACCCATAGTGATCGGAAAGTTTTTAAAATACGGTTTACTTTAAAACTTTTATAAACTTAGCTCTTGATGCCAATTGTGGAAAACTAGAAGGGGGGGTTGAATAGTTTTTCCGATTTTAAGTTAGTTTCAAAAAAAACTTTTAGATTCGATGTTATGTGAAATCGTATGAGTGAGGAGATAGTATGGATCTATAAGTAATAAAAGTAAAGTAAGTAAAGTAAAGGATAGAAATGACACAACTGATTTATAGTGGTTCGGCTATAAGGATACCTTCATTTTCCTACTCCACTCCCCGAGTCACCTACTCGAGAGTTCAAGCACTATGTCAACAAACTCCTTCAACTTGGCGGAGAAGCCTTCACAACGTTGCTTACACCTTTTTCTGGTACAAAGCTAAATACCGAGTCCGTAAAACGGAGGACCAAACCAACACTACTATAACACAACAAATATGTGAAATATGAAATACAAGATCGTCGCTACAGAAATCTTGTGGAGGAACAAATCAATCAAGGACCCCTTGCTTGGATGACTTGTAGAATGCTCGTGATCTCGCCTTAGAGAAGGACCTATATGAGAATCACAATAGAAGAAAGAAGAACAACTCTCTAGATCAAGTGATCTTTTGTTAGAAGAGCGTAAGAATATATGAGAGAGTTTGTAAGAAGAGGGGTGAGTAAAAATAAAGAAATGGCTCTCTATTTATAGGAAAATTCTTGCCACTGTTGCACGGATCCCACGAATCCCTTGCTTGACGGATCCGTCTAGTATAACTCCAGGGATCCGTGAGACTCTCCTCTTTGCCCATGGGTTTTTGGGTTATGGGTCATGGGTTATGGTTTAAACCATGGGTATTTAAGTAGATACAATGTATCTAATAGATGCAATGCATCTAGTCAAATGGGTATGGGTTAACTTCATAGGTTATGGATATGCTCCATAGGTATGGGTCATGGGTTGTGGTTTTTACCCATCCTAATAAACTATTACAACAATTTGTATTAAATGACTATATGTAAATGCTTTACAAAAATAACATGTATCCTTATAGTTTTACTTATGATAACATTATATTTGTTACGAACAAAACACAAAGAGGTCGCTAAATATTAATAAACGTTTTTACGGTTTATTTGTATTAACACCTATCAAGTAAGATTTTTTCTCATTTTCATTAGCTTTCTTGCAGTATATCCCCCTTCTTTGTGTTTTTTTTTTCGCAACCTTGTCACTTATTACCATGCTTGACAATCCTCCACCAAATCAACCACTTCCACTCAACCCACCACCAATTGACCCGCCAAGAGGCCATACTCTTGGTGAATACTCTAGATCGAGCCATCAAGGCTATAGGAACACCATTGACCTCCCCGTTCAAGCTCAAACTACGACCCTGCGATCCGACCCCATCCGGTTGGTGCAAAATGGATGTGCATTCCATGGACTTCATTCCAAAGATCCTAATCAGCATCTCAAGGACTTCCTTAAAATCGTTGACTCTATCGACCTTGATACTACCACATGGAAGACCACGCGCTTGCGTCTCTTCCAATTCTCTCTACGGGACCAAGCTAGTAATTGGCTTGAGCGACTTCCCGCCGGATCCGTCTCAAGTTGGGATGATCTCACCACTCGTTTCCTCGCCTAATTTTTCCCACTGGGGAGAACTACCAAGTTAAGTAATGACATCTTGATGTTTCAACAACGACAATGAGAAACTCTCTACGAGGCGTGGACTCGATTCAAGGACTTCCTCTATAAATTCCCTCATCACGGCATTGATCTTTGGCTTCAAGTGCAAATCTTTTACGATCGTGTCAATCCCCCCACTCGACAAATCATTGATTATGCAGCCGGTGGAAGGCTGAGTAACCTCGATGTTGAAACATGTTGGAAAGTTATCGAGGAGTTAGCACAATACGAAGAAGAAGAGTGGGAAGATCCGGTATTCCCTGCGAAATATAGTTCGGATGCCCAAGAACAACTATTTAAGAGTATGGAGGCACAAGTGAATGAGTTGATGGAGATGACCACACGTGATCATAAAGAGGAATTTCGTAAACATGTAGACATGGTCAAGGAGTTTTTGTTTCCAAGAAAATTGCGACAAGATGTATTCGAGGACATAATGTTGACATTCGTCAACAACCAAGAGAAAGAAATACAACGCCTCGAAGCTCACATGAGAAAAACCCACGACATTTTCTTGGAACTAGCTGGCAACTTCATGATGAAACTCCGTGAAGAAATCGCAAAGAATGATATACCTAGAAAGATCGAAAAGGTATACGCGATACCAGAGCTCGTAAGTATAAATCCTGAGCCTTCTTCAATCCCAACAAACGAGACAATCCCTCTCAAAGACTCACAATTTGGCAAGAGCTCGTGTCTCAACACTCCTTGCATAAAAGAAATATTTCCTAGAGACGTGTTCATTGGAAGGGTGCAAGTTTTACTTCCTAATTTCCATAACATAAGGAAATTTTCCTTTGGGTTTAAACCAGGTTTATTATGTCAAGATGGATCCTTAACTAAGAATCTCTTAAAGTTGATAGAAGATGATCCCTTTCTAGGAGAAAGAGTTGATTTACCCGCCACACCAATTGAATTAGGTAAGGTTAGTATGATAGGAGCACACTCTTTTAGGCATATAAATTACCCATCACCTTCTCCTCACGTGGCATATTTCCACCCTAAGGGTGTGTATCCCTACTATCACCCGCACTTAAACTTAAGGGTAGGGAAAACCTCCCCTTTATCCGTTAAATAAGGGTAGAGTCAAGCTCGTGACTCGAACAAAAACAAGCGCTTCTTTGGAGGCAACCCATGTTTATTTGTTTGAATGTTTGTTTTTAACTTTTATTTGCGTGTTTATATTCTTTTTCATTATTGTTTATTCTCATGTTAGACTTAGTGAAAAAAATGCTTTATTTTGTGTTTAACTTCGTCTTAATTACATATAAAGGTATTTTACAAAAAGATAAGTGTAGGGAAGATCAAATATGTTTTTAAGAACATGAACATGAGATTAACAATCATTGAAATTGATATATATGTGTGTTTGTTAGAGTCAAATCTTGTATCGAGTCATAATGGATGTTTTGCAGGAATTTTTCCAGGTTTTAAAGATGTAAATTTTCCAGAATTTTTCCAGAAAAACGCAAGAGACCAGTTTTTGTCATGACAACCTAACGGCGTCAGGATTAAAGCCTGACGACGTCAAGTCAAGCAGAACCAACTTATCATTTTTTTCGTTTTCCGTGCTAACTATAAATATTTGGAAATTCTCAGGTCTTAATTATCCAGAAAAACTGCAAACATCCATTCCACAAGCATTATATCTTAGTGTGTTTGTGTCATATATAGTTTTACCGCCAATTTTACGTGAAGGTTTTGTTTGTTTTCTTAAGTGTGCAGGTTATATTTTGCCAGAAGAAAAAACTCAACATTGGATGGAGCTTATCACGTATGCATTCTTCTTGGAATAGAATTTAACCGCAACTTCACACGTATCCTACCGAGCTAATCAGGGGAGTACTAGTTTCTTTTCCTTACTTACCTTCCTTTATCATAACTTTGATACTTTCGAGGAAAATTGGGGACAATGTTCAATTGAAGTGTAGGGAGGAAGAATAAAACGGGAACTTAGAAACTATTCTTATCCTTGATAATTCGTTGTCCTTGGTAAATTGTGTAATAAACTATGAGATATATTTGTTAGGGCAATTTTAGCACCAAATTTAAAAATAATGTACGAGCTAAAACTTTAGTCTTAATAAAGCGCGTCATGGATAGGAGTTATATGACTAGCACAAAAACCGTTTACCACTCAAATTCCACCCCAAAAATGTGAGGTTCGCCCCTAGATATTTAGGAATAAAAGCATTCATCTTTAATGCTTAGAGAGTGTACTGGTAGTATAATGGATTCTAGAACTTGTTTTATGATGCATTCCGAGATCGCTAGTGAGCCTACATTTGTGTAGTTAGGAATAACTAAGTGATAAGAGGCATTAGGATAACCCTTGTCTGAAACCTGTATTATAATTACTTCTTCCACATCGGCTGAGTAATTAGCCCACACCCTTGCGATGTACTCATCTTTAGTACACGATACCCCTAGTTAACCCCTCAGAGCCTATCCTTTTCACGGTTCTCGTGATGTTTCGGTTTTCCGGAATATCAATGAAGAGCATTGTTTACAATCCACCCCCAAATGTACACCCAAATCGCCTTAGCCTACCTTGTATGCACTCACCTTTAGTGCATTATTGTTATCCCTACTAAACCATTAGTTCAAATATCTAGTTACTTGCATGGTTGCTAAGTCGAGTCATATCTTTTGTACACAGTTTTGGGACTATTGGGACTCATGGGTAAAGTAATATTTTATGGAATAAGGGGAAGGAACGATAAATTCAAATTTCCTTTGTCTACGTAATTAAATACTCCAAGTGTTTTTGATCTTTTCAAATCGGGTCAATTAGTGTTAGAGAAATAAAAACTCAAGTGTAGGGATGCTTCTATATATCCCTTATATTTTGATGTTATCTTAGAGGATGGTAGAGTAAAATGTATGCAAAAAAAAAAAAAAAAAAAAAAAAAAAAGCTACCATCCTACATCTATCTTTATGTTTATGTCTTTAAATTTATGTTTGTTTAAAGTTATCTAGAGTTAGTTAGTCGAGTCTTGTCTTAGCAACGCCACGCTTTTCATGCTTGTAACATAATATTTTTGACTTGCCACCACTAAATATCGCCTATCCAACAAAACACTTTGTTTCCCTACCGTAAGCCTAACGTTACAACCCTTGTAATGACCTCTTAGATAGTTGTTCCTAGGTGCTTACGCCAAAGTGTTGGAGGTTTGATCTAGTCTCAAGCCTATGGTAATCTATGTACTATGTCAGGTAATGAGTGTTTATCTTCCATTTCCATTTATTATATTTCATATAAACCCGAGAGATGAGAGAATCAAAACACCCCTTGTGAGGTGCTAGTATATAATTTTCTTTCTTGTTATGACTATTGCGGTGCTTTTACTTGTTATGAATTATTCTAAACCCATGCTTCATGCCCCCTAACTTATAAATTGATTGGCCAAAAGCATAATTGCTTGAGGACAAGCAAATACAAAGTGCAGGGATAGTTGATAAGGATTTAAAATGTACGCTTCTAGGGGGTCATTTAAGCCCTTAATCGACCACTTTTTCATCCGTTACTGCTAAATTTCGTTCCTTTTCACTTTTTAGGTCTCTTGGAAGCAAAATGCTGGAATGATGCATATTTGGATGAAAAGGAGCGAATACATGAAGAAAATGGCAAAGTCAAGATCGAAGCCACTCAAGCCGCTCAAACCGAACGACGACGTCCCAATCAAGGGCGGCGCCGTCCCTATATAGAGACTTGATCAAAACATGCACCAAACGGCTCGGTGGAATTTTTGTTCAGATAACTTTGACGGCGCTGGCTTTGAAGAAGAAGGCGTCACTTGGACTTTTCATCTCGACGGCCCGGATCCGAACCAAGATGACGTCCCAAACGAAGACTGACGGCGTCACAACTCTAAGGTGACGATGTCCCATCGATGACTTGGTCAAGGCTAAACCCAATGACGGCGAGCTGACGGTGTCCCATCTAAAAGGTGACGCCGTCGCAAGTGTAAATCTATATATAGAATTCGAATTTTCTACATTTAAGGAGGTAGACTTTTGGAGAAAAAACCCTAAACATTTGTAGTCCAATTTGGATAGTATCTTAGGGTCCCAAACTCTATTTTACACATCGAGATAAGTATTTTAATCCAATATATCATTATGTCTTCAATTGATTGTGTGTATGCTTGCTTGTTTACCATGTCTAGCTAAATTTCTTGTGTGTTTGATTAGATATATGAAACCTAGTTATTCATTATTGTTAGGTTGTTTCTTATCTTAATTGTAATTGGTTTAGGATTGCAACAAGGCATCATTTGTTGTGTTTAATGCTTGAATATTATTTGTGAAAGTGAGGCTTATGAATGAAATAGCTTAAGGGATTGTGGATTTCTTATGCTAAACCCGAAGGATAATCTCAAAGAGTTTGGGACTATGCACACCCTATGGCCTTTGGAATACAACGCGTTAAGATAAGGTGTGACGATTCAATGACCAATAAAAGATAACTAGCGAGTAATAGTATCTAGGTAAACACATTTTAATCATCATATGAGCACACATCAAATAGACATAGCTACCCATAGTAATTAGATAATTAGATAATTGGATAAGTAGAAGTAATCGGTAGAAAATACCACCCCCAAACCAATTCATACGAGATATTTACCTTAGCTTTCTAAAAACCAATAAAAGATTAAAAAGAATCATCCTCAACCCCACCTTCTCGTAATACATTTCTTTCTAGTATTCCGATTCCCTAGAGAATGATATCAATCCCGAGGCTTACCCAATACTACACTACAACGATTAGGTTCACCGCCTAGGTGGTTGAAAAACTTGCTCAAGAAAAGAAGTTCCTATGACCCCAAACGCGCTCGACGTGCATCAATTTGCAGACTCTAGAAAACTTGGAAAGTGTTGCTTGTATTGGTCTATATGGCTGTTCAAAACACATAAAAGGTTTACATATGTCAACTGTGTAACGGGAAAATCCACGATTCCCTATCGGGACGGGGATGGGGACTTATTTTTTACCCCCAACGGGGATGGGGATGGGGATGGTAATAGCTATTGAACTTTGGGGATGAGGATGGTATCAACCATTCCCCAAAAACCCGACCTTGTTGCCATCTCTAAACAGAAGTGACCCGGTTTGGTTCGGCATGGGTAGGTTCGTTCGGTTCGGTTCGGTTCGGTTCGGTTCGGTTTATATGGTTTACGATGATGTACCCTCCGACGTGTCGAAGGACTCCCCTTCGAGCATGGTCGAACCTTCATTTTGAAGGACTAAGTCAATCTTTCAATTCGTCGTTGGCGCCAAACCATTCATCATTGATTTGGTTACCGGTTGGGAATTCTTCAATCAAAGGCCTAAGCCCGTAGGGTATGAACTTGAGGACACTAAGGCGAAGAAGGCAATGACTTGGTCCAACCCACGCCCTCTCTTTCTCCTTAGCTTTCCGCCAAGACGGAGAGAGTGGGGCATTAAGCCTAAGCGGTTACCACAAATCATGGGACGCCCACATGATCTCCAAAACTTGTGCAAATCCTCTCCAAGCCTATTTTGTTCGTTATAAATAGATTGGACAAGTATTTATTGATGGTATGTTCACTTGAAACTACACTTTTTACTTCAAACTTACCTACATTCTGTAACACAAATGTATTCGCACGCCAGAGGTGGTTCACAGGGTCCAACCCCTGCGCAATCACTTAACGAAGTATTTCCTTATTTCTTATTTTAGGTTGGCTACAAGCTTGGTGCAATTACAACACCCTCATATCCTTCGTTCATCATCGCAAGGCCTGGTCGTACGATTTATTGTACAATCAGTTTAGGTGTGTTTTTCTCGGTTTTGGCTCGAACCGAAACCAAAAACCATAAATATATAGAACCGAGAATCGTACCGAATATTTTCAGTTCGGTTTTGGTCGGCTTGGTTTTTCGATTCGGTTTGGTTTTCGATCGGCTTTTCTCAGCCTATTGAATTATGCAATTCATTATAAAGGCTTTAACAAAGTTGGAGAACAAGTTGGACTCTAATTCCTTCCTTAAACACCTAATCGACCGAACATAGGCCCCCCTTGTGGGGTTCCCATTCGTTTGGGCTTTTAACCAATTAAATGGTTCATTACACGTTAAGTGTTTAGTCCATTAATTAATTAAAGCGTCTAACGGTTTAATTAACGATTGTTAGTCATTTCGTCAATTATTAACTAATATAAATAATATACTTACTGTTAATACAAATAAGCCGTAAAAACGTTTATTTATATTTTACGATCTTCTAATGTTTTGTCGATAACAAACGTAAAATCATTTTAACGAAACAAATAAAATACATAAATTGTTTGAACTAATAGTTTCTAACATATTCACATTTTCACATAAAACACTAAAACAAGTATAAGTTATTTTATGATTTAGTAATACATATGTACAACAACTAGTGTCTACATATTTGGATAAAATATACACATAACTAGTATGTAGTATATTGGTTAATATAAATGGGTAGAAAGTTAAGCATCACAACCCATTAGGCAAATACATTGAATGTAGTTGGGTACAACCCAAAGCCCATAACCCATGGATCAATCCAAAACCCATGACCCATAACCAAAATACCCATGGGCAAAGAGGAGCGTTCCACGGATCCCTAGCCTTACGCTAGCCGGATCCCTTGTGGGAGGGATCCGCGGGATCCGGGGAACAGTAGAAAGTTTCTTCTATATATAGAGAGCCATTTCTTCCTTTCTACTCACCACTTTACACACACATACTTCCCCAAGTATTATAACCCTCTAACCTCATATCCAAGTGATCTATGTAGTTTGTCTTTTGTTTTTGTGTGATCTTATAGGTTCCTCTTAAAGGCGAGATCACCACTTCTTGAAGATGAGCAAGCTCAAGTCCATGAGTTGCCATGCTTCGTCATCATCAAGACAACTAAGGTTCTCTTGTTGATAGTTCTTTCTTTCTCCATAGATGTTGGGTTGAAGGCATTAGTGAAGGATGCCGAAAGTGTCAAGATGAAAGCATTAGTGAAAGGTGCTTATCGTCCGTGTCAAATCATTAGTGAAGAATGATAAAGGTGTCAAGACGAAGGCATTAGTGAAGGGTGCCAAGTGTTGTGTCAAAGGCATTAGTAAATGATGCCGAAGAATCAAATCAAGTAGCATTTGGGAAGAATGCCTAGGTCGTATAATCGATGAGGTGCATCGTTATACATATAAGTATTTGTTTATTTCCAAGGATGGTGATATCCTTGATGGTATTGTAACAAGGAGTAGAAGTCCTTGAGATTAGGTGTTGTGTTGTGAAGGGTAGTAGTTCCTCCATAGTAATGGAACTAGGTGCTTAGCCTAGTACCTAATAAAGGGTAGGCGACGTTGTGATAGGATTAGTTCTCCTTGGTGTGAAAGAACTCGGTGGTTAGCCTAGCACCGTGTAAAGGGTAGGCGACGTTGTGTTAGGTGTGGTTCGCCATGGTGTGAAGGAACTCGGTATTTAGCTTTGTACCGAAAAAGGTTAAGCAACGTTGTGAAGGCTTCTCCGCCATAAGGAGATTGGTGTAGTGTTTACGAACTCTCGAGTAGGTGACTCGGGAGTGGAGTAGGGCAAGGAAGGTGTCCTTGTAGCCGAACCACTATAAATACTGCTGTGGTTTTGTGCTTTTACTCTTATCTTTTCATTACATATCTTTATATGATTGTTTATCAACATCCAACACACACAACCAAATAGATTGACATAAGTCGATCTAAATAGTTTAAAAGGAAGTTTTAATTGGTAAAACTATTCAACCCCCCTTCTAGTTTTTCACAATTGGCATCGAGCTTCGTTACCAAGTTTCTTGAAGTATATTGTACTTTAAAACATGATACAATCCATGGTTAATTGAAAACTACAAAAGGTTTTTCATAAAACAAACACCATGTCTTTTAAAACTATACGTTTGGATGTTGATTTGATAACAATATTTTTTATTTTATTTTTATTTAATTGCACTAATCTTCCTTGTCATGTTGATTAGTCAATCTCATACCCACCAAGCTTTAGGAGTCGCTGGTAACAAGAATACCTTCCTTAAGAAGGTATCTTAAACGCAAAGGAGCGGGAATAGTCTAAGTGACATTTGTGTGTCATTTGTAAAGACATTCCTAAGTGCGCTAGAGGTATGATTTTGTTTTACTTTGCTTGATAATTAAGTATACCTATTTAGGTATTTATATGATTATCTTTTGTGCAATTACATGTTTTACATGAAGCTTCATTAGGAAGCCTTTTCTCACATACATGTTTTGTTTCTCGCCTAAAGTCGTGGTATATAAAACTTATGTTTTGTTTCTTTTAATCCAATAATAACACAAAACACGAATTTCAAAAATTCCTCCTTCCTATAAATACTCCCACGTCAACCACTCTATCAAACCCTCACTTTTTCAAATCTTCCAATTTCAAAATTTCCTCTCACTCAAAAACTTCATCTTCCTCCTCATTCCATCTCAACCGAAACCAAGAAGATCCATCATCAACATGGTTTACATCGCACTCGTGCTCATCGCCTTAACACTCATCGCACTTGTGTTCCCTATGATGAAGTTCACATATGAAGACATTTACTTTGTGTTGTTAATCTAGATTGGGATCATATACCCAATCCTTTGTATCATCCTTAGCATTGAAATGCAATATTACTAATAATCTTGTTATCTTTGTTATTATTTATTTTCTTGT
Organism: Chrysanthemum lavandulifolium; assembly: GCA_022545495.1. Lineage (NCBI taxonomy): Eukaryota > Viridiplantae > Streptophyta > Magnoliopsida > Asterales > Asteraceae > Chrysanthemum > Chrysanthemum lavandulifolium. Next base: position 69,939,802 of record CM040242.1, read on the forward strand.
GATTTATATGTTTCATATTCCTTCGTGATACATTAGAAGTCATGTATGCATGCTAAAAGAAAATGTAGGATAAAACACTTTTCGTGGTATAAAATGTAAAACCTATGTTTTTATCAAATGTCATACATTACTAGATCCACGGATCCCGGAAGTTATACTAGCGGATCCCTTTTAAAAAGGAACTGGGATCCGTCCTCATGGAGAACAGTTTTTCATGCAAATTAAAAACCATTTTTCTTCTAAAAGTAATACTCCACTAGAATGTCAAAACCATAAGTGAGTCAAGTTTTCTTTCTTGTTTAAAAAACCATTGTTAATAAAAATCTAATAAAAACGTTAGATAATCATAGGTTGACCATAAACATCACCTCTTATTAACCCATCACTTCTATAGGTTCAACTATGACGCATGAATACGAGTTTGATTTTTCACTCACTAGCGTCTACACTTGTACTCGTGCTTTATCAATGTAATCCTATTTCCTTCATGAAATAAAAACATATTACATTTGATATCTTAGTGTTAGAACCCTCTAAACCAACCTCGAATATGATGTATTGTCAAGATCATTGCATACCTTTAGTAAAGGTTTCACTGAAGAGATGGACGGATCCCAAAGTTTGTGCTAGACGGATCCCTTCACTTAGGGAACCGTGGGATCCAACAAATGTAAAATGCAATTGCAAACATTATATTTCAAACATATCCTTAGAACACCTCACACTAAGCTAAACATAGTGTCTTAAGGCAAATTAAGTCCTTATCAAGATAGGTTGATCCTTTCTACTCACACACCTAGATCACACTCTAAACGCTTGTAGATCTACCGTTTCATTTTAATCCATTACTCTTCCGCTCTCAAAATCACACTTCATTTTCTACTTAGTCTTTAAAATCTTTCGATTAGGGCTAAATTGATCATAAATCATCCTCACCTCAAAATTGATCAAAGTTGATCAAATTCTAATTTTCTCATCTCAAAGCCTCTAGGATATTTTTCAAAACACTATCTGATTGGGTCCGAACCGTCAAGTCAAAAAGACTCAGAACTGCTCAGACACAAATGCAAATGAAGATCAGAGAATACAGTGGATTCCCGGGTCGTTTAGTCCCACGGAGACTCAATGGTGTGTTAAACATCGATTCAGACGATAGAATGATCACTAATGATAGTGATCGTGAAGGATTTGAAAAGGATAATTACACTCATCGAAAAAGGGTTATAAAATAAAAGCAACTTAAATGCAAATTAAGAAAATTAAAAAGATAAAAATATTAAATAAACGCTATCACTATTTTTAAAGTGATGAACGTTTATGATTTATAAAACAAAATAACTTAAATAAACTATTTCAACTAAAACATAAATTTAAATTACCTAAAAACGTTACTTAAAACTAAAACGAGCGTTATTTACAAAAATAGCGCTGGAGCGCAAGATAAAACGTAAATTTTATGAATTAAAGGGCCTACGAGTGTAAAACTAATTTTATTACGTACTATATGATAAAAGAAAATTTTAGGAAAAAGCCGGGTATTTTTTCGACTTTTAAATTTTTTATTATGAATTAAAAACTATTTTAATCTAATTTAATTATTAAAATACTAAATGATTTTATAAAAATCAAAATTTCTCGAAAATACTTTAACTTATACTGAATTTGAGAAAAATAAAAAAAATATATACCACTTTTGAAAATAAGCTGCTAAAAAGCTAATAAGATAACAAGCTTTAAAACTGAACTGGTACTTTAAGTATTAACTAGCGCAAATGTAAACCTGAAAAGACCCTAGGGCAGTTGGTTAGAGTGTGTGGTGTTGAGGTCGTGTGCAAGAGGTCCAAGGTTCGAATCTGTCTTGGCACCTTTTTTGCAAACTATTTTTTTTTTCAAAATTTCTTTTTGCAACTTTTTTATAAGACTAAAACTGAACTTTTTTATGAAAACACTTTTACCAAAATCAAGGAATAAGCAGTTTAGAACTGCTTATTCTCAACAGTGAAGACAGAAGCATAAACCAAACACCATTTTCAGTTTTTAAGCGTAAAGAACTTTTGAATAAGCAATAAGAAGCATGTAACTAAGCATATCACTACAGAAATAAGCAGAAGCAAAATGATTTAAGCTAAAGGATGAGGGAAATAAGCAGTTTAAGGGAGTGCTAAGCTAAAAAGGAGATGGGCATAAAATGGACACTAGCTAATCTTAAAAAGACTTAAATAAGCATTAATAAGCAATCTTATGAACTAGCCTAACCTATTGGACTTAATAAGTACTAAGGATTCCTAAATAAGCTAAATGGGACAACTAAATAAGCTAAACAATTGAAAAGTGCCAACCACACTGAGAATAATGAGTCGATACGGTTTTGGGATGATTTTAAGGCAAGTTTCAACTATCCTAAAGTTAAACTAAGGGCAAATAAGCTATGGCTATGTAAAGAGGGCATGTGGAGATGTGAGAAAACACTTTTGAGGAGTTTTAAAGCACAAATAAGCCGGGACAATGAGCAATGACCTCAGTCATTGTTTAAGACAGTGAGATGTAAAGCATATATGGGTTTTTTTTTTTTTGTTTTCAAAACACTTGCAAACTTGTAAACTTAAGCTATCCTCAACTTTAAAACTTGTTAGACCTTAACCCACTTTGACTTTGAGAGTCAAAGTGGAAAAACATTCTTGACCCTTAAATAAGCTTAAACCAAACACCCTTTAATTGAACCAAGTGAAATTTAATTATGAAAACTAGATTACCAATGACTCAAATGATTTAAAAACTAACAAGCTAACACTTAACTACAACCATTAACTCATTAAAATCAGAAATCAACCCAATACTTAATTTGCCAATCAACTTTGACCCTGTTTGACTTTCATTGACCAAGATACAAAATTTCTTGGAATTGAATTCCCAGCTTATCAAAAGCTTCAATGAGCTTAAGTGAGCTTGTATGAGCTTAAAAATGAACTTCTAAAGAGTTGAGCATAGGATTTTGAAAATCACAATTGCAACAGTAAACACCATAACCAAACTTTTAACCAAACTTGAAATTAGTTCTTAAAAACAGATTACAATGCCAAATTAACTTAAGTTAGGATACTAGAAACACAAAATTACAGATTCTAAACTAAGTTAAGCTATTAAATAAAAAAACGACATTGAGGAGAAAAACTAAAACTAGCTACTGCCTTACTTCCTTCTCTATGCTCCCTTTTATACTCCAAACCTCTTTTCTTTGACTTTCAAGATATCCCACCAATAATATTAGCATTTGGATGACTTGGAGCATTTCTAGCCGTTTGATCATTTTGGCGCCAAAGTGGGTTTTAACATGTGGAGGATTGAGTGAAATGGAAAGGATTGCATTTAATGGTTCTTGGAATTGTTTTGAGGTGGGGGACAAGGAAAAGGTGAAGGTGAGCTAGGGATGGATGTGTTGAGAGAAATTTCAGAGCAAGTTGAGGAGATGGGAGAAGGATTGGCGCCAAGTGGGTTATATTTGACCAATGGGTTGACTGGTATTATTAATAAGCCGGGGTCAAAATGCGGGGTCCAAAAGGTTGTGGCAGGGGTCACTTGGGGTTCAAGGGTCCAAATTGGATTAAGGGCTTATAAATACAAGGACTTGTGTTGTCAAATCTGAAATTGCAAGGACCTAAACTGCCATTTCATCAAAGTTACTTCAAGGGACCATTAATGACAAGCTTCAAAAGTACAGGGACCAAATCTGTCATTTTGCAATTATCCAGGGGCCATTTCTGCCAAATTTGAAACTTGAAGGACTATTTTGTAATTTCTCAAACTTTTTGATATTTTTTTACCAAAGGACTTATTTTGACAACTTTTGATTTTAAAAGGACCTTTGGTGATTTTTACTTTGAAAATTTGTACCGTGGACCTGTTTTGACAATTTTGAAAGTTGGGGACTAAACCGCAATTTTGCAAATTTGATACGTTTTTCATCGATTTTGATATTTTGTATTTAAAACACATAAAACACGATTTGTGATATTTTGATCATTTTGATGTGTTTCGATTGTTTTCGATGATTTTGCGCTTTATATTACACAAAATGATGAGTTTTAGACACTCATCAATCCCCACATCGAGATATTGCTAGTCCCTAGCAATGATTTGAGAAAACATAATGGATTTTAAACTCTTTACCAAAAGCCATTACTTCCGGAGTAGCCACATGTTTCGGTTCAAGTAAGAACCATGGTACATCGATAACCATGTGATTTTGAGCAAACCACCAAACTTTCAACGGATTTGATTTTGTCTTTACCGAAGCCGTACCTTACGGACTAGCCAACTCTTAGATAAATTATCAATATTATCTTTGGTGAGTGATTACCAATTATGGATTTTCCATGCCTTTACCACAAGCCATAAACTTGCGGGCAGCCAACTCATTATCTTTTGAGGATGATGGGAGTCAAGAACCATACAATTTTGGGCAAATTGCAAGCCATATAAACGGATTTGAGAAATCTTTACCAAGAGCCGCTTGTTCTCGGATTAGCCTAATCCTTTGTCTTACGAGACATGGCGGATCGATAACCAAGATGAGTAAGTGTAGAACACTTACTCCAAAAAAAAAATTTGGCCAAAAGCGGGAATTGGTGTATTTATATGATAAAATTCGTGAGAATTCCCCACACTTAGAAATGAATATTGCCCTCAATATTCAAAGTACCGCTGTTATGTCAAACAAAGAACGTAAAGGGAAATATTACGCCATTTATTTAGAAGAAGATTTTTTTTTTTTTTTTTTTTTTTTTAGAAAGATTGAGAATATACAACGATGTGGGAAAACTCCCCACACTGGGTGGTAGAAAGGGGTTAAGAAGATGAATTATGGGTGAAAACCCATATGATGCGTGCTAATGTTTTTGATTACCGAGTCACTAGCTTGACTCGATCCCGCATTCATTGGTTCATGGGGAAGCAAAGTGGAAGAAACAATCTCCATCGGACTTTCATTCAAGATGTTTGGATAAACATTGAAGTACGTGAAAGTTCCACACCGATGAGATATAGAGAAACAGACCCGGCTCACAGATGATAAATGAAAATGCCGGGGTCAAAGATAGTGTCCTCACTCCCAAAGGAGTGAAGAAGAGAGGAAGTCACCGAGTAGGTGAAGAAAAGAAGGAAGATCATGATAACAATCATAACTAGATCTTCTTCCTCGGGATTAAGTGCTTGATTGCACTCGTTTGGATTTTATTGGTTGAGCTCTTAGGGTTGGAAGGCATCTCGGGAGGATGGGTAGGAAGATTTGTCATAACTATGCAAATTGAGATTCTCTCCCCGATCATGATTTTGCCATCCAAGCAATCATACTCCGGCGGAGATATGATGTGAGAGTTCAGGAGAACTCCTCATGAAGAGAATCGGTCACATGATGTGATTTTGTGAACTCTTGTTCCATTGTTTGCTCCTCACTATCCTCGATCCGAGTATCAAAGAGTGGATTCTCGAGAATTGAAGTGAATTCGAGTTGAATTCAAATAGAGGATTGGTGAAAGTAGCTTTGAATGTTTCGGGAACAAAGTGATCAACATTCTCATTTGGATTGTTGATAATAAGTGAGTGAACGATCATTATCAATGAGACTTTCGGCCTCCCGGATCGACCGAGATCAAAGAGTGGATTGATGTGAGTGAGTTCACGGAGAACTCCTCAAGAAGGAATCGAGATCGTTGTGGAAGTGATGCCTCAACGCACTCGATGTTTCCATAGGAAGCACAATCGTCGCTAAGATCGTAGAAAGTTTCAAAATGATCTTGAGAACACTCAAGAGGGAAGGATATCACACGGATGATCGGAAATTCCACGTGACTCTCTTGGGATTGGGATAAGGTCCTCAACACTAGACGATTCCATTTCGGAATAGTGCTAAGCTCATCCCCATGTTTAGAGAGTGAGTGGGAGTTTGGTGTGATAGCGCTTGTTTGAGATGAAATCTCAGCTACTGGGGTATCAATGACCGAGGAGTTGAGAAGTATTATCTATAAAAGGATAAAACTCTCCTCGTCATCATCATAAAGAGCGGCCTTAAGAAATTGGGAACGTCTTAGAGTTGCTTGCTCTAGGACTAATGATTCTTCCTTAGATTGGCGGGCCTTTTGCTCTTGACTAGCAATTCTCCATGGACTTTTCACCACTCACTTGATTCTTAAAGTTACTAATCATATCCTCAAGTGTTTTCATTGCGGTTTCAAAATCGTGGAGATTTCTTGAGACAACGGCTCGGTGGAGTTTGAACCGTATAATCTTGTGGAGGTTGGAAATTTTCAAATATGTGAGAGTCATGATTGTTACAAGGAACCGGGTTCCCTATTTGACAATCGAGTGAAATGGGGACCTCCACATGAGTCACAACAAAGAAACTGCTGAGTGCGAATGGTGAATCATATGGATTTTGGTCATAACCAAAACTCGAGCATCACTAGAAAACTGTTCATAGACAAACGTGTTTCCGGTTTGACACTCAAATCCTTGGTGGGACCTCCACAAAATTCACAGCGGTATGTTGATTATATGAAGAATAGTCAATTTGTGGTAGGTAATTGGAAAAGTTTGAAGAGTCGTTAAATGAGTTCGGGTTAGGATCATAATCAAATGAATTCCTCGAACCACAAAACAAACAACTCCCGTTATGGATATCATTACCACATTGTACACAAGTACACCAACGACAGGGTGAACCAAAGAGAGGCTCACCACAACCGACACAAGGAATAAACGATTGCATTTGAGAGTTATGAAGAGGAATCAGTTTATTCAAAGGATCAACAAAACCAACATGGTGATCAGAATGACTATCAAGTCTCGAAGAACATTTTGAAAAATCCGGAGGTGGGACAAGTGGTGTGCTCTGAGAGCTAGCAATTTCCACCACTTCCGTTATGGTCTCCGGTTTTGGTTCTTGAGAAGCGTGAAGATTAGGCAAGTCATTCTTCTTTGGTCACCGGACCGAATTTGCATGTTTGCTTTTAACCGTAAATCGTGAAAGTTTAGAATCGATTCTAGACGGTTTAGGAGCAATTGAGGTTTAAAACTTTGGATAACCGTAGGTTGGACGTGTTGGCACTCCCATTATCAAAAGGAAGTACCGGTCCTTTGTCACCCGGTTTCGTTCCATTTCCTATGCGAATGAATGGATCATCGCGAACAACTCAATTCTTGACATTTGAGATACTGATCAAGTTTTTCAACTTCGTCCCGAGTCTGTCCTCGAGAGATTCCATGAGAATAGAAGAAGATAGAATCAAAAGGATAGAGGTAAAGGGATAAAGAATCAAAATGGGTAGGAGGGTAAAGAGGAATGTTTTTGAGATTTTGAAAAACATGATGATAACAACAAAGACCGAAAATATTTTTATGTTTTAACACTTTAGGAAAAGTGTTAATGAACTTTGGATTTTTGAAAACTTTACAAATACTTTTACAAAGGATGGGTATGTGCAACAATGGATCGAAAATGGCTAAACACACGCTTAAGCCTCCCGGCGTGGCGCCTAAAATTTGATTGGTCCGAACCGTCAAGTCAAAAGACTCGAATCGCTCGTACACAAATGCAATGAAGATCGAGAATACATGGATTCCGGGTCGTTTAGTCCCACGGAGACTCAATGGTGTGTTAAACACGATTCAGACGATAGAATGATCACTAATGATAGTGATCGGGAAGGATTTGAAAAGGATAATTACACTCTTGAAAAAGGGTTATAAAATAAAAGCAACTTAAATGCAAATTAAGAAAATTAAAAGATAAAATATTAAATAAACGCTATCACTATTTTTAAAGTGATGAACGTTTATGATTTATAAAACAAAATAACTTAAATAAACTATTTCAACTAAAACATAAATTTAAATTACCTAAAACGTTACTTAAAACTAAAACGAGCGTTATTTAAAAAAAATATTTGAGCGCTAAGATAAAACGTAAATTTTATGAATTAAAGGGCCTACGAGTGTAAAACTAATTTTATTACGCACTATATGATAAAAGAAAATTTTAGGAAAAAGTCGGGTATTTTTCGACTTTTAAATTTTTATTATGAATTAAAACTATTTTAATCTAATTTAATTATTAAAAATACTAAATGATTTTATAAAATCTGAAAATTTCTAAAATACTTTAACTTATCTTGAATTTGAGAAAAATAAAAAATATATACCACTTTTGAAAATAAGTCGCTAAAAGCTAATAAGATAACAAGCTTTAAACCGAACCGGTACTTTAAGTATTAACTAGCAAATGTAAACTCCGAAAAGACCCTAGGCGTTGGTTAGAGTGTGTGGTGTTGAGGTCGTGTGCAAGAGGTCCAAGGTTCGAATCTGTCTTGGCACCTTTTTGCAAACTATTTTTTTCAAAATTTCTTTTGCAACTTTTTATAAGACTAAAGCGAACTTTTTATGAAAACACTTTTACCAAAATCAAGGAATAAGCGGTTTAGAACCGCTTATTCTCAACGAAGGAAGATGTAGCATAAACCAAACACCATTTTCAGTTTTTAAGCGTAAAGAACTTTTGAATAAGCAATAAGAAGCATGTAACTAAGCATATCACTACAGAAATAAGCAGAAGCAAAATGATTTAAGCTAAAGGATGAGGGAAATAAGCAGTTTAAGGGAGTGCTAAGCTAAAAAGGAGATGGGCATAAAATGGACACTAGCTAATCTTAAAAAGACTTAAATAAGCATTAATAAGCAATCTTATGAACTAGCCTAACCTATTGGACTTAATAAGTACTAAGGATTCCTAAATAAGCTAAATGGGACAACTAAATAAGCTAAACAATTGAAAAGTGCCAACTGCTACAGTAACAGTAGCTGATACGGTTTTGGGACAGATTTTAAGGCAAGTTTCAACTATCCTAAAGTTAAACTAAGGGCAAATAAGCTATGGCTATGTAAAGAGGGGCATGTGGAGATGTGAGAAAAACACTTTTGAGGAGTTTTAAAGCACAAATAAGCTGGGACAAAGGGGCTGCAACAGCAGCCTAGGCTGCTGTTTAAGACAGTAGACAGAAAGCATATATGGGTTTTTTTTTTTTTGTTTTCAAAACACTTGCAAACTTGTAAACTTAAGCTATCCTCAACTTTAAAACTTGTTAGACCTTAACCCACTTTGACTTTGAGAGTCAAAGTGGGTGCTTTGATTCTTGACCCTTAAATAAGCTTAAACCAAACACCCTTTAATTGAACCAAGTGAAATTTAATTATGAAAACTAGATTACCAATGACTCAAATGATTTAAAACTAACAAGCTAACACTTAACTACAACCATTAACTCATTAAAATCGTAAATCAACCCAATACTTAATTTGCCAATCAACTTTGACCTGTTTGACTTTCATTGACCAAGATACAAAATTTCTTGGAATTGAATTTCACTTATCAAAAGCTTCAATGAGCTTAAGTGAGCTTGTATGAGCTTAAAATGAACTTCTAAAGAGTTGAGCATAGGATTTTGAAAATCACAATTGCAATAAATAAACACCATAACCAAACTTTTAACCAAACTTGAAATTAGTTCTTAAAAACAGATTACAATGCCAAATTAACTTAAGTTAGGATACTAGAAACACAAAATTACAGATTCTAAACTAAGTTAAGCTATTAAATAAAAAAACGACATTGAGGAGAAAAACTAAAACTAGCTACTGCCTTACTTCCTTCTCTATGCTCCCTTTTATACTCCAAACCTCTTTTTCTTTGACTTCTCAGCATATCCCACCAATAATATTAGCATTTGGATGACTTGGAGCATTTCTAGCCGTTTGATCATTTTGGCGCCAAAGTGGGTTTTAACATGTGGAGGATTGAGTGAAATGGAAAGGATTGCATTTAATGGTTCTTGGAATTGTTTTGAGGTGGGGGGACAAGGAAAAGGTGAAGGTGAGCTAGGGGATGGATGTGTTGAGAGAAATTTCAGAGAGCAGTTGAGGAGATGGGAGAAGGATTGGCGCCAAGTGGGTTATATTTGACCAATGGGTTGACTGGGTATTATTAATAAGCCAGGGGTCAAAATGCAGGGGGTCCAAAAGGTTGTGGCAGGGGTCACTTGGGGTTCAAGGGTCCAAATTGGATTAAGGGCTTATAAATACAAGGACTTGTGTTGTCAAATCTGAAATTGCAAGGACCTAAACTGCCATTTCATCAAAGTTACTTCAAGGGACCATTAATGACAAGCTTCAAAAGTACAGGACCAAATCATCATTTTGCAATTATCCAGGGCCATTTCGCCAAATTTGAAACTTGAAGGACTATTTTGTAATTTCTCAAACTTTTGATATTTTTTACCAAAGGACTTATTTTGACAACTTTTGATTTTAAAAGGACCTTTGGTGATTTTACTTTGAAAATTTGTACAGTGGACTTTTTGACAATTTTGAAAGTTGGGGACTAAAACGCAATTTTGCAAATTTGATACGTTTTCATCCGATTTTGATATTTTTGTATTTAAAACACATAAAACACTGATTTGTGATATTTTGATCATTTTGATGTGTTTCTGATTGTTTTCAGATGATTTTGCAGTTTATATTACACAAAAATGATGAGTTTTTAGACACTCATCACTATCCTAAGTCACAACCTGATCTCTAGGATCATTTAGCTTCAATTTACACTCTCATCTTTAGTGTCATCCTTGCTCATCCATTGGTACTCTTTGAAAGTTCCAAATCCTTCCATAAAAGACAATCATTAGCTACATCACTCATTACCTTCAAGTACTTAAGCACCCCTTCATTTAAGACATTTAGGAAGACTGAAACACTCAAGATGTTATAGGTCTTAGATCTTATAAACATCATTTCCACTCTTTCATAATCTTTGAATTGCGGATCCCTAGGATTAGCCTAGATGGATCCCTCCGAGGAGGAACCGTGGGAACCGGATGACGGTTTATGTCAAATCTTGCTAAAACAATCATTTCAACTCATCTTCCTAACTCAAACACTCCATCTCATCTTAAATGAGTTCCTAGATCATGCAACCTCGAAGTTGACTATTGTGCATGTTAATCATCACATTCCAATGAATCCTAGTGGCTTAAGGCTTAAATGCACTTGCCAAATCTCTTGGTTTATAAACCACTTTGTTAGGACCTCCTAGTCATCACTCTCATCCTAACTTTCAAAGACTTTAGAAATCTTTGCAAACCTCTTGAAATCATCTCATCATGAGGAAAACCCCAAGTAGTAACTTATCCACCAAAGAACCAACCATTAAAAAGACGCGTGTTATACACGAAATCTCTTCAACCGAATAATCTCCGGTCAAGCCAACAAATGATAGGATCCTTCATCATCCAATCAAACCAATTCCTAAAAGGATAGTACCCACAAAACTACCAATGCCAAACACCACCATACCTCATAGGCCAAACAATATCATCTCCACTAAACCATCACCATTAGTTCCTAGAGCTAATTCATTTACATCCCCACTATCATCACCACACCTCTACAATTTAGAGGACTTACCTCTAGGCCGCCTCATCCGCTCACGACAACATTTTCCTCATTAGGAGGAATAATGGTACAAAATCAAGGTGTTGAGTCAAGACTTGCTCCGGCTTCCTTTTCGCTGCTTCCATCATATAATCCCATTTGGATTATGAGAAATCATCAAAGTCAACCACCCGACCATATGGAAGTTGACACTTCTCTACCACCACCATCATTCTTGGTGAGCCATTCTCAAATGTGCCTCCACCAATCCTCCATCGTTTGAAGCTCCATGAGCCGCTTCACTTGATCCTTCGCATCAAGCCATCTCATTTCTTCCACCACCACTACCTAGCCATGACAAAGATTGCTATCATTGTCAACATGTTGAAGGTTTGATACATGAAGTACGAGAAGACCAACGTTTCATGTTCTATCATCTCCTCGAACGCTTCGACGAGATCAAACCTAAACAAAACTTGAGCTAGAAGATTTTAGTGGTGTCCTAGCATCAGCGATAATTGGTTTAGAAATTCCTAGCCATGTATTTTCTTATTTTCTTAGTTTTAGAGTCATGTATATCATAACTCTAGTTTTATTAAATGGAATTACATGCTACTTGTTATGTTTCTAAGCATATGATTACTTTGTATTCATATCTCATTTTGTGATAACATTACTTGTTATATCACCTTTTCGAAATTAATCGCCTAATATGGATCCTCGGATTGCCTAGACGGATCCCTACTAGGAGGGAACCGTGGGATCCGTGAGACAGAAAGCTTTCTTTCTACTAACTTGAACCACATTTGCAGGAAATTGTGAATTATACTTGCTTTCTAACCTTTGTTTTGTAGTTATTCAATTTACACATGAAGACTTTGACATCCTAAAGCTAGGGGGAGCTTTATGTCAAAGCAATACATTGCAAATCACTTGCAATACTAGGTTTACATTTCATGACATCCCCTTGCAATATTGCAATCATCAAGGGGGAGTACATTCGTCACTTGGACGAAATATTTTGCAAACTTACTTGCAAACAAACTAGATTAGTATCACTTTCTTGATGCCCTTACATAGGGATGGACTCGTCAAGGGGGAGTAAAGACGAGATTCGTTCCCGTTACTTGCTCTCTATTTTTTTTTTCTTTCACATGTTTTTCTTAAAAACGATGTGTTGCTTTCCTTCAAACACTTTTTGTTTCGACAAAAGGAAAGAAAGTAAAAACTACAAATTAAACTTTACAATTTTATCTTTTCTTAAAATAATTTAATGTTTTGTCATCAACAAAAGGGAGATTGTTAATAAAATAAGCCGTAAAAGCGTTTATTTATATTTTACGATCTTCTAATGTTTTGTCGATAACAAACGTAAAATCATTTTAACGAAACAAATAAAATACGAAATTGTTTGAACTAATAGTTTCTAACATATTCACATTTTCACATAAAACACTAAAACAAGTATAAGTGATTTTATGATTTAGTAATACATATGTACAACAACTAGTGTTTACATATTTGGATAAAATATACACATAACTAGTATGTAGTATATTGGGTAATATAAATGGGTAGAAACTTAAGCATCACAACCCATTGGGCAAATACATTGAATGTAGTTGGGTACAACCCAAAGCCCATAACCCATGGATCAACCCATAACCCATGACCCATAACCAAAATACCCATGGGCAAAGAGGAGCGTTCCACGGATCCCTAGCCTTACGCTAGCCGGATCCCTTGTGGGAGGGATCTGCGGGATCCGGGAACAGAGAAAGTTTCCTCTATAAATAGAGAGCCATTTCTTCCTTTCTACTCACCACTTTACACACACATACTTCCCAAGTATTATAACCTCTAACCTCGGATCCAAGTGATCTATGTAGTTTGTCTTTTGTTTTGTGTGATCTTCTAGGTTCCTCTTAAAGGCGAGATCACCACTTCTTGAAGACGAGCAAGCTTAAGTCCATGAGTTGCCATGCTTCGTCATCATCAAGACAACTAAGGTTCTCTTGTTGATAGTTCTTTCTTTCTCCATAGATGTTGGGTTGAAGGCATTAGTGAAGGATGCCGAAAGTGTCAAGATGAAAGCATTAGTGAAAGGTGCTTATCGTCCGTGTCAAAACATTAGTGAAGAATGCTAAAGGTGTCAAGACGAAGGCATTAGTGAAGGGTGCCAAGTGTTGTGTCAAAGGCATTAGTGAAGGATGCCGAAGAATCAAATCAAGTAGCATTTGGGAAGAATGCCTAGGTCGTATAATGGATGAGGTGCATCGTTATACATATAAGTATTTGTTTATTTCCAAGGATGGTGATATCCTTGATGGTATTTTAACAAGGAGTAGATCTCCTTGAGATTAGGTGTTGTGTTGTGAAGGGTAGTAGTTCCTCCATAGTAATGGAACTAGGTGCTTAGCCTAGTACCTAATAAAGGGTAGGCGACGTTGTGATAGGATTAGTTCTCCTTGGTTTGAAAGAACTCGGTGGTTAGCCTAGCACCGTATAAAGGGTAGGCGACGTTGTGTTAGGTGTGGTTCGCCGTGGTGTGAAGGAACTCGGTATTTAGCTTTGTACCGGAAAAAGGTTAAGCGACGTTGTGAAGGCTTCTCCGCCATAAGGAGATTGGTGTAGTGTTTACGAATTCTCGAGTAGGTGAATCGTGGAGTGGAGTAGGGCAAGGAAGGTGTCCTTGTAGCCGAACCACTATAAATACTCGCGTTGTGGTTTTGTGCTTCTTACTCTTATCTTTTCATTACATATCTTTATATGCTTGTTTATCAACATCCAACACGCACAACCAAATAGATTGACATAAGTCGATCTAAATAGTTTAAAAGGAAGTTTTAATTGGTAAAACTATTCAACCCCCCTTCTAGTTTTCCACACTTACTATAAATATATTAATTGCATTATAAAATATTCCCTCGGTGTATATGTGTGTGTTCCAATAAGCTCACTTATTCCAGCCGTATATTATTTAAATATGATGTAAGCATATACCATTAAACTCAATCCTAATATGTATTTCAGTCCTAATATCGTATTATAATTATTTATCGTTATAAAATCACATTGCTACGCATGAATACTCGCATAGTGTATATAACATATATACATTACTTAGTCGGTATCACTAAATCAAGGCTTTTATTAGCAATAGGATTAGGGGAAATGATGCATGCTTTTTCAAGCAGGCAATTGTCTACTTTTCTTTGTAAAAGAAAGGGAAAAATATGTATGTATGATTAATGAAAGGGCTTAATTGTAATATTTTTTTAATTTGTTTACAAAAAGAAAGCAGACAATTACGTGCTTGAAAAAACATGCATGATTTCCCCATAAAATTATTTGAAAACTCATATCTTAACTACATAAAATTGGAAAATGGTCAAAGGTGAAAGTGATAATTGAAAGTTGAAAGTTGAAAGTCAAAATTAAATGTTAAAATGAATTGTTGAATGTTTAATGTTTAAAAAAAAAGCCAAGCAATCAATGTGGAATGTAGTAATTGTAAGTCAAGCTATGCAGAAATTAAGGAAACGTTGAAAAGTTATCTTTAGCAAGTTGATTAGTATAACTGGCAACACAACTAGACAACTTATGAAACTTACAGTACACGCAGATGACTTTATATGTGTTTTTTATAAGTTTAATGCAATCTTAATCTAATACAGTTTCTTATAAGCGGGTAAATACATATTTTTCGTTGAACGTAAAGAAAATAATTAGCTGCGATAATTTTATTGAGAACTAGACACCGCTGCCGCTAGGTGCGGGTACTCGCCTATCTATACTATCTAAAAATGAATAATGGTCAAGGAGAATGTTGAAACTTGAATGTTGAAAGTCAATAACCATGTTGAAACTTGATTGTGGAAAATTACCTTTGGTAACTTTGGAAAACTTATCTCTCTCTCTCTCATACACACACCATTTCATCTCATACTAAAAACACACACACAAAATAATACCACCATACCCACCACCACAAGTCCCACCACCGAACCCCTACCACCGGACGTCACCTCCACCGGTCGTCACCGCCACTAGACGAATCCACCAACTAAACCAAACCACCACCGAAACCCTTAACCACCACGACTCACGACCATCATGTTTTGAGGTAAATTTTTTGAGTTTTAATAATAGATCAAGTTTTTATAATTTTTTTTTACAGATCTATAGATTTTATTTGTATATCTAAGTTTTTTATAATTTTTTTAGCCGTTGTCGCGAACTTGCGGAAGTTGGTTCCGCCACCACCGCTTCTAGGAAATAGAAGCAGGGCCACCACTCTCTCGCCGAAAAATCTCCGTCGCGGTGCATGGCTTGTGTTGCGGAAAAAGATGTTGTGGCACTTTATAGTATGCCTTATTTTAATTGTTGTTAATATTTGTATAAAGTTGATTATGTTGATAGTGTTATTCAATTGTTTTAGTATTTGATATATTCATATCAAGTTTTGTGGTTACTTTTAGATCTATCTATATATGTATTATTTTTCACTTTGAGTTTATATAACTTTTTGATGCTTTTTTTATAGATTTGTTATTCTCATTTGGAGTCCACCGTTCTTTGCACGCCGCATGAATGTGTGCCGCCATAATCGAACTTGCTTTTGTTGTCGATAAATGTATAGAACCCAAAACTATCATGCTAGAATAAAATTCAAAATTTAAATTTCTTGAATTTTAGTCAACTTTCGATGAACAATTTAGGCTCTATTATATCTTTTCTTTACTAACTTATAAAGAAAAAATGGTCTTCCTTGAAAGTGGAAAACTAAATTTCGGTCAACACTTTAAAACTGAATTTGGTCAACTATTGTGGTGAGAAAGGAAACTATGGCGTTTAAATTGCTATGCGTTTAAATGGAAACTTTAAAACCTGTATTCAACCATGCCTAGGCGTTTAAATGGAAACTTTAAAAGTTGTATTCAACCATTGCGTTTAAAAGAAACTATTGCTAATCTCGGAGAGATTAATGCATTATCTTCCTAAAATGTAAATTTGACCCCAACATACTATTTTCACATGAATGCTAATCTCCGAAAGTATACGATATAAAAGTGAAAGGTTGAGATATAAAGGCGAAAGATAAATGTTTGTATTCGTATTTTTTTGTTTATGCGCACTAACTATTTATGTATTACAGCTCTATAGGGACACAAAAAAAAGGTGTTAATTGCTTCTTTCAACAAAAAATTACGTTATTATTATTTTAATATTAATTGATTAATGCAACTTACAAAAATGCTATCAAAAAACACAATCTCAAATACAAAACAACGCTATCGGTAAAACAATATAATCATTCAAAATGAATTTTTTAACGCTTCTTAAAATACTGATTCATGAAACAAACTTAATCGCTACTAAAATTTTATCGAAACTAGACACCTCTGCCATTAGACACGGGTACTCGTCTAATATCGAATAAGTAACTAAATACTGCATTAAAAAAATAAAGAGTCCATAAAACATAGGCAAAATTAAAGGAAGCTAGCATCTAAAATGGGTAAGGATCAGTCGTGGTCGTGTGCTGCGCTGGATGATAATAGATGTCATTCAATGCACTCTGTTCCAATCATTGATTAGAAAGGAAAAAAAAATGAATAAGTCAATATATTAATTCTAATTGAATTCATCTACACATAAAAATAAGATTAAATATATTCCAATTATATTTATTTGGGTTTAAAAAGTATTATCAAATTTTGCTTTTTTATTGTTTGAGTAGCTAAATTTTATTATGAGTGTTTATATATATATATGTTATAATTAAACACGTGCATACACTCAATAACACGTGTTTTAGCCTTTTATTTATAACGTGTACATTTACAAAGTTTTTAGCATTTAATATTACGGAGTGTTTATCTATACTACTTATAATAGATGAATCAATCTCTCTTCTCATGGTATTAAAATTAAGACTTACAAAATACAAAGCTTATTGTACAATATATAATGCACTATTAATGATATTTCTCATCAATCTTAATTTTAAAACTTACAAGTCTTAAAGCTTAATATACAAAATATAAAGCACTATTAATGTGGTCATGATATTTAATGTAGTTAATTAATTAACTGGTCAATAAATACAATTAATGCAGTTATTAAAACACCCTTTACACAAAAAATACAAATTATCAAGCATATTGTACAACCAAGTTAAACATAATTCCTGCATTAAAATGTCACTAATACAAATAATAAAGAACATTATACAGATATTCAAGCCGAGCAGACAGCGGTCCAAATGGGCCCGAGTCCGAACGGTAAGATCCAAAAGGCACAGCCAACGGGTCAAGGAGTGGGCAAGACGCAGGCCAACGGCTCGAACCCGAACAGGCACGATCTAAACGAAATTCTTGAAATCCAGAATTTATTATCAAAATAACATAATAAACTAAAATACATGATTCATCGAAAATTTTATTTTCAGTATCCGCCACGCAACGCTGGGAACCCCTGCATTAAATGTCACTAATACAAATAATAAAGCACATTATCTGAGATATTCAAGCCCGAGCATCAGCGGGCAAAATGGGCTTAAGCCCGAATCGACACGGGCCAAGCGCTCGAGCCCGAGCAGGCATGGGCCAAATAGGCACGGGCCAGGGCTCGAGCCGAACAGCACGGGCTAAACGAAATTTTGATATCCGTAAATTTATTGTCAAAAAGAACATAATAAACTAAAATACATGATTCACCAGAAAATTTCATTTCAGGGTACACGCCGCCAAAACGCGCGGGTACCCTGCTAGTATATTTTATAAGTAATCCCGTGGATCAATAACCTTTCTTTCAGCATGATATTTATAACACATACATTTACGAAGGATTTAGTATTTATTATTATGATCGCAATTCATTATGGTTGATTTTGTACCTGGTCGTGTGGTGATTGAAACCGCACAACGTAAACGCGTCAAATATGAGGCTAAGTGCGCGAATATTGGATACAGGTTTCTTCCCTTCTCATTCTCTTCTTTTGGAGAACTAGAAAAGTATGCGGTGACCTTACTGAAGCGAATTCGAAAGTATTCTCTGACTCAAGATATTGGATCACGTGCAGCTATTCATATATTTAGTAGAATTAGCTTTGCTATAGCTAAAGGAGTGAGGGCACAAATAATATCTCAGTTTTTCACTAATTTCTTATAAATCATATGAGTTTCTAATAAAGTGATGTTTCATAAAAAGTATAATAATAATAATAATAACATAATAATAATAATAATAATAATAATAATAATAATAATCTTTATTTAAACTTTAAAAGTAACTACATGCGTGGGCGCTATATTTACAATCTTGTGTATTTATAATAAAGTTGCAAGGACGCATGTAGTTACTTTCTAAAGTTTAAATAAAGATATTTATTATTATTATTATTATTATTATTATTATTATTATTATTATTATTATGCTAAAATAAAGATTGACCTTTTGAGTAATCAAAGTGAGATCGATGTCCCCAAACTCATTAAGAAGAAGACGTATGATGTATATTTCACACATGTTACCCAAACGGGTGAATCAACTTTTTCTCATTTGCTCGACAAAGGCGCAGAAAATCTCAAATGGAGGACTACACTTGATCGGCTTAGGGTGGTTCTCGATCTCTGGGTTGTGACAAACTATGAATGTTAGGACCTACCGATGTGTGTTATGCTATCGGCTAGGTGTCCCCTATTTTTGTTCAGATGTCGTGTTTAGCTTGTTCCGGGGTCATTACAGGGGATATTTATGGGGATCATATTGTATCATGCGCTGGTATTATGTGTATTAAACATTGGCATAACGTGGTGAGCGATACCGTGGTTAACATTTGTTCTTGTTCAGGGATTTCAGCTCGTAAGTTGATATCGGGCTTAGTAAAGAAAGCGACAGACCCTTACGTCTAGCTGATATGTTGTTCTACTCGTGGGATGGAGGGCTTGATGTATGTGTCGATCTGACAGGGTCATCGCTCTTGACGCAAACTAGTATGGTCAATTTGTGCATGGTCGTGCAGTGATTGAGGCCGCACAACGTAAACGAGTCACGCATGAGCCTAAGTGTGCGGATATTGGAAATAGGTTTCTCCCCTTCTCATTCTCTTCTTTGGGAGAACTTGAGAAGGATGCAGTGGTCTTAATGAAGTGAACCTAAAAGTTCTCTGTAACTCAAGAAATTGGGGCACGTGTTGCTACTCATGTCTTTAGTATGATTAACTTTGTTATAACTAGAGGAGTGGGAGCCCGATAGTATCTCGGCTTCCCACTAATTTTCTGTAAATTCTATTAATTTCTAATAGAGAGTGTGGCTGGATAGTATCTCGACTTCCCACTAATTTCTTGTAAATTCTATTAATTTCGAATAAAGTGATGTTTAATAAATAATAATAATAATAATAATAATAATAATAATAATAATAATAATAATAATAATAATAATAATAATAATAATAATAATAATAATAATATAAAATCTAGAAGTTATTTATTAAATTATAAAGTTATTAAAACATGAATCTTATAAGTTTATTTAAGTCCTTATAAGTTATTTAAATTTTAACAACTAAAGTTTTATTAATTTCCCCATCCCCCTTTTTTTTAGTTTTTTTCTTTATAAAGTCGACACATATGTTTTTATACATATTTATTTTGGTGGATGGATTTTAGATAGGTTTGACTAAGTTGAAGCAAATTTTGACTTTTAATTAGCCAACCAAAAAGCTCAATTTCAAAATTGAGCTATCTCATTACGCAATTGAAAGTTCTTTTATCTAATTTTTATATTCTTTTATTATATAAGAGATTTTAGTTTGATAAATTATTAATTAAACATTAACTTTTTTATTGAAGCTAAATCATATTATAGGATAACGATAAAAGAAGATGTAACTAACATGTTAAGATTTATGAATAAGTGTAAACTACAGTTTTTTAAATTTTTATAACACAAATTTTTTTAATTTTAACCTTTGTGTGTATTATTAAAATTTTTTGTGACGATTATACCTTTCGTCTATTAAAAGGAGGTTTGATAAATGAAAGAGTAAAACTGACACAATTAATAGACACAAATATCAAAATTTTAAAGATTATTATATAAAAGTCAAAATTTTAGTTTGATGTACATAACCATAAACCGTGACACGGTTATTATTATTATTATTTATTTTAATCATAATTCTCATATTATATACACCGTACATGATATCTGATGTCAAATCTCCTGTAATTAATATCCTCAGATAAAAGGAAAAATTATTTTGTGCCATGAAAATAATCATGCAATCTGGAAGCATCTCTTTTGTCATCCGTTTGAATGAGTTAATTTTGCATTGTAACTATATTTTGTATTACGTATGATCAATGAAGGGGTCTTGATGTGTTAGATCTGGCTTTAAATTTATAAAACTATATTTCCTAAATCAATCTCACACACTTAAAAGCAGTGTATCTTATCAGGTAGTAGTGTAGCTAAGGTATACGGGCATTGAACCCTAAGAGCGGTTAATTTGATAACTAATCTAAAATAATAATTAACTAATCCTATGAAAGCAATTAAAAATTCCAAGTTGCATTTTAGATCCATGCGATCAATTCTTAAAATATTAATTAAGGTTAAATAAATAAAATAACTAATTTAAAATAACAGGAGACAATCAAGGGGAAAAAAGTGTTGATGCGAATTTTGCAAACTACAAGAGGTTTTACAATCTCTTAGGTAGTGTACCTAACCGTTGTAATATAATATAGGTAAGTCCGGAGATAGATCTTTATCAAGGAGAATAATGAGGTAGGCTCGAAGTGTACATCGAATTATGTCTAAGGGTTGAGTGAAGATTATTTTTGGTCTTTTATGTTTTATATTAAAGCAAGTAAAATCTCAAGTATTGAATGAATTTGGTTTAGAAAACTAGAAGTAAATTTGGGGTTGAATAGTTTACCAATTAAAACTTTGTTTTGAAACTTATTGAAAGATCAATTGATATTGATCTTAGATATGTTAATGAAATATGCAAGCAATATGTAAAGAGTAAATAAGGAAAGAAATGATCAAACCACAACAAGTTGTTTATAGTGGTTCGGTCTACAAGGACTCTTTACAAGGACTCCTTGCCCTACTCCACTCCCCGAGTCTCACACTCGAGAGTTTAACTTCACTAGTCAACAAGCTCCTTTCACCGTGGAGAAACCTTTACACTTCGCTTACACTATTTCCGACACTAAGCTAGATGTCGAGTTCTTTCCAAGGGTACAACCACTCCCACACACAATGTATTTTGAGGACTAAAATACTAACCACTCACACTCACAAGATTATGATGGTTTAGTACAACAATGAAGTATGAATCAACACAAGATCATACAACACTAAACAAACAAGACTTCCAACTTCTCGTTGAAGCTTGAATGTGACTTGATCTTCTTTGCTACAAAAGAGATCACTAATATGATATGAAACTGAGTTAGAAAGGTTAGAGAGAAGATATGTATGAGAGTATGATAGAAAGGGATGAAAACTACTTGGTTTGGCTTTGCTATTTATAGCCAAAACCATCGCCAGCACTGACGGACGGCGGACCCCTTGAAAGGGTTCCGTCCGTTATACATTTTGGTGCCGCCGGGTCCGACAAAGAAGATATCAAGATCTTGCCAAAGTCAACCATATCTATGCAAGATTGTGTAAGATATGAAGAGTACAAATCTACACAAAATATCTAATGAAATCTTCCAATGATTTCCATGATGCATCACATGATGTCATGTGTTGTTTTTCTATTTTTAGAAATATGCAAATACATAAGTAATGTTTAGTTATTAAGAAACTAAAGAATTCTAAAAACTACTATCATACATTATGCTTAGACTCATATTAAGATATGATTAGTCACAATGTAAATGCTTAAATGATGAAGATAATATTTGAAAAAGCTTGTTTTAATATCTATTAAACTTGACAAGCTTTAAGCTTTATAAAATTAAATTTACTTTTGTCGTTAACAAAACTTAGGTAAAGATCAAAATATAAATAACGCTTAATGACGATATTTGTATTAACAATCTCCCTTTTGTTGAGGACAAAATATAAATTTTATTTTATAAAAGATACAAAGATTGTGCAAGAGTTATAAAAATATTAGTTTTAGAACTTGAAAAGGAAATAATAATGCAAGTGTATGATGTTTGACTTTTCGTAAAGTCATAGTCTTCACTAGTTGAGGCATGATGTTGACTTTTTCGTAAAGTCAGTATGTAGTTGACTTTTTCGTAAAGTCAAGTATTACCAATGAAGTATCATGTTTGACTTTTTCGAAAGTCAATGTATGCGCTTGACTTTTCGTAAAAGTCAAATATAACCAAGTTCTATATAATTCTCCCCCTTTTTGTCTCAACAAAAAGAAGATGCGATGCGGAATGTATAATGAGCCCGAGCCATTATCTCCCCCTTGATCAAAGCTCCCCCTAAATTGGGTGCCAATGGGAAGATACATGGATTGTGAAAAAGCTACAAAAAGATTTGTTAGTAATAATCATCATTCACAAGCATTTCCAAACACTATGTAATAAGCACCAACAATATAGAAAACACCATTCATTAGTTAAAATTTTTCATGAATAAGAATCATGAAAAGAGAACACAATGATGTGTTTTAGTACAAGAAAAAAAAATAATCCTAAGAAAGAAAAAAAAAACTTAGAAATGCTAATCTATGACCATTCTAATGAGATGGTGGATGAGAAAGAGCGTTGAGGCGCTCAAGGATGTGATTGAGGATGAACCTCATTTCCTCTTGAAGTCATGGACCATTACCCGGGTCCGATCAATGGTTTGGGCGGTTTGCTCACAAGTTGAGCAACCATGCCTAGGGGGTAGTATGTTTGATGAGGTTGTGGTGGTGGAATGGAGGATGTGTTGGTGTTGGTGGTGATGTTTGGGGTGGTCATGATGGAGGCTAGCAAAGCATTTTGCATTTGCATAGTCTCACTTAGGTGAGAATCCACCATGCCTTTGAATTGGTGGAGGTTTTGGAGTTCCGCTTGAATCTCCTCTCTTGTGGGATTAGCATCCCACATGGACTCCTCAATGTCCTCTATGTGAGGGGACATTGATGTAGGGAGTGGTTGGTCCCCATACAAAGGACCATGGATGTCTTTGTGAATGGGGTGAAAGAGAAGAGGTTTCGGCCCTAATGGGGCGTTTGGGTCAAAAGATGGCCTAGGAGAGTCATGAGCAATCCGCTCAATGGTGCCAAAGGATGGCAATGGTGGTGGATGATTTGGCCTAGGAGGCAAGTCTTCCAAGTCCTCCAAGAAAGGATTTGGAGAAGTGGGTGGTGTGGAAAATAACTCCAAAGGAATGAGAGTTGGAGACTTTGGTGGTGAGGGTGTTTTGGATGTTTGGATGGGTGCCGGTGGTGGTGAAGTTGGTGTTTTTGTGGGTGGTGGAGTGGTGATCACAATTGGTGATTGAGTAGGAGTAGCCAAAGTTAGGCTTGTATCATCTCGTATGGGGGATGAGATTGTGAGTGGAGAAGACTCGGATGAGGAGCTCAAGTTGACGAAGCAACAAGGCCTCACGCTAATTCTAGCGGTTTTCTTGCAAGGTTTAGGAGAGGATTTTGTCATTTTGACTTGTGTTTTTCTTTGCTAGATGATGGTAAGAATGAAGAAGGTGTGAAGATGATCATGGTAAAACCTCTCAATTTATAGAAGTGAAAAATTATGGAGAAATGTGTTTGATTTGATGTTAAACCATAGAAGGGATGAGGTTCCTAATGATTTGGAAGTGGGTTAAATGCTAGTCATATCACCCAAGTCAAGCCATACAAGAGAGATGGAGTGAAGAAGCAAAGATTTGCAATAAATGTGTTCTAATGAGTGGAAGTTCCTAACAATCAGATTACCCACGGATTTCAAGGTACCAAAATTTTGGTTCCTTCCTTTATGCCAAAGGGCTCATTGGGTGAATTTTTCAAATTTTGAATTTTGGTGGGAAGTGGATTTTTATATGCCTAAGTGTATTATACTAGTTCTAATAAGTGTACAAACTAGTTAAGATTGACCTACAAGCAATATATGGTAATTTGGAATGACGAAAGAACCGAAATTCAGAAAGTTACCTGGAGGATCCACGACACCAAAATTTTACACGGACGGACCCCTAAAAAGGGTGTCGTCTGGTCCGCCTGTACAGGTACGGCGGTACCATTTCTTATAACAGACGGAACCAAAACGTTGGTGCCGTCTGATCCGTACAGAGCAGAAAAGTTCACAGAGTACATTTTAAAGTGTCGGGGACATTTCCGAAACCTGAAATTTTTCTCAAAACATGTGACATTAAACATTTCTAGTTAGGAAAAGTAAATAACACATGTACAAACATAATGGAGCATAGATTTTGAGCAAGGCCAAGTGATTTTCACATTATAGTGAAAATGGGTAAAATTTGATAGCATACTTGTGCTATCTCCCTGCATAAGATTGTTAGCATACATCATTGTTTCGAGTTATATTATCATCCTACAAGATAAAAACAACCAAATTGTATCAAACATTAGAGATAATGTATTGTTCCAAACGCCCTTAAAACGATTCTCACTTATCCAACTTCTTGTAGATCTTGGTCATCATTCTACCAAGGCACTTGAACATCCCCTTGGTTTGCTTGAACTCACGATTCATTCTCAATCTCGGAAGAGATGCATAATACTCATGAGGTGGAAGGCGAGAGTTTGGAAGACCATCATCGGAGCTATTTGATGATGATGATGATGGAGTTGGAGGTTTTGCTCTCTTGCCTTTTGTCTTAGCAACTCGTGCATCACTCAAAGGTACAAAGATGTGAGGGATGAGCTCATAGTGAAGGTGCATCCCTTTTGGGCTTGGTGGAATTGGTGCAAAGGCTCTATAGAGACGGGTGAGAAGCATCCTGTATGGGAGAGCAACCGATCCTTGTGTTGGAATATCAATCATTCTCCTAGTAATGTAGTAGGCTAAATTGAATGGTTGATGGGTGGACAAGTTGCAGAGCATATGGCAAAGACAAGAATTGATGTGATCCCTATTTCCTATGGTGCTAATGACGTTGGCTCTAAGTAGTTCTTCCCATTTCCTAAATTCGGGCTTAAGTTCATTTAGCTCCATTCCATATGGATCTCGGTTCACTTCTTTTCCTTTTCGGGTGACTCGGGTTGTATCTCCCCTTGGGATAAAAAGGTGCTCACGGATGACATCCTTATTTGCTAGAGGTGTTTGGTATGGAGGAGAGCGGTCATTGATTGCATCAAGAATGGTGAATGACCACTTATCCGAGTAGACACATGTCCCTCGGTTGGGAATTCCTAGCAATTGAGCAAAGTTGGTTAAGGTGATGGTGTAGTCGTTTTGATTGATTTTAAACATAAGACAAAACTCATCATCATCTTCATCACTAAAGCCGGTCACACTAGCATAGAACTCTAACACAAACCTAGGACAATTGGTTCATCGATGTCAAGAAGACAATCGAATTGAATGGCGGCTAGTTCTTCACGGAGATTGGTATTTTCAATGAAAGATGGGTGAATGGTTCTACCCTCATGGAAATACCTTGATTCTAGACTCTTAAAGATTTCTACTTGTTCCTTGGAAAGTCCTTTGGTTTTGTGATGTTTGGGAATGTAGCCAAGGGTGTCCTTGTGATCATAGAATCTCATGGCTACCATGGTTATTCCTAGGAGCAAGAATTAATATGTTAAAATGAGAATAAACTTTAACGTTTTGGTTCTAGTGTGTGCCTATATGAAAACGATTTGGAGTTGCGGTTATCTCGACTCATTTTATGCATAAAATGGTTTTAGTGGAGTGTTTGGCAAATACCATGAGATAACCCAAATGCTCCTAATTCAATGTGGCTTCATTTGAATATACCCGGGAATGCATATTAGTTATGCAATACCTTTAGTATTCAAGAGCATGCAAGTGATGAAAGTCTAACGTTTCTATTTGTATTAACAATGAAAAATTGTTTTCCTACAAGTGAGAAGCTTTTCAAAAATTTTGACATGGGGTGTTTGGTTATTTGAATAAGGCCTTATAGTCATTATCTATTGATTAGTGGGAAGCATGATTTGTTTATGCAATATGATAATGTAGTACCTAATTTCAATGACTAGTTATGCAATTTGCCAATTGAATTCATATTTAGTACAAAAGCATACATAAGCCCCATGTAATGATTTGTAATGATTTTGTGCACAAATAAGAATCCTAGACTCGTAATTAAGAGATAAAATGTAGTTAGAATACTTACAATGATGTTATCTCCAAGTGATTAGTGAGTGGGAAGGTGTCAATAATGAGCTTGGTTTAATGTTTACACGTTTTGGTAAAGTGGGTTTTGAGGAAGAAGATGTTTTGTAGGTAGCATTTTTGCTTCAGAGATACCACGGACCGACGGTACCAAATTTTGGTTCCGTCCGTGTTGTCGTTTGGTGCCGTGGCTACAGTAGCAGATACAAAACAAAATTGTTTTGTTTTGACTATTCTAATGTTTTGGGCTATGTTTATCCTACATGTTTGGTTCCATTAACCCTAAACCAAGTCTAAGAAGATTAAAAGGTTCTCGTTTAAGAGGCTTAGTTAAGATGTCGGCAATGTTGTCTTCGGAGGATACTTTCTCGATTGAGATGTTTCCTTTTTGAACATTGTCGCGAAGAAAGTGATGACGGATTTCAATATGCTTTGTACGAGCATGTTGAACGGGATTCTTGTTGAGATCGATGGCTCCTTTGTTGTCGCAAAGTATAACAATATCGTTGAGATGAATTCGTAATCACGAGAGCTTGCTTCATCCAAAGAGCTTGTTGACATGCTTTTCCGGCCGAGACGCACTCGGCTTCAAGAGTTGAGATGGCTAAAGCCGCTTGCTTTTTTGCAAACCATGAGGTGAGACAATGTCCAACAAAAGTGCAAATACCACTTGTACTTTTTCTATCGACATAGTCACCGGCATGATCCGAGTCGGCATACACTATGGTTTCTACACCCGTTCCTTTGGGATACCATAATCCTAAACACGTTGTTCCCTTAATGTATCTAAAATCCTTTTAAGGCTTCTAAGTGTGATGCCTTTGGGTTTTCTTGAAAGCGAGACATAGACAAACACTAAACATAATGTCGGGTCTACTAGCCGTAAGATAGAGTAGGCTACCAATCATTCCTCTATATTTAGTGTTATCTACGGATTCACCTTCCTCGTCCTTGGTGAGTTTAGTGTCCGAGGACATGGGTGTCTTAGTTGGTTTGGAATCTTCAAGACCAAATTTCTTAAGCATGTCTTTTATATATTTAGATTGGTTAAAAATATGCCATCTTCTAGTTGTTTAATTTGGAGTCCTAGAAAGAAATTTAATTCACCCATCATACTCATTTCAAACTCGTCGTGCATGATTTTAGAGAAATCATCACATAGCTCTTGACAAGTTGATCCGAATATGATGTCATCAACGATATTTGAACAATGATAATATGTGACTCCTTTTTCTTGGTAAAAGAGTATTATCTACTAATCCCATAGTGTATTTGTTATCAATAAGAAAAGTCTTAAGTCGGTCGTACCAAGCTTTTGGTGCTTGCTTAAGACCGTATAATGCTTTCTTGAGTTTGAAGACATGATGTGGTTTCTCAAAGTCGGTAAAACCGGAGGTTGAGCAACATACACTTCTTCGTTAATAAACCCATTAAGAAATGCACTTTTAACATCCATTTGAAATAATTTAAAGTCATAAGCACATGCATAAGCAAGTAATATTCTAATAGATTCGAGTCTAGCTACCGTGCATAAGTTTCATCATAATCAATCCTTCTTGTTGATTATAACCTTGTGCAACAAGCCTAGCTTTGTTTCTAGATACTACACCATTTTCATCCATTTTATTTCAAAACCCATTTCGCTCCAATTATAGTTTGATCTTTGGGTTTTGGAACTAATTTCAAACATCATTTCTAACGAATTGGTTTAACTCTTCTTGCATGGCAATTACCCATGATTCATCTTTTATTGCTTCATTTATGTTTTTCGGTTCAATGGTGGATACAAAACAAAAATAATTACTTTGATTTTGGGCTTGTGACCTTAAGGTTCTTTGATTAAGTTGTCCTATGACCTTTCTAAAGGATGACTTTTAGATTCTTTGATGTTTACAATCTCTTTATTTAATGGTTCATCTTCCTTGTTATTATTAATTATTTCTTGACTTTCTATCATTTGACTTTCAACTAAGTCATCATCTACCAAAGGTGATGTCTTAGAGGGAGGTGGACTTTCGTCGAATGTTATGTTCAACGATTCCTCGACTATCATTGTTTCTTTGTTTAGGACAATGTAAGCTTTACTAGTTTGAGAATAACCAAGAAATACACCTTCATAAGACTTTGGGTCAAACTTGGTGAGATAATCTTTAGTATTAAGAATGAAGCATTTACATCCAAAAACTCTAAAATATCCTAAAGTTGGCTTTTTACCTTTATAAAGCTCATATGGTGTTTTGTTTAGGAAAGGACGGATTAAGACTCTATTTAAAATATATGTAGAAGTGTCAACTGCGTTACACCAAAACTTTTGAGGAATGTTTTGTTCATTAAGCATTGTTCTACTCATTTCTTGAATTGTTCTATTTTACGCTCTACTACTCCATTTGATTGAGGTGTTCGTGGAGCCGAAAAGTTATGTGTTATACCATTTGTATCACAAAAGTTTCCAAATTGAGTTTCGTTGTCAAATTCACGACCATGATCCGCTCGGATCGACACAATTTTAACGCCTAGTTGATTTTGAATTTTCTTGCTAAGAATTTCAAATTTATCAAAAGCTTCATTTTAGTTTTCAAAACAACGTCCAAGTAAACCTTGAGTAATCATCTACTATGACCAAAGTGTATAAGTTGCCTCCGTAGTTTATAGCGGATGGACCAAACAAGTCCATATGCAATAATTCTAGACACTTAGATGTGGACACCATATTTTTAGATTTATGACTACTATGGGTTTGTTTACCAATTTTGCAAGCGCCGCAAAAGTGTTGGTCATATTTTAGTTTTGGTAAATTCCTAACTAGCTCTTTTGAAGATAGGTTTTGTATAAGTCTCATATTAGCGTGACCTAAGCGCCTATGCCAAAGAGATGAGCTATCATCTAACGTTGTTAGGCAAAGTTTGTCATTAGATGTTTTATCTATTTTCATGACGATATGTTATTTTTCCTAACTCCTTTAGCTATGGTGATACCATCTTTTAGTATTTTACTACCATTTTCATCAAATAGTACTTTATACTTTTTATCACATAATTGGCTAATACTAAGTAGATTAAATCCTAACCTATCTACATGAGCAACATTTTCAATAGTTAGGAGTTATGAGCGATCGTACCTTTGCCAATGATTTTGCTTTTGAGATTGCTACCAAAAGTGACATTACCTCCGCCATACTCTTGGTATGATGAGAAGAGACTTTGTTGCCCGTCATGTGCCGTGAGCATCCACTATCTTTTATCCATTCATCGTGTTCCAATCCAACTTTCAAGCATACCTAAGAAGCAAATAACTCAAGCATTTGGTCCCCAATATCTCATGGGTCCGTTTGGGTTAAACATACCATTTATTTGATTCATGTATGGAAACGATGGGTAAGAGTTCCATGACATGTAACTGGAGTTTGATATGGTCTAGGAAAGTTTTGATTCCAACCGTTGTGTTGGTAGTTGGGTTGTACGTTGTGGTTGCTCTTAGGAAAGGGCGTTTGGCAAAAGGTGTTTTATATCGTTGTTGAGTAGTTTTGATCTAAATTCATTTTAGCAAGTCCTACTCCCGATGTAACAATTGGTTTTAGTTTAACACTATCCTTGGTTTTCTTTGTTACTTTGACAAATTCATTACGGTCCAGATTACAAACGTTTCGTCTCGTCAAGTACCCACGGCACCATTTTGTTCAACGGACGGAACCCTTATTTTGGGTCCGTCTCGTCCGTGTTGCATCGCAGCAGCTTTGATGATTGTTCGTCCTTTTCGCCGCTTTTGTTTTGACTCTTTGGAATTAATACCTCATTAAATCCTATCCCATTCATGTCTCCCGGTGTTTTATGGATTTTAAGTATTTCATCGGCAAGAGCGATGTTTTGTTAAACCTTTAAATTTAGAATTATGTTCGATTAGAACATCTTGTGTGAGCTTTAGTTTTTCTATTTCAAGATTAAGCTCTTGACATGATTTACAACCATCGCCATTTGCTTTTCCCTTTTCTAGTCGTTTTGCTTTTTCTTTTAACTCATAGACTTCATTTTCCAAAATTCCTTTTGGTTTTTAAAATTTATTTTTAGTTATGATTTTAGACTTAGCTCACACAATTGATTGTATTGTTTTTGCAAAGTGTCATCATCAATAGAAGAATAAGAAGAGTCGGAATGTACCTCGCTTGACTCATGTGCCATTAGAGCGATCTCTTCCTTGCTTGACTCTTCATCATCTTCACTATCACTCCAAGCACCACTTACAAAAGCTCGTTGAGTTTTGCTTTTAGGTGGCTTGGGACATTCTCCTATGAGATGACTTGCATCACCACATCTAAAACACTTTCTTTCACCTTTACCCTTTTGTCATCCCGATCTTTTCGAATGGCTTCTTTTCTTCTCGAGGTTGTCTTACAAACTTTCCTCTTCTTCTAAAGAACTTCTTAAAGTCTCTAACGGCCATGGCATACTCCTCATCTTCACTACCGAGCAAGATTCGTCATCATCACTTGATTCCGCCTTTGCTTTTAGAGCAACGGATTTAATCTTTTCCTTCTTCCTTTGATGATCTCCGAATCTTTCTCCATCACCATTTCGTGTACTTTGAGGTTACCGATTAGCTCGCCTAGTGACATTTTGAGAGATCTTTGATTCTTCAATAGCGGTCACTTTAGCTCTCCATTTCGGATGGAGTGCTCTAAGAAATTTCCGACAAAGTTCTTACTACGAAAAGATTCATCAAGTGCTTTAAGTGATGTAATAATAGTATTAAAGCGAGCAAAGCCACAATCAATGGTTTCATCTTCATGGATAACAAATTGTTCATATTGTTGAACAAGAAGATCAATTTTGTTATCCTTGACTTGTGAATTACCTTGATGTGTAACAATCAAAGATTCCCAAATATCTTTGGCGGTTTCACACATAAAAATTCTTTCATATTCTT
Organism: Chrysanthemum lavandulifolium; assembly: GCA_022545495.1. Classification (NCBI taxonomy): domain Eukaryota; kingdom Viridiplantae; phylum Streptophyta; class Magnoliopsida; order Asterales; family Asteraceae; genus Chrysanthemum; species Chrysanthemum lavandulifolium. The sequence goes on from CM040242.1 coordinate 69,971,499, forward strand.
TTCTAGGCAAAGCATTATAAAGCATCATTTTAGCTTCATTATTTTTAGCAATTAATTTCTTTTGTTCATCAACAGAAATATCCTTTGTTGTAGAACTAAAATCCCCTTTAACAATAACAAACCAAAGATCTATATCTTTTGATTTTACATATGTTTCAAAACGTTTTTCCAATAGATAAATCCATTGGTTTCAAAGAGTGGTGGTCTTTGCATAGATTGCCCTTCTTTAAAGTTTTCAGAATCCATGGATCGTTTCAAGTTTATAAAATACAAATTATTTTAGAAATTCTTGAGCAACGAGGCTCTGGTACCAATTGTAGAAAACTAGAAGGGGGTTGAATAGTTTACCACTTAAAAACTTTGTTTTGAAACTTATTGAAAGATCAATTGATATTGATCTTTGATATGTTGATGAAATATGTAAGCAATATGTAAAGAGTAAATAAGGAAAGAAATGATCAAACCACAACAAGTTGTTTATAGTGGTTCGGTCTACAAGGACTCTTTCTCCTTGCCCTACTCCACTCCCCGAGTCTCACACTCGAGAGTTTAACTTCACTAGTCAACAAGCTCCTTTCACCGGTGGAGAAACCTTTACACTTCGCTTACACTATTTCCGACACTAAGCTAAATGTCGAGTTCTTTCCAAGGGTACAACCACTCCCACACACAATGTATTTTGAGGACTAAAATACTAACCACTCACACTCACAAGATTATGATAGTTTAGTACAACAATGAAGTATGAATCAACACAAGATCATACAACACTAAACAAACAAGACTTCCAACTTCTCGTTGAAGCTTGAATGTGACTTGATCTTCTTTGCTACAAAAGAGATCACTAATATGATATGAAACTGAGTTAGAAAGGTTAGAGAGAAGATATGTATGAGAGTATGATAGAAAGGGATGAAAACTACTTGGTTTGGCTTTGCTATTTATAGCCAAAACCATCGCCAGCACCACGGATGGCGGACCCTTGAAAGGGTTCCGTCTGTTATACATTTTGGTGTCGCCGGGTCCGACAAAGAAGATATCAAGATCTTGCCAAAGTCAACCATATCTATGCAAGATTGTGTAAGATATGAAGAGTACAAATCTACACAAAATATCTAATGAAATCTTTCAATGATTTCCATGATGCATCACATGATGTCATGTGTTGTTTTTCTATTTTAGAAATATGCAAATACATAAGTAATGTTTAGTTTTTAAGAAACTAAAGCATTCTAAAAACTACTATCATACATTATGCTTAGACTCATATTAAGATATGATTAGTCACAATGTAAATGCTTAAATGATGAAGATATTGTTTGAAAAAACTTGTTTTAATATCTATTAAACTTGACAAGCTTTAAGCTTTATAAAATTAAATTTACTTTTGTCGTTAACAAAACTTAGGTAAAGATCAAAATATAAATAACGTTTAATGACGATATTTGTATTAACACCCAAAAACTCAAATAGAAATGATTTAAGGCAACAAATGATCAAATATGTACGGATTTAGAGGCTAAATAACCTATTAAAAACGTATAAAATCACACCTCATCAAATATCCTAGCACTTGGGATTTGTTTGTCCTCAAGCAAATATACTTTTACCCTAATCAATTTACAAGCTCGGGGGCATTTATCATTGGGTTAAAGATAATTTACAACATAACTCGTTCTACAATAGTCATAACAAGTATGAAAATTATATAATATTACCTCACATAAAGTGTTATTCTCTCGTCTCTCGGGTGTTAAGTGATATAACATTATAGAAATGGACAAATAAACACTCTCGACCTATCATAGCACATAAAGTACCATAGCTTTGTTAATACAAATATCATCCAACAAACGTTATTTATATTTTTACGAACTTTGCTATATTTTGTTAACGACAATTATAAAATTTATTTTAGCAAAACATAAATGTAGTTAAGTCCTTTGTATATATAGTTACAAGTCTTTTTTAAACAACATCATTTAATTAGCTACAACATTCAAACTACAAGTTTACTTTGTATAACATTTTAATCAAAATAAAAGTGTATTTTTGTTAGGAATTAGAAAATTCCATAGTGAAGAGTCGGTCACCCCAAATATTATCTAGCATAAGTTAGCTCGTATACATATTGTTATTTACGTTGTTTAGTAGTTTATTAGTTAGTTTGTAGCGTAGAATAGTTTAGTGTAACACCGTGGAGGAAGGACGGATCTTTACCCACGGTATGCCTGATCCACAGGCCGATAGGAGGTCGTGTAAGTTGTAACTATAAATACCCCTTCCATTCATGGAAGGGGTGGTGCTTCATTCAATCTAACCTTTTACATTTACAAAGCAAGTCTCTAGCTTGAACACCCTCTCTATCTTTCTCTCTCTAAATATGGCAAACATGTATTTTGATCATCCAAGACCACCCGAATCATCAACACAATAAATATATCGATCCTACAATTGGCATCAGAGCCACGTTATGTTGTTTTGATGATTCGTTTGGTTTTATATGCGGTTTGCTCGACTTTTGGTATGGTTTGTATAGTGGTCGTGGCTGTTTTTGTACTAATTTTTTATTGGAAAACGTTTTTTTTTAGAAGTATTGTGGTAAAACTGTTTTGTATAAGTTTTTGTATCCAATATTGGTCAAAACGTCATATGCTTTCTACTGGTTCAATGTGTCTTGTGTTAATGTTAGTTGGTCAAAATGTCATAAGTTTTGGTTCAATATTGGTTCAATCATCATGTGTTTTTTTCTGTACCAAATACTTAGAATGTCAAATGGTCATGTTGAGTGAAACAAAGTGGTCATATGGTCAGATTTACGTGGTCAAAATGATGCATTCTTATGCAGTTTTTCTGGGTAACGTTGAAGCTGAACAGTTTTATGCTCGGAAAACTCTTGATTTTGCTAGCGACTTGTCACTCTGTCCAGATACTTTGAATCATCTTGGCGAATTGTATTTACAAGTGCAGCGACTTGTCATTAAGTTAGCGACCTGGACTCATTTAGCGAGTTATTGTTTTGACTTTTGAGTCAAAAAGTCTTAGCAACCTGTTTGTTAAGAAGATAGCGACTTGTTTCAGGCAAAAAGGTAGCGACTTGTTTTGAAAATGTTTAGCGAGTTGTGTGAACAAAACTGCTAGCGACTTAACTCATATTATGGTAGCAACTTGACTCCATCTAGTGACTTGACAGTTTTGGCTAGCGACTTGACTGCATTTACCAACTTGTAACAGAACTGAAGAAGATGAAGAATGACAAATTGACATACACAACCACATACCATATACGATCTACATCAACCTCAGGATTAAAACAACCATCATCAGTCCACAATGCATCAAACCTTAATCACATCCATCAACATATCCATTATTAATTCATCACAGTTCCATTTCTTGTCTATCATGTCTACATCTATCAAGACTCATCTGTCTACTTCTCATACTAGACTCAAACTCATGAAGTAATTAGATCTCAGCCATTTTTTCGTTGATAACACATAAATATCAAGACCTTTTAGGTCAAATCACACGAATACAAATGGTTAACATCATTGATCTAATTGTTAGTTATAATCTTCGAATTTAAAGAAGCGATGTTAACTATTAAGTCAAATCATTTCTTTTATTTCATTCGGTTAAGACTCAAACTAATCTGTTCTCAGACCATCTCCTTTTGTCTAAATGCTTTATCACATCAAGACTCGAGGTTTATTTAACGGAAAAATTTTAAAGATCCTTATCGGTATTTTACGAATCAAAAGACAAGAGTGATAACATAACTTGTTATCTTCTTGTCTTAACATCGATCCAGTCAATCAAAAACGATAAGACAACTAATCATAGTAATACCTCATTTGATAGATCTTGTATCCGTCACAATACACTCTAACCATCCCTGTGGTGAGCTCTATTCGATCAGATAAGAAGATGCATATGATATGTTGGAGGCGGACTAATATTTGATTAGGGTTTGGGTGGTGTGAGAAGGTTTTGGAAAGAGGCGGAGCAGTTGAGAATTATTAGGATCAAAAGTGATATTAGGGTGAGTTTTTATATCCGGTTCTTAGGGTTTGACAAATATTATAACTGGTTTCACTAATAATTTAGGTCTCGTGATTTCGGTGGGCTCTATCAATTTTTGTGTAAATGGGCCGAGAGATGGTTCTGAGTTGGGCGGATCCGTTACTTGATGGTTGGGCCGAGAGATGATCTGGTTACGCAAGTTTCATTTGATGCAAAATAGTGGGTACAAACTTTGAGTATATTTGGTATATAAGTGGTATCTTTGGTATTGCAACTTTCACAAAGATAAGCTGAGTGTTATCGAGATGATTTATATGGTCAAAGTGATTTGTTGAGTTATGAAATTTGTTGATAAAATATTTGATGATGTGAGATGTTGTGATAATGCGGTTTGATGATGAGATTGGTCGACGAGTTTTGTTTATGTGATATATCAAGACTATGATATTTAATGGTGATGAAATTTGAGTCATGCGATTTGATGATGTGTTCTGATTATTCAAAGAGACTTGATGCTGTGATTCTATGTATTATGCGGTTTATTACTGTGGTGTATACACTTTCACAGAAATTATTCTGTCACAGCATGAATTGAAGTTTGAACAAGGTTGACTACGGGGTTGTTTGTTCGGTATTTCATATTTGAATATGAAGTGATGTTTTCCGGGGGCGTTTACTTATTTCGTCTTCTTTCTTTCTACCCTTCCGCGAAGATGACTTGTTTGGGCATTTATAGAAGGTGATAAAGACTTGGCTATTAGTTACGTTTGTGATTCTTTCTTGCTTAACTCACAACGTAGCCATCACTTCGGTGTCTCACGCAGTTGAGGATACGTCAAGAGGTTTTGTACATTGGGTACACCGTTTCTTCTTCACAAGGATTAGTACAAGCTTAAGTAACAAATCTGGGGAATTTCACTTCATGATCAAGTTTGGCATATCGGGTTTACTTTTCCATGTTGTCACTGCAATAGCCGACAGAATGCGTGAATGATGTGTTTACCAAATTATTTATTTGATGATTGATGATATTGTTGATGAAGGATAATGAACCGTTGATGAACCGCTACATGTTCCCCTAAAACAGATATTCACTGAAACCAAAGTTGTCATAACACATTCAAGCTGACATTGTTTACGGTTTTGTTTTGATTTTGTAAAATCCCGAAAGAATCTATTTCTCGGTTTAAATCATAGACTTGTAAAATCCCATGACAATGGAAACATCCCAGTAATAGTAAAATGCATTTCGGATCTATCTTACGGTTTATTCTTGGTTTTGTAAAATCTCATGAAGAAACTATTTCTCGGTTTAAACCATAGAATTGTAAAATCCCGTAATGATGGAACCATCCTGGAGAAAGGAAAGTGTGTTTCGGGATCTTATTTGATGCTGGTGCTACGGTTTCTATTTCGAAGAAGGGATAAAAGGGTGTGCTTCATAATTTGGATGTGTGTTTGGATATTCGTCATGGCAGTTTGGTTCTTTCATGGTTTTACGGGGTGATGTGCTTTTAATCATGGTCGGGATGAAACCATTATCAAAGTTCATTTAAATGTCAAAGAAGGCTAGATTTGAGCTTTTAACCAGAAGATGTGACAACAGAGTTAATTCACTATTATTTATTTGAAGTTGAAGTGAAATATCACGGGCGAGTGTACTTAGTATCTGAAGGTATCGGGGATGGTTGGATGAAGATTCTTCAAGATCCTTGTTCGAGCTTATTATCAAAAAGACTTGGAAATCTAGTTATTTTTGGGAGTTTTTTTTCTTTTACCACGAGGGGAAATTGGGCTCGTATCACCACAAAATAACTATCACTTTAAGGAGTTACGTTGTAGTGCTCAGTGTCACATTCAATTGTGGATTTTCAAGAGGTAATGTACGTCTTATACTTGAGGGTTAGTTAGTTGAAGAGTATAGAGTACATAGAGAGTACTTAGAGATGCTAATGGAAATCGGCACCGCTCTTTGTTTCATATGTGCAAGTTTAAGTCACGAGTTCGGTAGTTTACTTCGAGTCAAATTCATTATATTGGGTTTTCTATCACTATCACGAAAAAGAGCCTACGAATGATAATGGGATGATTACATGTTTTGCTAAGAGAGCGAGAAAGAGAGATTATGATGTATGAACACAACAGTTCATGCCTCGTACTCTAAAGAAAAGAAATGTATGCGTTTCATGCATTATCTTCAAAGAAGAGAAATCTTCTAATGACGTATGAACACATCAGTTCATGCCTCGTTCTCTAAAGAAAAGAAAAGTGTACGTGTCAGTGCGCTTTATCTTCTAAAGAAGAGAAATCTTCTTATGACGTTTGAACACAACAGTTCAAGCCTCGTTCCTCTAAAGAAAAGAAAAGTGTACGTGTCAGTGCGCTTTATCTTCTGAAGAAGAGAAATCTTCTTATTAATGACCATTCTCATCAACATGCTTCATACTTTTTCCATGCGCTTCATTTATCAAGTGAACCGGGCTACCATTGATTGTTTTCTTATTCCACTTGCTCAACTATAATGACGATGGCGACATCATGTGCTAATTTTTCGGGGGAGAAGTGTGAATAGAATACTTTGGATGATTTCACTTATTTAGTCAAGAATGGCATCTCCGTATGCAATTCTTGAGGGAGAAAAGTGTGAATTTTTGCATTGTTGATTGATATTTGAGAATATAAATGGTCATACGGCTCTAAACTCATGTAAGAACCGAGCTTCTTCTTATCGGGTCATCTTCACATGGAGTTTTTCTCGTCTAAGAGCCGTTGGTTGACATCTTCACCGGATTGATGAGTTTATCGACAAAGTGCTTCCGGTTAATGCTTCACGATACATCAACATGATGATTCCGAACAATCTCTGTTCTTGTTTGATGTGATTGGTAGTTTGGTGTTACCATCTTGTGTGTTCGTTCGGCACGATTGTCGATTTCCTTGATGAACATCTTTACGTTCTTGTTTGATTGGGAGGATTTTAGTTAAGGGGATTTGCAAGATGTAAGTTAATTGGGATGCTTTTGGTGGGATGCTTTTGGTGGGAGTTGAAGATGTTAACTATCTATTCCACAACCGCACAATCTTGAAGAAGGTCGAGTCTGATGCGTTTCTACATTTTCTCGCTACATGTTAGAAGACTAAAGACGAGTTGCATTTAACGATCTAAAGACTTCTTCTTAACTGGCATTTATCAAATGCATTGTCGGTTTAGGGAGAGCACTAATTGGGAGAGAGTTATAAGTCGATTCAATCCCAATTAGACTTGCTCATATTCTTTAGCGATGACTCCTCGAGACGTTGATATTGACTAGTGTAATATTGCAGTTGCACTATTGAATAATAATCCGCTCTTTGGTATTCCTTTGCCAAATCTTCACGGATTATTGTTCATGAAAAATGATCTGCTCTTTGGTATTCCTTTACCAAATCTTTACGGATTATTATGCACTCTGTAAATCAACCACATGAACATTAAGGAAAATGACTACCTTATCCGCTTGAAGACATTATTGGTGAATCTTCCAGATCAGTCTCTATATGTATATCTTTAGGAAGATGGAATTGATGTTAAGGAATCATTTGTTCCGGTTCATTAAGTGGGTCAATGTACATCCGGTTGTACATTTATTCACGTGTTGGACATTTGACACAAGTTGATTACTTCGGAGTTAATCATTTATCACTTATTTGAGATTGAAGTTGGCTTTCCCAAAGGCGTGTTCTTATTTGATAACTTGCTCGTGCTTAAGAATTTGAGTTAAAGACTTGGTTTATCTAGTTACCGGTGAATGAGGTTGATGGTTGAAGACCGTTAACTATCACTATTAGGAGTTACTTTGTTTCACTCGATGTCACACGCATATGACGGTGTGGATAATCGCAAGAGGTGTTAATGTCTCATACTTTGTTTGGGTAGTGAGTACTTAGAGTTTTGCTTGAAGCATAAATTCTCAACACCGTTCTTCCATCATTAGGTGCAAGCTTAAGATACAAATGTGGGAAGTTGACTTGATTTCAAGTATGGTATATCGGGTTTTCTTCTTGATGGTCACTTCAAATTGTCTACATAAGGGTTGATAAAAATAGTCGAGAGAGTCTTGACAAGTTGATTCTCACAAGATTTCAAGTGTTCTTCTCAACAAATTTCTAGTATACGGGCTTATAATGATTTGATGACTCAAGTGTCAAAACCAGCAAGGGGAAGGAGACAAGCATCTAAAGCGAGTAAACTTGATGAACTTAATTCTTCTAAGTGATTGAAGATATCCGGGAAGACAAATGTTATTACCAGAGAAACTCAAAGTTTGACTCATGGCGAGTAAACTTGATGAACTTAATACTTCTAAGTGATTGAAATTATCCCGGGAAAACAAATGTCATTACCGCAGAGAAACTCAAGGTTTGACTCATGGCTTTTAGTGTTTATTCCAACTATGTAGGGGAAGAGATGTTAGAGAAAGTTTCTGAAGATAAAAGAGGTACACAAGTGTGTGGTGATTTCGATGGAATCACTATCATCAGGGGAGAGAGAATTGTGTACATTGGGGGCTCTCAGCTGTTTTCACTTGAGGGCTTAATCAGTGATTCAGAGATATAATCATTTATTCCGGAGTTGACATCCGTAGAGATTGTCATCCGCAGAGATAATCAGTGACCTGGCCTGCTTCTTCAATGTTATCAGTTATTTCTTCCTTGTGTAGTGGTATACTTCGGATACTTGAGCTTCATACACGATCATCAGGGAAGAAAAATGTGAACATGGGAGGTGTTTTCATTCCCTCATGATGTGTATTCGGAGAGCTCTTGGGTATTGGTGTACTACGGTTCTTGAAGCTTCATACACGATCATCCGAGAAGAAAATGTGAACATGGGAAGGTGTTTTCATTCCCTCATGTTGTGTATTTGGGAGAGTTCTTGAGCATTATACAAAGAGACCGACCGCATCAATTCAACTACTGGGGAATTGTTCTCTTGACACCTTTTGGAATGGATTGCCTGGACTTGATGGAAAAGGAATTTGAGAAGATTATTTAAGTGTGGGATGAAACGTTGTTGTTCTTCTATTGGATGATATAACCCCAAATGGAGATCCTCGATTATCGTTCTTAAATGGAGCAACGGATTTATGATAATGGTGTGCTTCCTTGTGCACCTGGCTAAAGCAAGCTTGAAATAGAGCTTCGAATCTGCTCAACATAAGGATTTTCGGTTTGGGGGGAAGCTGCCAAAGTCTCTCTTTCTCAAAGGCTCATGTTCAATCTTCTATTCTGGAGCCTCGGAAGCTTTGGTGGTGGAAGTTTAAGAGATGACGAATTCTATCTTCTACGACGTGCTGTTCGATATCCTTATCTCGGTACTCGTATCATCATCTTCTTAAATTATATCATCTACTCTATCTTTGTATATATTTATCAGAAAAACAAAATACAAAAATATAAAACCAACAAAAAGAAAATAGAAAAATATAAAACCTTCAAAACCCATAAAAATCGGAAAATTTGAAAAGACCAAAATATTGTTTTTCTAAGACATGTCTTCGGTATCGATAACATCTACGGTCTTAGAAATGTCATTCAATAATGGCACAGGACTTTAGATGAAGTTCGAGCAGGAGGTGTAAATATTTCTTTCTAAACATGTCACAAAATATGGCTTACAGTTATTTCAGACTGTAACCCGGGCTTCAAAATAAAAATGGCTTGCTATTATTTCTGATAGCAACCCGCTCTTAAAGAAAGGAAAGTGCTACGCTAAACAATTTTCAAATATTTCGTGCACTTATCCTAAAACAATTTGAGGAAAGTATGTCGAAGGACTGCTGTTCCTACACAAATGTTTTTCCGTCTAAAATTCTTCAGAAAAATATTTGGTGTTTTCTAAATTGGTGGAAAATGAGTTGCTTGTAAATCAATCAGTTTCAGAGTTTTCAGAAAAAAGTGAAAACTCAATCAATGACTTCAGCGCTTTTAAATTTTTCAGAAAAATAAGTCATTGATTGAGGGGGAGAGTGTTTTCAAATTTACATCATCTAACAGACTTTCTTAATTATCCTACGTGCTTAATTAAAATATATAATTGCCTATGTTGAAGGACTAGGTTTCTAGGATGTGATTGTTAGGATTAGATGATTATAGTTTGATGAACACATTATTCCCATGCCATATATGAATTGATTGTTATGTTGAATTGACTTTAATTAGTCGATTGCTGTTATGGGTGATGTCGACCACCATATATCTGTATGTGTGTTCACTAACGTATGCAGGTATATTGGTTATAAGAATGTTCCCGATCCGGATCCCACAATTGAAGATGATTGGATGCCGAAAGGAAAGGGTAACTTTATCTTGGGTTGACAAATGAAGAAACGGAGCTTAATTGGACTTCTATGGAGAGTTGGCATGGAAAAATGCAACGTAAGAGGTCTCACTGCATCAGCAGATGGTTTTCTTCTAAGTGATTGAAGAAACGGAGCTTAATTTGACCTCAGTTGGCATTAAAATGCAACGTAAATAAGTCTCACTGCATCTTCAGACGGTTTTCTTCCAGCTCTACAACAACAACAGAAGCTTCTCAACCACCTAACGTATCTTGTGCAGGAAAAAGTAGTAGATGATACCATTTTTCTAAAACTTTGGAAAATATTGTTTTTGAAAATGGAAAAATGTTGTTTTGAAAATAAATCTGATTCAAAGTTTTGAAATCAACCGGACTTTATTTTTTCAAATCTTAAGTGACTTCAAATAAAATATTTTCAAACGATATTTCTTCACAAAAGTCCGGTTTGTACAAAATAAGTGGTGATCTAAAGATTTAATGTTATGACATGGTATGATTTTTTCTTTAGAATCAAGATCTGTCAAAATGAAATTTTTTCTGTTCTTGTTTGATTGTGAAATTGTTTTATTTTACTAAAAGATCTCTTAAAACAATCATACCTGACACTAACAATCTTTAATGTCTTAAACTGTTCCTTATCCATCATTTTTCAAAATTAAATCTTGCCACATCTTTCTCCTAAAACTTTTAAATGATTTATATCTTTTGGGATCACAAATCTCAAAAGGTTTGAAATTTTTGATCGGGGGAGAGATCGTGATTTAGATCTCAAATCAGGTTTTTGTTTTTTAGCACTCCTGACTCCATGTGCCAAACGATTTCAACATATACAATGCACATGTTGAGGAGGAGCATTTAACCATAAACCAGAAGAGCTTTTAAATCAGGCACATATTCTCCCATGTTTTATAAACCTTATTAAATCACTTGGGATCCAAAATCTCAAAGGGTTTGATATTTTTGATCGGGGGAGAATTTGTGATTTAATAATGAAATTTGATAATGTGCATGCTGCTCTCTCATATGTGCTAAACGCTTTCGAATCTCGTGTTTGTGGATGTGCTTCAAAAGAACTCTTGCCTCTATGTGTTAAAATGATTTCTCTTATCCTATGCACATATTGAGGGGGGGAATTTACCAAAGAAAATCAAATGGCTTTTTTCTATGAAAATTGTGATAAAAGAAAATATTTCAAAGTCCTCTTGCCTCCATGTGCTAAACAATTTCTAAATCATATGCACATGTTGAGGGGGAGGTTTTCTAAATGATCAAAACTATTAAGGTACAAAATGCTTTGATCTCGTATCACAGGTACCTTGATTGTTTTTCCAAATGATTTCTCAATTGGTTTCAAGGAAGAAAGAACAATACCAAAAGACCGACCAATTTATTTTATGCATGGTGTTATAAAGATGGTTAGGTTAGGTATTCGTTCCCACGATCCGCTGAGAACCGGAGGATCTACCGAGGACAATCCACTAGATAGTGTAGAGTCCTTAGGTATATTGAAAAAGGAGAAAAATGAGAAATGGGAAGAGTGCGGATCGAGACGAGCTAGTACGAGAATAAACCCAACAAGGTTCTAGTAATGAAGTCTCTGTAAGCCTTGAAGGGGTTGAAGAATGAAAAGAAATGAATGAGAAAGGGTGAAAAGAAATAGCCTCCAATAATTCAACCTTAGGGCGCAGACACGGGTTCAATACATATGCTCTGGTGTTTACTAAGGTAACACCGGTATTGAAGACAAGACATCATGGACCAAAGTGATGCATCGCACTAAACTTCCCAAGCTACTCAAGTTCCTCTTAAAGGGCTTGTTTCATTCTCACGGGAACCAACATTATCTATCGACTTTCTCTTAGAGTTTGTTGATATTGAAGAAGGAGACCCTCTCCCTAGTCTCCGGCATAGGAACCAAATGTGCACTATTGAGTCTAGTGCCAAGAGATTATCCACAATATCTCATTAGGACACAAAGTTAATGAAGACTTGCTGTTTCACATAATGTGGAAAGTAAGTATATATTAAGAGTCCTACGCATTATCCTTGTGGTATTGCCAGAACATCCGAGTGATATGAAAATATTCACGATGAAGATGGAAATCCTTCAGAGCCAACATCATACAAGCTCTTGGTGGGTGACATGTGAGATCTTCTCGTAAGATCAAGCTTGTGACAAGCGGATAGAAGCGATGGGAAGATTCAATCTTGAATCAACCTTGGTCCGAGATTGGAATTGACGAATACTTTTGGAAAACCGTTCGATATGCAAATCTTCTTTTCTCTAGCACATCGAATGTGTATTCATGTTTTCAAACTCAAAAAGTATCTCTGATTGAAAAAATACTTTTGGAAAAACCGTTCGATGTGCGAATCTCTTCTTTTTGCTAGCACGTCGAATGTGTACTATTTCATATAGATAAAAAGTATTTTGATTGAAAATTTGATCTTTCTCATAAAACCTTCGTCGTATTGCA
>CM040242.1:69984441-70380155 GCA_022545495.1 Chrysanthemum lavandulifolium
TTGATTTGCTATGCAAGACCTATATAGATAAATACCGTTTCACACACCGATCCTACCGGATCTCCAATCATATCCCGCATCGAGGATTACCGAACCCCGCGACTTAGTCCAAAGACCGCCGTGGCAAAATCTAGAACAATTGCCAACCCCGGACTAGGTCGATGTAGAAGTCTATTCTTAGCTAGGCACGGTTAAACCTAGACTAAGGCAACAACTACCGCACATCTATCTACACAACAAGCATATAAGGAAATCCAAATAGTTTTAACGGTCCAAAAGCAGTAGTATGATTCTCACCCCAATATAGTTAAAACGAGATAAAAGTGGGGCTATGAAACTCACCTCAAGCAATCAACGCACAAATAAACACTAGCGTAAGATAACGGTATCACAAAGACAACAACTATCGACTTAAGACAACCTATTAATGTAGACCAACTTTAATACATATATATTCCTCAAAATCAACATTATCTACCCCAATATAGTCTATTTCTTTATTTCCAAAAACGTCTCGTTTCACCATTTAAACCTAGTGTTTGGTATTCCTCATGTGGGTGTATCGACTCAATATGATGCTATGAATGCACTCAAACAACCAATATATAACTCAATGCGACACAATGAGACCTCTAAACGATAAGCTCCATAGTCCAATAAGTTTCGAATAAATAGTAGACCTTATCGAATTCGTCAACTCGATAAACTCATTTATTTACCGTGTCGCTTATTATCCCATAAATCAATCGTATCCTAAAGAGTCATAAGGATAATTGATCCATTAATAGGGTTACCCAACGCACTAGTGGGCTCTTATTAGATTCGTCAACCTAATAAGTCCGCTACCCCGCGGATCAACACTATTAACGCTAAGTTATCCGTAACCCATGCACACAACGTAAGTAAATAAATACTTAAACTAGTATTAAATGTCTACAATTGACATTTATTGATAAACGCGTACTCGAAACATTAATTACTTATTTATTACAAAACATTTCCGATCTAGTCGTTAGTTTCCATTTAAAAATAGTAAATAACAAGATAAAACTTGTTATCGACATTTTTGGTACAAAATCCCATTTATTATTTACATTTCATAGTTTATTAGCACTTTCATGTATATATATATTTCGTCAAATTCCGATATTAATCTCATATCGTTATTCGTTTCGAGTACACAAGCACGAGTCATAACTTCTCGGCTTTTAATCAATCAATAGTCCAAATTATACTAAAGTCCATGTTACGGCCTTGTCGGAGTCAACTATTGACTAAAAAGTCAAAGTAACACCGACGTAGCTCAAAGTTGACAATATATATTTCAAGTTCAATGTAAAAGTCACAATATCGCAATTCAATCCCAAACCAACTCAAAACAAACTCGCCAACCAATCAATCAACCAAATGTACTCGAAACCAATGTTATGACCCTAATGGTCATGACACGGTCGCGGTTAAGACCACGTGAACCAAACAAGCTCTAGAAGCTTTTCGGCTTCACGCGTCTCATCCAAACCTCTACTACATTAACCAACAAGCTACCAAATCGACCCGACCCGGACCCGTGGCCCAAGTGGGTCACGTACGTAAGCCAAGGGCCACGTACGTGCCCTATGTGGCTCATACACCCTTCCAAACCAATCAAACATCACCCAAATCCATTCCACAACATCCAAATCCAATCATTCAAGCTTCAATCACTAACCAAACACAAAACCCATCATCTATCTTAACCAAAAATATGAAACTAGACCTAAAATGCATAAACCCATCAAATTGATACACCACACACTTACCAAACACTAATTACTTGTTTATTTAGACACTAATTAGACTTAATTTCATGTTTCACCCAAAAGCCCCAAATTTGGATATTAGCTCGAAACCCTAATAATCCATACGTGGGTTATTATTGCCCAAGAAAGCTCAAATCATGTTCCATTTACCTTAATCAAGCACCAATTGCAATATTAGATGAAAACCCTAAAAGTGCGAATCTTAATCTTTAAATTTGAGGGTGTTAATGAAGGTTTTAGTATGATTATTATATATGGATGGAAAGAGGATGAAAAGATCTACAAGATGGTGGTGGAGGTGTAGCACCACTCGCCGGAAAATGGCCGGATGTGGGCGACGGCTATGGTGGTTGTGGCTAGGGTTAGGGTTTGTTTTTGGGGAGAGAGAGAGTAGAGAGAGAAAGTAGTGTATGTAGGTGTTTTTAGTGAGAGAAATGAAAGTATCAAATGAGGGTGGTTGAGGCCTTATATACTATAGCAAGAGGGACTCAAAAATAAATAGAAGGGAGGGGAGGGGCGTCGGCCTAAGCAAAAGAGGAGGGGCCGTGGTTGCCATTTTCAGAAACGTCCTGTTTACCCATTTCGAGCTCATATTGTCCCCGAGTATCCCACCACGCTCATTTGACTTTCTAACATCGTTATTTACGTTTTTCACTAGTTTTGACTATTTATTTGTCAATTTTGAGTTACGGTCTAAAAGTTACAATAATTCTTGTTTTAGGCTTTTCTAGTGCCGAATCGAGTAGTGCCTACCAAATAGAGTTAAAACTCTTACGATAAGTCATTTAATAATGAAATAAACCATAAAAACCAATAGACGATATAAATCAAGTCATGGTTTATAAAAATAGTGATAAAGGCAAAAACTCGGTTTAGTTTAACGTAATGCGGTTACCTAAAATAGACTCCCTAAATTGCCAGTTGTCACAGCCTCCGACCTCGAAGAAACCCGTCCTGTGTTTCACCCAAGTTGCTTGATGTCATGAAAAGTTTGGATACTTCCTACGGAAAACGTCCTCACGTTCCTAAGTGAACTCCGGTCCATGTCGGGAGTTCCAACGAACTTTAATAATCGGAATACGGCTATTCTTCAGACTTTTGATCTCACGGTCCATAATCTCAATCGGTTCCTCAACAAAATGATTATTAAAGGGACCAATATATCGGGGATTGAGTTTTCCACGTTTCCCAAAACGAATCACTCCTTTCCAAGGAGAAACTTTCAACATAACACGATCTCCAACCTGAAAATTCTAACGGTTTACGTCTCTTATCGGCATAACTCTTTTGTCTATCACGAGCGGTTTGCAACCGATCACGAATCTGAACTATCTTCTCAGTGGTTTCTAGGACAAGTTCGGGACCTATAAGTTGACTCTCGCCAACTTCACCCAACAAACAGAGAACGACATTTTCGGCCATCGGTGCCTCAAAAGGGCAGCCTTAATGCTAGAGTGATAACTATTGTTGTAAGAGAATTCGCCAAAGGAGGTGTCTCCCACCTTTGCCGAATTCTATAACACATGCTCTAAGCATGTCCTCTAAAGTCCGAATGGTTCTCTCGCCTCGACCATCGGTGCATGGATGGTAGGCGAGACTATATCCAAATTGCTCCTAACGTCAGTTCAGAACGACTCCAAAAGTGAGATGTAAACGACTATCCCTATCGGAAATGATAGATATTGGTACTCCATGACGCGATACTATCTCCTTAAGATATAATCGAGCAAGCTTATCAAGACTATCGGTTTCACTAATAGCTAAGAAGTGACCGGACTTAGTTAAACGATCAATGATTACCCGATATAGCGCCATTGCCGCTAATCGTTCTCGATAATTTAGCGATAAAGTCCATGGTTATTCGCCCCATTTCCATTCCGGAGTTCAGGTTGAACTAAAAGTCCCGATGGTTTCGATGTTCGCCTTAACTTTAGGACAAGTCGTGCACCAACCGACATACCGAGCTATATCGGCTTTCATATTAGGCCACCAATAAAGTTTCTTAAGATCCCGATACATCTTATCGGCCCGGATGAATAGAGTATTTTGATTTATGCGACTCGTGCATAATCAACTCACGGATTCCGCCATAAAATGGTATCCACACATCTCGAAGCATAAGGTTCCGCTTTAACGCTTCAAGAAGCGTTTTCACTTTCTACCATTCCATGAAGATTCTCATAAGGACGGTTCTGTTCCATCAATGCCTCTACTTGGGCGGCTAAAATTTGAGATGGTAAGGGCGAAACAATGGTCATTCCTAAGGTTCTAACGAGTAGGGGTGGAATGTCCTCCTTACGACTAAGTGCATCAGCCACAACATTAGCCTTACCAGGATGATAACGAATCTCACAGTCATAATCACTAAGCAATTCCACCCAACGATGTTGTCTCATGTTCAGTTCCTTCTGATCTAAGATATGCTTCAAACTCTTATGATCGGTAAATACTACACACTTGGTTCCATACAGATAATGTCTCCAAATCCTAAGAGCAAACACTACAGACCTAACTCAAGGTCATGGGTGGTGTAGTTTTTCTCATCTTCTTAAGTTGTTGGGATGCATAAGCAATCACCTTCTCTCATTGCATCAAAACAACAACTAAGCCTTTATGCGAAGCGTCGAAGACACGACAAAGTCTTCGCCTTCGTGCAAAGCTAGGATGGGCGACTACACAACTTCTCCTTCAAGTTGGAATGATTCTTCTTCCTTTTCTCCCCATTCATACTTAACATCCTTGTGTGTTTGTTTGGTCGTGCTTAGATATCTTGGAAAATCCTCAATGAATCTCTTATAATAGCCTCGCTAACCCTAGAAACCGCTTGATTCGATGGGTTCTTAGAGCTGCCCATTCCTTAATGGCCTTAATCTTAGGCGGGTCAACATGAACACCTCGACTATCTATCACGTGACCTAAGAATTGCACGGACGGAATCCAAAATTCACACTCAAAGAATTTGGCATACGCCTTCTTTTCTCTCAAAGAATCCTAAATGAGCCTCAAATGCTCTTCGTGCTCCTCACTACTCTTAGAGTATATCAAGATGTCATCTATGAATACTATCACAAACTTATCCGGTGTATGGCTTACACACTCGATTCATGAGATCCATGAAAATTGTTGTGCGTTGGTCAAACCAAACGACATCACTTGGAATTCATAGTGTCCATAATCTAGTCCTAAACGCATCTTAGGATATCCTCCTCTCGAACTCTAAGTCGGTGATAACCGATCGTAAATCGATCTTAGAAAAGACACTAGCTCCTTGGAGTTGTGTAACATATTGGATTTCATAAACACACTAAACCACAAGATCAAATAGGCGTACAAGATGTTTTAGAGAGAGAAAGTTAGAGGTTGGGAACTTTAGTGAGAGAAAGAAAAATCTTATTATGAGCTCCAACTCTCTACCTTGGGAGGTAGAGAGTATTTATAGTTCTTACATAAGTTGCCACACACGGGTCGTGGATCGTGCATACAGTGGGTAAAGACCCGTCTGTCCTCCACGGTGTTACTTAACTAAATACTACTTAACAATAAATAACCTACGACTACGAGCTTTCTAATGATTACATATACTTGAGGTGACCGACACTTTAATAACCGGATTTACTAAATCCTAACAATCTCCCCCTAAGGGAGGTCACCTCAAAATCACCTCAAAAATACAATGAATACAAACAGATATTACATAAAGATTGTTCTTGCATTCTTGTTCTTGTTCTTTGCTCTGAAGCCCGTAGTCATTGATTCTTCATTGTTTCATGTTTGGATAATCCAAGTGGAGGTCTTTAACTGATCCACGTGATAATAAGTTTTGAGTCAGCAGTGAGATCATCATAAATATCTCGACTCTTCCATTGTGGTGTTGGTATTATGTGATAATGTGACTTTTGGACCGACATGCTCACATTCGATCATGATATATTCTCATCGAGGAGCGGAAGCTTTAGTTGATTCATGATATTAGCGATCGAAAGCGTAAGCATGGAGCGAAAATATCGTAGTCATTGATGCACTAATCATGATTTCTTTAAAAGTGAATGTGTTGAGTGAGCATGCGGCTATGGATTGATCGCTTCATTTCGATCACCGCAAACGCCGGGCATACCGCATACAACAATTAGCAATAAAGTGCACGAAAGTGTCTTTGATCACTTTCGTTGAATTGAGGTACACGCCCACGGTTCCCCATTGATCAATACAAGTATCGCCTGTGATCGTATAATTCGAAGAATTTCCTTGATGTGGTTTCACAATGCTCTAGCTGTTTTATACCGAGCATCTCAAAGAAGACAACACGGAGTGAGTGAACCAAATAATTGAGATTCACCGATTGATGAAAGAGATTTGAAAAACAATCGTACCGCTCAATAGAAATTGTTTTTGCAATACAACGAAGGTTTTAATGAAAATCAATTATCAATCATAAACACCTTTTATTTTGAAATAATATTACACGGTTGATGTGCTAAAGAAAATATTTTTAAGCACAATGACCGGTTTTTCAAAGGTATCCGTCAATCAATAACTCGAACGTGATTGATTCAAAGGATTGAATCGCCCATTATTTCTGCTCGCTTGTCACATGGTTGATCTATTGATAGATCTCACATGCCACCTACCAGAGCTTGTTTGATGTTGGCTCCGTAAGGCTTTCCATCTTCATTGTGAATATGTTAGCATATCACTCGGATGTTCCGCAATACCACAAGGATAATGCGTAGGACTCTAAAGATATAATCTCTCTTTCCACATTGTGTGAAACAGAGAGTCTTCATTGAAAGTGTCCTAAAGAGATTTAGAGATGATCTCGTGGCTCTAGACTCAATTGTGCATATTTGAATCCTATTTCGGAGACTAGGGAGAGGGTTTCCTTCTTCAATATCAACAAACTCTAAGAGAAAGTCGGTAGATACTGTCGGTTCCCCGTGAGAATGAAACAAGTCCTTTTAAGAGGAACTTGAGTGGCTTGGGAAGATGTAGTGCGGCAAGGCACACCGGGTCCATGACGCCTTGTCTTCAATACCGATGTTACCTTGGTAACCATCGAGTATATGAATTGAACCGGTTTTCGCCTAAGGTTGAATAATTGAGGGCTATTTATTTTCACCCTTTCTCATTCAATTGTTTTCATTCTTCAACCACTTGATGCTTACCAAGACTTCATGACTAGAACCTTGTTGGGTTTATTCCAAGACTAGCTCTATCTCATCCGCACTCTTCCCATATCTCACTTTTCTCCTTTTTTCATCATACCTAAGGACTTCTACACTATCTAGTGGATTGTCCTTGGGTAGATCCCTCTGCTCAGCGGATCATGGGAACAATACCTAACCTTACCATCCTTATATCACCATGCATAAAGTAACTTTGGTCGGTCTATTTGGTATTGTTCATCCGCCATTGGAACCAATTGAAAACCATTTGAAAATCAATTCGATACTTGTGATATATTATCAAAGCATTTTGTACTGAATTGTTTTTGATATTTTAGAAAAGAGCTCCCCTCAACATGTGCATCATATATTTGAAAACGTTTTGGCACACGGAGGCAAGAGGAAGAATTAACTTCTTTGATTACCATTTTCTAAAAGATATCAATATCACTTCCCTGATCAAATTAAGCAGATAAAGCATATTGGGGAAGGATGAGGTTTTCATAAATTTGCTCCCCCTCAATATGTGCCTCGAGGTTTGAAAGAGTTTTGCACATATTTAGAAGGAACCTGCACATAGAGACAAATCAATCACGATTCAATTCTTTGTGGTTTAAGATAGATGCTCCCCCTCAACATGTGCATGGAAAATTTGAAATCGTTTGGCACATGTGGGAAGGAGAGCTTGTACATCCTTATAAAACCATTTATCGAATTATCAGTTTAAATCCAATTTAAATCACAAATTCTCCCCCGATCACAATTTTTAAATCATTTGATATTTGTGATCTATGTAGATTTAAATTGATTTTGAAAGCTTTTAAGGAGAATTGTGACTTGATTATGAAAACGTTTTAACTGATAAGGATCAGATTTTGAGACTTTAAACTCCATTGATTAAACATGCATGATTATCTTTTAAAAACAATTGTATGACAAATAACCTTTTGATTTAATTGAAATCATTCTCCCCCTCAATCAATGACATAAGTTGTTGATTGAAAGATAGATATTTTGACAAATAAGTCCAGATGATTTACAACAAATTTTAGTCCAAGTTATTTTTCAAAGCTATTAGTTTTCATTAGATAGCAAATAGTTGTTTATAGAATCAGAGCATGAGATTTGAAACACAAGATAAAGCATGGCTCGGTTCTTTCTTTAAAAAGCGGGTTATTTCCTGAAATGACAATAAACCATTTTTTTTTCACTTTCTCCCAATTTTATTTTATTTTTTTTTATTTTTTTTTTATTATTATTTTTTTTTAACATTCGAAAAAATATCTAAAGTCCCGTGTCATTCTTTGAATGACAACACAAAAACCGTAGATATTATCGAATCAGGAAAAACATGACAAAAATGACAATATATTTTTTTTTTTAAATTTTCATGATTTTCTGATTTTTTTATGGATTTTTGAAAGTTTTATATTTTTCTATTTTGGTTTTTGAATAAATATATACAAGAGATAGATGAAGGAAGACCTTTTACTCCTCTTCTTCCTCTTGAAGACGTTTGAGTGTTTCTGGTTGTAGGCTCTTTAGGCCAAGGCGTGGAAGAATAAACTCAAACGTTCTCTAGGAAGAGCTTTGGTGAAGATGTCGCTAACCGGTATTCGGTCCTCACAAAGTATAGTTCCACCACACCTTTTTCAACTTGCTCCCGATGAAATGATGTCGAATGTCGATGTGCTTTGCTCTTGAGTGTTGTACGTTGTTGCATGAGAGAGCAATAGCACTTTTATTATCACAAGACAGAGGAATTTTGTTGAATTCAAAGCCATAGTCGATAATGAGATCGCATCCATAGGATTTGAGCACAACAAGATGACATGGCTATGTATTCAGCCTCTGTAGAGGAAATAGAAGTACTCATTTGCTTTTTGAAGACCACTCACAAGCTTATCACCCAAAACCGAGCACCTCCGCACGCATTTCGACGAGTATCTTGACACCGCATGATCAAGATCCGATATGTCGTTATACATACCGGTGTCCTTCGGTACCAAAGACCCATATTGATGGTTCTTGGAGATACCGAAGACCCGCTTAACCACTTCAAGGTGCTTTTGGTAGGCTTAGCTCGATATCTAGCACACATGCAAACAAATGAACAAAATGTCTGGTTCTCGGTCGTGAGGTACATCGTGATCCAATCATGCTACGATATTTTGTTTGGTCTACCATGATCCCTAAGTGGTCCTCATCCAGTTTAGTTCATAGGAGTGTCAACAGGGTCACAAGAATCAAATCCAAATTTCTTTAAAATCTCATTTGCATATTTAGATTGATTTATGAAAATGCCTCCGGGACTTTGTGAAATTTGTAATCCCAAGAAAAATGATATTTGTCCCATCATTGACATTTGAAATTTGGAACCCATTTCATTTGAAAATCGATCACATTCATTGGGGTCATTCGAGGCAAAGATAATATCATCAACATAAATTTGAACGTGAATTAAATGTTTGCCTCGACTTTCGGTGAACAATGTCGGATCAATCGCTTCCTTTGTCAATCCAAGAGATAGTAGAAACTTTGACAACAGATCATACCATGCCCTCGAGCTTGATTCAACCCGTAAAGAGCCTTCTTCAAGCGATAGACATGAGTAGGATGCTCGATTCACAAAACCTTCAAGTTGGTCGACGATACGACTTCTTTAAGATCTCCGTTAAGAAATGCCGCCTTTACATCCATCCGATAGACTACCATACTCTTACTAGCAGATTAGCCGTGAAGATTCGATTGCCTCGATCGAGCAGAATCGAGCAAATGATTCTTCAAAGTCAATACCTCCTCGACGGTATCCTTTAGCAACCAATCGAGCCTTGTTCTTTAAAACATCACCATGCTCATCAAGTTTCACTTTGAAGATCCACTTTAGAGCAATAATCATAGCACAACTGGAGTGTACTAATTCCATACATCTAGACGATCAAACTCATGAATTTCTTCTTGCATGGCATTGAACCAGCTGTCTTCATTCATGGCGGTTTTAACGTCTTTAGGTTCAATCTTGGAGAGTATGGAATTGAAAAAGCACCATAAGGCGTCAGTTGCAAGTTGTTTCCGAGTGGATACTGGACGAGAGAGGTTTCCAATGATGTTGTCCAATGGATGATCATGAGTCCATTTTCTGAGGTGTTCATGTGGTGGTGGTTGAGGAACAGATGTAGCAGAGTCTATTTCCCCTGATGAAGATGGTTCTGATGATGATTCAGGAGCAAATATATTTTCAAATGGAGCATCTTCGGGAGTAGCAAAAGGATTAACTTCAAAGACGGGTGCGTAAACAATTCCATGATGTACACTTGATGATTGATGATTTGTTGATGAAACAGAGGATGAGCAGCAGCAGCGCTTGACTTAATGACATTGATATCAAGGGTTGACTTCATTCACGTGGATAGAAGCATCCTCTGTTGATGGATCAACGCGATCATTAGCATTTGGCTCATAGTGTTCATCAAACATTAGATCAAATAATTTCTTCAAATTATCTTCTGA
Organism: Chrysanthemum lavandulifolium; assembly: GCA_022545495.1. NCBI lineage: Eukaryota > Viridiplantae > Streptophyta > Magnoliopsida > Asterales > Asteraceae > Chrysanthemum > Chrysanthemum lavandulifolium. The sequence goes on from CM040242.1 coordinate 69,994,913, forward strand.
GGGAGGTACATAAGGAGTTGCAGGTGACGGGCTTGTTATAAGAGTAGAACTGATAGGACTACTCGATGAAAGTTGAGATGCGGGTCCAGAACTGGATTGTCCTGGAGCCATTTGCTCGGACAGCTCATCGAACGTAACGTGAATAGTTTCCATGATATCTCGAGTTCTTTTGTTGTAGATTTGGTAACCCTTCTTGTTTGATGCATAACCAACAAAAACTCCAATGTCCGCCTTAGCTCTTAACTTACCTAAATCTTGACCATCATTAGTCGGATAACACAAAGCACCAAACACACGAAGGTAGGATAGATCAAGTTTTCGTTTATGGACAAGTTCATATGGAGTTTTTCCATGAGAGGTATGAATAAGGGAACGATTTTGGGTGAAGCAATGGCAATGGCTTCATTTCAGAGAAACATTGGAACCTTTGAGTAAATAAGCATTGTTCTAGCGGCCCACAAGAGTTCGATTGTCTTTCAACTACACCGTTCGTTGAGAGTTTGTGGAACACTCACTACAAGAAAAGTGGCTTTTAGGACCCCCATAAGCGCCATAAATGGTACTTTTAGGACCTTTCATTTAATAGGACCAAGGATGAAAGCGTTTCATGTAAGGCGGTTGTAATAGGTCCAAAGCGCCCTAACCCTTATGAAACCAATTTTATGGTCGATTATATGTCTATGAACAACACAAATAGCGCCCTAATAAAACCATATTAGGACACTTTTACAATGTTTTAACATGTGATTACCTACTTTTAATCTTTTGAGACACATAAAACGCCCTTAAAAGTATTGTTAGGACGCTTATGATGTAACATCATAGCTATTTTAGCAACCAAGAAAAGGGTACTAATAACTCAAATAAGATTATGATACCAATTTTATGGTTGCATTTTAGGTCTATAAACAACACAAATAACGTCCTAATAAAAACATATTAGGACACTTTTCCAATGTTCTAACATGTGGTAACCTACTTTTCATCTTTTGATACACATACAAGCGCCCTTAATGTTAATTTAGGACGGTTATCATATACCATTATAGTTACTTTAACACCAAGAAAAGGGTCCTAATATCCCAAATACGATTATGAAACCAAATTTATGGTCGATAATATGTCTATGAACAACCAAATAACGCCCTAATAACAACATATTAGGACACTTTTACAATGTTGTAAAACGTTGTTACCTAATTTTAATCTTTTGATACACATACAAGCGCATTTAAAAGATAATTGTTAGACGCTTATCATATACCATTATAGCTATTTTAGCACCAAGAAAAGGGTTCTAATATCTCAAAGAAGATTATGAAACCAATTTTTGGTCGATAAAATGTCTATTAACAACCTAAATAACGCCCTAATAACAACATATTAGGACACTTTTACAATGTTAAGTTAATTGTTAGGACGGTTAATAAGTTTAATAGGATAGGACGCTATTTTCAAAGTCCGGACAAGTCATATGATAGGACGCTATTTTCACCATGCACACTCTATTATTACGATATGAATAAAACATCAACTAAATATTAAATGAATAAAACGAAATTGTATTTCAAATTAGCAATTGTCATAACAAAATCACTAAACATAAATAAGGTAGACAAAATCTAACATAAAGTCTGTTAACATTAAACAATAAATTAACGCAACAAGAAGCTTAGTCCGTGGTCATCATGCATCATCTCTCTCAATCCTCACGGACCACCTACAAATAAACACCCATGTATAAGCATTAAGCTCCATGTTAGTAAAATTATTGGTATCACAAGATTAACAAAGACATACCGAGATAAAGGGACAAGGCCATGCTATGGTTGCACCAACACGCCTTCAATTGTGGCAAATAACCCATAGGGTCTCACCAACACTTCATCTCTTTTGTTGGTACTTGAACGCTTACCTCACACCATCCTCGCCCAATCTCTCGTACTCACCAACTATATCATTTGGTTCAAGCTCCTCACCCATCCTTTTGCTACAGCCTCGGTTGAGTTTAGAATGCTTTTAAGGAAAACTTCATCCCCGACCTAGATTTCGCTTTTCAACAAACATTTATCAATTTATAGTCAAGACACATGTATTAGGTTAAAAGATGTAACATCGCGGTATGGAGGTGGGGTATACAAAGGAGGTCAAAATTGATCGTTGTAATATCGCAGGTGTGGAGTCGATGCCCCGTGCAGCAATGGTTAGCCCCGCAGCCACTTTGAACTATCACCTAAGCCGGAGAAAAATCATAAAAATAAGCTAACTGTGGGATTCAAAAGCTTAGATGGGAATTTCAACATGTAAAAATCTCAAGACTTGAATCTCAACACAAAATTCACAAAATTCTCCCAATATCCGAAGTTTCGACTAACATACCATTTTGACTTTTTGATTTTGAACTTAAACTTTGACTTTAATGAAACTTGTTTGATCCGTATGCACTAATTATGATTATTTAAGCTATGATAACACTAATTTAAGATACATGAACAAGATTTAGACCAAGTGGTTGAGATTTGATCCTCACATGTCCCAACAAAGGACCTGAGAGTGAAGGTAATTTGATTTTGACTTTCTAGTTCAAACATTGGTTTTATAGTTTTACTAGTTCTAATATCACCTAGAGGTCATAGTGTGCAGATAAACAAGTGAAAATGCAACTACCACAGCTTGAAACAACACGTAACCAAACACCCTTAATAACCGAGTTAACAAATTTAAAAGGCAAATGAGCAATCTAAATCATAATATCGATACATAAGCTTGTAGCCTAGGTTCATTAGCTATCAAAGATAAAATAAGCTATAACAACTAGAAAGGAACGATTTATAATACAAACATACCCGTAAGCGTGAGGTTCATTGGTTACAACAGAGAAGCTTGTGATGTAAGAGGTGGAACAATGGAACTATCATTCGACCCATTCTTCTCTCGATAACCGGGCTCAGAACTTTTCATTTTCACTAGTAAGTTCTCCATTTCTAGACTTCAATTCGTTGTTTTCTATGACATGCTAAACGACTTGGTGTTACACCCCAAATGCAAGCACGAACACCTAGACCATACATGCCCGCATCACCATTTCGATCTTTACCCATAATCAGAGAAAAATATCATCCGTCCAGATTATCAATCGAACCCCGGCGATTATCACTAAGTTGTTTCATATCATCCCGCATTTTATATAAACATGAACAACATATAGTAAAAGCATGTATTAAAAAAAGCATATTGTGTTTAACTTATGCTATTAATACACTTTTGCAAACACAAAAGCATATTACTTACAATCGCTTTTAAAAGGTCATCATTTTGGTATTTCCATCTATGGAGAAGCATGCACTAAAAAGATCCAATCGAGTTGGATCTCGCCCCAAATATGTCTCGTATGAATAAAAAGAAAATGAATATTAAATGGATATCCACAGGATACATTAACAATCCCACTTTCTCCATACACTTACCTTTAACTCTTCCTCATGAGCATAACTTTTTACCGGTTCTTTGGATCATCTTCTTTTTGCCCGATTCGCTTTGTTTTTTCACTTAAACTCGCAAAGATGAAAGTAAAATATCATAATGGGAAATTAATTAATGTTATTTAAAGTGAAATAGTATTTCACACCTTAGTGTTTTCTCAGATTCCAATACTTCACAAGCTTCTTCCATTGTTTATTTTGCACTTGCTTTGGCCTAGATCTTATTTGTTGCTTAACCGACAAAGACGGATCATGGTAGTGTTCCTTAACTCTTGCCCTCCAGCTTCTTCACCTTCCGCCCAAATGATTGCAATATCCATTTTCTCCAGCTTCGGAATATCAAATTTTGTCTAACAAATGTAATAGCTCACATTAGAAAACAAATACTTTATTCATTAACATACAAATTTAACATTGTGTACCTTTAAGAGTTCAAGCAAAGCTTTTTTTTCAAGGCCAACTTTATTCCATGGTTTATAAATCGGACAATACTTTCCACTCCTTGAAAGTGTTCCCATGAAATGAGTCGATGACTACTTTTGTCGTTAATAGGTTGTCCGTGTTCATTAACTAAAATAGGAATTCTATCCCTTTTCTTGGGCCCAAACTTTTGCCATACGTGTTGGTCCTCTTTCTTTTGCTTACAATCCGAACTACAAAAAGTGAACATGATTTACAATAGATACGTATACATTTAAAATACTAAATAATTCAAATGGAGGCAATATCTTAGCGTTGTATTTTGTCTTGTTTTAATTTAACTTTATTATATATTCTTCTTATATGACACAATATATGATATATGATTTTAAAACAATGCAATGAAGTAGACCATGTTAACTGTTTATTTCGAGCTTCAGAACTACATGGTTTTCTTCATTTTCGTAATGCTCACTTGAATCTCTTCTCCGAGTAGATCATCGCCGCCATTTGTTAAATCATTCACAAACTCCAAATCATGCTCATTCTCCAAATCATGCTCATTCTCCAAATCATCCTCATTCTCCAAATCATCCTCATTCTCCAAATCATGCTCATTCTCCAAATCATGCTCATTCTCCAAATCATCCTCATTCTCACAAACCCAAGTAAGAACCGAAAAACAGCTTAATCGAATATACACTTAATAGTAATTTAATATCATATATATAGTATTTGAAATTTATGTATAGTTACCATCGATCTCAAGTCACGCCCCGTGGTCTTGATCGTTGTCAATTGCAACTAAGTTTCTCTCGCCTGCGCTAATCTCCTCTGCTGATGTAATTTGGTTGATCATTTTTTGGACTTGGTCGGACTCTGCACTTACCACGTATCGCCTCCCCGTATCAACTCTGTCCCTTTGCGATTGAGATTCAAGATGTTAGCCAACCGGAGACATTCGAGCACTCATTCGCTTTTTGCTAAATTTTTATATCTAGTCATGGACTGTGGAGCAATGTATTTTCGATTCTGTTTCATGCAAGTATAATTGTTAGAAAACAAACATACGTAAAATATAGTAGCCAAATTTATTATTCGTACCTTTTATTTGTTTGTGTAGCCGCTTCTTCCGGGTTATCTTCCTCAAGATTAAGATGGAAGTCCGAACCCACATATAATCTGATCTTTCTCACCGTATCCGTTGGTTTCTTTTTCTTTTCTTTCTTTTGTCACTCTCTACTAGACTTGTCAAAGACTTAGCAATATTTTTCACTCCCAAAGCTTGTAATCTCGTTGGTTTTCTTGAATCCTTGTCCTTCCGGACATTTCATAATCATTCGATTTCGTGGTGATTTGGCGTTGCATCCTCGTTATTTTCCATAACGGTGCACAAAACAAATAAAATTATTATGAGATTGCAAAGAACAATAGTCGTTTGAGAACAACAAAACTGAAATCAAATCAGTATCTGTTACATGTTACAGAATGAAATACATTAGCTAGAAACTGATATCAAATCACTATCACTATCACTACCCAAATCCTTTGACCCAACTTTACACAGGTATACCAACATTCATTTTAATTAAACAGAGCAACTTAAATACAACTTGTACCCCATCACAAATAAGCAGCACTTATGATCACATATGAGACTCATCACAAGAGGTCAACCAAACACACACCTAAACCAACCATTTCCCACACTAACAATGTATAACAGTGATAATACCAATAATAATAATAATAATAATAATAATAATAATAATAATAATAATAATAATAATAATAATAATAATAATAATAATAACAACAATAATAATAACAACAAGAGAGGTTTGCATTACCTGTTGAGTCAGATCTTCATTCAAAAGTGAAAACCCACACTCCTTGTTTTGCTTCGCACATACAACCCTAAACCAAAATTGAGATTTTAACCGTCTGTGAAAAACGATTTCCATTAATAAAATCGAATCAAATACTTGAATTCCGAAAAGATATGCTTGATTTTCGCAGCGCCAAAAGTTATTGATGAATCTGAAATTTTCCCCAAAAATTTTAAGCGGGTTTATGTGAACGTGGTGGGTGTGTAAGTTTTCCCCTAATTTTAAGATTATAATTAGATTTATAATTAAATTAACTAATAGTAGTATATAGTATATGAAATGTATCATATTATTGTATATATGTAATATATAAGTATTTTATTGTATGTGAAACTAAAATGAAGTAGATTTGGCATCTGCTTTTCCGACTTCCCGGTCAAACAACATTATCAATGTGTTGAAGTAATCATTCTCTGTTGTATTCATCGCCCGAAATGGAGCGGCTCCAGATAGTTCAAATTTTTACGGCGTTATTTAAAATGTTGCTATTTTCTTACAGACGGATTTATCCTACGTGGTCTACGCTTGTTAAAGCGCATCCGCATCTACTTGACCCGAAAGATAAAGTGAGATGTAGGACAAGAACACACTAGAGTCATATATGCCATTGGTGCATCAATGAGACGGACATGCATGGAACCATATGAATAATAATGAAATGGCTCGGGTTTGAAACCGGGAGTCGATATCATATCATAATCGAGTGTCATATCAAAAGGTTCATATCCAATGTTGCAAATTAAAATCGCGAATCAAGAGTCGGGCGGTCGACCACCTTGTAGGTTGTAATCGGTTTGGGGGATGAATCGGTGATAGGGTATAATTTGATGTATAAGTAAATTAATTAATACTACCTAGTATACAAGATATGAAAAGTATTGTATTATTGTATATATATATAATATATAGGTATATATAGGTATTTTATTGTATTTGAAACTAAAAAGAACTAGAGTATTACCCGTCGTTGCTCGGGTTATCAACTAAGGGCCCGCTTGGTAGGTGGGTGTTGCTTTGGATTCGGATTGATTTGGTAAAACGTAAAGTTTATGAAATATTAACTTTGAAAAGCTAATATGAATAACTCTCAACGGATGCGGTCGCTCATTTATATCGTCAAGAGTTTTTACGTAAGTCGACTTCCCATGACGCCACATTCCGGGATGCTTTGTAGCCTATATTCTACACATATTGAACGGAGGAATTGTCCTAGGCATTTGCGAGGCCAATATACGCGAGGTGATCATAAAGTGCCGACTATTATGATTGAATGTATTGATTCGCATGAAGTCATAGATAGGACAAGAATCCAACACGAGCCCGTAAACATAACATATCATATCATATAATGATAATCCAAGAATCAGAGATAAAAGATATAGGATGCATCCATACTCCCCTGCAGATAACATAGTGGCCAAACATATACTTTAGCTCAAATGAAGATTCGTCATTAAGGTTCATCAAGGTCGACAACAAGGCAATATCACCGGTTCATATGACCCAAGTGTATTGTCGGGTTGTTCGGTTAGTTTGGTTTCATTCAATTTGAAAATAATAATCATGAATATTTTAAAAATAATATTCAAATTATAACCATTTATAAAGATGGGCGTGATCTTTTTGAAATTCACGGGTTGAAAAGGTTAAACGGGTTTTTGGTTGACACAGTCAACCTTTTTTTTATACAAAAGTTGCCACATTTAGAAAAAAAGCTTAAACGGGTTAGATGGGTCGACCCAAACCCGACCCAATTAATTTATTCACAACCCGAACCTACCCTGATTAATAAACGGTTAGATGGGTCGACCCGAACCCGACCCGAAATATATTTATACTCAACACCGAGTTACTAGTTCCTTCCTTGTTACAACTGCTTCAAACTCAAACTGAAATGGTTACACTTTGAGTCATCCCAATTAAAATAATAATCATCAATATTATGGGAACTCGTAAGTAATTCTAGACCTTTGATTTTTCGCATTCTCTTAATTTGTCATCATTACTTGTTTTAATTATTTTGTTTCTCAATAATACTATTAATTTTTTCGGCTCATGCATCTACCCTTTATATATATGTTGGTTTTATTTTTATTTTTTCGCTCATCCATATCCTATTTTCGCTCATAACTTTTTCACAACCCTAATTGAAAATGTCTCGCCACTCCATACTGAAGGAACTCAAAGATCTTTGTGGGTCCGAAAAGTCGCATGATTGCTTCATTTTTCTCAATATTAATGAGATACCTACGAATGAGGTCAACATGAGAATGTTGCGTCACGAGACGACATGAGGATGCAAGTGGATACGAGAATGCATGCACTCGAGGTGTTTTCTTTGAATATCGATGAAGAAATGGTCACGAGGATGTGTATGATTCAATGCATGAAGTCCACTCATTGAGAGGCGATTGGTTGAATCTCTTGCAAGTGTTGTCACGATTTTCGAGGTTGATAACATTGAAGAAGGAGACCATTAAGATTCGGAGAAGTATGATGAAGAATGAAGGTAGTTGTTGGGTCTTTTGTGGTTTTTGTGTCCGATGGTGTCATGTTGTTGGGTTATGTAATTATTTTGATGAAAACTTGTTATGTATTTAGGGTGAAGGGTATGGTTTGTGAACAATGGTTTCGAACAATGGTTTAGGATAACTTATTATGTTTAATATTTCAATGGTATGTGCATATTAATGTTTAATGGCCGCTTGTTTTGTTATGTGTTTTGATGATAATCCATATGTGCTTATGTTGCTTATGTTGATAATCTGTGATTGTTAGTTGTTATTGTTAAATGTTGGTTGCTTTTGTTTATATGTGTTTAATTTAGCCTAGTACAAGCTTATGTATCAAGATTATGATTTAGATTGCTCATTCGCTTTTAAATTTGTTAACTCGCTTATTAAGGGTGTTTGGTTCGTGTTGTTTCAACTGTGGTAGTTGCATTTTCACTTGTTTATCTCGCACACTATGACCTTTAGGTGATATTAGAACTAGTAAAACAATAAAACCAATGTTTGAACTAGAGAAAGTCAAAATCAAAGTACCTTCACTCACAAATTAATCGTTGGGACATGCGAGGATCAAATATCACCCACTTGGTCTAAATCTTGTTCATGTATCTTAAATTAGTGTTATCATAGCTTAAATAATCATAAGTAGTGCATACGGATCAAACAAGTTTCATTAAAGTCAAAGTTTAAGTTCAAAATCAAAAAGTCAAAATGGTATGTTAGTCGAAACTAAGATCTTGGGAGAATTTTTGTGAATTTTGTGTTGAGATTCCCATCTAAGCTTTTGAATCACACGCTAGCTTATTTTATGATTTTTCTCCGCTTATGTGATAGTTGAAAGTGGCATGTGCATAACCATTGCCTCGCACTGTGGCATCACCAAACCCCAACTTTCCATGTGCCTTAGCTTCTTCATTAGTGGCCACACAAGTGAGCTTATTGGTTTTTGAAACCAATAAGCTCATCTATAATGTTCGTGGCTTATTTCAAACTTTTGAGCTTATTAGATAGGTCTCATATAGCTTTTTGTTTGTCCAATTCCACCCATACACCGAGTGATCGTGTTGACCACCCAAGTTCAAGCCCTCATCAAGTGCTTATCTGGGACCCAAACCTTTAGTAGTAGCTTTTAGAAACCTCAATAAGTCACCTTTTCATATCAAGTCTCGGTTTTGATCCTCGTCAACCCTAGTGGGACCCACAAGGGTCGCAAGGTTGTTGGTTTTGGCCTGTTTGGCCTGTGATATTTGATCAAGTGATTATTCTGGTCTATAGCTTATTCCTTTAGCTTATCTGGTAGTGTTTAGCTTAATCTAGTTACTACTCATGTAGTTACAGCTTATTTAGCTTATTGTAGCTTATTTGTAACTTATTATTCCTTTAGCTTATCTGCTTAACGGGTGTTTGGCTCAAATGGGTCAAACGGGTCAATATGGCTTATCACTGTTTGGCTCACATGCCCATATTAAGAGCTTATTAACTACTCATTATCTGCAACTTCAATTCCCATTTAGCTTCAACTTCTTTGATAACAATCAGAATGCATCCATTACTATCTCAAAGAACATCAACAATGCATCCACACATATGCATCCACACATATATCCCATAACAAGCATTTCATTACACAATTTTTGACAACATAACAAAGAATAACGAAACACAAAACAATAACAATTTTCTTAAAAGAACCACACTAGACTTGCTTTCTTTCAACTCCAATTGCAAAGAAAACATTTGCTTCTCCATAGTTTATTTTTGAAACTCAATCTCCTTTCCAAATCTCTTATTTTTCCATACTTGTCTTCTTTCAAACGTTTTCCTTTTGAATCAAACTAAAACCTCTTGTTTGTAATAGTCATTAGGCAACTCATCCAAGAAAACGCATTATAATACTCAACGATCCAAGAAAACTTACATTATAATAGTCAACGATCCAAAAACGCCTTAAAAGGAAATCAATTGTCCGCCAAGTCCGCTAATTACTTATGCAATTTTGACTTTTAATTTCTAATTTTAGATCCAACCACATCATTTCCACCATCCAAAATTGCCAACACGATTCACCACCATCATCAAGACCGTGTAATACCTCATAAATGAAACCCTAATCGCTTTTGCTAATTTTTATGAAACAACATATGTGGTTAATTGAATTAGGCTCCCTTTCTTTTGTTGCAATTATATGTGGTTTTCGTGGTTAATTGAATTAGGTTTAAGATGGATACGAGTTGGATGTCTTTACCTAGATTTACCATTGAATATAAAAAGGTCTTGACGACTTTCTTGATCATATTTTCTATAATGAGGGTAAAATGGATGATTTCATGTCCATGTATTGATTGTGGTAATCGATATGGGTAGATCGGACGGAGGCTACAACACATCCGTTATGTGTCGGGTTTATGAAAGGTTATACAATTCCACCTTTCGGCCCAAATCAAGTGATGCTCCAATGTTGGATGGTGAAGATGACATGCAAGGGTTGGTGAATGATGCCTTCCATCGGTTTGGTGATGACACACTAACCGATGACATGGGAACACAAACCGAAAGTATGAGTATGCCAAACCTAAAGGCGGAAAAATTTTATAAAGTGTTGGGAGAGGCAAAGAAACCACTATATCCGGGTGTAAGTTATCGCTCTTTCTTTTATCATTAGACTATTTCATGGTAAGTGTGTTGGGAAATGTAGTGATAATGGTTTCAAGAAGATGCTAGATACAATGAGGAAGCCTTCCCGATGCTTCTATACCAAAGTCATTGTATGAACTAAGGAAGATAATTCGAGAGTTGGGACTTAGTTATGATAAAATTGATGCATGTCCTAATGATTGTATGTCAGATCGAAAGAAAACATTAATAAAATGTAATGTGATATATGCCATACGTCAAGGTATAAAGCAAGTGAAGATGATTGTGCAGATGAGTCAACCACGGTGATACAAGTAAGAAGATTGGAGCAAAGGTGTTGCGTCATTTTCCGCTCTTACCACGATTGCAAATGTTATTTATGTCATCTAAGACACCGCCTCCATGAGATGGCATGAAGAGAGTCGCATTTAAAGATGGTTACTGAGACATCCCGCAGATTCCCGGCATGGAAAGCATTTGATTTTAAGTATGATAAGTTTGCCAAAGAATCTCGTAATGTCGCTTGGTTTAGCGAGTGATGGGTTTAACCCTTTTGGAACAATGAGTGTTTCTCATAGTACATGGCCGTTGTTTTGACGCCATATAATCTACCTCCTTGGATGTGCATGCGAAACCTTATTTCTTTCTAACGTTACTTATACCGCCCATCCGCTCCCGGAATAATATAGATGTCTATATGGAACCGTTAGTTGCTGAGCTAAAGGAGTTGTGGGATCGTAAAGGAGTAGACACTTATGATGCATCAACAAAAGTAACTTTCGGATGCGTGCTTGTTTGTTATGGACGATCGGTGACTTTCCCGCTTATGCAAATTTATCCGGATGGAGCACGAAGGTAAACTTGCATGTCCTAACCGCCATAAACATACAAAATCAACACGCTTGAGTCATGGCAAAAACAATGTTTTATGGGACATCGTCGATATTTGCCTACCGATCATGCTTTTAGAAGAGATACAAACTCTTTTGATGGCACGGAAGAACGAGACAGCAACCCCGTGGCTTAACAGACAAGAAATACTTGATGAGTTAGATGGTTTTGAAGTTAAATTTGGAAAACTTGTGAAGAGCAACCCAGATTTACCTTTTAATTGGAAGAAGAAAAGTATTTTTTGAGTTACCGATCGAAAGATAACTTGCTACGCCATAATCTAGATGTAATGCATATTGAGAAGAATGTTTGTGATGGTGTCTTTGGAACGCTAATGAATCAAGATGGGAAGACCAAGGATCATATTAAAGCACGCCTAGATTTACAAGAAATGGGCATTAGACGTGAACTTCATCCTATAGTTCAAGATAACAACAAAGTTTATTTGCCACCGCTTGTTTCTCAATGGATAAAAAGAGAAAGATATTTTTGTCGTGTGCTTAAGAAGGTGAAAGTTCCGATGGTTATGCGGCTAATATATCAAGATGCGAGAGTTAAAACCTCCAAAACTGCTTGGACTTAAAAGTCATGATTGCCATATTTTGATGCAAAGCTTGCTTCCCATTGCCTTGCGAAATGTGTTGCCTAAGCACGTGCGCTATACCGTGATGAAGCTATGTCGTTACTATAAACAATTATGCGCAAAGGTTCTTAATCCAAATGATTTGGTTCAAATGGAAACCGAGATTGGAAAAATACTTTGTGATTTAGAAAGGATTTTTCCGCCATCATTCTTTGATGTCATGGTTCATCTTTCGGTTCATCTTGCTTCGAGGCCGATTAGAGGATGTTCATTACCGTTGGATGTATCCAATCGAGAGGTGCACATTACTATTATAGTAAATACCTTTATTAACAAATATTATTGAATCTAAAATTATTGGTTTTGATATCTCGTATTTAGCTACATTAAAATCTTACGTGCGAAACAGAATAACCCGGAGGGTTCCATTGCGTATGATATCTAGTCAAGAGTGTGTGTCGTTTTGTTCATTGTACTTATCCAAATGATGTTGAGACCGTACATAATAAGACAAGTCGAAATAATGATGACGATGGTTATGAGGATGTTTTACCTATCTTTTCTATGGCGGGTCGATCGATTGGTGCTACAAAGGTAGAAATGATGGAACTTGACAATTTGGCTAAAGCACATTCATATGTGTTGTTCAATTGTAGTGAAGTTGATGAATTTCGAACGTAAGTAATTATATTAGTTGTGAGTTTCATAAATTATATTATACGATTAATAGTTGTCGTTGTTATCATCATTATCATCTCGTTAACACCGCAGTGAACATCCGGCGTTGGTTCATCATCAAAATCGGAGAAAACGTAAGCGTGACATTCAACGTTTACATAGTGACACTTTTGAGTCGTGGTTTCAAGATCATGTAAGGCATATACACGTGTTTATTACTTTTGAAAATTATTATAATGACATAGCATTTTCGACCTACTAATAACAAAACAATTAACACATCTTGCCTTATTTCGGGTTGAGGAGCTACATGCTATAGGGATCACGTAATCACGTAAAGTCTAAGGTGCTTGGCAAGTGGTCCATCCGAGTATGTGAAAAATATAAGGGATTTATCATAAATGGTTTCCGATTTCACACAAAAGATGTAGAACATAATAGGAAAACACGAATAGTGGGGTTACTCTTCGTGCCATGACAAACAGCTACTCGAGTGCTGAGATAACAATCCTATCATGGAGATGTAGCTTACTACGGGTTTTGAATGATATAATTGAGTTGGAGTATGGTATTGACAAGAAAGTAGTTTTGTTCGATTGTGATTGGATTTCGAATGGTTCAAGGAAAAAGAAGATGACAACGGGTTTACTCTATTGAATTTTGAAGGATGAAGGCTCATAACGAGCCTTTTATACTAGCTTCTCAAGCACATCAAGTATTTTACGCTGCGTATAGTGTTGACAAAGGATGGCAAGTTGTGATCAAGATGCCCGACATGTTTATGACATGGATGAACAAACAAGTCTTGATGACGTGGAAACACATTTGGGGTGACTCATTTATGTGTCCTCAACATGACGAAACAATGGATATTGAATTGGTTAGAGGTGGTTTCGATGGAACCGCTGTGGACAACAATGACTTAGTTATTGCCGATGAAGAAGATCCATTGAAGAAGCTTAATGATTTCAATTAGCTAAATAATAATAGTCCCTGCTTTTATGTAAAATTAGTTGTTAAGAATCAATGACAATCCTCATTACTGCTTGTATAACTCTTTCTTATACAACCCCGCAAGGGGTGTTTGGCTCAAATGGGTCAAACGGGTCAATATGGCTTATCACCGTTTGGCTCAAATGCCCATATTAAGAGCTTAATTTCTACTTATTCACCGTTGTTTCTCTTATGTTTTTGTTTCCTTTAGTAGCTTGTACCACCGACTAGAGAATTCGAGCTTAATTGGGATTCTAGATCTTATCTTGTTGCTTTCATTTGGTCCGCTAATCACCCATTAGGACCGAGATGCCCTGCACTCGGTCATTTTTGTTTTTAATCAAGCCTAGTTTATTTTGTGAGTGCACGGCTTAGTATATTACAAAGAATAATGCACCAAATTAACCATTATCATTGATAGATAAGGACAATACAAAGACAGATAACCCATACATAACTTCCAAAATATTGAGACATAACAATACAAAGACAGATAACACATTATCCCGATGGTTTTTGACTCCAAATGTCTTCTTTTTAATGCATCCCAAGTAACATTGTTAGCAAGACCTAACACTTGTATCCTTTTACCAGGAACTTCTTCAACTTGTTCAACATTTTTGCCTTTTGACTTCTTGCCTTTTGACTTTTTGGCTTCTGACTTTGTTAATCCTTTGAATTTCCAATTAGGTGGAAAGTAATCAGCCCAAGATGATTTTGAGCTTAACTCATCTTCACAGCTTGACATAGGTGATGATTTTGAGCTTCAAATGGTTATCACTTGAAGTCTGCCTAATTACTTCTATTTGAGGAGGAAGACATTTTATGTTTTTATTTATTTAGGGTTTATAATTGGGGAAAAATAATAGGGGAAGTATTATTATAATAAGGATTTAGTGGAAATCCTACATGGCATAAAACTAATGCTTAAATAAAACTTTTGTGAATAAGTGTTTCATAAAACCGATGTTTTATGACTCAAATATCAAGTGTCCTATTATGGTGTATCAAGTTTTGATACCCAAGTATCAAGTGTCATACTAACTAATGTTTAAATAAAACTTTTGTAAATAAGCGTTCTAAAAAACTGATGTTTTATGACTCAAATAAAGGAGTGTTCTATTATGGCGTAGGATAATAAAACCACAACAAATAAGCGTACTATAAAGGTTAATGTTAAAAGACACACTTAACAAGGGTCCTGTTAATTTGTGTTCAAATAAAACTTTTGCAATTAAGCGTTCTATAAAACTGAATAAGCGTTATAAAAGCGGATGTTTTACGACTCTAAAAAGATGTGCCATATTGTGGTGTATCATAAACAAACCATTATGAATAAGCGTTATATAAAGGTTAACGTTATAAGACGCTATTGTCAAGGGTCCTATTCACTTTTCTTATAAAAAACGTTTGCGAATAAGTGTTCCATAAAACCGATGTTTTATGACTCAAATATCAAGTGTCCTATTATAGTGTATCAAGTTTTGATACCCAAGTATCAAGTGTCATACTAACTAATGTTTAAATAAAACTTTGTAAATAAGCGTTCTAAAAACCGATGTTTTATGACTCAAATAAAGGAGTGTTCTATTATGGCGTAGGATAATAAAACCACAACAAATAAGCGTACTATAAAGGTTAATGTTAAAAGACACACTTGTCAATGGTCCTGTTAATTTGTGTTCAAATAAAACTTTTGCAATTAAGCGTTCTATAAAACTGAATAAGCGTTATAAAAAGCGGATGTTTTACGACTCTAAAAAGATGTGCCATATTGTGGTGTATCATAAACAAACCATTATGAATAAGCGTTATATAAAGGTTAACGTTATAAGACGCTATTGTCAAGGGTCCTATTCACTTTTCTTATAAAAAAAACGTTTGCGAATAAGTGTTCAATAAAACCGATGTTTTATGACTCAAATATCAAGTGTCTTATGATGGTGTATCAATCTATGGGACCCAAGTGTCAACTGTCATATTAAGTTATGTTTTAATAATACGTTTGCGAATAAGCGTTTTAAATAATTAATGTTTTATGACTTATATATCAAGTGTCCTATTATGGTGTATTGTAATAAAACCATAATTAATATGCATCCTTTAAGGGTCCTATTAAGTTTTGTTATAATAAAACTTTTGCAAAAATCGCTTTTAAAAATGATGTTATAAAACCATTGTACATAAGCGTCCTATAAAGGTTAACGTTATAATACCGACGTGTCAAAGGTCCTATTAAATTTTGCTAAATAAAACTTTTTGTGAATAAGCGTTTTAACTAACTCATGTCTTATGACTCAAAACTCACGTGTCCTATTATGGTTTATTATAATACAACCATAATGAATAAACGCCTTATAAAGGTAATTTATTAGGACCCATATTTTAAGTGTCATATTAAGTTATATGATAATAGGACCCCAAATCAACGACCATCCTATTATATACCTTTTAGGACATCGCCTAAGTAGCAAATATTTAAAAGGACCCTAAACGCTCATATGTCCTATTAAACAGTTTTTTAGGACTCCATTATCATACCGTCCCACAAAAAGGGTCCTAAAAAGCCACTTTTCTTGTAGTGACTTCTTTGATGACTGATTCCAACACTTTCATAAAACTGGATTAAATCTTTGTTAACAAACTCTGTGCCATTGTCTGTTCGAACAATTCTAATAGTATTGTTGAGTCGAACTTGAAGTTGCTTGATAAGTTTAATGATGACATCTGGAGTTTCATCCTTTGTCCTCAAAAACTTTACCCAAGTGAATCGAGAGTAGTCATCAACGACGACTAAAATATATTTATTCCCATTAATAGTTTGCACTCTCATTGGTCCGCACAAATCCATATGAAGGGTATGAAGAACTTCCATTACTGAGTTTGTGGGTTTTGGTTTGTGGGCATATTTCGTGCTTTTTCCGGTTGGCAAGTGAACAAAGATTATCTTTTCATACTTTAACTGGTAAGCCTCCGACAAGATCCTTTTCGAAAGATTGTTAATGGTGCCAAAGTTCAAGTGATTGAGACGATGATGCCATAACCATGATTTTGTTTAGAAGCCTTTGACAAAGATGCGATGGGAGAGGACTTCATCATGTCTTCGATAGAGATGGTGTATAGGTTAGAACCACGAGTACCTCTTAATAATTCCACACCATCAAGTTCTCTAACAAAACAAGTATGCTTTCTAAAGCCACTCTAGATCGGAATCACGTAATTTACCAACAGAGAACAAGTTATGACCAAGACCTTCAACATAATATACCACGGAAATTACACTTTTACCAACCACATAGTCTCCATAACCCATAATTGATCCAAAATGGTCGTTCCCGAATCTAACTGTCTCCGATGAATTTACTCACGAAGTTCATGAGCCTCGAGCGATCTCTAGTCATATGCTTGGAACGACTGAGTCCGGTACCACGTAATCGATTTGAACGATCCGCGGTTGAACATGCATAAGAATGGATAATCGGATAATTGGGAACCCCATGCAATAATGGGTTCCACTTGGTTAGTAACAGTGATTGGAACACCCACATCAGAATTAGAAGCAATGGAATCATTAGAAATAGATGCAGTGCTAGTGTCCGTATTTGACCTATTCAAATTATGTTCACTTCTTAAGGGAATAGTTCTACCAGTAGGCATCCATTTTCTAGTTGGCATTGTCTTAGCAGATTTAGGGCAAAACTCATTAACCTTATGGCCAGTAGGTATCCATTGATAACCTATATTACTGAATTTTCTCCCTATGGGTTTCCACTGTTTTCTAACTTTCTTACGCCTTTGCCTTTTAGCCTTCTTATCATGATTTATAACATTAACAATTTTAACAGGGCATTTAACAGAATTAGACAAATCATTCACATCACATTCATGATTAGTAACAGAAATTAAGCAATCATCAGTACATGGTCTGCAGATAGTAGTAGAATTTGAATTAATTACAGTACGCTTATCGCTAATACTAGAATCAACACGATTCGTTTTATTCAACACAATCATAAAGTTCCTAGGATGGTCTTCTACTTTCTTCCAATGCACATTCTTAGCTTGCGAGGTCCTATCTTGCTTGGTATTGCCTGGAGGCTTTGACCCGCTTGCTTTAATGTCACTGATTACTCCTGTAGAGGGAATTATGGGAGCATTAGTTGGTTGATCTAATTTTTGCATTCCTGAACTAGATGTGCAAGGATCTGAACTACTTGAAGGCACATTAGAGTTAACTTTCCTAATACTTGACATAGCTGAACTACTTGAAGGCACATTAGAGTTAACTTTCCTAATACTTGGTATAGAATGGTTTGTATACTTGGCATTACGCATAGAACACGGCATCACTACTTTATCATTCTTAAAGAAAGATCTTGGGCATGCTGCTCTTAAACATTCTAAAATCTCTTGAGATCGTTTGGCATATAGGCAAGCATACCTAACTTCCCTATCAAGTGGTTTAGTTAGGTAATCTTCTTCTACAATCTCTCGAAGACATTCTAGATTATCCTTAAGATGAAAAAAATAATCATGAAACACGCGTTCATTGTTTCTGAGATGAGGAGGAATGTATTTAATATCATAGTATATTTGCATTCTGTAGATGACTTTGTTGCAAGATTCTCATTGAAGACAAGTGGCAGTTTCCCTTTTTCCAATCTCCTCAGATTCTCAATTTCTTTTTGTAAAGACGTTATTTTATCATTGTTCTTGTCACGAGTGACTTTCATTGAATCATATAACTCTTTAAAGTGTCGCTTAACCTTTTCATTTTCTTCTAGAAAACTCTCATTTTCCTTTTGTAAAACATTAACCAAGTTTTGAAGATGAAAGGTTTGAGAACTCTGAGAATCTAAAGGAGGAGGCATTTGGGAGCGGTCACATTGTTCATTTCACCCTTTAATTGTGAAATTTGGGCTTTCAACTTTCTGATCGTGTTATTATGAGCTTGAATTTGTTCGTCACGTTTGTTTATCTGAAAAACCGCATCAAACTCTGGAACATTTGAGGATGTCTTGATATTTGAGGTTTTGAAATTTTCTTTAAGATGTTGATATTTTAGTTGTAAATTAAAATGTTCAACTTCTAGCTTAGAAAACTGTTTTACCAAATTATCGTGATCATCCTGATCAATTTTATCGCTTAGTTATGAGTTTTGCTTTCAAGCTCAATGACACGATCATGGGAAACTTTCAATGCAATAGATAATTCATGAAATCGAGAAGCGATAATAGAGTGCTTAGTAACAAAGATAAAACACGTCTTGAGCAACACAACTCGAAATCAAATTCTCATTTATGATATGCAAGTTCTTCCTTTCAACTTCATTATATTTGAGTTCTGTTCATACTCATTGACCTCAACAATCATTGCATCAAACTCTTTTTCCATTTCTTTAATATCCGAATTTATTCCTTTTGAAGACTCTCAAATTGACCTTTTATTTGTTTAAAGAAAGGCATGACCTCGGTTAAATAACATTCTTTGGTTTGCTCAAAACCCTTTCCCCCGCTTATCCCCGCAGGTGTGATTCTCTTCTTACGTTTTCTCAAAATCAACAAACGGTGATAAACAACATATAGGCTAATTAAGGTCTTGCTATTAGTGGAAATAGATCTAGGAACTAAATGCATTGGTGTATTAGGAGGATACACGTTGCTTTAGGCAATTTCCTACAAGGGCATTCTTTCAACAATATTTTCGCTTTTGCATATCCATGTCTTTCTTCCGAAAATATGTTTGGGGTTAATTGAGTCCGAGGTTTGAACTTGTTTAAGGAGATCCAATTTTCCTTAGTGTAATCATGGGGTTTGATCGTTATGTTATTCATTTTACACTCGTGATCTTCAAGCTTTTTATTCAATTTCTCCTAGTGACTTCATATAATAACTTATCTTCCTCAAGACACTCACAAGCAACTAGGTTTCTGTCTAGGCTTAAGGATTTCATTACCATCATAAAGTACCTTATTAGCGACTCTAGCCTTTTAATGACCTCGGATTTGGTTCTTCAATAATGGGAACGCTATGCTTATCTCTTAAGACTCTATGCTTAGTGATCAAGTGAGCGTCTTAATGGTGTTCCCTTGTACGCACAACTTATTTGCAAGCTTGTTTCTCAAAGTTTTAGATTAGAAAATCATTCAAAAGTTTTGATTCCTTAGCGGTGAATTCTTGCTTAAGCATTTTAATATTTTCTTGAAGTTCTTGTTTTTGCTTAGCGCTTTAGAAAGCTTTTCTTGTAAGGAGTTTAACTCTTGTTTTAACACTTCTTCTCTAAAATTACTTTTTCTAATAATTATGCGCATTTGGTTATCCATTTCCCGCTCACGGTGGTTAACTCAAACTTAGCACTGTTCATAAATAGCTACTTGTTCTTTATAGGTATTTAGTTCGAGATAACAGAATCATCAGAGCACATGCGGTGTATTCATCAAACACATAGTCATCATTGACCGAAGATACATCACTTGGTACAATCACTTTCACTTTGTTTCACATATTGATCATAAGGGACAATATTACTATTACCCTCATTATCAATATCCGATTCATAAGTTTCAAGAGATTGTACTTTATCATGCATCTTTGCTCATCAACTTCATCATATAGTTTTAATACCCGAGATGATTGATTCTTTGGATTGGTCGGCCTGTTTTGGTGAAGAGACTTTGGAGAGACCATGGGTGAGATGCTAGCCATGAAGATTGTTTGGCAAGAGGTTCATCATCGACATCGACTCAAATGCATCACGATCGACTACTTGAAATGCATTTTGATGATTGTTACCTAACTCCCGAATTGGTCGCTCATCAACATCGCATCATAGGTTCGGCCTTTCCTCAAAGAAGAAACAACAACTCCTCTTCATCCAAAGTCGCTCCATTATCCCGAGCTTGAACAAGCAACATCTTGTCCTCAAGTACTCGACATTCGTGGATTTTTGGAGATGTGCGTTCCTAGCAATATGTCCCTCACCACCACGCTTGTAGCACTTGATCGGCTTTGCTTGTCCTTGATTACCATTCCTTCCTCGATTCGATTTGCAACATAACCTCTACCAACTCCACCTCCCTTGTTCATCTTGTCTTTCTTGAACTGGTTGCACCATAACCTCCCATCTCGATGTAGCTTGATTGTGTGGATTGGATGCGCTCGAGATTATTGTTGTGTGTGGGAGAGGATTCATGTTTTGACTAACCATAAGAGATAGTTGATTGATGAAGTTTTCCATGAATGTGTTTGAATCTGGAGGCTTATATGCTGGATTAGGAATAAGTTTGTAATTACCATTACCCATGGGTATGACTTGAGAAGCTTTGGTGGTAATTCCAACATTGGTGTAGAAGGCAGTTGAGTCATTTGATGAGCTTGTTTCTCCCTGATTGGTTTTGAATTGTTCAAGAATCGTTTTTTCAAACATAGCATGTCTCTTATTCTGAAGAAGGAAAGCATACAGTTGCTCATAGTTGGTGTTCTTCAAACCTTTAGTTAGCTTCACAGAGGTGACAACTTGTGCCATTCGGGATTCATGTTGTTCACAAACTTTGAGTTCAGCTGAATGTTTAGCATGGTCATCTTAATATTCCTCATGTCATTCACAAGCTTGTAAAACCTCACATAATATTCATAGACACTCTCATCAGGTTTCATCTTGAAGTGCTCAAATTCATCATACAATTGTGATTCTCTGTCTTCCTTGGTTAATTCAGAACCCGAGAGAAGCATCTTGACATTATCCCAAACACCTTGGCTTCGATGTTGTGATTGATAAGCTTGTAGATATCTTTAGGAAGACCTTGAAGTATAATTTTGAAGCCCGATATCGACATCGAATCTCTTTTCTCTTTATCACCGAGCTCATCATACATCTTAGGTCCGTCCATTCCATAGATCATTGTTCCATCCGTAGCGATATCAATTAGGTCTCTTGTAGTCTCAATCGATAAGGTCCTTCATCAATTGACTTGAGAATGTTGACACCATTTTCCTTTCCAAGACAATACAATCGATTCGTTGAGCCCAAGAGTCGAGTCGGCCTCGCAAGCATGGGTGGACGAGTATCCGAACCACTGCTTGAACATCCTCAAGAACACTAGATATGATTGAAGGCACGTTGGAAGACATGTTTATCGATTTGACGGATTTTATAACCTTATGATTAAACCGGGAAATAGATTCTTTCACGGGATTTTACTAAATCAAGAGAAAACCGTATTATAAGCAAAAGATCAACCAAGTCGCTAAGAATCCTTGAACCAAGTCGCTAAGAACCAAGTCGCTAAGTACCAAGTCGCTATAACTCTTGAACCAAGTCGCTAAGCACCAAGTCGCTAAGAACTAATTCGCTGGACACAAGTCGCTACAGCACCAAGTCGCTAAACAGTCAAGTCGCTAAAGAGCAACTCGCTAAGTATCCAAGTCGCTAAGACACAGTCAAGTTGCTAAAGAACAACTCGCTAAGATCCAAGTCGCTAGTAACAAGTCGCTAACACTTTGCACTACAACTCGCTACACTTTCTGAAGCAAGTCGCTAACCTCACTAAGTCGCTAGCCGTACTGGAGAATCCACTAACTTGTACTATTTGTCGGCTTGTCTCAATAGACAAGTCGCTAGGCTCAAGTCGCTAACAACTAACACTGTAACTCGCTAACTTTTACTGAAGCAAGTCGCTACGATGAATATCACAACGAGACCCAAGTCGCTAGCTAGAAAAACTTCAAAAACACACTTTTCAATCCAAAACAAGCTCAACCACAGTGATTCAAGCTTACCAAATCAAAACCCAAGCACATACAATGATTCTAAACACAA
Organism: Chrysanthemum lavandulifolium; assembly: GCA_022545495.1. Taxonomy (NCBI): domain Eukaryota; kingdom Viridiplantae; phylum Streptophyta; class Magnoliopsida; order Asterales; family Asteraceae; genus Chrysanthemum; species Chrysanthemum lavandulifolium. The sequence continues at coordinate 70,017,810 of CM040242.1, forward strand.
AAGTACACTCAAAATTCAAACTTTAACACAAGATATGATCCAAATGATGCAAAACCACTAAACTTTCTCAAACTCAAAAACCATCTAAAAACCACTAGAAATCCAAGGATATGAAAGAGATGATCAAACCATGGCTCTTGATACCATTTGTAACATATTGGATTTCATAAACACACTAAACCACAAGATCAAATAGGCGATAAGATGTTTTAGAGAGAAAGTTAGAGGTTGGGAACTTTAGTGAGAGAAAAAAATCTTATTATGAGCTCCAACTCTCACCTGGGAGGTAGAGAGTATTATAGTTCTTACATAAGTCGCCACCTACGGGTCGTGGATCGTGCATACAAGGTAAAGACCCATCCGTCCTCCACGGTGTTACTTAACTAAATACTACTTAACAATAAATAACCTACGATCACGAGCTCTAATGATTACATATACTTGAGGTGACCGACACTTTAATAACCGGATTTACTAAATCCTAACAAGTTGGTCGAATAGATCATCTATTCTAGGTAACGGATATCGGTTCTTCACGGTTAACTTATTCAATTCCCTATAATCAATACACATCCGAAACGATCCATCCTTCTTCTTCACAAACAACACCGGTGCTCCCCACGGTGACGAACTTGGTCGAATGAATCCTTCTCGACAACTCGCTAACCTGCTTAGACAGTTCCTCCAATTCTCTTGGAGCAAGTCGATAAGGTGCCCGGGCACGGGTGCCGAACCGGTATCAACTCTATTTGGAATTCCACTTGTCGGACGGTGGAATCTCGCGATCGTCGGAAACACATCCGAAATTTCTAACGATGGGTACATCATTGAGGTTTCTTTCATTCTTCTCCTCATTTTCTTTTCGAAATTCGAGCCAAGAAAAGAAAACCTCCTCATCGATGTACTGGCCTTAATACAAGAGAAGATGCTCAACCGGGAAGGACTTCCACAGTCGCTCCGATCTCCTTGTATGCTTAGAACTTTTCCACCATACGGTAAACGCACAATCTTCTCATCACAAATGATGTGCACCGTTCTTTGATAACCAATCCATTCCGATAATGACGTCAAAACTTCCTAAGGTAAGCGGCAGCAGATCTATACTAAACGAAAGCGGTCTAGGAAACTTAAGGTACAACCTCGAACTACGGTGTCTATCTTCTCTATTCCCATTCGCTAATTCCACATCGTAACTAAACCCTAGAGGTGTTTGGGAGATTCCTAGTAATGACATAAAATTGGTGGATACGAAACTCATATCCGCACCAAGATCAAACAATATGGAAGAATAGCGATTATTGAGAAGGAATGTACCAGTAATCACGTTAGGGTCCTCGCTAGCTTCCTTCCCAATAGCGTAAACACGCGATGTTCCCATGTCTCTCACGATTCTTAGCACCATGGTTTCCGATTTTCCACAACCTCACGCTTCACGGGGTTTAAGCCATTACCTCCACACCTCGGTTAGCAAATCCTCCTACATTACCGGATTTCCTCTCATCCACGGCTCTCGGACTCATTCTTAAAGTGTCCCTTCTTTCCACATCCAAAACAGTGATAGTGGCCTTCGGGCCCGCTCCTTGTGCGGTTTGTCGCAGCAGCAGTGGTCGGGACCTCGGTCTTTGGCCAAGTGTCCTACCTTAGAGCACTTCCCACACATTCGGACACGGTCCATGGTGGTGTCGGTTACAACGACCACACACGAGCTTACTACCTTCATAATCTTTCCTACCTCCATTTCCAATGGCGAACACTCAGGTGTCTCATGCCGTTTGTTGCCATTCCCTTTACGACTTCATTCCTGTTCCTCTTATCACTCCTATCATTCTTACTCTTGTCTCCTACTTCTAGCACATAAGAGTCCATCAAACTCGAGCCACAAGAATTGCCTCGTGCAAATTAAGCGGCTTGGCGGCGATGACATCATTTCGAGTAGCCAAAGGCAATCCATCGATATACCTTTCAATCTTAAGTTCTTGATGCGAACCATTTCGTGGCAAAGCAATGATAACTCTTGGAAGCAGCGAGTATAAGTCGCCATGTCGGTACCTTAACCTTATGGTTCCGAACTCACTCTCTAACTTCTTAACTTCATTCCTAGGACAAGAAGTCTTAATCGGAGAGTCTTAAACCGAGTCCAAGTCATACTATAAGCTACATCAATTCCTACCGATTTGTGGTAGTTGTTCCACTGTGTCAATGCCTCGTCCTTCAAGGTGAATGTTGCATACTTAACCTTACAATCCTCCTCACAATTACTAACGGAAACACAGATTCAGTTTGTTAATACAAATATCGTTATTAAACGTTATTTATATTTTTGATCTTTGCCTAAGTTTTGTTAACGACAAAAGTAAATTTAATTTGTATAAAAGCTTAAAGCTTGTCAAGTTTAATAGATATTAAAACAAGATTTTTCAAATAATATCTTCATTATTTAAGCATTTACATTATGACTAATCATATCTCAATATGAGTCTAATCATAATGTATGATAGTAGTTTTTAGAATGTTTTAGTTTCTTAAAAACTAAACATTACTTATGCATTTGCATATTTCTAAAAATAGAAAGACAACACATGACATCATGTAATGCATCATGGAAATCATTGAAAGATTTCATTAGATATTTTGTGTGGATTTGTACTCTTCATATCTTACACAATCTTACATAGATATGGTTGACTTTGGCAAGATCTTGATATCTTGGCTGTCAGACCCGGCGACACCAAAATCCACAACGGACGGAACCCTTTTAAAGGGGTCCGCGGTCCGTGGATCTTCATTGATGGTTTTGGCTATAAATAGCAAAGCCAAACCAAGTAGTTTCTCATCCCTTTCTATCATACTCTCTTACATATCTTCTCTCTAACCTTTCTAACTCAGTTTCATATCATATTAGTGATCTCTTTTGTAGCAAAGAAGATCAAGTCACATTCAAGCTTCAAACGAGAAGTTGGAAGTCTTGTTTGTTTAGTGTTGTATGATCTAGTGTTGATTCATACTTCATTGTTGTATTAAACCATCATAATCTTGTGAGTGTGAGTGGTTAATATTTTAGTCCTCAAAATACATTGTGTGTGGGAGTAGTTGTACCCTTGGAAAGAACTCGACATCTAGCTTAGTGTCGGAAATAGTGTGGCGAAGTGTAAAGGTTTTCTCCGCCCGGTGAAAGGAGCTTGTTGACTAGTGAAGTTAAACTCTCGAGTGTGAGACTCGGGAGTGGAGTAGGGCAAGGAAAAGAGTCCTTGTAGACCGAACCACTATAAACAACTTGTTGTGGTTTGATCATTTCTTTCCTTATTTACTCTTTACATATTGCTTGCATATTTCATCAACATATCAAAGATCAATATCAATTGATCTTTCAATAAGTTTCAAAACAAAGTTTTTAATTGGTAAACTATTCAACCCCCTTCTAGTTTTCTACAATTGGTACGAGCCTCGTTGCTCAAGAATTTCTAAAATAACTTGTATTTTATAAACTTTAAACGATCCATGGATTACGAAAACTTTAAAGAAGGGCAATCTATGCAAAGACCACCACTCTTTGAAACCAATGGATTTATCTATTGGAAAACCGTTTTGAAACATATGTAAAATCAAAAGATATAGATCTTTGGTTTATTATTGTTAAAGGGATTTTAGTTCTACAACAAAGGATATTTTCGTTGATGAACAAAAGAAATTAGTTGCTAAAAATAATGAAGCTAAAATGATGCTTTATAATGCTTTACCTAGAAAAGAATATGAAAGAATTTTTATGTGTGAAACCGCGAAAGATATTTGGGAATCTTTAATTGTTACACATCAAGGTAATTCACAAGTCAAGGATAACAAAATTGATCTTCTTGTTCAACAATATGAACAATTTGTTATCCCTGAAGATGAAACCATTGATTGTGGCTTTGCTCGCTTCAATACTATTATTGCATCACTTAAAGCACTTGATGAATCTTTTCGTAGTAAGAACTTTGTCGAAATTTCTTAGAGCACTTCATCCCAAATGGAGAGCTAAAGTGACCGCTATTGAAGAATCAAAAGATCTCTAAAAATGTCACTAGGCGAGCTAATTGGCAACCTCAAAGTTCACGAAATGGTAATGGAGAAAGATTCGGAGATCATCAAAGGAAGAAGGAGAAGATCAAATCCGTTGCTCTAAAAGCAAAGGCGGAATCAAGCGATGACGACGAATCTTGCTCCAGTAGTGAAGATGAGGAGTATGCCATGGCCGTTAGAGATTTTAAGAAGTTCTTTAGAAGAAGAGGAAAGTTTGTAAGACAACCTCGAGAAGAAAAGAAGCCATTCGAAAAAGATCGGGATGACAAAAGGGTAAAGGTGAAAGAAAGTGTTTTAGATGTGGTGATGCAAGTCATCTCATGGGAGAATTTCCCAAGCCACCTAAAAGCAAAACTCAACGAGCTTTTGTAAGTGGTGCTTGGAGTGATAGTGAAGACGATGAAGAATCAAGCAAGGAAGAGATCGCTCTAATGGCACATGAGTCAAACGAGGTACTTTCCGACTCTTCTTATTCTTCTATTGATGATGACACTTTGCAAAAACAATATAATCAATTGTGTGAGCTAAGTCTAAAATCATAACTAAAAATAAATTTTAAAAACCAAAAGGAATTTTGGAAAATGAAGTATATGAGTTGAAAGAAAAGCAAACGACTTGAAAAAGGAAAAGCAAATGACGATGATTGTAAATCATGTCAAGAGCTTAATCTTGAAATAGAAAACTAAAGCTCACACAAGAGGTTCTAATCGAAAATAATTCTAAGTTTAAAGGTTTAACAAAAACATCGCTTCTTGCCGATGAAATAGTTAAAATCCATAAAACACCGGGAGACATGAATGGGCTAGGATTTAATGAGGTATTAATTCCAAAGAGTCAAAACAAAATGGCCGAAAAGGATGAACATTCTATCAAAGCTGCTTTGCGATGCAAGACGGACCGATTTTAACCAAAATAAGGGTTCCGTCAGTTGAACAAAATGGTGCCGTGGGTACTTGAAGAGATGTAATGTTCAATGTCGGACCGCATTGAATTTGTCAAAGTAAGAAAGAAAACCAATGATAGTGTTAAACTAAAACCATTTGTTACATCGAGTAGGACTTGCCAAAATGAATTTAGATCAAAACAACTCAACAACGATATAAAACACCTTTTGCCAAACGCCTTTCCTAAGAGCAACCACAACGTACAACCCAACTACCAACACAACGGTTGGAATCAAAACTTTCCTAGACCATATCAAACTCCAGTTACATGTCATGGAACTCTTACCCATCGTTTCCATACATGAATCAAATAAATGGTATGTTTAACCCAAACGGACCCATGAGATATTGGGGACCAAATGCTTGAGTTATTTGCTTCTTAGGTATGCTTGAAAGTTGGATTGGAACCTGATGAATGGATAAAAGATAGTGGATGCTCACGACACATAACGGGTAACAAAAGTCTCTTCTCATCATACCAAGAGTATGACGGAGGTAATGTCACTTTTGGTAGCAATCTCAAAAGCAAAATTATTGGCAAAGGTACGATTGCTCATAACTCCCTAACTATTGAAAATGTTGCTCATGTGGATAGGTTAGGATTTAATCTACTTAGTATTAGCCAATTATGTGATAAAAAGTATAAAGTACTATTTGATTACAATGGTAGTAAAATACTAAAAGATGGTATCACCATAGCTAAAGGAGTTAGGAAAAATAACATATACGTCATGAAAATAGATAAAACATCTAATGACAAACTTTGCCTAAAAACGTTAGACGATAGCTCATCTCTTTGGCATAGATGCTTAGGTCACGCTAATATGAGACTTATACAAAACCTATCTTCAAAAGAGCTAGTTAGGAATTTACCAAAACTAAAATATGACCAACACTTTTGCGACGCTTGCAAAATTGGTAAACAAACCCATAGTAGTCACAAATCGAAAATATGGTGTCCACATCTAAGTGTCTAGAATTATTACATATGGACTTGTTTGGACCATCCGCTATAAGAAGCTACGGAGGCAACTTATACACTTTGGTCATAGTAGATGATTACTCAAGGTTTACTTGGACGTTGTTTTTGAAAACCAAAAATGAAGCTTTTGATAAATTTGAAATTCTTAGCAAGAAAATTCAAAACCAACTAGGTGTTAAAATTGTGTCGATCCGAACGGATCATGGTCGTGAATTTGACAACGAAACTCAATTTGGAAACTTTTGTGATACAAATGGTATAACACATAACTTTTCCGCTCCACGAACACCTCAATCAAATGGAGTAGTAGAACGTAAAAATAGAACAATTCAAGAAATAAGTAGAACAATGCTTAATGAACAAAACATTCCTCAAAAGTTTTGGTGTAACGAATTGACACTTCTACATATATTTTGAATAGAGTCTTAATATCGTCCTTTCTTAAACAAAACACCATATGAGCTTTATAAAGGTAAAAGCCAACGTTAGGACATTTTAGAGTCTTTGGTTGTAAATGCTTTATTCTTAATACTAAGGATTATCTCACCAAGTTTGACCCAAAGTCTTATGAAGGTGTATTTTTGCTTATTCTCAAACTAGTAAAGCTTATATTGTCCTAAACAAAGAAACAATGATAGTCGAGGAATCGTTGAACATAACATTCGATTTAAAGTCCACCTCCTCTAAGACATCACCTTTGGTAGATGATGACTTAGTTGAAAGTCAAATTATAGAAAGTCAAGAAATAATTAATAATAACAAGGAAGATGAACCATTAAATAAGGAGATTGTCAACATCAAAGAATCTAAAAGTCATCCTTTAGAAAAGGTCATAGGACAACTTAATCAAAGAACCTTAAGGTCACAAGCCCAAAATCAAAGTAACTATTTTTGTTTTGTATCCACCATAGAACCGAAAAACATAAATGAAGCAATAAAAGATGAATCATGGGTAATTGCCATGCAAGAAGAATTAAACCAATTCGTTGGAAATGATGTTTGGAAATTAGTTCCAAAACCTAATGATCAAACCATAATTGGAACGAAATGGGTTTTTCGAAATAAAATGGATGAAAATGGTATAATATCTAGAAACAAAGCTAGGCTTGTTGCACAAGGTTATAATCAACAAGAAGGTATTGATTATGATGAAAATTATGCTCGGTAGCTAGACTCGAATCTATTAGAATATTACTTGCTTATGCATGTGCTTATGACTTTAAATTATTTCAAATGGATGTTAAAAGTGCTTTTCTTAATGGGTTTATTAACGAAGAAGTGTATGTTGCTCAACCTCCCGGTTTCACCGACTTTGAGAAACCACATCATGTCTTCAAACTCAAGAAAGCATTGTATGGTCTTAAGCAAGCACCAAAAGCTTGGTACGACCGACTTAAGACTTTTCTTATTGATAACAAATACACAATGGTATTAGTAGATAATACTCTTTTTACCAAGAAAAAGGAATCACATATTATCATTGTTCAAATATACGTTGATGACATTATATTCGGATCAACTTGTCAAGAGCTATGTGATGATTTCTCTAAAATCATGCACGACGAGTTTGAAATGAGTATGATGGGTGAGTTAAACTTCTTTCTAGGACTTCATATTAAACAACTAGAAGATGGAATATTTTTTAACCAATCTAAATATATAAAAGACATGCTTAAGAAATTTGGTCTTGAAGATTCCAAACCAACTAAAACACCCATGTCCTCGGACACTAAACTCACCAAGGACGAAGAAGGTGAATCCGTAGATAACACTAAATATAGAGGAATGATTGGTAGCCTACTCTATCTTACGGCTAGTAGACCCGACATTATGTTTAGTGTTTGTCTATGTGCTCGCTTTCAAGAAAACCCAAAGGCATCACACTTAGAAGCTTTAAAAGGATTTTAGATACATTAAGGGAACAACGTGTTTAGGATTATGGTATCCCAAAGGAACGGTGTAGAAACCATAGTGTATGCCGACTCGGATCATGCCGGTGATTATGTTGATAGAAAAAGTACAAGTGGTATTTGCACTTTTGTTGGACATTGTCTCACCTCATGGTTTGCAAAGAAGCAAACGGCCTTAGCCATCTCAACTCATCGAAGCCGAGCACGTCTCACCGGAAAAGCATGTCAACAAGCTCTTTGGATGAAGCAAGCTCTCGTAGATTATGGAATTCATCTCAACGACATTGTGATACTTTGCGACAACAAAGGAGCCATCGATCTCAAAGAAGAATCCCGTTCAACATGCTCGTACAAAGCATATTGAAATCCGTCATCACTTTCTTCGCGACAATGTTCAAAAGGAAACATTTCAATCGAGAAAGTATCCTCCGAAGACAAAATTGCCGACATCTTAACTAAGCCTCTTAAACGAGAACCTTTTAATCTTCTTAGACTTGGTTTAGGGTTAATGGAACCAAACTTGTAGGATAAACATAGCCTAAAACATTAGAATAGTCAAAACAAAACAATTTTATTTTATATCTGCTACTGTAGCCACGGAACCAAACGACAACACGGACGGAACCAAAAATTTGGTACCGTCTGGTCCGTGGTGTCTACAGAAGCAAAACTGCTATATACAAAACATCGTCTTCCTCAAAACCCACTTTACCAAAACGTGTAAACATTAAACCAAGCTCATTATTGATACCTTCTCACTCACTAATCACTGAAGATAACATCATTGTAAGTATCCTAACTACATTTTATCTCTTAATTCTGAGTCTAGGATTCTTATTTATGCACAATACTATCACAAATCATTACATGGGGTTTTATGTATGCTTTTATACCAAATATGAATTCAATTGGCAAAATGCATAACTAGTCATTGAAATTAGGTACTACATTATCATATTGCATAAACAAATCATGCTTCCCACTAATTAATAGATAATGAATATAAGGCCTTATTCAAATAACCAAACACCCTATGTCAAAAATTTGAAAAGCTTCTCACTTGTAGGAAAACAATTTTTCATTGTTAATACAAATAGAAACGTTAGATTTTCATCACTTGCATGCTCTTGAATACTAAAGGTATTGCATAATTAATATGCATTCCGGTATATTCAAATGAAGCCACATTGAATTAGGAGCATTTGGGTTATCTCATGGTATTTGCCAAACACCCCACTAAAACCATTTTTGTTCATAAAATGAGTCAAGATAATCGCAACTCCAAATTGTTTTCATATAGGCACACACTAGAACCAAAACGTTAAAGTTTATTCTCATTTTTAACATATTAATTCTTGTCCTTAGGAATAACCATGGTAGCCGCAAGATTCTATGATCACAAAGACACCCTTGGCTATATTCCCAAACATCACAAAACCAAAGGACTTTCCAAGGAACAAGTAGAAATATTTAGGGGTCTAGAATCAAGGTATTTCCATGAGGGTAGAACCATTCACTCATCCTTCCTTGAAAATACCAATCTCCGTGAAGAACTATCCGCCATTCAATTCGATTGTCTTCTTGACATCGATGAACCAATTTGTCCTAGGTTTGTGTTAGAATTCTATGCTAGTGTGACCCGCTTTAGTGATGAAGACGATGATGAATTTTGTCTTAGGTTTAAAATCAATCAAAACGACTACACCATCACCTTAGCCAACTTTGCTCAAGTACTAGGAATTCCCAATCGAGGGACTTGTGCCTACTGGGATAAGTGGTCACTCACCATTCTTGATGCAATCAATGACCGTACTTCTCCCTACCAAACACCTCTAGCAAATAAGGACGTCATCCGTGAACACCTATTTATCCCAAGGGGAGACACAACCCGAGTCACCCGAAAAGGAAAGGAAGTGAACCGAGACCCATATGGAATGGAGCTAAATGAACTTAAACCCGAATTTAGGAAATGGGAGGAACTACTTAGAGCCAACATCATTAGCACAATAGGAAATAGGGATCACATCAATACTTGTCTTTGTCATCTGCTCTACAACTTGTCCACCCATCAACCATTCAATTTAGCCTACTACATTGCTAGGAGAATGATTGATATTCCAACACAAGGATCGGTTGCTCTCCCATACGGGATGCTTCTCACCTGGCTCTATAGATCCTTTGCACCAATTCCACCAACCCCAAAAGGGATGTACCTTCACAATGAACTCATCCCTCACATCTTTGTACCTTTGAGTGATGAACGAGTTGCTAAGACAAAAGGCAAGAGAGCAAAACCTCCAACTCCATCATCATCATCATCAAATAGCTCCGAGGATGGTCTTCCAAGCTCTCATCTTCCACCTCATGAGTATTATGCGTCTCTTCCCGAGATCGAGAATGAATCAGTGGAATTCAAACAAACTAAGGGAATGTTCAAGTGCCTTGGTAGGATGATGAACAAGATTTACAAGAAGTTGGACAAATGAGGGTACTTTAAGGAGTGTTTGGAACAATACATTATCGTTAATGTTTGATACTATTTAGTTGTTTTTATTATGTAGGATGATAATATAACTTGAAACAGTGTTGTATTATAACAATCTCATGCAGGGGGATAGCACAAGTATGCTATCAAATTTTACCCATTTTCACTATAATGTGAAAATCAAAAAGCCTTGCTCAAAATCTATGCTCCACTATGTTTATACATGTGTTATTTACTTTTCCTAACTAGAAATGTTTAGTGTCACAAGTTTTGAGGAAAATTTCAGGTATTGGAAAAGTCCCCAACACCTAAAAACATACTGTGAAGTTTTACGCACTACGGATCGACGACACCAACGATTTGGTACCGCTCATTATGTGAAATGGCACCGTCGTGCACATGACAGACGGACCAGACGGCACCCTTTTAGGGTTCCGCGTGTAAATTTTTGGTGACGTGGATCCTCCGGGTAACTTTCAATTTCGACTCTTTCGTGATTCCAAATTACCATCCATTACTTATAAGTCAATCTTAACTAGTTTATACTCTTATTAGAACTAGTATAATTCACTTAGGTATATAAGAAATCCATTTCCACCAAAATTCAAAAATTTGAAAAATCCACCCAAGGAGCCCTTTGTTTAAAGGAAGGAACCAAATTTTGGTACCTTCAAACTGCTGGTAATCGATTGTTAGGAAATTCCACTCATTAGAACACATTTATTGCAAATCTTTTCTTCTTCACTCCATCTCTCTTGTATGGATTGACTTGGGTGATATGACTAGCATTCAACCCACTTCCAAATCATTAGGAACCTCATCTCTTCAATGGTTTAACATCAAATCAAACACATTTCTCCATAATTTTCACTTTTATAAATTGAGAGGTTTTACCATGATCATCCTCACACCTTCTTCATTCTTACTATTATCTAGCAAAGAAAACCCAAGTCAAAATGACAAAATATTCCCCTAAACCTTGCAAGAAAACCGCTAGAATTAGTGTGAGGTCTTGTTGCTTCGTTAACCTTAGCTCCTCATCCCAGTCTTTCCACTCACAATCTCATCTCCCATCCGAGATGATACAAGCCTTACCTTGGCTACACCTACTCAATCACACATTGTGATCACCACTCCACCACCTACAAAACACCAACTTCACCTCCACCCGGCACCCATCCAAACATCCAAAACACCCTCACCACCTTCACCACCAAGGTCTCCAACTCTCATTCCTATGGAGTTATTTTCCACTCCACCAACTTCACCAAATCCTTTCTTGGAGGACTTGGATGACTTGCCTCCTAGGTCAAATCATCCACCACCATTGCCATCCTTTGGCACAATTGAGCGGATTGCTCATGAGTCACCTCGGTCATCTTTTGACCCAAACGCCCCATTAGGGCCTAAACCTCTTCTCTTCCACCCCATTCACAAAGACATTCATGGTCCTTTGTATGGGGACCAACCACTCCCCACATCAATGTCTTCTCACTTAGAGGACATTGAGGAGTGCATGTGGGATGCTAATCCCACAAGAGAGGAGATACAAGCGGAACTCCACAACCTCCACCAATTCAAAGGCATGGTGGATTCTCACCTTAGTGAGACTATGCAAATGCAAAATGCTTTGCTAGCCTCCATCATGACCACCCCAAACATCCCCACCAACACCAACACATCTACCATTCCACCACCACCACCTCACCAAACATACTATCCGCTTAGGCATGGTTGCTCAACTTGTGAGCAAACAGCCCAAACCGCTGAAAGGACCCGGTTATGGTCCATGACTTTCAAGAGGAAATGAGGTTCATCCTCAATCACATCCTTGAGCGCCTCAACGCTCTTTCTCATCCACCATCTCATTAGGATGGTCATAGACTAGCATTTCTAGCTTTTCTTTTCTTAGGATTATTTTCTTTTTCTTGTACTAAAACACATCATTGTGTTCTCTTTTCATGATCTTTATTCATGAAAAATTTTAACTAATGAATGGTGTTCTTTATATTGTTGGTGCTTTTACATAGTGTTTGGAAATGCTTGTGAATGATCATTATTACTAACATTTTTTTTGTACCTTTATTTTCACAATCCATGTATCTTCCCATTAAGCACCCAATTTAGGGGGAGCTTTGATCATGGGGAGATAATGGCTCAGCTCATTACATTTCACATCGCCTCTTCTTTTGTTGAGACAAAAGGGGAGAAAATATAGAACTTGTTTATATTTGACTTTTCTTAAAAATTCAATCGCATACTTTGACTTTACGAAAAAGTCAACATCATGCATCAACTAGTGAATACTTTGACTTTCTGAAAAAGTCAAACATCATACACTTGCATTATCATTTCCTTTTCAAGTTCTAAAACTAATATTTTATAACTCTTGCACAAACTTTGTATCTTTTATAAAATAAATTTATATTTTGTCCTCAACAAAAGGGGAGATTGTTAATACAAATATGTAACACCCCAAAATCACAAAGTGACATGGAAGACTATTTGGGGTATTACTTAGAGGATCATAGTCACAAGTTATAGAAAACGACTCTAAAGAGGCGTTTTTAAATAAGAAGTTGTTACCATTTCATAAAATTCAGTGTTTTGGGAACACAAAGTAAAATACCACATGTTTGAGATTACATAAAAGATAGTTTTTACGAAATGATAACTTTAATTGAAATATAACACCACTTCAAGTGTCCCATGACGTCCACTCCACGCCTTCATGATGTCTAATTTGTACCTGAGATGAGCATGCTTAAAAAGGTCAACAAAAATGTTGAGTGATATTCATAGGTTTAAATAATTAGTTGAACACAAGTAAAAGATGATAATTGCTTCGAATACAATCACCATAGAAAACATAGATTATTATTATGCACTAAGCTCATGACACCAAACTAAGCGCATACACCTAATTCATGGTGTAAGTAATAATATTGCCCTCGAGATGGAATTGCCAATTCCATAGTTAACCAAATATAGTGCGCCCGGTTATTTCCGATAACCGAGTCGGGTCGTTAATTCCCATAGTACTATCCACAATATTCGCTCACCGCAAGTGATTAATGGTTCATGATGTAAGGGACTTATGGCGTGCAACTTAGGCTATAATAATAATGATCAGTGACATCTGGTTTAAGAAAGACTTGTGTTCTAGTTTATAGCATGCATCTCCTCGGGGTTTGAAATAAATAAGTAAAGGCGAGGCTATGAACTCACCTTAGTAGAGCAAGATCCGAGTAGTAAAGAAATCAAGTAAGTGGTGCACCGAGTACCGCCACGCGACCTATAATTTGTATACCAATACTTTAATTAATACCTTTGTATTTTGACTTGATAACATTTGTATACACCAAAAGTTTAAGTTATTTATGTGTATCGTTTATTATTGAACATGATTAACTTTGGCTCATGGAAGCGCTTAGACACACACAAAAGTATTTAAAATGAGTGAGTCGTGGGCTTGTCGAGTTGAAAGATGATGTACGGAAGATATCATAAATAAATAATAACGTATTTAAATTATAAAAACGTCGCTTAAAATATATGTAATGGAGAAAATAATAGTTTTATTATAATGGTAAAATAAAATAAATTCCGTTTTATATGGTATAATGGTCCTTTAGAAAAATTGGTATGACTTATTTATATATCTAAAATATATTTGGTGACTAAGTGTAGAAAAATTATTATTGTTCAAACTATATTTCGTTTAATATGACCCATGAGTTTATGGTACTCGTTAGTCGTTTATATCATAAGTTTATAAAATGAGATATCGTGAAAGTAATATTTAAAGTAATAATAAACGAGTTGAATAGCTAGTTGTGAACAGGCGAGAAAGATCAAAAGACAAGTAGCCGTAATATGTTTAGGATGACGACTTTTGTTATACTCAATGTTATAAACTTTACTTGTTTGTCTCACTTTATAAACCTTATGCGTTAAATAAAAGTGAGTTCAAGTATAACTCTGATTTTGTAAATGGTTGGTATCACATGGGCTGAAGCCCATTGGTCCTTGGCGTGAATCGTGGCTCAAGAAAGAAACCAACCAAGTTTGGCTTCGTGACCCAAAGGACCCACCGAAACCAAACGCACCCATTATGTGAAAGAAAAGAAAAGAGGACATGCTTTTAAGAAAAATTTGACAAGTGAAAGACATGTTTAGTAAAGATAAGAATATGGTATTTCAAGTTTTACACTCAAGGGTAAGAAGCATGTGTCGTTGTTGAACCGGAGAGCAAACAAGCGCGCCCAAATGGGTGTTGAAAATCGCAAGAACGCGCCCCATTTGTTGTACCAAACGCACCCTAATTTTAACGCACCTTTTGATGGTCGCCCTCTTTGCAATGAACACCCTTTTGGGTGGCTGCGTGGCAGCAACTAGACACCCTTTGGGTGGCTGAAAATAAGCGGGATAAACACCTGTTGTGGGCTGAATTTGTAGCAACCAAACACACCTAAATGGTGCGGAAAAGCGGTGAACAAGAACACCACATAGGGCTGGAAAATCTGTTTCAAAACACAATCCTAACGGGTATCGCGAGCCATTGTGAGACCCTTGTTCATGACTCATGAGTCCAACTAAAAATCGAGTTCAACCTTAGAACCTATTGACAATAATTGAGCATAACGTGAGTCAAAGACTCAAATGGAAGGACAAACCCATTTCGAACTAAACCAACACTAGTACTCAACGTATAAGCTGGAATAAGGTCGAGACCAAGCAAGAGATTACGCAAACCAGAATTTAGTCTAACCAAATAGATCGTTAGCTAACGAATATAAATCGAAACGTTCAACCCATTTACTCAAAGTTTAGCTTTAATATGTTTACTTAGCTTTTTATATCTCGTAAGTTAAGACCAAAGGAACCAAGAAAATTCACTCGCCGTGGGTTTTGTCCTTGACACGAACCAAGGCATCCAAGCTAAAGTTCACCACCGTGATCTAGCCACAGTGGGTTTTGACCATGACAAAACTAACTTAACCCATCTTGAATCATGTTACACGTTATTAATCAAAATAGTTTTGAGAGGCAAACTTGACCAAGACACGGAAAATATCAAATATTTCTAAACCGAACACTAGCAATTTCCAAAAACAAGTTGGGACGAAGTCGGGACTAAGCAAGTTATCAAGTAATTCAAAATTAAACCGAACCATATAGACCATTGGCTAATGAAAACAAACGAAACACTACACCTTGATTCTCATACATGTCGATTACATATTTCAATCTTTCGAGTTTTAAAGTTTGTGATTTAAATACTTCCTTTGTATGACCGTGTCCGACCAAACAACAAGTTTTTAACAACATATATATTGTTGATTCTATAACGATTCTTGTCTCAAGATATTAACAATTTTAACTTCAACCAATTTATACCAATTATTTGATAATAAACTAGAATATATACTTGATCAACTCATCAAAATAAATAAATATAACTACATTATTCAATAAGGGATTCAATAAAATTCTTACAACAAAAGAGAAGTGGTGTAGCAAGATGATATCAAAGGAAGTAAAACTCGAGCAACGAGACTCTTGGTTTCAAAGAACTCGATCAACCTTTCTTTAGTTTGAGTGGCGATATGAAGAGTAGGTGTGAGATATCCTCCCGAGACTCATGGTTTATATAGAAATAAAGAGGAAGGTTGTTGCTTGTCCTTCGAGGTGGGGATCGATTAAAGGCCTTCTTTGGGTAGCGATTTCGTGGCCTTCACGTGGTCTTCTTGGTGGTATCCTCCACCGTGGTCCAAGGAGGACAAGAGGTCCTTGGTTTTGTCGATTTGCCTCCATGGGAAAAGCCAATTGATAACTCTTCTTGGATAGAAGTTATTAGTGGTGTTGTGAAGGGTGATTGGAGTTTAGCTATCTTTGGAGTGGGGAACCGGCGTGTGTGGAGTGGGGAGAAGGAGGAGGCGATTAAGGAGGGTTGCGGGTTTGTGGGCGTGGGTTTCGAGAGAAAGAAGAGAGAGATGGGTAATGGGGAAAAAGATAAGGTTTTTTTTTTTTTTTTTTTAGTTTTAGTTTTGTAGTTATTGTATTAGTAATTGTGTAATATTTTGGATATTAGGTGTATTTTGTACTCCGTTGTCAACTTGTAACCGTATAGCTTCAAGCGGAAAGTTGTAATATTTATCTTTCTAGACGCGTTATAAATAAACTGTCACGATGACGAAGTTTTAGATTTTTATTAGTTCGCTTTTATTTCTCGCGTTTTCTTCTATTTTAGTTTGGTACGCGTGCGGACTCATAAGACAAGAAAATATTTCTTGTGAGACTGATTTAGAATCAGTAAAGATCAGGCATAATTAAATAAGACTACTCGGATAGGCATAAATTTTATGCAAGAAAAGATGAAATGTACATGCTAGAATGCTCAATTTAGATCAAATAAATTTGATAAACGGTCTAGTTCATAAATATGAAGTTTTAAAATAGCGAAATTTTCCAGGTGACTACAGTACCAACCCCTTAAGAGAATTCCGTCCCGGAATTTTAGTTTATGGTGGTTGTCGGAGTTGGATTAGCAAACAGATGTGGGTACTTAACACGCATGGTGTCTTGGCCCCACGTGTACTCGGTCCTCTCTTGGAGTTCCATCTAACCTTGACGATGGGGATGCGGCTTTGTTTAAGTCGCTTGACTTCCTATCCATGATTTCGATTGGTTCCTCGACAAAGTTGAGCTTGTCATCGAGCTTAATCTCTTTAGTGAAACGACAAGAGATTCATCCGACAAGCATTTCTTCAGATTTGAGACGTGAAAGGTAGGATGAACTCTACTAAGTTCTTCCGGGAGATCAAGTTTGTAAGCAACCGGGCCGATTCTTTCGAGAATCTTGAAAGGGCCAATGTATCGAGGATGTAGCTTTCCTCGTTTTCCGAATCGGACCTTTCCTTTCCAAGGTGATACTTTCAACATAACTCGATCACCAACTTGAAATTCCATGGGTTTCCTTCTAACATCGGCGTAACTCTTTTGTCGATCTCTAGCGACTTGAAGTCGTTGGCTAATTTGTACGATCTTCTCGGTTGTCTCTTGGACAAGTTCAGGTCCAGTGAGTTGGGCATCTCCAACTTCAGCCCAACAAACGGGTGATCGACACTTTCGACCATAAAGTGCCTCGAATGGAGCTGCCTTGATGCTCGCGTGGTAACTATTGTTGTAGGAGAATTCTGCCAACGGTAAGTGTTTATCCCAACCTTTTCCAAAGTCGATCACGCAAGCTCAAGCATGTCTTCCAAGGTTTGGATAGTCCTTTCACTTTGGCCATCGGTTTGAGGATGATATGCGGTACTCATATCCAAACGAGTACCTAAGGCCTTTGAAGAGATTTCGTAAGTGTGAAGTAAAACGATCGTCACGATCGAAATGATGGAAATTGGTACTCCATGACGAGATACAATTTCCTTGGTATAGTTGAGCAAGGGTTTCCATTTCATCATTTTCCTTGATGGGTAGGAAATGAGCGGATTTGGTAAGGCGATCAATGATGACCCAAATGGTGTCGTAACCTCTAGCGGTCTTCGGTAGTTTGGTTATGAAGTCCATAGTGATTCTCTCCCACTTCCAAACGGGAGTTCAGTTGAGTTAACAATCCGGAAGGTTTTGACATTCGGCTTTGACTCGAGAACGGTGAGACATTTTCCAACGACGTTGCAATTTCACTTTCATGTTCGGCCACCAATAAAGCTTTTGAGATCTTGGTACATTTTGTCGGATCCGGGTGAATGGAATATTTAGACTTGTGAGACTCATGCATAATGAGTTCTCGTATTCCTCCACAAAGTGGTATCCAACTTCTATCGCCAAAACATAAGGTTCCATCCGATCTTTGCACAAAGCCGTTCTCGTTTCCGGCATTCCAAAGATTCTTTCGTTGGGACGGTTTTCGTGTTTGAGAGCTTGACTTGAGCTTCAAGGATTTTTGATGGAAGGGGTGACTTAATTGTCATTCCCAAGGATCTTACTCGAAGAGGTTTAGGTCGATCCTTTCGACTAAGAGCATCAGCTACGACATTTGCTTTTCCCGGGTGATAACGGATTTCACAGTCGTAATCACTAAGCAATTCTAGCCATCGGCGTTGTCGCATGTTTAACTCCTTTTGATCGAGAATGTGTTGGAGACTTTTATGGTCGGTAAACACCGTACACTTGGTTCCATATAGGTAATGTCTCCATATCTTGAGAGCGAAAACCACGGCTCCCAATTCCAAGTCATGGGTAGTGTAGTTCTTCTCATGAGTTTTGAGTTGTCGTGAAGCATAAGCGATCACCTTGTTTCTTTGCATCAATACCGCACCTAACCCTAGGTGTGATGCATCACAGTAGACCACAAAATCTTCCACTCCATCGGGTAAGGCTAAGATAGGGGCTTCACAAAGCTTTTGTTTCAAGAGTTGAAAGGCTAACTCTTGTTTCTCTCCCCAGTCAAAGTTCTTCTTTTTCTGGGTTAGCTCCGTTAGAGGTTTAGCGATTTTCGAAAATCCTTCGATAAATCTTCGATAATAACCCGCAAGACCCAAGAATTGACGTATCTCGGTAGGGGTAGTAGGGGATGACCAATCTTTGTGACTTCGATTTTGAAGGATCAACATGAAGACCATTACTATCTATCACGTGACCAAGGAATTGAACTTTTGAATCCGAAGTCGCACTTGGAAAATTTAGCATACAGTTCTTCTTTCTTGAGCAGCTCTAGGATGGCTTTCAAGTGTTCCGCATGCTCTTCCTTGTTGCGGGAATAGATGAGAATGTCGTCAATGAACACAATCACAAATTTGTCCAAGTAAGGTTTACACACTCGGTTCATCAGGTCCATAAATACCGCCGGTGCATTTGTCAAACCAAATGGCATCACTTGGAACTCATAGTGGCCGTATCGTGTTCGGAAAGCAGTTTTCGGAATATCCTCCTCCCTAACTCTTAGTTGATGATAACCAGACCTCAGATCAATCTTTGAGTAGACGCTTGACCCTTGCAGTTGGTCAAACAAATCATCAATCCTAGGCAATGGATAGCGATTTTTCACCGTTAGTTTGTTCAACTCTCGGTAATCAATACACATACGGAAAGATCCGTCCTTCTTTTGACAAATAAGACCGGAGCTCCCCAAGGCGAAGAACTCGGTCGAATGAATCCTTTTTCGGACAGTTCTTGAAGTTGGTCAGACAGTTCTTGTAGTTCGGAAGGTGCCAATCTATAGGGTGCTCGTGCCACGGGTGCCGCTCCCGGCACTAGCTCGATTTGGAATTCTACTTGCCGAATAGGAGGAAGGCCAGGCAAGTCTTGTGAAATACTTGGAAAGTCCCTAGCCACGGGACGTCTTTTAGTTGTTTCTCGTCCGCTTCCTTCTTCTCCGTTACTTGTGCTAGAAAATGTGGCATCCTTTTTCTATGTACTTCGCCGCCTTAACGCACGAGATGATGTTCAATCGGGTCTTACTACGATTACCCGAATGATTAGAGTTTCGCCATCGAGAGGAATGTGAACGACTTTCTCGTCACAGATGATTCTTGCACGATTCTTGGATAGCCAATCCATGCCAATGACAACATCGAAGCTACCGAGTTGAATAGGCATAAGGTCTATATCGAACGGGTGATTTGATAAAGATAGGTTGCAACCTCGAAGGATAGTGTTAGTTCCTACTATTTTTCCATCGGCTAGCTCTACTTCATAAGTGGTATCTAGGGTAGTTGGGGTGACTTTTAACAAAGGTGCAAACTTAGAAGACACAAAGCTTTTGTCGGCTCCAGAATCAAATAACACTTTAGCTAAATGATGGTTGAGTGAAACGCACTGTAACGACATCCGGGTTCTCTTGTGCATCTCCATCTCCTAGCACATAAGCTCTTGCTCTAGCAGGTGGTTGTTGTTGTTGTTGTTGTTGTTGTTCCGTCTGACTTTGGGCATCTACTTTTGACATGTCCGACTTCTCCACATCCAAAGCAAGTTATCCCAATAGGTTGAAGGTTACCTCGAAGAGTGTGGCTTGGCAATCCTTGTGGGTATGGCCCACCTTGTTACACTTTCCACACTTAATGGTGCAACGTCCCACATGATGCGAGTTGCATCGAGTGCACAAAGGGTGTGGTCCAAAGATAGCCTCTTCCAAATGGCGGGGTAGCGACATAAGCCCTCGCAACTTCTTGTCTACGGTTTTGTTGATTGTGGTGGTTGTTTCGGTTTTGGTGGTATGAGTTGGGATTGTTGTTGCGGTGTTGATTGTGATTGTTGCGGCCTTGGTTGTTGTTGTTACGGTTATTGTTGTGATTGAAAGAGTTGTTGTGATGGAAGTTGTTTGAAGTGTTGCCTCGGCGGTCATCAAATTTCCTCTTGTTGTCATTGTTGCCTTGCACGGATCCATGTTTCAAGACTTGATCCATGAGTTGATAGGAAATTGTGATCACTTCCTCCACGGTCTTGGGCTTTGATGCAGTAACATTGCCCTCAATGTTTCGGGGTAATCCCCCAATGAGATTCTCCAGCAACTTAACCTCATCAGAAACCATGGAAGGGCATAGAGCTTTCAATTCTTGGAAGCGCTTGAAGTAGGTTTTGAGATCATTGCCCTTAGTAGTCAGATGGTAGAACTCATCTTCAAGTTTCTTGATCTCGGTCCTTGGACAGTATTGCTTCATCATCAATTGCTTTAGTTCAGTCCAAGTGGTTTTGTAGGCTTCTTCCATGCCAATAGGTTGGGCATGAGCCTTCCACCAAGACAATGCATCTTCCAAGAGAGTACCGAGCAAACTTCACCTTGCAATCTTCTCGAGCAATCACTTAGAAGAAACACGCTTCGAGATCTTTCAAACCAATGGATAAGGCCAACAGCGCCTTGGTTCCTTTGAAGAAAGTAGGTTTGCAATTCATGAATTCTTTGTATCCACATTTGCGATTCACCACGCCTTGATTCGGTTTGGCTTGATTTGGGGCTTCATTTGTTCGAGTGCCTCAAGCAGTCTTGCGAAAAGCAAGACCAATTTCATTTGTAACTAGCCTCCGAATTGCTTCCGGGTCATCTCGGGAGTTTGAGTAGGGGTAGAGGTAGTTCTTGTTCTTGCCATTTTCTAAAAACATACACTCGATTTCGTAATCATTCAACATAATTGTGAATTATTATAAAATGGTTTCATAATAGTCAAAATCTTCACATTATATCAATAGAGTATAATCATCATAAGAAAGAATCACAATATGTCGAGAACCACACAAGAGAATATGTATAAATGATCACTTGATTCACATAAACCGATAAACAAGAAAGATCATCATACATAAGAATATCAAGAAAAAACAACCATAATGCCATAGGTTTATCATCCATACATAGTGATATGATAACCATACAATGTCACACCAATAGCTTGTTCGATAGTTTAACAAAACATGCGAATACAAAGCCTCTATCAGTGCCACAGGCGGCAGGCTAAAGTACCGGAAAACTAAATAGATGAATCACCAATCTAGAGGTTGTCGGGTGTGCCCCTCAATCGGCGCTGCAGATCACGAACTAGCTCAGCCAAATCGTCCACCTCCCTAAGAGATATCACAGGCTCCGTATGCATCACCAAGGGTGATGATGCATGGGATGGGGACGAAACCGGTACAGTAGTGGTCTGATAGATGAATGTGGTAGGTGGTGGTAGTGGTGAAACAGGTATGAGTGGTGGTGCAGGTGCAGCTGATGGTGGAAAAGCAGAGGATGATGGTATGTCAGATGGTGGAATGAAAGTGATGGGTGCCCTCGCTCATTTCCGAGCGGTATGCATAAAAGTAGCACCATCCTCACGGTAACGGAATGGTCGACCAAATGGCGCGGGCTCGTAGGGTTTGAGAACCCTAGCTCGCCGCGCCGCCGGTGAGCAGGCGGTGGTGATGGGCAAGAAGCGAAGACACGGAATCGGTGGATGAGTGTGTGCGGGACATAACATCGAGGGTGATAGCCACTGCTGTGACTCCAGATATCGATCATAAGTGGGGGGACCAAAAACGGGCAGGTGCTCGGGTATGGTCAAAGCAGGTGGTGTGACAACGACTTCACCCTCCTCGAAGGGCTCAGTCTCAGAAGACATAGGTGTGATGAGAGCCGGTGCCAAGGGGGTAGGGGCAGAGGACATAGTATCCTCCATCTCACTGTCGGAGGTCAAGTCGATAGGGTGAGTAGCGGTCGACATGGTACTGTAACAACCCAAAAGAAAATGTGCACTTATAAGTAAATAAAGTCATGCAGTAAATAAGTTTTAGTTAGTCGCGCATAATCTGCCACGCAAATCTAAATGCCTAACTAAATGAAAGCTAGCATTTATAAGTTTTTATCATGCAAGTTTTAGTAGTTATGTACTATCCGCTAAGCGAATCTCATACATGCAATCGGAACGAAGTAGGCGCGGAGGACATGAAGTGGTGGTGTAAAACGGTCCATTTGAAAACGTGGTTATAGTCCAATTTGTTTTGAAAATACAAGTTGGTTCTCTATAACCTAGGCTCTTGATACCAATCTGTAACACCCCCAAAATCACAAAGTGACAGCGGAAGACTATTTGGGGTATTACTTAGAGGATCATAGTCACAAGTTATAGAAAACGACTCTAAAGAGACGTTTTTAAATAAGAAGTTGTTACCATTTCATAAAATTCAGTGTTTTGGGAACACAAAGTAAAATACCACATGTTTGAAATTACATAAAAGATAGTTTTTACGAAATGATAACTTTAATTGAAATATAACACCACTTCAAGTGTCCCATGACGTCCACTCCACGCCTTCATGAAAGTCTAATTTGTACCTGAGATGAGCATGCTTAAAAGGTCAACAAAATGTTGAGTGATATTCATAGGTTTAAATAATTAGTTGAACACAAGTAAAAGATGATAATTGCTTGAATACAATCACCATAGAAAACATAGATTATTATTATGCACTAAGCTCATGACACCAAACTAATCGCATACACCTAATTCTTGGTGTAAGTAATAATATTGCCCTCGAGATGGAATTGCCAATTCCATAGTTAACCAAATATAGTGCGCCCGGTTATTTCCGATAACCGAGTCGGGTCGTTAATTCCCATAGTACTATCCACAATATTCGCTCACCGCAAGTGATTAATGGTTCATGATGTAAGGGACTTATGGCGTGCAACTTAGGCTATAATAATAATGATCAGCGACATCTGGCTTTAAGAAAGACTTGTGTTCTAGTTTATAGCATGCATCTCCTCTCGGGGTTTGAAATAAATCAGTAAAGGCGAGGCTATGAACTCACCTTAGTAGAGCAGTATCCGAGTAGTAAAGAAATCAAGTAAGTGGTGCACCGAGTACCGTCACGCGACCTATAATTGTATACCAGTACTTTAATTAATACCTTTGTATTTTGACTTGATAATATTTGTATACACCAAAAGTTTAAGTTATTTATGTGTATCGTTTATTATTGAACATGATTAACTTTGGCTCATGGAAGTACTTAGACGCACACAAAAGTATTTAAAATGAGTGAGTCGTGGGCTTGTCGTAGTTGAAAGATGATGTACGGAAGATATCGCAAATAAATAATAGACGTATTTAAATTACAAAAACGTCGCTTAAAATATATGTAATGGAAAAATAATAGTTTTATTATAATGGTAAAAATAAAACAAATTCCGTTTTATATGGTATAATCGTCCTTTAGAAAAATGGGTATGACTTGTTTATATATCAAAAATATATTTGATGACGAAGTGTAGAAAAATTATTATTGTTTCAAACTATATTTCGTTTAATATGACCCATGAGTTTAAGGTATTTCGTTAGTCGTTTATATCATAAGTTTATAAAATGAGATATCGTGAAAGTAATATTGAAAGTAATAATGTTAAAAGACGAGCTAGTTGTGAACAGGCGAGAAAGATCAAAAGACAAGTAGCCGTAATATGTTTAGGATGACGACTTTGTTATGCTCAATGTTATAAACTTTACTTGTTTGTTCTCACTTTATAAAACCTTATGTTTAAATAAAAGGGAGTTCAAGTATAACTCGATTTTGTAAATTTGAACATTAATGGGCTTTAGCCCATTGGTCCTTGACGTGAATCGTGGCCCAAGAAAGAAACCAGCCAAGTGTGGCTTCGTGACCCAAAAGAGGAACCAAAACCAAACGCACCCAGTATGTGAAAGAAAAGAAAAGAGGACATGCTTTTAAGAAAAATTTGACAAGTGAAAGACATGTTTAGTAAAGATAAGAATATGGTATTTCAAGTTTTACACTCAAGGGGTAAGAAGCATGTGTCGTTGTTGAACTAGGAGAGCAAACAAGCGCGCCCAAATGGGTGCTGAAAATCAGCAGCAACGCGCCCCATTTGCTGTACCAAACGCACCCTAATTTGGTGGTAACGCACCTTTTGATGGCGAGTTTTGCAATTCTTTGAACTTGAACACCTTTTGGGTGGCTGCGTGGCAGCAGCTAAACACCCTTCTGGGTGGCTGAAAATAAGCGGATAAACGCCCTGTTGTGGGCTGAATTTCGCAGCAACCAAACACACCTAAATGGTGCGAAAAACAGTGAACAAGAACACCACATTGGGGCTGGAAAATCTGTTTCAAAACACAATCCTAACGGGTGTCGCGAGCCATTGTGAGACCCTTGTTCATGACTCATGAGTCCAACTAAAAATCGAGTTCAACCTTAGAACCTATTGACAATAATTCGAGCATAACGTGAGTCAAAGACTCAAATGGAAGGACAAACCCATTTCGAACTAAACCAACACTAGTACTCAACGATAAGCCGGAATAAGGTCGAGACCAAGCAAGAGATTACGCAAACCGAATTTAGTCTAACCAAATAGATCGTTAGCTAACGAATATAAATCAAACGTTCAACCCATTTACTCAAAGTTTAGCTTTAATATGTTTACTTAGCTTTTTATATCTCGTAAGTTAAGACCAAAGGAACCAAGAAAATTCACTCGCCGTGGGTTTTGTCCTTGACACGAACCAAGGCATCCAAGCTAAAGTTCACCACCGTGATCTAGCCACAGTGGGTTTTGACCGACAAAACTAACTTAACCCATCTTGAATCATGTTACACGTTATTAATCAAAATAGTTTTGAGAGGCAAACTTGACCAAGACACGGAAAATATCAAATATTTCTAAACTGAACACTAGCAAACCCAAAAACAAGCTGGGACGAAGTCGGGACTAAGCAAGTTATCAAGTAATTCAAAATTAAACCGAACCATATAGACCATTGGCTAATGAAAACAAACCGAAACACTACACCTTGATTCTCATACATGTCGATTACATATTTCAATCTTTCGAGTTTTAAAGTTTGTGATTTAAATACTTCCTTTTGTATGATCGTGTCCGACCAAACAACCAAAATTTTAACAACATATATATTGTTGATTCTATAACCGATTCTTGTCTCAAGATATTAACAATTTTAACTTCAACCAATTTATACCAATTCGGTGATAATAAACCGAATATATACTTGATCAACTCATCAAAATAAATAAATATAACTACATTATTCAATAAGGGATTCAATAAAATTCTTACAACAAAAGAGAAGTGGTGTAGCAAGATGATATCAAAGGAAGTAAAACTCGAGCAACGAGACTCTTGGTTTCAAAGAACTCGATCAACCTTTCTTTAGTTTGAGTGGCGATATGAAGAGTAGGTGTGAGATATCCTCCCGAGACTCATGGTTTATATAGAAATAAAAGAGGAAGGTTGTTGCTTGTCCTTCGAGGTGGGGATCGATTAAAGGCCTTCTTTGGGTAGCGATTTACAAGGCCTTCACGTGGTCTTCTTGGTGGTATCCTCAACCGTGGTCCAAGGAGGACAAGAGGTCCTTGGTTTTGTCGATTTGCCTCCATGGGGAAAAGCCAATTGATAACTCTTCTTGGATAGAAGTTATTAGTGGTGTTGTGAAGGGTGATTGGAGTTTAGCTATCTTTGGAGTGGGGAACCGGCAGCGTGTGCAGGGGAGAAGGAGGGAGGCGATTAAGGAGGGTTGCAGGTTTGTGGGGCGTGGGTTTCAGAGAAAGAAGAGGAGAGATGGGTAACAAAAAAAAGATAAGGTTTTGTTTTTTTTTTTTTTTTAGTTTTAGTTTTGTAGTTATTGTATTAGTAATTGTGTAATATTTTGGATATTAGGTGTATTTTGTACTCCGTTGTCAACTTGTAACCGTATAGCTTCAAGCGGAAAGTTGTAATATTTATCTTTCTAGACGCGTTATAAATAAACTGTCACGATGACGAAGTTTTAGATTTTTATTAGTTCGCTTTTATTTCTCGCGTTTTCTTCTATTTTAGTTTGGTACGCGTGCGGACTCATAAGACAAGAAAATATTTCTTGTGAGACCGATTTAGAATCAAGAAAGATCGTGCATAATTAAATAAGACTACTCGGATAGGCATAAATTTTATGCAAGAAAAGATGAAATGTACATGCTAGAATGCTCAATTTAGATCAAATAAATTTGATAAACGGTCTAGTTCATAAATATGAAGATTTAAAATAGCGAAATTTTCCGGTGACTACATGTTGCCATCATTTCGAGGCAAGAAGAACAGTTTCATAAGTTCACAATTCACGCTCTAAAGATAGAGTTGGGTTCCAAGGATTACCCAATAACGCTGAATACATAATCAAGGCCAACAGGGATAACGCTATATCAAAGCGAAAACAACCATATACCGAATCATAACTAAGGATGCACGTTCCAATAACCATAACTCATAGGTTTAAAAAGTGGACATACATGGAAGGATATGAAGAAATCAAAAACGATCCTAATAACGATACTAGTAAACAACTAGGATAATCCTACATCTCGAACCAAGTACTACTTAGTTTCAAGATGGTACAAAACCATAAATCTAATACTATCTAGCCACGTCTACGAATACTCCTAAATGATCTCCAAACATCATCCATCACTCTCCATAGTGACAAAATCCCCAAACGCTAAGAGTCGCAATCCTTCCTAAGATTCACGACCTCCTTCTCCAAACCGTCGACCTTGCGCTGGAGCACCTGGTCGGCATCCAAGGCTGTCAGGCACTCTGTATGCCGGTCCCCAACCTGCTCATAGAGTCCCGACAGACCTTCTCTCAAGGCCATCGACTTCTTCTCTACCTTAGTCAAATCTATCCTCAAATCCTCTACACCAGTCCTCGTCACTCCATCTAATCGATCTGACAACCTAATGAGACTAATATTCTGGGATATAATCCTCCTCCAGATCTGACCCGTCCCACCATACTCCTCAGGCTCTGAACCAATCTCCGATGGTATCTCAGATCCTAACTGCTACTATCTCGGTGAATGTGGAGGTGAATCAAAACCAAAAGGCGTCCAAGGACTCGAGCTCGAGCAAAGGAGAACACGGTCTCGAGAATGTGCAGGACTCGCAATGGAGGAGTACCCCCTCGGGATATCCTCATCATCCTCCTCCCGAGGATCCTCATCCTCATCAACATACCGCTCCTCAATCTCATCCTCCTCCTCAACCTCATGCTCCTTCTCATATTATGTATCTTCTTCTTGGTAAATTAAACCGCACACTTGAAGAAAACAAAAGAAACCTTCGTAAAATTGGCGGTAATAATATATATAGGACTCTACTAAACTAGGATATAATGCTTGTGGAATGGATGTTTGCGAAATTTCGAAAAATTAAGACACGGAAAATTCCAAAATTTATAAGTAGCTCGAGAAAACGAGAAAAAGTAATCGGTTGTTTCGCTCCTTCCGACGCCGTCAGTTGCGATCTGGCCGTCGGTTATCCCGACAAAAGCGGTGCGCGATTTTTCGGAAAAATCTGAAATTTTACATCTTTAGAATCTAAAAATTTCTGCAAAACATCCATTATGACTCGATACAAGCATTTGACTCGAACAAACACAAATGCATATCTTTTAATTAATTGAAATTCTCATGTTTACGTTTCTTTTGGCGTGTGTAATCCTCCTACACTTATCCCTTATGTAAAATACCTTTATATGTAATTAAGACGAGGTTAAAGACAAAATAAAGCATTTTTACAAATTCAAACATGAGAATAAACAATCAATAAAAGATATATGACACAAACAAGCAAACAATTAAGCATGATTTCCCTCCCACGAAGCGCTTTTCTTTATTTATGAGTCTTGTAGCTAGACTCGAAGTCGTATCCCTATGTGGTCTCATGCACGCTTACGTGCCCATACCTAAGCCATTCCAATGTTCTCTCATTCTTCTTGTAATCATCTCCTAACTCTAGGCATTTTTTATAGTACCGCTCATTTTTTTCATAAGTATGCCTAAGTCCACGTTGTTTATCTCTCTCACTAAGTATTGGAATGCGAGCCATCCTATTGCATGCCTCTATATCTTTGTGCTTAAACCTAGGGTGTGTACGAGGAATTTGATAGACAAAATCTTCAACTCCATCGGTGAATGTGATTAGACCATCGATCATCCGTTCATTCAACCTAGTCATTCTCTTAAAGTTTGTTCCAAAGATAACTTGGGTAAGACTTCCATCAATGAATTATCCTAAATCCTCTAGGACCATGAATTCAACCACATAGGCAAAACTTCTAACAAACACATCCAAGTAAGTGACAGCGTCAATAACATTATCCCCATTATAGGCTAATTCATCTACCTTTATTTTATTATATAGGCTTCTAGAGATTATGTAACACCCCCAAATCTCGGTACAGCGGAAGACTTAATCAAGTTTTCGGGGAGTTACTATTGGATTGGTATCACACACAAGTATAGCAAAAAGATAGTCATTTAACATTCAAAGCCAATCCCGAATTTAGTTAATCCAAACATTTAATCCAAAAGTGTAATTATTAGGCCCAAAACATAGTTTAATAAAATAGGTCCCCCATAGTTTATCAGAGTCAGAAATGATCCTTGAACCTTGCCTTCTTGACAAGCTTCCACCGATCACGTATTCCAAACATCTCGAATACCGAGAAATCATGCTAAAAGGTCGTACCACGTTGGTGAGTTCATAGGTTTAAGTTCAACAAAATCATAGTGGACCAGAAGAGTTGATTTGCTATGCAAGACCTAGATAGATAAATATCGTTTCACACACCGATCCTACACGGATCTCCAATCATATCCGCATCCGAGGGATTACTCGGACCACGACTCTAGTCCAAAGACATCGTGGCAAAATCTAGAACAATTGCCAACCCCGGACTAGGTCGATGTAGAAGTCTATTCTTAGCTAGGCACGGTTAAACCTAGACTAAGGCAACAACTACCGCACATCTATCTACGGTCAAGCATATAAGCAAATCCAAATAGTTTTAACGGTCCAAAACAAGAGTATGATTCTCACCCCAATATAGTTAAAACGTAGATAAAAGTGGGGCTATGAAACTCACCTCAAGCAATCAACGCACAAATAAAGACTAGCGAAGATAACGGTATCACAGCACAACAACTATCGACTCGGCACAACCTATTAATGTAGACCAACTTTAATATATATATTCCTCAAAATCAACGTTATCTACCCCAATATATTCCATTTCTTTATTTCCAAAAACGTCCCGTTTCACCATTTAATCCTAGTGTTTGATATTCCTCATGTGGGTGTATCGACTCAATATGATGCTATGAATGCACCCAAACAACCAATACATAACTCAATGTGACACAATGAGACCTCTAAACGATAAGCTCCATAGTCCAATAAGTTTTGGAATAAATAGTAGACCTTATCGAATTCGTCAACTCGATATACTCATTTATTTACTCGTGTCGCTTATTATCCCATAAATCAATCGTATCCTAAAGAGTCATAAGGATAATTCATCCATTAATAGGGTTACCCAACGTACCTAGCGGGCTCTTATTAGATTCGTCAACCTAATAAGTCCGCTACCCACGTGGATCAACACTATTAACGCTAGGTTATCCGTAACCCATGCACACAACGTAAGTAAATAAATACTTAAACTAGTATTAAATGTCTACAATTGACATTTATTGATAAACGCGTACTCGAAACATTAATTACTTATTTATTACAAAACATTTCCAATTTAGTCGTTAGTTTCCATTTAAAAATAGTAAATAACAAGATAAAACTTGTTATCGACATTTTTGGTACAAAATCCCATTTATTATTTACATTTCATAGTTTATTAGCACTTTCATGTATATATATATATTTCGTCAAATTCCAATATTAATCTCATATCGTTATTCGTTTCGAGTCCACAAGCACGAGTCATAACTTTTCGTCTTTTAGTCAATCAATAGTCCAAATTATACTAAAGTCCATGTTACGGCCTTGTCGGAGTCAACTATTGACTAAAAAGTCAAAGTAACACCGACGTAGCTCAAAGTTGACAATATATATTTCAAGTTCAATGTAAAAGTCACAATATCGCAATTCAATCCCAAACCAACTCAAAAAAAAAACTTGCCAACCAATCAATCAACCAAATATACTGGAAACCAATGTTATGACCCTAATGGTCATGACACGGTCATGATTAAGACCACGTGAACCAAACAAGCTCTAGAAGCTTTTCTACTCACGCATCTCATCAAACCTCAACTACATTAACCAACAAGCTACCGTCGACCCGACCCGTGCAGTGGCCCAAGTGGGTCACGTCACGCAACCAAGGGCCGCGACGCGTGCCCTATGTGGCTCGACACCCTTCCAAACCAATCAAACATCACCCAAATCCATTCCACAACATCCAAATCCAATCATTCAAGCTTCAATCACTAACCAAACACAAAACCCATCATCTATCTTAACCAAAAATATGAAACTAGACTTAAAATGCATAAACCCATCAAATTGATACACCACACACTTACCAAACACTAATTACTTGTTTATTTAGACACTAATTAGATTTAATTTCATGTTTCACCCAAAAGCCCCAAATTTGGATATTAGGTCGAAACCCTAATAATCCATACGTGGGTTATTATTGCCCAAACAAGCTCAAATCATGTTCCATTTACCTTAATCAAGCACCAATTGCAATATTAGATGAAAACCCTAAAAGTGCGAATCTTAATCTTTAAATTTGAGGGTGTTAATGAAGGTTTTAGTATGAGTATTATATATGGATGGAAAGAGGATGAAAATATCTACAAGATGGTGGTGGAGGTGTAGCACCACTACCGGAAAATGGCGGATGTGGGGCGGCTATGGTGGTGGTGGCTATGGTTAGGGTTTGTTTTGGGGAGAGAGAAAGTAGTGTATGTAGTTGTTTTTAGTGAGAGAAATAAAAGTATCAAATGAGGGTGGTTGAGGCCTTATATACTATAGCAAGAGGACTCAAAATAAATAGAAGGGAGGGAGGCGTAGGCCTAAGCAAAGAGGAGGCCGTGGTTGCCATTTTTCAGAAACGTCCGCTTACCCATTCCCAAGCTCATATATTGTCCCCCGAGTGTCCCACCACGTTCATTTGACTTTCTAACATCGTTATTTACGTTTTTCCACGAGTTTTGACTATTTATTTGTCAATTTTTGAGTTACGGTCTAAAAGTTACAATAATTCTTGTTTTAGGCTTTTCTAGTGCCGAATCGAGTAGTGCCTACCAAATAGAGTTAAAACTCTTACGATAACTCATTTAATAATGAAATAAACCGTAAAAACCAATAGACGATATAAATCAAGTCATGGTTTATAAAAATAGTGATAAAGGCAAAAGCTCGGTTTAGTTTAGCGTATGTCAGTAAGTGTTATGGATGTTGATTCTGGCAAAAAATACGTTATTCAAGATACGGGTGAAGATGAGCAGATTAGTAGGCGACATCGTCAAGTGGAAGGCGTTGTAAATGAAGTTTTTTACGAGGTAACATGTGTTTTTAATTTGTTCATCAGTTTTTATGCATTAGTTTTTGTTCATCAGTTTGTTATCGTTATAAAATTTCTTTCTAATCATCATATCTTTTTATATAATTATTTTTTGGTCATCAGTTTTTTGTAATTAACCACTGTATGTGCTATTTTTCTTTTTTTCAGGTGTTGTGTAAACCAGCTGAAGATTTTTATGAGTGTTCGTGCAAAAGTTTTGAGTCATATGGACTGTTATGTTGATAACGCTACACGCATCGTTCGGGGTCAAAGGAACTTCCTTTTCGTGGAGCAAGTTTTTCAACACCCTAGGCAGTGAACCTAATCGTTGTAGTGTAGTATTAGGGTAAGTCACGGGAATTGATATCGTTCTCTAGGGGAATAGGAATGCTAGTGAGAAGTTACTACGCTAAGGTTGGGGTTGAGGAAGATTATTTTTTTATCTTTTTATGTTTTTTAGGAAATGGAAAGGGACGAATCTCGGGGTTTGAGTTTGGGGGGTTTGGTATTTCTACCGATTACTTCTACTTATCTAATTATCTAAACTAAGGTGTATGTAGTCTATGTCTATTGTTGTGTGCTCGTATGATGATTTAAAGATGTGTTTACTTAGGTTTTATTACTCCTTAATTATCTCCGATTGATGGTTGAATTGTCACGTCCTTATTCTTAATCGCGTTGTGTGTCTAAGGTCGTAGGGTATGCGTTTATCCCTAACTCTTTGTAACTACCAAAGGTTATTGCCTACAAAATCTCTAGGATTTATAAACTTAACACTAAGGTACTCTTCGGATGGTTTAGCCTACAATGACTCTAGGTAACTATAAACTAAGGTTCACAAAGATTAATCAAGCATTAACTACACAACGGATGACCTATCGCAATACTAGGTCATTAACAATTAAAATAAGAGACAACCAATCAATATTCAATAATTAAGTTTCATATTCCTAAGCAAACACACAAGTAAATTAATGGGACATGGAAACATGCAAGCATACACACAATCAAAGGAAGACATAATTAAATTAATGAAGTAAAACACTTATCTTGATGTAAGATAGGGTATGGAACCCTAAAATCTTGTATGAGACGACCTTGGTTCGGTTTAGGTTTTACTCCAAAGACTACACACTGAAAACTAAAAATTCGATTCTATATATAGGATTACACATGCGACGGCCACCCTTTAATTTGTGACTGGCCGGATCGCCGTTATTAGGGTTTCGTCTTGGCCGCGTTAGTCTTGCGACGACGTCACCTTATGCCTGTGACGCCGTCCCTTCGATCTCGGCGTCGTCGGATCAAATCTGGGCCGCCCGAGTTGCGACGCCTACTCTTTAAAACACAGGCGTCACTTGTAAATGAGCAATTTGGCTCTTACCGTAGTCACAAAGTTGTCCGACGGCGTCGCTAGTTATGCT
This sequence comes from Chrysanthemum lavandulifolium, assembly GCA_022545495.1. NCBI lineage: Eukaryota > Viridiplantae > Streptophyta > Magnoliopsida > Asterales > Asteraceae > Chrysanthemum > Chrysanthemum lavandulifolium. The sequence continues at coordinate 70,051,482 of CM040242.1, forward strand.
GACGCCGTCCCTTCGAGTTCAAGCACTGAGTGTCTCGATTCTTGACTTTGGCCATTTTCTTCAGTATATTCGCGCTTTTCGTCCGAATAAGTGTCATTCCGAGATTTTGCCTTCAAGATACCTAAAAGTAAAAGGAACGATATTAAGTAATAACGGATACAAAGTAATCAAATAAGGGCTTAAACGACCCCTCAAAAGGTACATTTAAAACCTTATCATATGTCGTCATATCTTTTATGTGCTTCGGTTGTCAAAGGTTAAAAAGTTTCCAAAGAAATATGTGCTTAGGCGTTGGACAAAGGATCCATTACCACCTCCATCAGTCATTCAAGCCACTGGTGACAATCCTGATATGATCTTGCGTGAGATATTTAGATCAGTTGAGTATTGTGTGAATCGTTATGCAGATGATCCCGAGCTACTGCAAAAGTTTAGAGATCATCAGGTTCAGTTAATAGCGAAGGCAGATGCGGATGTTCCTATACCTAAAAAGACTAATAAACGAGATAGGCTTGCTTCTATTCTTGGTGTGTCGCAACCAGAAGAGACCATTGTAAATCTTCCAAAGAAGGTTAGTCAGTTTATGCTGTTTTTTTATATACTTTTTAGTTGATGAACATATATTATCTTAGGTTTATCAGTTAATGCATTTTTATTTATCTGCTTATTTTTATCAGATGTTAATCAATTTATGCTCTTTAGTTATCTTCTTGTTAGTTGATGAACATATTAAATTATATCATCTTTTTTTAGGTATTATGTTACGATAGATTCATCAGTTAGTTTGTTTGTGTTTATTTGTTACCAGAGGTTCTGTTATCACAGATTATGTTACTAGAGGTTAGGAGTTATCTCAGGTTAGGAGTTATCATAGGTTCATCAGTTATCATATGTTCATCAGCTATTGTCCTGTTTTATCATAGGTTCATCAGTTAGTTTATATGGTTTTTTAATTGATGAACATTAATTTATTTTTGGTTCATCAAGTGTTTTTGTTCATCAGTTGTTTGTTCAGCTTCTTTTTGATCATTCAATTGTTATTGTCCAAAACAGGTTAGTACTAAGGGTTCGCGAAAAGGATTAAGAGGCGGTGTTGGCGCTCGGTTAATCCAGAGTGGGAAGCGTGGGAAGAGCGTAGATTCTGCGAATGTAGCATGAAGGATCATGATCGGGCGGTGCAATGCTATCGAGCTCAAACTGATGCTAAGAAGGCTAGTGATAAGGGGCATTGTAAAGGAAAGGAAGCAGAAGGCGAGGTTGGCCGCTAAGAAGTTGAAGTTATGCGAGAAGAATGCTTGTGTAGTTTCTTAGTCACTATTTCACTTTTTTCGTGTTAGATAAATAAATGTGAAGTTTGTCTCATAAGAATGCCTTTTTTTTTTTTTTTTTTTTTTTTTTAACGATGAAAGAAACTTTGATTTTTCGGTTAGATAAATAAATGAGAATTTTGTCTTATAGGAATGTTTTTTTTATTGTTCATCAGTTATTTGTCATGTGTTATCATAGGTTCATCAGTTATCATAGGTTCAAAGCTTGTTCTTCAATATCTTTTTCTTCATCAGTTATTTTATTATATTTCTACTATGATCAAATCTATTTTTTTTGTTAATCAGTTATTTTGTCATGTGTTATCTTATGTTCATCGGTTGTTGTTCAGTATAATAGGTTCATCAGTTGTTATTGTTCATCAGTTATTTTACTGAAATCATAAGCATAAAACAATTCATTGATAGATTTGGTTACAACAGTTTTATTAAATTTGGTTTAAGTGATACTTAAACCACATGCATACATACATCAGATGTAACCAAAAGCTTCCCTTCCCTAAACAGATCTCTTTTTTCCCTTCCCCTTTTCAGCTTTGTCATCTTTAACCACAAAAGGTTTGATACCTTTTTCTTCACAAAAGTGCTTGTTTGGGAGGCCAAGAACTTTCTTCCTTTCATCAAAAACCTTTCTTGCAAGTTCTTTTCGGGTTAGGTTATTGCTAGGTTCTTCTGTTTTCGAGCTTGAGCCAATCTTTGATGGCTCAATTTCAAGTAGTGGCTCAATTATATTGAGTGGGATAACCTCCTCAATTTCAGAGTCACTGGAAATGTATATGAAATCTTTTGAACTCATTTTGCTTAGTTTTTTTTTGTTACAGATGTGTGATGAAAATGCCATTGAGATTATGGCCTTATATAATGGAGGAATCAAATTGTTTGGTCAGTTATTGGTTTGTGTAATCAAGTTGCAATGTACAAGATAGACCAAAACAGTATATGGAGGAATCAATTTGCAGTTTAGTCATTTCAATTGCATAGTGTATATGCAGAACATTGAATATGCAGAACAACAAAAAAATTTGCAGAACCCCAAAAATATGCAGAACCACAAATTATTTTATGCAGAAAGATATTGCCTTTATGCAGAAAGATAGTGTCTTTATCCAGAACAGTAAGATTCTATCAGATTTAAGAATAGAGCAAATATTAATAAACAAAAGGGGAAATTTGCATAACTATATAACCAAACTATTTACAAAAACATTCATCAGTTTATATAATATTGTTCATCAAATAACCATAACAACTTAACCATAACTTGCCCATTCTGACCAGCCAAAAGTATTTAACCATAACTTGTTCACCAAATAACCATAACTACTTAATATATTCCAAACATTCATCAGTTAGACCATATTGTTTTTTACTTCTTTCGAAGTAGAGCACTAGCTTCTCTATCAAAATAATCAGAGGCACGTTCTGCAATAGCCTTTTCAGACATCTGTTGGAGCATTCTCTTTTCCTTCAAACTTAAACTTTGACATTCATGAACCTCCGTCTCGACTGTTTTTCTGTTCTCATTATACTCGGCCAACAAAATCTTTGTCAAGTCTTCTATCTGTTTTCCTTGTTCTTTTCCTTCTTTTACAAATCCAACATTAAAGAACCTGTTTCCTAAATATGTTTCCAGGTGCCTCATTGCGAAAATTCAACAATCAATGTAATTATCTTTGGTTTGCCATTCCATTTTCACATTACACACTTTGTATTTGTTCAGTGTTTCAACATGTGAATACCCGTTATTTTTCAAGTACTTCAAAAAGAGTACTCTCTGTAATAACAAATTAAAACAATGAGCTTCAATTTTAACTACATTGATGAACATATATTTAATATACATAAAATTCTTACCAAATAACTCAGTTTTTTCCCATATTTGTCTTTGATTGAATCACTGTGATCCATGTTGTCAAGAATATGGATTTGAGGCTCTTTCAAGTTGAAACAGACAACATATTAGTGTTCATCAGCGAGCATCATCGGGAAAAACATCTGTTAAACATAAAGTGTTAAAATTTCCAATTATCTATTTGTTCATCAGTTTCTTATCTCATACAAACTAGTAAAATGAAATGCTTACTAGGTCAATGTCTTTGACAGATTGACAAGTAGTAGACAAAAAGAAAACATGGTTCATGTTCTCCGCAAACTTTGAATACAGAGCATTCGAGTTTATACTCATATTCGTCATTTCTTGTGTCTGTTGTTCATCAATATTAGTCAAAGCATAAGTTAACTGATTTCAAGTATTGAATCATAATTGATAAGGTTTTTGTAACTTACAATAATTGATGTATGGGCGTATAGCTTCCTCATTGATCCTATACTCCTTTTCCCTTCTGCCATGTTCGGTAGATACACCACATATCAATCACTCCTAAACTGATTTATTGCCCTCTCAAAGTGTATTCTTTGACCGTCAACAAAGTATGAATGAAATAACACATCACTGCAATTTCATTTAAAGATAATATTTTAGAGAAAAAAATACACACTTCTGATTAAGAAATAAGAATTTTATATTGATGAACATAATACAAATTACTTACTCGATATTTCCTCTTGCAGAGAAAATTGTATCAACTACCTTTTTTTCCAACTCATTTACTTTGTTCTTCATCACAACTACTCTTCGTATATATGGAGACTTTAGAGATTCAGTAGGCTTGATTTTTCTCCTTTCTTTTATATTTTCCAAGCCATCTTCACTTACTTCAATTTTCTTCTCCGTTTCAGGCATTTTGAGCTTTTTAGCGATTGTGTTGAAAGAATTCAGTGGTGTGGTGAAAGGTTCATCTTCTTTTTCATTCATTTTTTATTTTTCTTCGTGTGATGCGGGTATAAATGATATGGGTGTTATCATCTTTGGCATCCCGTTGATCTGTTCTTCATACTGGGGAGAGGTTTTCGACTTTCTTTGGTGAGGTTTTGAAGCATCTTCTTGAATTTTTTCAAACATCGTCGTCAATCTTCTCACTCAGCAGTTCGGCGATGTACGCAAGAAGGTGTGTTTTGAGCAATTCTTCCAAGATCCGCTCGGGGTCTTTTTCTCTTGATACAAAAGCGATATCCGAGACACGTATCTTTCCGTGTTGAATATTGGGAATTCGCCTTTGCATCATTTTGGGTAATAGTTCATCGATTATTTTTGCATCAAGTGTTCTCATAATTCAAATTGTTTATAAGTTCATCAGTTAGGTACAAAATGGTTTTTGATTGTATTACTTGTTTTTGACGTTCAAGTTTTTCAATTTCTTCCATAAAGCTTGGATCCAAAAACATTTGAGTTAACGTTTTCTCTGTCTTCTCTGTCGGCATGTCCTGATGAGGTTCATCTGTTTCTTCACATGGTTCCTTCTCCTCGGAGACTTCTTTATCATTAGCTTCATGCACAACCATCTGCATTGAGCTTTCGTCTTCACTCTGTGAGCTCTCAAACATCGTCCTGTTTACTAACCTGTTCATCCAGTCCCGGACTTCCAACAATGATTCATCTTGGGGGTATTTTTCCAATCCAGCCCTTAGCATGTCATCAATATCAATTTTCAGTTCTTGAAATATGGCTAACATGTTCCTCAGGGAGTGATTGAATTCATGTCATAACGATGATCAAACCCGTTATCAAAAACTGATGAACCTACTTTTAAATAACTGATGATCAAATGTACTAGCAATAACTGATGAACCTATTTTTCAAAAGAACTGATGAGCATACTTTAAAAAAGCACTAGCAATTACTGATGAACTTAGTTACAAATAACAGATGATCAACCCCACTATCAATAACTAATGAACCTACTTTTCAAAATAACTGATGAACCTACTTTCAAAAAACTGATTATCAAATGCATAGGAATAAGTGATGAACCTACTTTCAAATAACTGATTATCAAATGCATTAGCAGTAAGTGATGAACCTACTTTTAAATAACTGATGATCAAACGCACTAGCAATAACTGATGAACCTACTTTCAAATAAGTTTAAAAATATATATTTAAAGTTATTTAAAGTAGTAAGTTTAAAGATTTTTACCTCTGCTGATTTGAATTGGGAATAAACCCCTTGAAACTCTAATATCGTTGCTGATAACTGTTGGGTAAGTTTAATACTTGCAGATGATGAGCTCTTTTGTTCATCATTTCCAATTTCAGCTATTTGATCAGTTCTGGTTATTGGATCACCCATTTCAGTGTCTTCATTACTCCCGGTCATTGGAATATCATTTGTTAAATTGTTGAATTAAATTTTAAAACATATATAAACAACTAATTCTGTCATTAATATAATCATAGTTAAATAAATAATTCATTCGTACACATATCAGCTGTTTCGTCAGTTCCGGTCATTTGATCATCCATTTATGTGTTTCCATCATTTTCGATTATTGGAATATCAGCATCTGTTAAATTCTTCAATTAAATTTTAAAATATTTATCAACTAATTAAAAGAACATAATATAAAGATTTTTACCAATCCGCGATGCATCTACCCATTGATGATGATCAAATACACTAGCAAATAACTGATGAACCTACTTTGTATAACTGATGATCAATTTTACTAGCAAATAACTGATGAACCTTCTTTCTATAACTGATGATCAAACAAACTAGCAGTAATTGATGAACCTACTTTCTATAGCTGATGATCAAACACACTAGCAGTAATTGATGAACCTATTTTCTATAACTGATGATCAAACACACAAGCAGTAATTGATGAACCTACTTTCTGTAACTAATAACCAGACTCACTAGCGGAAACTGATGAACCCACTTTCTATAACTGATGATCAAACACACTAGCAGATTGGTAAAAATCTTTATATTATGTTCTTTTAATTAGTTGATACATATTTTAAAATTTAATTGAAGAATTTAACAGATGCTGATATTCCAATGATCGAAAATGATGGAAACACGAAATGGATGATCGATGACCTGAATCGGCGAAACGGTGATATGCGCATTTAATGAATTATTTATTTAACTATGATTATATTAATGACATAATTAGTTGTTTATATATGTTTTAAAATTTAATTCAACAATTTAACAGATGATATTCCAATCACCGGGAGTAATGAAGACACTGAAATGGGTGATCCAATAACCGGAACTGATCAAATAGCTGAAACTGGAAATGATGAACAAAAGAGCTCATCATCTGCAAGTATTAAACTCACCCAACAGTTATCAGCAATGATATTAGAGTTTCAAGGGGTTTATTGCTAATTCAAATCAGCAGAGGTAAAAATCTTTAAACTTACTACTTTAAATAACTTTAAATATATATTTTTAAACTTATTTGAAAGTAGGTTCATCAGTTATTGCTAGTGCGTTTGATCATCAGTTATTTAAAAGTAGGTTCATCACTTACTGCTAATGCATTTGATAAGCAGTTATTTGAAAGTAGCTTCATCACTTATTGCTAATGCATTTGATAATCAGTTGTTTGAAAGTAGGTTCATCAGTTTTTTTGAAAAGTAGGTTCATCAGTTATTGATAGTGGGGTTGATCATCTGTTATTTGTAACTAAGTTCATCAGTAATTGCTAGTGCTTTTTGAAAGTAGGCTCATCAGTTATTTTGAAAAATAGGTTCATCAGTTATTGCTAGTACATTTGATCATCAGTTATTTAAAAGTAGGTTCATCAGTTATTGATAGCGGGTTTGATCATCGTTATGACAGGAATTCAATCACTCCTTGAGGAACATGTTAGCCATATTTCAAGAACTGAAAATTGATATTGATGACATGCTATGGGTTGGATTGGAAAAATACCCCCAAGATGAATCATTGTTGGAAGTCCGGGACTGGATGAACAAGTTAGTATACAGGACGACGTTTAAGAGCTCACAGAGTGAAGACGAAAGCTCAATGCAGATGGTTGTGCATGAAGCTAAGGATAAAGAAGTCTCCGAGGAGAAGGAAACATGTGAAGAAACAGATGAACCTCATCAGGACATGCCGACAGAGAAGACCGAGAAAACGTTAACTCAAATGTTCTTGGATCCAAGCTTTATGGAAGAAATTGAAAAACTTGAACTAAAAAACAAGTAATACAATCAAAAACCATTTTGTACCTAACTGGTGAACTAATAAACAATTTGAATTATGAGAACACTTGATGCAAAAATAACTGATGAACTATTACCTGAAAACAGATGCAAAGGCTAGAATTCCCAATATTCAACACGGAGCAGTATACGTGTCCGGATATCGTTTTGTATCAAGAGAAAAAAGACCCTGAGCAGATCTTGGAAGAATTGCTCAAAAACACACCTTTCTTGCAGACATCGTCAGAACTGGTGAGTGAGAAGATTGACGACGATGTTTGGAAAAAAATTCAACAAGATGCTTCGAAAACCTCACCAGCAAAGTCGAAAAACCTCTCCCCAGAAGATGAAGAAAAGATCAACGGGATGCCAAAGATGATAACACCCATATCATTTGTACCCGCATCACACGAAGAAAAATAAAAAATGAATGAAAAAGAAGATGAACCTTTCACCACACCATCGAATTCTTTAAACTGATCGCTAAAAGCTCAAAATGCGAAGCGGAGAAAAAAAATTGAAGTAAGTGAAGATGGCTTGGAAAATATAAAAAATGAGAAAATCAAGCCTCTTGAATCTCTAAAGTCTCCGTATATACGAAGAGTAGTTGTGATGAAGAACAAAGTAAATGAGTTGGAAAAAAAGGTAGTTGATACAATTTTCTCTGCAAGAGGAAATATCGAGTAAGTAATTTGTATTATGTTCATCAATATAAAATTCTTATTTCTTAATCAGAAGTGTGTGTTTTTTTTTCTCTAAAATATTATCTTTAAATGAAATTACAGTGATGTGTTATTTCATTCATACTTTGTTGACGGTCAAAGAATACACTTTGAGATCTTCAAGGATGGCAATGAAATCAGTTCAGGAGTGATTGATATGTGGGTGCATCTACTGAACATGGCAGAAGGGAAAAGGAGTATAGGATCAATGAGGAAGCTATACGCCCATACATCAATTATTGTAAGTTACAAAAACTTTATCAATTATGATTCAATACTTGAAATCAATTAACTTATGCTTTGAATAATATTGATGAACAACAAACACAAGAAATGACGAATATGAGTATAAACTCGAATGCTCTGTATTCAAAGTTTGCGGAGAACATGAACCATGTTTTCTTTTTGTCTACTACTTATCAATCTGTCAAAGACATTGACCTAGTAAGCATTTCATTTTACTAGTTTGTATGAGATAAAAAGCGATGAACAAATAGATAATTGGAAATTTTAACACTTTATGTTTAACAAATGTTTTCCGATGATGCTCACCGATGAACACTACTATTTTGTCATTTCAACTTGAAGAGCCTCAATCCATATTCTTGACAACATGGATCACGTGATTCAATCAAAGACAAATATGGGAAAAAGCGGGTTATTTGGTAAGAATTTTATGTATATTAAATATTTGTTCATCAATGTAGTTAAAATTGAAGCTCATTGTTTTTAATTTGTTATTACAGAGAGTACTCTTTTTGAAGTACTTGAAAAATAACGGGTATCCACATGTTGAAACACTGAACAAATACAGAGTGTGTAATGTGAAAATGGAATGGCAAACCAAAGATAATTACATTGATTGTTGAATTTTCGCAATGAGGCACCTGGAAACATATTTAGGAAACAAGTTCTTTGATGTTGTATTTGTAAAAGAAGGAAAAGAACAAGGAAAACAGATGGAAGACTTGAGAAAGAAGTACTTGACAAAGATTTTGTTGGCCGAGTATAATGAGAACAGAAAAACAGTCGAGACGGAGGTTCATGAATATCAAAGTTTAAGTTTGAAGGAAAAGAGAATGCTCCAACAGATGTCTGAAAAGGCTATTGCAGAACGTGCCTCTGATTATTTTGATAGAAAAGCTAGTGCTCTACTTCGAAAGAAGTAAAAAACAATATGGTCTAACTGATGAATGTTTGGAATATATTAAGTAGTTATGGTTATTTGGTGAACAAGTTATGGTTAAATACTTTTGGCTGGTCAGAATGGGCAAGTTATGGTTAAGTTGTTATGGTTATTTGATGAACAATATGATATAAACTAATGAATGTTTTTGTAAATAGTTTGGTTAAATAGTTATGCAAATTTCTCCTTTTGTTTATTAATATTTGCTCTATTCTTAAATATGATAGAATCTTACTGTTCTGGATAAAGACACTATCTTTCTGCATAAATGCACTATCTTTCTGCATAAAATAATTTGTGGTTCTGCATATTTTTGGGGTTCTGCAAAATTTTTTGTGGTTCTGCATATTCAATGTTCTGCATATACACTATGCAATTGAAATGACTAAGCTGCAAATTGATTCCTCCATATATTGTTTTGGTCTATCTTTAAGTGATGAACCTAACTGATGAATGTGATAAAAATAAGCACAAATAAAATTAATAAAAGATCACAAAATTGATGAACATGAGATAAAAATAAGCAAATAAAAAAAAAGCACTAACTGACTGATGAATGTATAACAAAAAATGAAATTACCTTGATTAAACACATGAGTATCAGTTTGAGCCATTAGAAACCGATTTGACGATGAAAATCCCCAAATTTGAACGGTTAAAAACCCTAATTCTCTTCCAATTAACCGATTGAACGTTTAAAACCCTAATTTTCTTCCAATTAACCAATTTAACAGATAAAACCCTAATTATCTTCCAATTAAACGATTCAATGCTAAAAAAAAGCCTGAATTTTTTCCAATTTACCGATCATACAACTATAAACCCCTAATTCTCTTCCAATTAAGCGATCGCACAGTTAATTCGAAGCCGATATGAACAATTAACGATTCAACTAAATGAATATTAATTGAGAGCCAAAAAACCCTAAATTTGCAAAATATGAACAAATGAAAGAATGAAGAAAATGTGAAATTGAATAAATGAATGAATTGAATGGATATCATTGTGTAAATTTCGTTTATATATGGCCGGAAAAAATGGTAGAAATCTAACAAAATGAAAATAGAAAGAAGATCAGAAAAGAGAAAGAAGATAGAGGGAAAGAAGGAAAGAGGCGGGAGAGGGTAAAATTACATATATGTCCTTGGGTGGAAAAAGGACGGGGGACACGTGGCATCACCACAACACTTTTTAAACTTTTTATTTTTAAACACTTTTTAAAAGATCCGGTACCTCTTTTATTATTATCACAAACTGCTTATTTATCGCAAGCATACATGTAATAAAAAAAAAAAAAGGCCTTTCGAAGAAAGAAAAAAAAAAAGAGATTTGAGTGTTACTCATCTCAAAATTCTTGAGACAGAATCATGAGTAAGCAAGATATTGTATGGGTTAAGATTCCCATGAGCTATACCTAGTCTGGGTAAACGATAAAGTCCTCTAACTATTCAAATAATCATATTATTCATGAGAAATCATACAAATACCTCATTACAATCGGCCATTTCTGGCGTCTAACGAACTCCTAAAGGTTGTGATCAGATAACTATATAAAGTTCCGTGGCACTCCTCAAAGGCAAGTAGGCAATGATGTTCATTAAGTTCTGCTCCATAGAACCTCAAAATGTTATCACAGGCGTTCGCAAGCCAAATATTATTGTACATCTCCGAAAAAGGCACCCGATTTTGCTATTACTTTTACTGCGACATACAAACCCTCAATTGTCCCTCCACCAAGGAGTACTAAAGGACGTAGTACCCCTATCTTATTCTTCAAAATGTGTTGTAGAGAAGCCACATATTCGTTGGTTTGACCACTAGGAAGTGTCGTTACTCCAAAACTATTACAAGCATCTATGAACCCAGGCATGTCAATTGTATGATAGACACGACATGGAAAAAGATGATTTTCGTCCATTCCAAGTTCACCGGGGAAGAATTCTTTGTATGTGGATGTTAGGAATTAGAAATTCCCGGTATTAAAGAGTCGGTCACCTCAAGTATATGTAATCGTTAAAGCTCGTAGTCGTAGTTCTTTTAAGTTAAGTAGTAATTTAGTTATGTAACAAGTGGAGGACTGGACGGGTCTTTACCCATCTGTATGCACGATCCATGGCCTCAAGTGTGGCGTTTATGTAAGACTATAAATACTCTCTACCTTCCAAGGTAGAGTTGGAACTCATAATAATATCTTTCACTTTCTCTCACTAAGTTCCCTAAACCTCTAACTTCTCTCTAGAATTCCATCTATATGCTACTTTGTGTTATGGTTTGATGTGTATGTGAAAAGTAATATCTAACAATTGGTATCAAGAGCCATGGTTAGATCATATCTTGCACATCTTTGGATTTATAGTGGTTTTAGGTGGTTTTGAGTTAGAAAAAGTTTAGTGGTTTTGCATCATTTGGTTGATTTCTTGTGTTAAAGTTTGAATTTTGTTGGTACTTTTATGTTTAGAATCATCAAAAGTGTTTAGGTTTTCATTTGGTAGCTTGAATCATCTTGGTTGGGTTGTTTTGGATTGAAAAGTGATGTTTATATGGTTTTCAAGCTAGCGACTTAGTTCACGGAATAGTTTCTTGGTAGCGACTTGCTTCACATTTTGTAGCGACTTACGGTGTTGGTGCTAGCGAGTTAGAGCTAGCGAGTTAAAGTATAAGTAGTGGAATCTCCACTACGGGTAGCGACTTGTTGTAGCGACTTGGTCAAGATGTGAGTTGCTCTTTAGCGACTTGTGTTTCTAGCGACTTGTGTGGCAATTGTCGCCAAAATTTGGTTAGCGACTTGGTGCATAGCGAGTTACTACTTAGCGACTTGCTTTTCTGTTAGCGACTTGGGATTCTAGCGACTTGGCTATCTAGCGAATTAATTGGTAGCGACTTAGTGCATTTGTTTCTAGCGACTTAGTGCATTATCATCTAGCGACTTGAGTGATTGTTTACGGTTTCTCTTGATTTAGTAAAATCCCGTGAAAGAATCTATTTCCGGTTTAATCATAGAGTTATAAAATCCGTGATAATCATCAACATGTCTACCAACGCCCCTACCATCATCTCCATTATTGCCGAGGATGTACAAGTTCTTTGGTTCGGATACTCGTCCACCCATGCTCGATGTAATCGACTACGATTCTTGGGCACAACGAATCGGTGTATTGCCTTGGAAAGGAAAATGGTGTCAACATTCTTAAATCCATTGATGAAGGACCATATCGAGTTGAGACAACTAGAGACATACTAGATACTAATGAAGATGGTACTCCATTTACGGAATGGACGGACCTAAGATGTATGATGAGCTTGATAATAAGGAGAAAAAGAGATTCGATGCGGATATCGGGGCTTCAAACATTGTTCTTCAAGGTCTTCCTAAAGACATCTACAAGGCGATCAATCATAACACCGATGCAAAGGCGGTTTGGGATAATGTTAAGATGCTTCTCTCGGGTTGTAATTAACTATGGAAGGCAGAGAATCTCGACTCTATGACGATTTGAGCACTTCAAGATGAAACAGGATGAGAGTGTCTATGAGTACTATGAGATTTCATAAGTTAGTGAATGACATGAGGAACATCGAATGACTATACTAACATTCAATTTGAACTCAAAGTTTGTGAACAACATGAATCCGAATGGCACAAGTTTGTCACGGTGTGAAGCTCACTAAAGGATTGAAGAATACAAACTATGAGCAACTCTATGCCTTCCTCCTTCGTAATGAGAGACATGCTATGTTTGAAAAATTGATTCTCAATCGGTTCAAAACCAACCGAGGGAGAGACAAGCTCGTCTAATGACTCAACGACTTTCTACTCGAACATGAATCACAACCAAAGCATCACAAGTCATACCCTTGGGTAATGGTAATCACAAACTCATTCCACGATCCTATGTTCAAACAAGGCGATCTTGATGCACACGTGGGTAACATCATTAATCAACTAGCTCTTCTCATTAGTCAAAACATGGATTCTCTCCCACAAACCAACAACAACCTCGAGGCGCATCTAACCCACATAATCAAGCCACCGTTAAAGATGGAAGGATCGTGGTGCAACCGATTCGGGAAAGACAATATGATCGTGGGAAGGGTGGTCTTTGGTAGAGGATATGGGCAATCGAATCGAGGAAGGAATGGTAACCAAGGTCAAGCTAAGCCGATCAAATGCTATAAGCGTGGTGGTGAGGACACATTGCAAGGCGCACATCTCAGCGTCCATGAATCTCGATTACTTGAGAGATAAGATGTTCTTGGCACAAGCTCGGGACAATGGTCTGCGTTGGATGAAGAGGAATTATTCATTTCTTCTCGGTGGTAATGCTAAGACCTATGATGCGAGATGTGGATGAGCGACTTATTCGGGAGACAGTCACAATCATCGAGCGCCTTTCAAGTCGCCGACCGTGATGCATACGACTCGATGTAGATGATGGACCCTCGCGCACACAATCTTTATGGCTAGCATCTCTCCAATGGTTTCTCCCAAGATCTCTTCTTCACCATGGTGGCCCATCCAAGGACAAACTCATCTCGAGGTATTAAAGCTATACGATGATCTTGATGTGCAGCGGATGCATGACAAAGTACAACCAATGAAACTATTGAATCAAATGTTGAAAATATGGGTAATATCAATATTGTCCCATACGATCAATACGTGAAACAAAGTGAAAGTGAAGTTGTACCAAGTGATGCATCTTCTGCGATCAACAACGACTATGTTTTGATGAATACACCGCATGTGCTCCCGATGATTCCATAATTTACGAACTAAATGCCTATAAGGAGCGTGTTGCTATTTATGAACAACGTGCAAAATTTGAGTTGACCACCGTGAAGCGTGAAATGGATGTCAGTGAGTACGATAATTAGAAAAAGTAAGTTTAGAAGAAGTATTGAAACAAGAATTAAATTCCTTGCAAGAAAAACTTTCTAAAAGCATTAAACAAAACAAGAACTTCAAGAAAATGTGAAAATGCTTAAGCAAGAATTTAATGCAAAGGAATCAAAACTCTTGAGAGATTTTCTAATCGAAAACTTTGAAAAACAAACTTGAAAACAAATTGTACCTACAAGGAAACACCATTGATCGCTTCACATGGTCAACAAACATCGTGTCTTAAGCGATAAGCATAGCATTCCCTTGTTGAGGAACCAAATCCGTGAGGTAATTAAAAGGCTAGAAATGCTCATAAGGTGCTTTATGATGGTAATGAAGTCCTTAAGCCTAGGCGTAAACCTAGTTGCGTTGAATGCACCGAGGAAGATAAGATATTAAATGAAATCACTAGGGAAAAGATGAATAAGAAACAAAATGATCCCAAATGCAAAGAGAAAACATAATCATCTCTCTCATAATTACAAGAAGGAAAAGCTGGATTTCCTTGAACAAGTTTAAGCCTCGAGACTCATTGACTCCGAACAAGTCTTACGGAAAAAGGATTTAGATAAGTTGAAAGCGAGAAAACATTATTGAAACAAACCCTCCCTTTTGAAAATGCCTAGAAGCGATTGTGTATCCTCTAACACACCAATGCATCTTGTTCCTAGAACAATTGCCACTAAAAGCAAGACATTAATTAGCCAATACGTTATATTTCAACTATTTGTTGATTTTGAGAAAACTTGCAAGAAAAGGATCACACCCATTGGTATAGCGGAAGGAGAAAGAGGTTTTGAACAAATGAAAGAATGTTATTTAGCGAGGTCATGCCTTCTTTAAACTTCTAAAAGAGCACTTTGTAGTCTTAAAAGGGGTGAAAGCGATATTAAGGGTATGGAAAAGGAATTTGATGCAATGGTTGTTGAAGTTAGTGACTATGAGCGCAGTAATTGAAATATAATGAGATTGAGAGAAAGAACACGCATACATTAAATGAGAATCTTATTCTTGAATGTGTTGCTCAAGATGTCTTTTTCATCGCTTCAAATTGCTCTATTAATGCTTCCAAATTTCATGAACTATCGTGGCCCCGAAAGTCTCCCATGATCGTGTCATTGAGCTTGAAAAAACTAATTCTAAACTAAATGAGAAAATTGAGCTGGATGATCATGACAATTTGGTTAAACATTTTTCTAAACTAGAAGTTGAGTATTTTAATCTACAACTAAAATATCAACATCTCGAAAATGTCAAAACTTCAAATATCAAGACATCTTCGGATGCTCCGAGTTTGATGCGGTTTTCAAATTAACAAACGAGATGAACATATTCTAGCTCGATGTAACACGATCGAGAAAGTTGAAAGCCCAAATCTCAATTAAAGGGTCAAACGAACAATATGACGGGCTCCCAAATGCCTCCTCCTTTAGATTCTCGAATTCTCAAGCGTTTCATCTTCAAAACCTAGTAAATGCTTTACAAAAGGAAAGCGAAAGTTTTAGAAGAAAATGAAAAGGTTAAACGTCACTTCAATGAGTTGTTTGAATCAATTAAATTCACTCGTAACAAAAACAACGAACAAATAACTTCATTGCAAAAGGAAATTGAGAATCGAGGAGTCGGGTAAAGGAAAATGCCAATGATCAATGGGGAGAATGTTGTATCTAAGGTTCACTCGGTAATAAATCTGCTTTATACGTGACATATGTCCCCCACCTAAGGAACAACAAACTTGCCATTCAAACATATTTCTCATCCCTTAAGGATTGCTTAGAATGCTGCGTGAGATTGTTGAAGAGGATAAGCTAGAAACCTCATGATAATGCAATTGGACATGCATGCTCATATGCCAAACGATCTCGAAATCTTAGAATGCTTGATCACTATATGCCCAAAGACATTAGGTGAGAGAGTTAACCCTTTGATTCCATGCTCGATGCCTAAGGCCAAATATGATATGCACTCTACTCCCGATGTTTTGAATGAGGTAGTAGTGTACCCTTGAGTAGTTGATTCTAGATATGTCAATGCTAGGAAGAGAACTCAAATGTGCCTTCTAGGAGTACTAATCTCAAGACATCTAGCTTTAAGAAAGTGAAGCAAGTAGTGCACTGCATGTAGTTCGTGATCCAAAGACATCTAAAATGTGGTGCGAGTAGTAAAACAAACTAATGTTCCCATTCTCTACAGAGTAATCGGTGACATTAAAGGGAGGCGGTCAAAGTCTCAAGACAATACAAGGAATGATAGGACCTCTCGAGCTAAGAATGTGCCTTTGGAAGAAAGTAGAAGAACAATCTAGGAACCTTAAGTTTGAATCGAATAAAACGAATCGTGTTGATTCTAGTATTAGCCATAGGCGTCTTGTAATTAATTCAATTCGATACTATTTGCAAAACTTGTCTCGATGATTGCTTGAATTACATTTCTAATCATGGATGTGATGTCAATGTTTTTCCTAATGATGTTAATTGTCCGTTAATATTGTTAATGCTAAAATTCATGCTAAAAATGCTAAAAGGCAAAAGCGAAACAAAGTTAGAAAACAATGGAAACCCGGGAAGAACATTATTGAGAATAGGTTTATATTGGATACACATTGGTCATAAGACCAATCGATAATGCCACTAGAAAATGGATGCCTCTTGGTAGAACTATTCCACTTAAGAAGTGGTCACACCGTAAATGTGGCTATCTGACACTAGTATTGCATCTACTCACAATGATTCCATTACCTCAACATGCGATATGAATGCTTCTATTTCGATGTGGGTGTTCCAACTGCTGCTACTAACCAAATGGAACACATTCTTGCATGGGGATCCCAATTATCCGCTTATCCATTCTTGTGCGTGTTCAACCGCGGATCGCTCAAATCGCTACGTGGTACCGGACTCAGTTTCCAAGCATATATTTGGAGACCGGTCGCGGCTCATGAACTTCGTGAGCAAATTCATCGGACTGTTAGATTTGGTAATGATCATTTCGGTGCTATTATGGGTTATGGAGATTATGTTGTTGGTGATAGTGTCATCTCCAGTGTATTATGTGGAAGGTTTAGGTCATAACTGCATTCTCGTTGGTCAATTCGTGATTACGATCTAGAAGTAGCCTTCGAAAACATACACCTTCGTTAGAGATCTTAATGGTAAGGAACTGTTGAAAGGAACTCGTGGCTCAAACCTTTACACTATCTCTATCGATGACATGATGAGAGCTTCACCAATGCTTGTTATCTAAGGCTTCAAAAACAAAGTCATGGTTATGGCATCGTCGTCTCAATCACTTGAACTTGGCACCATCAACGATCTTTCCGAGAAAGGACTTAGTTGTAGGTCTACCTAGACTAACGTATGAAAAGGATCATCTTTGTTCGGCGTGTCAATTGGGAAAAAGCAAGATGTTTGCCCATAAAACCAAACCTACTAACTCGTCACGAAGTTCTTCATATGATTCATATGGATCTATGTGGACCAATGAGGTGCATAATATCTTTGGGAAGAAATATGTGTTAGTTGTAGTTGATGATTACCTAGATTCACCCGGTCAAGTTCTTAGGACAAAGGATGAAACTCCGATATCATCATCAAACTCATCAAACAAGTGCGAGTTCGACTCAACAAAACCGCCGTAATTATCGAATGCATAATGGAACCGAGTTTGTCAACAAACAACTTAGTGAATTCTATGAAAGCATTGGAATCACCATCAAAGAAGTGTTCCACGAACCCCTCAAATGTAATCGGTGTAGTTGAAAGACGAAATCGCACTCTTGTTGAAGTCTTGCTAGAACAATGCCGATCTACTCAAAGGTTCCAATGTTTCTCCGGGTCAAGCTATTGCCATCGCATGCTACACAAAATCGCTCCACGATTCACACTATTCATGGAAAAACTCCATATGAACTTGTCCACATGAAAACCTAATCTATCTTCCCTTTGTGTGTTCGGTGCATTGTCTTTATCCAACTAATGAGGGTCAAGACTTAGGCAAACTTAGGGCCAAAGTCGACATTGGAGTATTTGTAGGATATGCATCAAACAAAAGGGATACCGAATCTACAACAAAAGAACCCGAAATATCATGGAAACAATTCATGTTACGTTTGATGAGTCGACAGGTCAAATGGCTCCGGACACTCGATTCAGACCCGCACTTCAAAACAAATCTATTGGTTCATCCCTTGTTCCAAACACCTCTCAAGAAACTCCATATGTGCCTCCGTCTCAAGATGATATAAAGAAATTGTTTGATCCCATGTTTGATGAACTGTATGATGCAATTACTAATGAGGTCTCGATCCCTACAATGTAAGTTGCTCATATTCCGATGAATGAAGTCAATCCTTGGCCTCAATATCTTTAAGCCAAGAAGCACTGCACGATCCTTGATCTCATCAACAAATCATCATTCTTCAAATGTACATCATGGAAATGTTTACGCATCAATGATGAAGTTAATCCCTGCTACTCCCGAAGATGCTCCATTTGAAAACATATTTGCTACTCCCGAATCATCATCGAACCATCTTCTTGAGAGACATCGACTCGACTACCTCGGTTCCTCAACAAATGCCACATGAACACCTCGAGAAAATGGACTCACGATCATCCATTAGACAACATCATTGGAAATCCTCTCGTCTCAGATCAACCCTAAGCAACTCGAACCGATGCCTTATGGTGCTTCTTCAACTCCGCACTATCTAAGATCGAACCAAAAGATGTTAAAAGCGCTATGAATGAAGATAGGCGGTTCAATGCTATGCAAGATGAAATTCATGAGTTTGATCGTCTTGATGTATGGGAGTTAGTACCGCTCCAGGCGTACTATGATTATAGCTCTAAATGGATCTTCAAAGTAAAACTTGATGAGCATGGTGATGTGTTGAAGAACAAGGCTCGATTAGTTGCTAAAGGATATCGTCGAGAGGAGGTATAGACTTTGAAGAATCTTTTGCTCCGGTTACTCGAATCGAGGCAATCGTAATCTTTCGGCTAATCGTCGCTAGTAAGAACATGGTAGTTTATCGGATGGATGTAAAGACGGCATTTCTAAAGCGGAGATCTTAAAGAAGTCGTCTCACGCCACCAACTGAAGGATTTGTGAATCAAGAGCATCCTACTCACGTTTATCGTTTGAAGAAGGCTCTTTACGGTTTAAAGCAAGCTCGAGGGCATGGTATTATACACTATCAAAGTTTCTTCTATCAACCGGATTCATCAAAGGAGCGATTGATCCTACATTGTTCACCGTGAAGTCGCAAACATTTGATTCATGTTCAAATTTATGTTGATGATATTATTTTGCCTCGACCGACCCGATGGAATGTGATCGTTTTCAAATAAAATGAGTTCAAAGTTTCAAATGTCAATGATGGGACAAATGTCATTTTCTTGGGATTACAAATTTTCAAAGTCCGGAGGAATTTTCATAAATCAATCTAAATATGCAATGTAGATTTTAAAGAAATTTGGATTTGATTCAAGTGACCTGTTGACACCCCATGATCAATCGAACCAAACTAGATGAGGACCTCTCGGGGATCATGATTGACCAAACTAAATATCGAGTATGATTGGATCCCACGATGTATCTCACCGCTAGTAGACCGGACATTTTGTTCTCTGTGTGCATGTGTGCTAGATACCGAGCTAAGCCTACTAAAAAGCACCTTGAAGCGATTAAACGGGTCTTCGGTATCTCCAAGGAACCATCAATATGGGACTATGGCACCAGAAGGACAGGTATATCACTAACGACTATGCGAGATGCCGATCATGCGAGTTGTCAAGATACACGTCAAGCACGTCCGGAGGTGCTCGATTTTTGGGTGATAAGCTTGTGAGTGGTCTTCAAAAAGCAAATGAGTACTTCTATTTCCTCTGAGAGGTCGAATACATAGCCGTGTCATCGTGTTGTGCTCAAATCTTATGGATGAGATCTCGATTATCCGACTATGGCTTTGAATTCAACAAAATCCCTACATCTTGTGATAATAAAGTGCTATTGCTTCTCATGCAACAACGTTCAACACTCAAGAGCAAAGCATATCGACATTCGACATCATTTCATCGTGAGCAGGTGGAAAAAGGTGTGGTGGAACTATATTTTGTGAGGTCCGAATATCGTTAGCGAGACATCTTCACCAAAGCTCTTCCAAGAGAACGTTTGAGTTTATTCTTCCACGACTTGGTTTGAAAAGCCTTCAATCGAAACTCAAACGCCTTCGGTGAGGAAGGCGAGGAGTAAAGGTCTTTCTTCATCTATCTCTTGTACATATATATTTGAAAACAAAATACAAAATTATAAAATCTTCAAAAATCAAATAGAAAAATATAAAACTTTCAAAATCCATAAAAATTTGAAAAATTAGAAAATTCTTCAAAAAATATTGTCATTTTGTCATGTTTCTTAGGCT
Organism: Chrysanthemum lavandulifolium; assembly: GCA_022545495.1. NCBI lineage: Eukaryota > Viridiplantae > Streptophyta > Magnoliopsida > Asterales > Asteraceae > Chrysanthemum > Chrysanthemum lavandulifolium. The sequence goes on from CM040242.1 coordinate 70,072,085, forward strand.
CGATAATATCTACGGTTTTTGTCTTTGTCATTCAAAGAATGACACGGGACTTTAGATGTTGTTAATTCTTTTAAAATATATATATATATATATATATATATATATATATATATATATATATATATATATATATATATATATATATATATATATTTTTTTTTTTTGGGAGAAAGAGAAATGGTTTATTGTCATTTCGAGAAGAACCTGTCTTAAAAAGAAAGAACGAGCCATGTCTTAACATGTTTTCAAATTCCATGCTCGATTCTATAAAACATTTATCTCTTTGAAAACCAAATGCTTTGCAAAATAACACGGATTCTATTTTTGATAATCATCGGACTTATTTGTCAATCTCTATCTCTCAATCAACAACCTATGTCATTGATTGAGGGGAGAATGATTTCAATTAAATTAAAAGTTATTTGGCATTAAAATTGTTTTCAAAAGATATAAATGCATGTTTTATCAATAGAGTTTAAAGTCTTAAAACCGATCCTTATCGTTCAAACGCTTTCACAATCAAGTCACAATTCTCCTTAAAAGCTTTCAAAATCAATTTAAATCTATACAAGATCACAAATCCCAAATGTTTTGATAATTGTGATCGGGAGAATGTGATTTAAATTGGATTTAAAGCGATAACTCGGTAAATGGTTTCACAAGAATGTACATGCCGTCCTTCCCACATGTGACAAACGATTTCAAATTTTCATGCATGTTGAGGGGAGCATCTATCTTAAACCTTTGATTTGAAACGTGATCATTCATCCCGATGTGCGGGTTCCTCAGTATGTGCAAAACTCTTTTCAAACCTCGAGGCACATATTGAGGGGAGCAACTTCATGGAAACCTCATCCTTCCGGAAATGCTATACCCACTTGATCCATTGAGGAAGTGATGTTGATATCTTTAGAAAATGGTAATCAAAGAAGTTAATTCTTTCTCTTGTCTCTGTGTAAAAAAAAAAAAAAAAAAAAAACATTTTCAAATACTTGATGCACATGTTGAGGGAGTTCTCGGTACAAAATGCTTTGATAATATATCACAAGTATCGAATTGATTTTCAAATGGTTTTCAATTGGATCCAATGGCGAGACGAACAATACCAAATTGACCGACCAACTTTACTTTATGTACGGTGATATAAGGATGATAAGGTTAGGTATTGGTTCCCATGATCCGCCGTAAGCGGAGGGATCTACCGAGGACAATCCACTAGTTAGTGTAGAAGTCCTTAGGTATGATGATAAAAGGAGAAAAATGAGATAAGGGAGAGTCGGACTAAGACCGAGCTAGTCTTGGAATAAACCCAACAAGGTTCTAGCTATGAAGTCTCGGTAAGCCTTGAAGGGTTGAAGAATTAAAAAGAATTGAATGAGAATAGGGTGAAAACAAATAGCCTCCATTAATTCAACCTTAGGCGTAAACAGGGTTCACTTCATATGCTCTCGATGGTAACATCGGTATTGAAGACAAGACGTCATGGACCCGGTGACGATTGCACTTCAACTTTCCAAACCACTCAAGTTCCTCTTAAAGGACTTGTTTCATTCTCACGGGAACCGGCATTATCTATAGACTTTCTCTTAGAGATGGTTGATATTGAAGAAGGAGACCTCTCCCTAGTCTCCGATTATAGGATCCAAATATGCACAAATTGAGTCTAGAGCCACGAGATCATCAATAAATCTCATTAGGACACTTTCAACGAAGACTCTGTTTCACACAATGTGGAAGAGAGATTATATCTCGAGTCCACGATTATCCTTGTGGTATTGCCGTAACATCCGAGTGATGTGTTTACATATTCACAATGAAGATGGAAAGCCTTCGGAGCCAACATCAAACAAGCTCTGGTAGGTGGCATGTGAGATCTATATATAGATCAACCATGTGACAACCGAGCGAAACAATGGGCGATTCAATTTCTTGAATCAATCTGGTTCAGTTATGGATTGACGGATACCTTTGAAAACCGGTCTTTGTGCTTAAAAACTCTTTTCTTTAGCACATCGATCGTGTACTCATTTTTCAAACCAAAGGTAATTTTATGATTGATAATTGATTTTCAATAAAACCTTCGTTGTATTGCAAAAACAATTTCTATCGAGCAATACACGATTGTTTTCAAATATCTTTCATCAATCGGTGGACTTAAAATTATTTGGTTCACTCACTCCGTGTTGTCTTCTTTGAGATGTTCCGGTTTGAGAACAATTAGAACAATTGCGAAACCCCGTCAAGGAGATTCTTAGGAATCCTACACGATCACAAAAGATGCTTGTCTTGATCAACGAGGAACCGTGGTAGTGTACCTCAATTCAACGAAGTGATCAAAGACACTTAAATGCGATTCATTTGCTAGCTGTTGTATGCAGTGACGCCCGGCGTCATAAATGATCGAATGAAGCGGTCAATCCACAAACCGCATGCTCACTTAACACATTCATCTCAAAAGAAATCATGATTAGTGCATCAATGACTCGATATTTTCACACCAAGCTTCGCTACTGCCGCAAATATCATGATTCAACTAAAAGCTTCCGCTACTCGATAAGAAGATATCATGATCCGAATGTGAGCATCGGTTGCCCAAAGTCACAACATCACAAAATACCATCACCACAAAGGATGTGTCGAGATTGTTGATAGTGATGATCTCCAGATGGCTCAAACTTATCATCACGTGGATCGTTAAAGACCTCCACTTGGAATAACCAAACATGCATTGTAAAGAATCAATGACTACGAGTTTAAGTGCAAAGAACTACATCAAGAATGCAAGATCAAGTGTCAATGTAATATCTATTTGTATTCTATGTAATTTTGGTGCGTGATTGAGGTGACCTCCTGTGGGAGATTGTTAGGAATTAGAAATTAGGTACAAAAGTCGGTCACCAAGTATATGTAATCGTTAGAAAGCTCGTAGTCGTAGTTCTTTTAAGTTAAGTAGTAATTTAGTTATGTAACAAGTGGAGACTGACGGTCTTACCCACTCAGATATCTCGATCATGCCCAAAGTGTGGCGTTTTATGTAAGACTATAAATACTCTACCTTCCAGGGTAGAGTTGAAGCTCATAATAATATCTTTCACTTTCTCTTACCAAGCTCCCTAAACCTCTAACTTTCTCTCTAGAATTCCATCTATATGCTACTTTGTGTTATGGTTTGATGTGTATGTGAAAAGTAATATCTAACAATGTATGTGGAAAATTCTAAAGACCATGTAGGCCCTGAAAGCTTGTAATTTCTACATTTTTTATACGAAAGCCATGTTAGTCAAGTCTATTTGCATTTTGTTAAAAAAAAATATAATAATAATAAATAAATAAATAATCTATTTGCATGGCCGCTTCTGTAGTCAGCCTCAAAATATGTTCCTTATGGAACGGATAATGTGAAATTATCACCGTAACAACTTCTCAGAAATCGCCTAATTCTATCCGGGTTGAAATATACTCACTAAGAAGAAAAATGGTCAACACTTTAAAGTTTATTCACTGTAAAAAATTCAAAATTGCAATAAAACTGATTTTGTATACAAAAATAAAACTACAAAAATAATACAAAAGTTATAAAACTACACAACTTTATTTTTGGATGGATCATCCTTATTTCGCGTAACCAGTTAATCACGTCAATTTTAAACTGTTTACTAAGAGCACTAGGTATCCTCGTCTTGGTCCATTGGTCTTAGTGAGAAAAGTCTTCGCCACATCAAGATCTTTTCACATAACACCATAATTCACTATAACACCAAAACTCACTCCCTCCTATAACACAATTTTTGGTGTGTCGTGCACCCTTCGACCTTACATTTCTTTTTCATTTATTTAAACACATTTAAATAAATCAACACATTTAACTAAAATTAAAATTTTCATTAATAAAAAAAATATATTAAAAAGTACATTAAATAAAAACAAACACATAATATTTTATAGAGAAAGCATATAAACAATTTTAGCTACCATAATGTATTTTATAAATAGACATATAAACAATTTTTGCTTAATGGGCCTTTAAAAGATAAAAAAACCTGAAAAAGGTAGGGAGTTTTTTTTTTTATCGTTGGGCTTGTATTAGGGTTACACCTAAATATATCTCTCGCCTCTATCATTTGCAGCCAACTACTTCATCTCCATTTTGCTAATGTATCATTTTGTATCTTCTCCTTCCCTCACAGCCAACAACACAGATATTACTTCATCTCCATTGCCAAACCTATCTTATTCATCCATAAAACACAAAGATCTAACAACAACAACAACAACAAAAGAAAACGCAATAAAAAAATACGGGATAACGCGAGCACAGGTACCATTTGGCTAACGGGTACCCAAAGCTCTAATGAATAAGCCGACTTAATCTCACAAAAAATAAAACAAATCAAATAACTAATGTATTAAAGTTCTCAATGCAGGAGTACTGTAAAAACTTGAAGTCCCCTCAAACTTAATATTTTTCGATCTTCTATTTGTTAATCCACTCGTTAGACTTCAATTGTAAGTATCCATTTCTTTCTAAAACAAAATTTTCTGTTCAAATGTGTAGATCTGAGTATTAACCCAAATCAATATCACTGTATATTACATAGGCTACACAACACAAGCTTTTGTAAAATGGGTTAACATCTTGTAACTAGTATTTTATGCCATATGGCCATTTACACAAAGGCAAAACACTTGAATGTAGAAAAAACTTATATAAAAACATCAAATAATACGAGTATTCACAAACAAAACGAATGTCTAACCTGTGTTAATCATTATGAAAGTAGTCTAGTCCACCGGAAAAAAAGAGCGACAGGAGCTCGATCACCTCAAAGAAATCAAAAGCCACGAGCTTGATCCAGAGTAGCGTTTGCTTGTTAGGGAGATGGGTCTTTATGTGTTTAATGTGGGGGAAGAAGGTGATATAGGTGATAGATAAAGAAAGTAGTATACGAAGTATAAGAGTGAAGTAAGATGGGAGTGTTGGTTGAGTGAAGTAAATATGGGAGTGTGGTTGAGTGAAGTAAAGGTGTCTCAACTGCCCCATCATTTCGTACCTTTGAAGATTAGCAGACTAGACTGTGCTCATGAAAACTCTGTCCCAAAAAAAAAAACCTAGAAAGACAACACTCAACAGGTACTATACCTATGCCTTTTTACTTTATCTTTTGACTAATGAAAACACATGAATGAATACGAGTGTTTCACTTCATTTCATTTAAGTGCTACAATTCGTAAACTTTTTTAATATTGAAATGCTACAATCTTAATAATATATATTTTGTTAAAAGATTATCAAATTGTTGTTGTAGCATCTTGGTAAGACATACCAAATAATCGTTGTTTCTTTGTTTTTTGCAGACTCATGGGGACAGCTTGGTTTGCTAGTAACAAGTTTTAACTGTGGATACATAAAGCTTTTCAAACCTGATGTTGGTTCCTTTAGGATGGATATGGGGTATCACTAGCTTAATACTTGTTGGGCTTGTTACTGCTTATGCTAACGGGCTCTTGGCCGAATTTCATTTTATTAATGGACGGCGTTTCATTAGATACAGAGGTCTTATGGGCCATCTTTTTGGTCAGTTATTTTCAAATTATTGTGTGATCTATACCTAAAAGTCATTTTTAGGATGGTCGAAATGGGCCTAGCCGGGTTGAAACTGGCCACTTTTAGTATATGTCAAAAACGAGCTAGGTGGGGTTGATATACAAACACTTTATCACCTTTTAATAACGTGTTAATTATAATTAGGAAAATATATTTATGAGTAGTAATCTAACTTTCTAAACAAAATGATTTAGGAGGTAGTATTCATTAAAATAAAGGACAGTAGGAGACTTCAACCCGTGTGACCCATTGTCCTTTACTTAAGCTTTTTATTTGACCCATTTGAAATAAAACATAAACCAACCCAGCCGAGTTATACATTAATAGGTCGAAATTGCCATCTCTGATTGAAGTCATTACCTTATTAATCTTTATTTGTTTAACGATAAAGGGCCGGAAATGTATTATGTAACATGGGTTCTCTAGTTTACAATCCTTCTTGGGAACATGGGCTTCTTACTTGGAGGAAGGGCTCTTAAGGTATTACTTATTATCAATACTTTGAGCGCTTTCTTTGTTAAACCCGAAAGTAACTATTGGATGTAAAAATCAATTTAATTTAGTGATTCGCCTTTAAGACTCAGTTTAAAAGATACCGGTTGCATGGCAAAAGACCGGGGTTTTACGTTAGGTTTTTACTTTACCTATTACATAGTATTATGGAGAACATGTAGTACATCTAGTACACTGTACACCCATGTATTCTTTGCTTTTATCTGTTTAGTTGTTTGGCTTTAGCTTTTATTTATTTTTTTATTATTATTTTTTTTTCTTCATATTGAAGTAGTAATATATGTAAAAATGATCAAGAGCACACAACAACTATCAAATACACTCAGCCAACCACCCTTTGGTGTATCTTTATTAATAACAATGTAATAAGATAAGTCCCCAAATGGATGTTTACCAGTACAAATACAAAGAAAACCACACTGATCTCTTCTAGGAAGACACCAGTTACCTCACCACAAAAGATCACTCAACACTCGGACTAAACAAGATCAAAGAGATTGATCTTGATACAAAGAACTACAAGATACTAAGGCGATATCAAAGGCGAAATTATAAGCGTGTGAAACTTAGAGAGAATAAACCAGACAAATGATAGAGATAGTAAACCCTAAAAATGAATGAGTCATTATATACTCAAACATATTTCACTTTAGCCCCTGAACTTCTCTTTTCTATACTTCAGGTACAAACTTCTTTTAGACTTTGAAACTTGACAACTTTAGTCCTCCACATTATTCAACACCCCTCCTCAAGTTGATAAGTCTTCACCTTGTAAGCTGCTTCCACCTTTCACCTGACTGCTACTCTTATCACTATTGTTAACACCTGCAAACAAATCAAACATACCAAGACATTTGCAAAACAAAGTATGTTGTCTTTGACCAAGACATTTAGTAAAAATATCTGCAACTTGCATATCTGTATGAATCTTAACAGTTTTGATTACTCCAGCAAAATCTTTTTCTTTAACCAAATGCACATCTAACTCAAAATGCTTGGTTTTTTCATGAAAAACAGGATTAGCTGCAATCTGAATTGCAACACTATTGTCACAGAATATATCAATAGGTAATAACTCTTTATGACCAAAATTGTGCAACAGATTACTCAACCATATTACTTCACATGTAGTAGAAGCCATGCTTCTGTACTCAGCCTCAGCTGAACTCCTAAATAAGGTAGCATGTTTCTTACTTTTCCATGAGATAAGAGCATTACCCAAGAATACACAAAAACCAGTAACAAATTTCCTTGTTAAAGGACACTTAGCCCAGTCAGAGTCAGCATAAGCTTTAAGCTTAAGGTTAGACTCTTTATCAAATTGTAACCCGAACTGGGAGACCTTTCAAATATTTCAAAACTCTCAAAGCGACCTTAAGATGAGATTGTAAAGGTTTATGCATGTGTTGACTTAAACAAATGAACAACATAACTAATATCGTGTCTAGTATTGGTTAAGTATATTAACTTACCAACCGACTTTTGATAGTTATTCACATTGTTCAACACTTTATCATGTTTAGTTTCAATACAACTCGAACATAATTCTCGAGCAAGGGTGTATCAACGGGTTTAGCGACAAGCAAACCATACTCATATAATAACTCCATACAATACTTTCTTTGTGTCATACAAATACCATTATCATTTTCAACACTTCAATACCAAGAAAATATTTCAATTCTCCCAATCCTTAATCATGAACTTAGAACTCAAAACCTTTTAAAGTTATTGATTTCAACTTCATCATTACCGGTGATAACAATATCATCAACATATACAAGCAAAGCTACAAACACGAACCCTTTTGTTTGATAAACAAAGAATAATCCGGTTTACTTTGCTCAAAACCATGCTCAACGGAGCATTAGTGAGTTTAGCATTCCATTGCCTAGGGGCTTGCTTAAGTCCATATAAAGATTTATTAAGTTTGCACAATTTAGAATCATCACCACCATTAAAGCCTTTAGGTAATTTCATATAGACATCTTCATCAAGATCACCATATAAAAAGGCATTGTTAACATCTAACTGATATAAAGGCCAATTTTTACTAACAACAATACTTATCAGACATCTAATAGTTACCATTTTCACAATATGACTAAAGGTTTCATCATAATCAAAACCTTCTCTTTGATTAAAACCCTTGGCAACTAATCTGGCTTTATATCTATCAATTTCACCTGTAGACTTATACTTGATTTTCCATATCCACTTATATCCAATAGCATGTCTACCAACAGGTAACTCACATTCAGTCCAGGTATTATTTCTATTTAAAGCTTCAATTTCATTGTTCATAGCCTCTGACCAATTAGGATTTTTAACAGCTTCTTCATAATTCTTAGGTTCAACAGACTTATTTAATGTAGAAGCAAAGCACATATTGTTCCTACTCAGACCAGCATAACTCACATACTTTTCAATACCATATTTGACTCTAGAGTGCATCACATAATCATTAAATCTAATATGAGTTTTAGACTCTCTAACAGACCTTCTTAATACAGGTGTCTGCAGATCTTCATTAACATTATTAGTTTGATTAAAAACTAAACCAGTATTTTCAAAATTTGAATTGCCCTCAGACCAGTGTTGGTCACCAAAGTGGGTTGCAGATTGCCCATCTTCATGATGCATATAAGTAGTATCTATTTCATTATCACTAGCATCATGTGAAGATGGCATACTACCATCCTCAACTGGTGCATCTTCCCCTTCATCATTGGGACTTTGGGACTTTGGACTATCAAAAAAATTCAAGTGTTCAACTTCATTTACAGTGTTTGTATCAGTTGACTCACATGTTTTCATTTTTAAAGGAAAAACATTTTCATAAAACTTCACATCTCTGGCAAAAAATACATTCCTTGTATCCAAACTCAAAAGTTTATATGCTTTCTTAGTAGAAGAAAAACCAATAAGAACACATTTTTCAGACCTATAAGACAACTTATCATGATTATTTAAAATGGTAGCAAAACATAGACAGCCAAAAGACCTCAAATGGGAAAGATTTGGTTTAGTTTTATACAACAACTCATAGGGACATTTACCACTTAGAACTGAAGATGGCAGCCTGTTTATAAGATATACAACAATTAGAACACAATCATACCAAAACCTTAAAGGAATCCCCCCTTGAAACATAAGACTCCTAGCCACATTGAGAAGGTGTCTATGTTTCCTCTCAGCAATCCCATTTTGCTGAGGTGTATGAGCACAAGATGTTTAATGTATTATACCAAGATCAGAAAACATTTCACTCATTTTCTTATTTACAAATTCAGTACCATCATCAGATCTTACAGTTTTAATTTTAATACCAAATTGATTGGAAATTAAGTGAATAAAAGAGCAGAACACATCAAACACCTCATATTTAGTTTTAATCAAGTAAGCCCACACAGCTCTAGAATAATCATCAATAACAGTGAGAAAATACTTATATCCTTATCTGCTTGTTACTCTGTAAGGACCCCATAAGTCAAGGTGAATAAGTTCACCAAGATTCTTAGACTTATGATCAGACAAAGGGAAAGGTTCCCTTGTCTGCTTAGCCCTATGACAGATCTTACAAACAGAAATAGAGGAATTCTTGGAAATACCAAGATCCTTTTGAAGAACAGACAAGACTGGATCAACAAGGTGACCTAATCTATTATGCCAAACAAGCTTAGATACATTATAAGACAAGACCACATTGCACTCACCCAAAGTATTATTAGACTGCATATCAAACAGATACAATCCATCAGACTGACTACCAGTCCCCAGAACATTCTCCCTTTTCAAATCCTAAATATAACAAGTATCTTCATCAAAACCAACAAACATTTTGCTATCTCTAATCAGTTTATTAACAGATAACAAGCTCCACAGTAAACAGGAACCACTAAAACATCATAGAGAGTCACATTATTGGTCAATTTTAAATTTCCAACATGACTTATAGTAGAAGAGTACCATTGGGATGTCCAACGATAATCTTAAGACTAGAAATATCCACAACATTAAACATACCAACAAGAGAAAGCGATCAAGTCTTGATTAGCACATGAATCAATAATCCATCCCAAAGATATAGTTTTAACAGACAGACTAGAATTCCCAAAGAAATACTTAGAAAAATTGATATTAAACCAAGCATTTCCATTAAATAATGAAGCCCTACCTGCCATATTAGCATGTATGCTTCCAGAAGAATTATCATTGATCAAATACAAGAGTTTCTTCATCTGCTCAGAAGTAAAACCAGAAGATGTATTTGCAGATGAAGTAGTAGATGGTTTTTCAGACACTTTATTCTCAATATTAGCATTATAGTTTTGTCTAAAAACACTTTGTTTAGTTGGATTGTTATTTTTAACAAAACCAGGTGGAAAACCAATGAGTTCATAGCATCTATCAATAGTATGTCCAATCTTACCACAGTTTTTACAATTCAGATTAGGATTAGGACCTCTATTAACAGTATTAGTATTAGAATTGGTACCTCTAGTGATATTACTGTTGTTAAACATTCTTCTATTGTTATTAAAAGACTTATCAGCAAAAGAAGAAGCATTAAGTTTTGACTCAGAAACACTAGAGGACTCAGGAATCCCTCTGTGGGACTCCTCCCTAGACACAACAGCATAAGCATCTTTAACTTCAGGTAAAGGATCTCTTGTTAACAAAGCAGTTCTCACAGGTTGATAACAGTCATCAAGACCCATAAGAAATTGCATCAGTTTCATCAACTGCTGATGCAAAACTAACTCAGTACTAGCCTCACAAGCACACTTATGCTCACAAATACATTTAGGCAATTTAGTTAGAGAATCAAATTCTCTCCACAAAGAATTAAGCCTATGATAATAATCAAGAATGAACTACCACCTTGCTTAATGTAATTAATCTTTTGCAATAAATTGTATATAAGAACCATCAACTTTATCATATGTTTCTTTTAATTCTTGCCAAATGTAAGCAACATTTTCAGAATAAACCAATCCCATATAAACATCATGAGAAACAGAATTCATAATCCAAGTCAAGACAGTATCATTGCATCTATCCCATTTAGCAGATAAGACATCACTAGTAGCAAATGATTCCTTAAGACAAGTACCATCAACAAAGCTATACTTATTCCTAGCTTGCAAAGCCAATTTCATAGCACCAAACCAGATTCTATAATTTTCAGTTCCAAGAAGTTTAAATGGAATAAGAGCAGTACCACTATTGTCATTAGTTTGAATATGAAGAGGATTACCAGCATCAAGATTACTAATTAACACTTGAGTATTACTACCACTAGGATCACTACCAATAGCCATAATAACCAACAAAACAACAAATAACAAGAACTAACAGAAATAATCACAAGAAACAATAACAACAATACCAACAAATAACCAGACCTAAACAGCACAATCAACTTCCAAGACTTCCCAAAACCTATCCTCTTTCGACTTAGACTCAACCAGAAACTAAAAAACAAAGATAACAGAATAGAGTAAACACTACTCACACCCAAGATCAACAACAAACCACGAGAAGACTAGGGGGACACCGAAAGCGGTATTCGTACCAATCAAGTTGGCGATCAAGATGTTAATTGTCCGTTTGCACCTTCTTAACCAAGTTAGTGTTGTCTTAAAGAAGAGATGATACTTACAAAGGTCTTTGTTATGAATGCAAGAACCAAGAACAACCACACTAGATTCACTTAGTCTAGCGTAATTGTAACCAAGAATGGGCCCAATAACACCTGTGGAACAAAATCCCCAAAACCGTAAATTGGGGTTTCAAAACCCTAATCAAGAATCCCACAAGAATCACGGATCTAGCCCGATTAGACCAAATCAACAACGGTAGTTAAGAAAAGCGACCTCAATTAACCAATAACACCGTCAATTGCAAAACCCCAAAATCCTTGAAACCCTAGAAACCCTAGAATCTCAACCACCGGATCGAGGCGAGTGCGCTCGATACCATGTAAAATGATCAAGAGCACACAACAACTATCAAATAAACCCGACCAACTACCCTTGGTGTATCTTTATTAATAACAATGCAATAAGATAAGTCCCCAAATGGATGCTTACCAGTACAAATACAAAGAAAACCACACTGATCTCTTCTAGGAAGACACCAGTTACCTCACCACAAAAGATCACTCAACACTCAGACTAAACAAGATCAAAAGAGATTGATCTTGATACAAAGAACTACAAGATACTAAGACTGATATCAAAGACGAAATTATAACTGTGTGAAACTTAGAGAGAGAATAAACCAGACAAATAATAGAGATAGTAAACCTTAAAGATGAATGAGTCATTATATACTCAAACATATTTCACTTTAGCCCCTAGACTTGTCTTTCCTATAATTCAGGTACAAACTTCTTTTAGACTTTGAAACTTGACAACTTTAGTCCTCCACATTATTTAACGATATACTCATCAGTAACCAAAACCAGTATATCAATTCTCTTTGCTGTTTTGATTGGTATTTGTGGGTGTGAGTTCGGGTTCGAGGGAGGGTTCGGGTTCGAGGGAGGGACTGATTACCAACACCCCCTGAGGGACAAAATCATGAGTAAGCAAGATATTAATCCACTTGTTTATCTTCAATTGTAAGTATCCATTTCTTTCTAAAACAATATTATCTGTTCAAATGTGTAGATCTGAGTATTTTACCAAATAAATGCCGCTATATATAATATAACATAGGCTACACAGCACAAGTTTTTGTAAAATGGGTTAACATCTTGTAACTAGCAGTTCATGTCTTATAGGCAAATACACAAAGGCAAAACACTTGAATGTTGAAAAAACTTGCTTTGTTTTATGATATAAACATCAAATAATACGAGTATTCACAAACAAAATGAATATCTAACCTGTCATAATCATTATGAAGGTAGTCTAGCCCACGCGACAGAAAGAGCGACATGTCTCCTGAAAGAAATCAAAAGCCATGAGCTAGATCGAGAGTAGTGTTCGCTACTTTGCTTGTAAGGGAGATGGGTCATTGTGTGCTTAATGTGGGGGTACGTGTGTATGTGTGTGTTTGAAGGTGGATAGATAAAGTTGATGTAAAGATGAGTGAAGTAAAGATGGGAGTATTGTTAGTTGAGTTATTTTCAACAGAATGAGTGAAGTAAATGTAGAGATGGGAAAATGCACGAGTCAGGAATTTAGTACAAGTTGGCCGTTTGGTTGACATAAATCATTTTTAGCATGGGTTGAAATGGGCCTAGCTGGGTTGAAACTGACCACTTTTAATATTTATCAAAACGGGCCAGGTCGCGTTGATACATAAACACTTTATAGCCTTTTACTAACATGTCAAGTATAATTATGAAAAAGATAGTTTTTGAGTAGTTCTAAGTTTATAAGTAAAATGATTTAGGAGTTTGTATGCATTAAAAGTAAGATAGTAGGAGACTTCAACCCGAATGACCCATTTTCCTCTAGTTATGTTTTTTACTTTTTTTATTTGACCCGTTTATAATAAAGATAAACCAACTCAATCGAGTCATACGTTCATAGGTCGAAATTGCCATCCTGATTGAAGTCATTACCTTATTAATCTTTATTTGTTTAACGAGGGCGGAAAATATATTATTTATTATCAATACTTTGAACCGCTTTACGGTTAAACCTGAAAGTAACTATGGATGTAGGAAATCAATTCGGAATTTAGTGATTCACCTTTGAGACTCCATATTTATATAGTGATCACGGGTGCAGCATACTTTTTTTTGCATTTTTGGTTCCTACGGTGTCATCAATGAGAAGGTGGTTAGGAATATCAGTAGTTCTTACCATCACTTACATTGTGATTCTTCTGGTGATAGTATTCAGAGATGGTAATTGTTATGTCTATGTCATATATGAAGTCTGATTCTGAATTGTATGTAGTTTTAGAAGGTAGGTGGTCACTATAACAAACTTCCAATGGTAGCTAATATAATGTCTAAGAGGTGGAACAATGAGCGAGCTAAGTAAAGAGTCAAAGTGTGTAATTTTTGGTACTAGTGAAAAAAGGTCCAGTTGACGATAAAAGTACACGTTGGGCCAGTTTCTATCTCTTCGGCCCGTTTGACTTATTACTAATGCTTTTTTTTGTTGTTGTATACTTTTTTCTGTTGTATACTTTTATATGTGGAAAATAAAATATAAATGTAATTGACACATTATAGGTAAACGAGTTGAAATTCCTGCTTTTTAGTTAAAATTCATCATGTATAACTCAAATCACCAAAATATTTTGCTTCAGCCGTATACTAATATTCTGTTTTACAGGAAGATCAAACAAATACCGAACCTATGACATCTATGGTAGCAACTTCTCTAAAGTAATGAATGGTTTTGGTGCAATATCAGCCATTATTGTTTGTAACACGGGTGGCATACTACCCGAACTACAGGTAAATATCCTGAATTATAGAATCAGAAGTTGAACATTGCATCTCACATAATGTATATGAATTTGCAGTCAACTCTTTGCAAACCAGCTGTCAAAAACATCAGGAAAGCCCTGTATCTACAATACACTGTAGGCCTATTTTTTTATTATGGTGTGAGCATAGTAGGATACTGGGCTTATGGTTCAGCCGTATCGGCCTATCTTCCTGAAGATCTTAGTGGACCTAAGTGGGCTAATGTTACCATAAATGCAATATCATTTGTTCAATCTATAATATCACAACATGTAAGAATTATTCCATGGTTTCATTAAGAGGTTGCAAGATAGGCGATTGGGTGGGTCGGAATGGTTGGTAACTTGTCAAAATGGATTTGTATCGAAACGAGGCTGGTTGGGTTGGGTTAATCCACTTGCACATTTTTTTGTAATTTTTTGAATATAACTAATTAATGAGCTAAATATGATTACACGTTGTAAAAATAAATAATAAATTAAAAAATTAAAAAATTAAATCAAAAAATCAAAATCTTTATATGTATGGAATAATAAACGACATTGCATGCATATAAGTAGGCTTTTGATGAGTTTTACATGTCAACCCAAATTGACCCTATATAAGTAAACATGTCAAAATTGTGACCTCTATAGTTCTTGTAAATGTTGTCAAGGACAATAGCTAACTCATTGAATATTGAATTTCATATGCAGGGTCGTCCTGTTGATTCTGGAGGCCCTGTGCCATATTAGCATTTACCATAAGTTCACTTACGTATGTGTTCGATGTCAATATCTTCTAAATACCAAGTAAGCTCATGAATATAAAGTATGCGATACATGTACGAATAAGAAAAAATATGCATTATAAGTGATAGAAAGTGAAAAAAAATCACACTAAACTTTTCAAACAACATAAAAGTATAATACGATTTCAAATTCAAATGTATGGATTAGATTATTTGTCATTTTTTCTCAAGCAAGGGTTGAAAGTGTTAATTTTGTCAACTTGTTGGCACCTATTGAAAAGTACAAATAACTTATTTATCCAAAAGTGAAAAGTTTTATAAACACACAGGGTAAAAACTGTACGTATCAAAAAGTAAATCATCTTCTTCTTCCTCGTTGCAGTTGTTTACCCTGTTTCTACATATTTTCTTAAATCACATGAATCTATCGATACTACCTTATATTTGATAGAAATAAAACTGTAGTATATATCTTGTCACTTTACAGTCAATTTAAAGCTAAAACTAAATTAAATCAGCCTCGAAGTATAAAATTTTTGGGCCCCTCAAAAAATGAAGGCCCTGTGATGTCGAGCACCCTGCACTTGCTCAAATCCGGCCCTGTTCATATGAATTCAGATGTTTTGTTGTGCCAATCTATGAGACTCTCGACACTAAATTCCCAAGGCTTGACAAAAGCATACATTCAAGAGAAAACCTGAGAAACCTACTTTACTTGCGTGTAGCACTCTTTTCGGGCAATACAGTACTGGTGACTGCAGCATTCCCATTTATGAGAGATATTGTAAACTTGCTCGAATTATTTTCACTTATCCCTTTAACCTTTATGTTCCCTAGCATGATCTATATGAAGGTATCATATGCGTAAATCTATACAAAACATCTAAATATTAAAAAACATAATTATCATAATTACATATATTAATGTATATTTTTGTGGTTTTCCGTTGAACAGGTGAAAGGGAAATCCACAAGAATGGGGAATAAGGTCTGGCATTGGGTATCATTGTTGTGTTTTCCCTCCTTACGGTTGCAAGGACAATCTCAGCCGTTAGATTGATTGTACTCAATGTTAAGCAATACAGTTTATTCGTTGACCCATGAAAAGGAGGCGACGTTCACCTATTCTAACGTGTTTTCTAAATCTATCTGATAAAACACAAAATTATATCATAAATTTGGGCAAGTGTCATGTATGTGATTCCAGTTTCATGTTTCCCTCGTCGTAATATTGCAAAAGTTTAGCCTGTTGACAAGGATATTACACAAAGTTTTTGTCGATCACTTCAAAGGGTAATCGATTTTCAAAATTATTGTACCTATATGTTAGTGCAAATATTACGATATTTAATCTATACAGACTCGTTTGTTTTGATTGATGACAAACATGTAACTTGTATAACATAACGTAAAATGTACAAGTTACTTGTAATCACACTTTGTCTCAACATACATTCAACACCTCTCGATGTCTCAAGTCCTCGTATGTTACAACACAAGTTCGTACATGTTTGTTATGTGGCATTATGATCAAACCCGTTAACAAATCATTTAGAATGTTTAAAATACGTTTAGAGTCACTAAGTATTTTAATAGGTTAACCATTCTATTTCAAACCTCATTTTACATTTTGCATTCACAAGTATTTCACACAAATACTAAAGTTTACTTACACTTGACAAAATATATTTTATTTTGACAAGCACTCAACTAGATATTTTATTTTACAAAAAGTAACTAGACATTTTATTAACTAGTTACATATTACATTTTACAAGTTTACTTTGATAAACTTTTTAATCTAAAATAGAAATACATATTACATCATCATCTTTGAAATCCTTGAAAGATCTCTTGAATATTTTGGTTAGATTGACACTCAATATATCAAATGAGATCTTAGTAAGATATGGTAATATCTTGGAAAGATTTGAAGAAAGATTTTTAAATTTTCTGTCAGGCACCCACGGAACCAAAAGTTATAAAGGGCGGAACCCTTTTTTTGGTTCCTTGGTCCGTGGGCACTGCTGACCACTTTTGCCTATAAATAGAAGCCCATTGTTTTCTCATTTCTTCACCACTTCAAAACACATCTTCTCCACCTTCTTGCATACATTTAGATCAATCATTAACAATGTAGTAACATACATTAAACACCCTAATGATCATGATCATAATGCTTCTAACATTCATCTTTGTTGTAAGCATACTTTACATTTTGATCAACCAAGGAAAGCTTGGAGATCTAGCCATCCCCACTCATCACAAGTTGTAGATCTATCACAACAAGTTTAGGGAACTTGTGATCTTCATCATGAAGGCTTCCTATCAAATGGAAGTTCATTTAGAAGTAGTTATTCATATCCATTAGACATTTGTGTCATGGATCATTAGTGTAAACATCATTGCATCATAACAACACTTTCACCAAACTAGATTAGATGGTTTATGTGTTTGTGCCATAAAACACAAGGTTTGTTATGTTGGGCCATAAAACATAATGAGAGTGGTTGTACCCTTGTAAAAGAACTCTACATCTAGCTTAGTGTCGGAAATATTGTATAGGCGGCGTTAGGTTGGTTCTACCTCGAACTAGAACCCGGTATTTTGCTTTGTGGGAAAAAGTGTAAGCGTTGATTGTAAGGTTTTCTCCCGAGAAGGGAGCTTGTTGATTTAGTGAAGTAACTCTCGAGTTGGGTATTCGGGAGTGGAGTAGGCGGAGAGGAGATCCGTGACCGAACCACTATAAATCCTCGTGTTCGGTTTGCACTTTCCTTTCTTTATCTCTTTACTTTTATACTTGCACTATACTATTGTTTGTGATGTGGTTTATGTTCATGATTGTGTGACAACTTGGTTTACTATGCTTTATATTAGTCACAAATAATAATTGGTACTTTTATATTATAACAAGCTTCATAAGCGATTTGATACTAAAGATATAAAGTTTTTAAACGGTAGTATTCACCCCCCCTACGTTTTCTGGCGGCATCGAGCCACGTAGATCTTATTTTCAAAACAAATGGTTTTTAAAATAGAGTACGATCCATGTATCAAATTACCATTGAAGCGAAAAATAATATTAAAAATGCTTTGCTAATTATACTTATAAATTTTATTGTTAAATGTAACTTTGTATACAAGCTTGAAGATTTTCTTGAAAAATAAAACAAAAGTTTCTTGAAAGAACTTGTAAGTATTGTATTGTGTGCTTATAGAAAATTTACGAAGAAATATGATTTTAAAGGAGTGTTTGGGATAACTATAAATTTAGTTGAAAAATCATCTCCGTAAATGTTTAAGATAAGTTACATAAGTAGATATGTTGTTAAATATGTGTATTATATGTTTACTATCAAATCGAGTAAGTCACACACGTTTTCTCCGTGTCAAATACTAGTTTTGGTGAATCATCTCGAGGACCACGGCACCAAATTTTATAAAGGCGGATCCTAAATTTGGTTCCTTGGAATCCGTCTCGACAAGATGTCTGATTTTTGGCCAACTTCAAAAAATCATAACTAATTAACCGTAAGTCCGTACAAGTCGAGCCACCTATCATTTTAAAGGGAATTGAGTCTACTTTCATTTAAAAATACTCTCATGGCCTGAGTCTAATTTTAAATAAGTGAAATATACTAAATACTACAGTATGTCTAAGATATTAAGTTTCGCTTTAACATAAAAACTCAAAATTTTGAATCAAACAATTTAAGTTGGTATTCTTAGAACTTTGATACAACTTCTTTTGAAACTAATTAATTTGGTAATATGTTTAAAGGAAACTAATCAAGCTTAGTATACATCGTCATATTTAAACGCTAAATGACGAAAAGTGTTTTTCTTGTTATAATATGTTAAATGACCATTTGTTTATGTTGTTTGCATATATGTTACTTGCTTATTTTCAAATTGTTGTTTTCACTTGTTTGTTTGCATAATATAAGTGTCAATCTTGCCATGTTATTTATTCGCTTGCTTGACGATTTCTTGTTTATGCACAATAGGACATTTGCTAGATTTTGTGCACTAAGTTAGAAAATTGTTTTACCATCACTTATAGACTTAGATCACTTCCTTTGCATAGGTTATACTAACATCTCGCATAACTTATGAAATGTCATAACTCACTTAGCAATGAGTACTAAGTAAATTAGTCAAGTACTTTGAAAAATGAAGGTTTTAAGGAGTGTTTGGTACAAGACGAAAACAATGATGTATGATACTATTTGGTTGTTTTTGTTTCGTAGGATGATAAAATAACTTAAAACATTGATGTATGCTAACTGGTTCATGCAAGGGGATAGCACACGGGTGTTATCAAATTTTACCCATTTTCACTTATATGTGAAAATCATTAGCCCTTGTTCAAAATCAACGCTCCACTATGTTTGTGTATGCGTTATTGACTATTCTAACTAGAAATAGTTAATGCCATATGTTTTAAGAAAATTTCGTGTTTCGGAAAAGTCCCCGGATGTTAAAAAGCGGAT
This sequence comes from Chrysanthemum lavandulifolium, assembly GCA_022545495.1. NCBI lineage: Eukaryota > Viridiplantae > Streptophyta > Magnoliopsida > Asterales > Asteraceae > Chrysanthemum > Chrysanthemum lavandulifolium. The sequence goes on from CM040242.1 coordinate 70,091,866, forward strand.
GCATGAAGATTTCGGTCACCACGGATCGACGACACCAAATTGTTGGTTCCAGTATGTTGTAAGTTTTGTGCCGCCAAACCTATCTGAGCGGACTAGACGGCACCATTATTTTGGTTCTACTTTGTGTAAAAATTGGTGCCGTGGATTCTAAGGTAAGTTGTTTAATTTTACTAAATCCCGCAATCTAATTTGCCAAATTTCGTTTCTAGGATAGTTGTTAATGCATATCTTTCATAGCTCATTCAACACATCCTCAATGGATTAACTTAGGATGTTTGACATGATCTTAGACACTTCCATCTCATTAGAAACTACCATCTTTGTATGGATTAACCTCAAATAAGCCACTTAAGAAAACCACTAGGATTAGCATTCGATTTTTTTGCTTCATTAACTTGAACTCTTTGTTAGGTCACTAGTTTTATAACACAAGCATAAATAGAAAGAGATAGAGGGGGAAGAGATCGGATGAACAATAAACAAACACACATACGCGTAGGAGTATAAAACCGGTTATGCGTGGAGTATGTAAAAGAGAGTAAATTGAACAACCAACCCTCAAGTGAGGGTTATTACAAGGTATTTATAAGAAGGGAGCTAGGCAACACTCTACTCCCTTCCTTTCCTTAATGGACATGGGCCTAAGCTCATGGGCCTTCTACATAAGCTTAAGCTAATAGCAAACATAAAGGCCATAATTAAGCTAACTATTACATATGAATCACTAACACTTGATTAAGGTTTAGGAGTGATTCCATAAATCTCCCCCTAAGTGTTGGTGATGAAAAATATAAACGGTGAAGGCGTATATGTAATAGTAGCTTTGACGTCTTCTGATATTCTTCTTTCTTGTGAGAAGAATAGCCTTGATTCGAACAATCTCCCCAGTGTAGAGAAATTATCTTCTTTGAACAGTTCTGCTTTGACGTCATAATTATCTTTGTTCTTTGTTCTTTGTGATGAAAGTGATAGTATGTTGTTGTGCGCATCAAGTGCGCTTCAGTGCCTTGTTGCTCCGGTGTCTCCACGTCATTCTTCAACATGCTCACACGCTCTTTGATGTTTGGAATTCAAGATCTTGATGAAGTTCTTTAAGTCTTTAAACTTTGTAGATTCTTTGATTTGTGAAGAATCATTCGACTTTGTGTTGCTTTTAAAGAGAACTTCCATTAGTGATGATGTTGGTATGAGCATCTAAAGAATCAGACGATCATTCCGCTCGAGCTTCCATAAGAAGAAAACATAAAAGCGGTTAGTAATAAGCGGAATCAAGCACTTACAAGTTTGAACTTGAGAGTGTTAATCAAAGATAGTGTGAAAACACAACTCTAATTCTCACAAAGGCCGTTCTGAACCGGAGTCCCACAAGTGAGATAACGCGATGTACCAAAGTACACCTACTGATTCGGATGAGTCGCCGAGGTACACGAAGCATCACTCACGATCGTAGACCGTTTGAGATACACTAAGCGTAATCCACGGGAGTTACGAAGTGACTGCTTTGTCGGTGTTTGATGTTGACCACGGCGGGAGTTTCCATTCAATCACCGAGGATCACTATTGTGAACCTCTCATAAATGTTCTCGACAGTTGCTAAGATCCGTGAAGGACTCGATAACGTACCACCGATGTTCTTATTGTTGAACATCAAGTGATGAAATGTCAAGTGTACCTAAGAGATCTTTTGATGAATCTCGTTGCTCTAGACTCAATTGTACATTTTGGTTTTCTGAGCGGAGACTAGGGAGGGTCTCTTCTTCAATATCATCAATCTCTAGAGAAAGCCGATAGATTATGTAGGGTTCCTCAGTAAGAATGAAACAAGCTTACATTGAGAGAAACTTGAGTGGCTAAGAAGGTTTAGTGCATGCGTCACTTTGGGTTCATGGCGACTTTTAATCTTCAATCTTGGCGTCATCAAGTGACAACCAAGAGTATATGAATTGAACCTTGTTATGCGCCTTAAGTTGAATAATGCGGAGGGCTATTTCTTTTCACCCTTTTCTTTGCATTTCTTTTGATTCTTCAACTCCTTCTTTCTCCGATTCTCATTTCTCCTTTTTACAATCATACCTAAGGACTTCTAAATTCTAACTATTTGTGGTGTCCTTGGGTAGATCCGTCTGGCTCTGGCAGATCATAGGACGGTTATTCCTAACCTTAGTCACCTTATAACTCCATGACTAACCTATGTTGCCATAAAACCATTTTTATGAAAATCTCTCAAAGTGTTTGTGAATGAAAAACATTTTAGTACCACTGTTGAGAGATAAATATTTTGCATCAATACTCCCCCTCCACATGTGCTTAAGAGTTTTAACGGAAATCTGCACAGTGAGGAAAGAGCGCACACTTTTTTTGAATTGATCAACTCAAGATAGACAATCCACCGCGAGACACGGTTACGTTGCATAGTTAAAGAGTTACATTGTCAACTTTTAGGTGACAACTAGCTCTAATAACTACCTTGAAGGTGTAGACAAACCTCGAAAGGTTGTCAAACCCGTTAGAGTTCATGTCTACCAAGAGTTTCTCGAATGTTACATTCTACTCAGACAAGTCCTTTGCGAGACACGTTTACATCACTAGCGAACTAGCTTGAAATTATTACCCGTCCCGGACAATTCTTTTCGAGTTACTAACAGTTAAGTATCGTCAATTCGTTGGTTAAGTCTATAGCACAAAGATTCATTTGCATTTACACAACATATTTCTTATCACACAATTTTCTCCCCTCAAAAATGGCATATAAAATGTTATTTTGAAAAGTTGAAATAAATATGACCATTTCTAGTGTCATGGGAAGAGTGACACAAAGAACATTTTGGTGAACAAAGTTTTAAGTCAAATACTCCCCTCAACAAGTGCTATAAGCGGTTGAGGTTTTGAAAATCATAAAGGAAGTACTTTTTCTTTTGAGCAAAACCTTGAAAAGTGAAAGGTTTGATAGGTTTTACTCAAAAGTAAGCTTTCGCTCCTTTTATAAGGATTGTGGTAATCAAGCGTACCACGTGGTCCTTTCTTGACAATTACGGGTTGTACCTTTGTTATGTGTGCACAAGCCATAGTCATAAGAAATCACACATCCAAATGTATATGAAATAGAAGTAGTTCAAGGGTACCGTGTAGTCCGATGATGTTTCGAGTGCGAACCGGCGTTGATAGCCGGTGAGATTAATCTGGTCGACCACCCACAAAGCTCTCTAATGTTACGAATCGGTCCTTCGATACAACCGTTCATCAATCATAGTGATGATCCTCCGCACATCCCTTACATCACGAGAGTTCCATCGCTTTGGGTTCCTAATGTCTTCACGAATATCCTTCAACCTATAAGCTAATTCGTCCCTAACCTTCTTCAATGTGTGATCCCCAAACTTGTGAAGATCTCTACACGCCATCAAGCAATTTCATTGAAGTTCACTGCGATAAACGACGCCGAATGGTTTGCTGACGAGTGTGTATTGTGGAAGCTGATTGATGTCGGGAAGCTCAAGCTGAGGTTTAGTGAAGTTGACACGGGTCTGATAAGATTCAACAGCGAGTTGTAGATCTTCTACACGTTCTTTGATTACTATGCTTCTGATGAAGATAAGCAAGGACTTGATGAATTCATTTTGTACTTCAGTTGAGAATTGTCTCATGCGACCCTGTACTTTTTCAAGATACATGTCTTCAATGTCGTTGAGAGACAAATTCTCAAAGTCCGCTTCACAGAATGCATAATCCCTTTCGTCTTGCCGTTTGACCACGATATTCCTTAGGAAAGTGTAGTCCCATTTAGACGAAAGATCAACGTGTTTAATAGCAATGATCCCTTTAGTACTATACACTGCATCTTTAGACTTGCGAACCTGGCAGCTCTTGTAGTAGATTCGTCTGCGTTCTGGCCAATGGTGAATCCCGTACAGTGCATCGACGTCATACTGTTCTACACTGTTAGAAAACAAGTGAGTAGCCTTTTCTTCGATGGCTATGCAGTTAGAATATATGGCTGTCGGGAATGGAATCGTGAGTGATGTAGCGTATTTCCTTGAACCATCACCACCTTGTAGAAGAAATTCCAAATCTTTGTTGAAGAAGTAGCGAAATGGAATTTTAGGCTGATCTGGTTGGCCAATTGTAGGTAGAGGTTTTGACCAGTCTGTGTAGTATGGAGTGTTATCTCTTCTGGTAAAGTCGATGTTTGCTTCAGGGTTGAGCCAATCAATGTTGTTGGACATGGCTCGAGCAATGTTTTCAAGGTGATATTCAACCTCGATGGCACTTTCGGAGCTGTCTTTTAGCAGTTGAAATGCTTCATTCTTGATTCGTTTCAACTCCGATTTCGTCATCTTCTTTACACGGAATTTTTCTTGCAGTATCTTTGCATGCTCCAATGTACTACCATCTTCCAGATCTTGACCTTGGTGGGTAGGGATTAGAATTAACAAGTGTAGAAAACCGATCGAATTCATCGATGTCATCTTCATCTAGCCATGATACGACGTCGACCTTAGGCGCCTTCTTCTTCTTTTTCTTAGGCCTAGATGAGGATTACGGTTTCGAACTTTGTCGGGAGGCGGGTTGTTGTTGGGGCTCATGGAATTCCTCATCGTCACCACCGTATACTCAAAGTGATCACCGGTTTTCGAGTGCAGGCGGTAACTCAGAATCCTGAGGTTTGTCAGTAGAAGAGCGAGGAGGAGATCGTCTTGGAGGTGTAGTCCTTCGGGGTGGTGGTGGCATAGAAGAGGGCTCTCCAGACTTCTTCGGACATTTAGGTTGATTATCCTTGTCCTTATCCTTATCTTCTTCGTCTCTTGGACTTTTAGGCCTCTCAGCTTCTTCTCTGTATGCTGATCTGAGCTGGTATTCAAGCAACGCTTCAAACAATTTACTTTTGTGAGAAGTAAATGTTGCGGATCGTTTAGACATTTGAGCAACGAGCTTGTTAACCAATTCAACATCTGAGAATACCATGGGATCCATTGGGTTGATGTTTACGGTCATAGGTGTTGATCTCATAGTCTGTTTGGCCAAATGTAGAAGATTCGGATATAGTTGACTGCTGAACATCTCTCTTGTCACACCCGGAATCTTTTCGAGTAAGAACTGATGAGTATAGCCCTTAATCATTTCATTAAATTCCCCTTGATGATCACGCCTCATGAATTGTTGGACAAACTCCCTTTCAACTGACATCTTGTCTATCTCCTTATGAAGATAAGTGATCTGGTCAGCGAGAAAATTCAGCTTCTTGTAGGTCACGTCTTTCTTCCTGACCTGCTTGACAGCTTTAACAATTCTCGTCTTTGCCCGAGATACCCAAGAGTCTGTTGGCTTCTTTACTGATTTGGATGTTGATTTGGTTGATCTTTTTTATGGTGGTGGTGAAGAATGAGATGATGAATCTGAAGAGGAGGAGATATGAGGAGGCTCGGGGTCCTTAGGAGGCTCTGAATTTTCCTCCTTAAAACGTTGTGGACTATCTAGAAGAAGGTTATCATAATCAGTTTCTTCATCATTTCCAGAATTAGTCTTTTCATCACCCTTAGTCCGGGCCTCTTCATCTGCTTTGTCATGAGCTGCAGCCTCACTCTCAGCTTTTTCTTTCTCAGACTTTTCTTTTGCTGGTTCCTCAAACTCATAATCAATAGAATCCTCCAGAAGCTTTTGTTGTTGCACAAGAGTGGTGGCACCAGTTCCCTTATCGGGTTGATTAACCGCATCAGGAATTGGTGTAGAGAGGACATCACCACTTGACCCTCCGGGCCACGCATTTGATCTGTTCAAATTCTTTAGCTTTGTCTTGGAGTCTAATGATTTTAAACTTCTTCCGTAAGTTGTCTCGGTGGCTCTTCATCCGAGCTTTCTTCGAGCTCACCATCGGAGTCTTCCTTTCCTTGGACAACGGTGGGTGGGAGGTTTTGCTCTTGAAAGAGGTGCTTGGTTGCAGATTCGAGTAGAAGACCTCATCGTCGATTCGGTTTCATCAGAGCTTTCGTCCACAAGCTTTCTTTGCGGTTCAGACTTGGGAATGGGAATAGGAACAACTTCCTTAGAGGGAACTATTCGTTTGTGTCCTGGTTTCCTCTTTGGGAACTTCCTTGTACTCTCAGTGCTTGCAGCACTTCCTGCACTTCCTCTTCTGGTTTTTCTTCTCGGTGTGCCAGAAGATTTCTCATCGAGATGACCAACTTTGCCTTCTTTCACTGCTACCCGATACCTTTTGTATGTGTAGAGCTTTTTGATTTCGTCAGACAAAAGGTGATCTTGTAACACAACACCCTGTTTCTTTGTTGTCGATTCCTTGATTCGACTATTAGAGTAGGCTCGGACAACATGTCGTGATTGTTGGGGTCATTGAGCCTCTTGGGAATATCGTGATTAAGCCCAGTGCTCTTTGGATCAACATTTTGTATATCGACATAGGAATCTTTGAGCCAAGCTTTTGAGGAATGACATCATGTCGTCCCATATCGAGCTTCAACTTGATGTGTTTCATGTTGATTAACGCCCAAAAGATTTGCGTTCCATGAGCTTGGGATGCTCATAGCCACCGCCACGACCGAGACAGTTTGGTGATGATGATGAGAGTTCTCCACGGTTGAGGAATATTCTTAAGCTCCACATGAGAATGCTTAGTGATAATTCACGAAGCTTCATCATAGCCAATATCAATCAAGAATTTCAAAAGTGTCTCTTCTGTAGGTGTGACATAGAAATCGGTTGGCTCGATGTCAGGGATGAGAAGAACAGCCCGTAAGTTTGCATGTGTGATGGTGACTTGTTTGTGATTGAGCGTCACTGTCACCGCACTTTAACCTTTGATCCTTTGCATTGAGTTCCAGAATTGATGAATGTAGATCTCCGGCACTGTAGCAGAATGTGAGAGCATGTTCTGGTAAGGATGATTCTTTAGAACATCCACAACAATCAAGCGGGAAGATTATGAGCATGTGAGGGTTTCAAAGTCAACCCGAAGGTTGTTCTTTCCAATCTTTCTCGGATAGCCATTAGGGAAGATATCAGCAACTGTGAGAACATCTGGTGCATCCACGTTCATTTAAGCGTCCATGTCGTGATCTGAAAGATATTTATCCAAAATAACCAACATATCGAAAGACATTATGTTAGTCAATAGATGGTTTTATTGTCTACTTATTGAGTGTGCTATGTCAATGATTGTTACGAGTCCAATGTCACTTGTTTGTCCAATAGTCCAATGACGTCGTGATAAGTTTCGTGAGTTAGTTAACTTTAAGTTTTAAAGTTTATGTTATCACTTATTTTTCACAACATATCAAACGTTTAAGTTTATTAGTGACATTATTGGTTTCGTGACGTCATGATTTATTTATTTACAAGTTTGCACGCGTAACAATTCATAACGAAGGTTTAATCAAGGCTTAGGCATAGAAATGGTAGCTTATGCGTAAGCGGGAGTAATATCGCAGAAACGCAAGCTTATGCGTGGGATCCTAACTACACGCGTAAGAAATATTACAGCGAGGAAAAGGGAACCTTATCGTGAGAGCTTACGGCGTGGCGTATATAAACCTTACGCGTAAGGCTTACTCGTAAGAGTAGACCTTATGCGTGAGGTCGCTTACGCATATCCTTCACGGGATATCGTGGTCCCTATGTAGAACCTTACGCAGGCGTTACACGAAGATTTCTCTTACGATAACCTTCACGCGTAAGGTGATCCTTATCGTAGATGTTCAATAACCTTTATTTCGATTTTACGTGTTGCAAACACGAAATAAAATCATCATAGCATCAATATTAACACATACATTCATTCTATAACAGAACCTTCTGCGCGTAAGGTGATCCTTATGCGTAGATGTTCAATAACCTTGATTCTGATTTTTACGTGTTGCAAACCTGAAATAAAATCATCATAGCATCAATATTAACACATACATTCATTCTATAACAGATCGTGGCATGACTACTTATCAAACAGTTTACGTAGAAAACCTTATCGTAGAACTTAAACCCTAGTTTCAAGAATTACGCGTAAGAAATCTAGCCATGGAAATTGCACCAAACTTTTACGGTAAGTCTAAGATGTTATGTGAGTGTAATGACCAAGTTTTAACACCAAATTCGCGATGAATTAAAAGTACCCAAATCTCAAGAACATTAAACCCTAATTCCTAATTACATCATATTTGGTGTTTCGGGCAAGTTCTAGCTATGGATAAGTTCAATTCATCATCAAAACAACTTCATACAACAATATTTTTAACTAGAAACACTCTCATTTGAAAACACCCAAACCCAGCATAAACCCTAATTTCAAGAAACATTCAATTCAGTATTTACGGCTAGTATTGATGATAAAAATGGACTCATATTGATTAAATACACGTTTTGACCTAACCATTTTAACCAAAAAAACACTCAAACACGATTATGTGTTCTTACACTTACACGTAGACCACACAAATCACGATATCTCAAGATTTAACCGTTGGATTTATGAAAAATTCAAAACCATTGTTTAAAAACTTGTTATAAACACATAAACACTTACAGATTGATGATCGAAACTTCGGATTAGCCGGTTCAATTTTAGGCGTAGGATTAGTTAGTTGTGTGTAATAAATGTGAAGTGAAAGTTAGGTGGGGAGTATATTATAAACTACTTTAAGCTTTTGACAGTTTTAGTCCCTCCACCTTAACATTTTACTCCAAAGCCTTTTAACTTCCATTTTGGTTACCAAACGAAAGATTTTAAGAAAGAAACATGACGACACTCCCCCTCGACTTAAGAAATAATGAAAGGTTATAAATTTTAGTCCGAGGAGTGTTAGTGAACCAGAAATGTGACCACCATTATTAAAGAAACAACCGGGATAAGATAACATGCAAGTACACGGTTATTTTGAAACAGTTAAGAATTTATTTTCTCCCCCTCAACACTTGATAGGAAAAATACTGAATTTTAAAAGATTAGAGTGTTGACGGAAGAAATGTACTTGTCATGTGAAAAGAAATGTAGATAGAAGAATATTTTTTGTTGTTTTATCAGATTTTATATTTTTGTATTTTGTTTTTGAAAAATTATTTACAAAAGAGATTTTGGTGTTTGACAGGTTTTTAAGACTGTTTTAAGAGTTCATCCAGTTCCTCTTGAGTCAAACACCGCATACCAATCCGGTGGACCAACTCATTAAACCTAGCGGGAGGCAAGGATTTGGTGAGTAGATCTACCAATTGGTATTCTGCACTCACAGTATAATTCAACTGCACTGCTTCCATGGTCCTTGATGAAATGATAGCGAAGATCGATGTGCTTTGATTTGAATGTTGAACCAGGTTGCACGAGATCGCAATGGCACTCGATTGTCGCAAGACATCGGATTACATCAAATATGTAACCATAGTCTTTGAGTTGTGTTCTCATCCGGATGACTTGAGCACAACACGCAGACATGGCTACATATTCGCTTGATTGATGGCGATGTACAATCACGCTTCTTCGATTGCGGGACACCGTTTGTCACCAAGAAATTGTAGTGCTCTGAAGTACTTTTCGTGAATCTAAACATCTGGGTGATCGGATATGAAAAAGCGATTAGTTCAAAACCGTAATCCTTGAATACGGATCCCCAAGTTAATGGTTCCTTGATCTATCGGAGGATTCTTTTAGCCTCGAGAGGTGGGTTTCGATTGGTCTCGATCGATAACGGGAGCAAAGATAAGCGGCAAAGACAATATCGGGCACGCTAGTTGTTAGATACATGAGAGACCCAATAATACTACGGTATTTTGTAGGGTCCACTAATTTCCCATGTAAATCGTCTAACTTCTTGGTATGAGTCATTGGTGTGGCATAAGTGTCACAGTTTTCATTCCAAATTTGTTTAACAATTCAAGGGCATATTTGGGTGACTCGAGAAATACCACGGGGTGATTGATGAACTTGTAGTCCTAGAAAGAACGTAAGTTCACCCATCATGGACATTTCAAAATTTTTCTTCATTAGTTTTGCAAAAGTGATTGAGTACTTTTTATGTGTAGACCCAAAATGATGTCATCCACGTAAATTTGAAAAATTAAGATATGTGCCCGTGATATTGTATGAAAAGAGTAGGGTCGACCGAACCTTTGGTGAAATTATTGGCAATTAGGAAAGATGATAGCTTATCGTACCATGCAGGAGCTTGTTTGAGAACATCTGAGCTTTGTTCAATTTGTAGACATGGTTCGGGAACTCGGGATCAACGAATCCTTACGGTTGGTGACATAAACCGCTTTTCACCGTTGTCTGTTGAAACGCAGTTTGACATCCATCGAAAGACCGTCATATTCATATGAGCCATGACGCGAGAAATATCCGAGCGACCTCAAGACTAGCAACCGGAGCAAATGATTCTTCAAAGTCAATACCTCTACTGTCGATAACCCTTAGCCACCGAGGCGTGACTTGTTTACGATTCGCCCTAAAGATCAATTTGTTCTTCCAATCCATTTGAGACCAATAGCGTAGACCCTGTTGGTCTTTCAACCAGTTCCATACTTCAAGACGGTTGAATTGGTTGAGTTCTTCTTGCATGGATTCAATCCAGTTGTCCTTTGTCATTGCGTCTTTAATGTTTTAGGTTCGTTGGCGGACGGTGAGTGCATAAATGCAATGTTCACCATCGTGTGAAGACGTTGTCTCGTAACGACTTGTTGATTCGGGTTGCCAATAATAATTTCGGAGGATGGTCTTTTGTCCATCGATGTGTAGAGGTTGATGTTGGTATACATTGTGCGATTACGAGGATTCAAATGGCTTGTTGAAGATTCCGCGACATCCGTGCGGCGATCTCATTAGCAAGCGGGTTAAAGAACGCATTTGGATCAAAATCTGCGGTGGGGTACTTCATTAAGAACATCATCACCGGTTCATCATTGTTGGAAGCGGTTTGTTCAAGCTGTTGTGGTGGAGTCAATGGTGGTGCTTCTTCACAAGTAGTAGTTGTAGCAGTGTATCGGTATAAGAGTAGTATCCGGTTGAGCAATGGATACACCGAGCACGTTCATCAATATCGCCTTTGAGCAGTAGACAAATAACCTTTCCATTTGTTGTGAGTGAGTGGGGCTTTGTTCGGTGATGATAGGGGTTGAGGAAGTTTAGCGGTTGTGACCGGGTTCCAAGTCGTTATACTCGGAAGGCATTTCCGTAAGTTCATCAAATGAGCATGAATCGTTTCCATAACCTTCTTTGTTCGACGATTCCGATTCGGAAACCTTTAGAATTATCACAATATCCAATAAAGACTCCAATGTCGACTTTGGCTTTGAGCTTTCCAAAGTCATCACGATCATTATTCGGATAGCAAAGAGATCCAAATACATGAAAGTGTTTGAGATTTGGTTTTATGTTGTGGACAAGCTCGAAAGGTGTTTTGTTGTGGCGTTTTGTAATCATAGAACGGTTTGAGTATAGCATGCGATGAATCGACTTCGCCCACAAGTGTCTGGGAGTTTAGCATTGATTAACATTGTTCTTGCGACTTCCACTAACGTTCGGTTTCGTCTTTCAACAACTCCGTTTTGTTACGGTGTACGTGCAATAGATGTCGATCTTTGAATTCCACTTTCTCATAAAATTCACGAAGAGTTTGGTTAACAAATTCGGTTCCTTTGTGCATTACGATTTGTCCGGCGGTGTTTCGAGTGAACTTGTATTTTCGAGAAAGGTGATGATCATTTGTGGAGCTTGATCTTTACTTCGAAGAAAGTAGACCCAAGTCCATCGTGAGTAGTCATCAATAATTACTAAGATGTAGCGTTTGCCATTAATCGTTTGCACGCGCATCGGGCCACACAAATCCATGTGAAGAAGATGAAGCACATGTTGAGAGTTGTGTTCCACCTTTGAAGGAAAATGAGCACGAGTGCTTTTCCCTTGTTCACAAGCTGAGCAAAGGTGATCTTTTGAATACCGGAATCGTGGGAGTCCTTCAACAAGTTTGTGTCGAGCAAGGTTGGTGATGGTTTGAAAGTTTAGATGTGAGAGACGATGGTGCCATAGCCAGATTTTGTTGATGTAGCCTTTGAAAGTAGCGGATGGGAGATGAAGCAACCATGTCTTGCATAGAGATAGTGTAAAGACTAGAATTACGTGGAGACGGACATAAGGTCGTTTCCTTGTAGATCACAGAATGAAACAAGATTTCTCCTGAAAGCAACCTCCAAATCTCCATCACGTAAGGCGGCCCATCGAAAGCAGTTGTGACCGAGGCCTTCCACATAATAAATCTTGCTAATTTCGATGTTCCCATTGATATAGTCTCCGTAGCCCATGATAGTGCAAGTGATCATTCCGAATCGGCGGTGCCAATGAACTTTGCAATAAAGTTTGATAATGTTTAAGATTACTGTCATGTGTCGGGAACATCCGCTATCAACAATCCAGAGAATGATCTGTATCACATGCAATACATACAGACGACACAGATGGAATAGAAGTAGATGTGGAACCCGAAATGTTAGAGGGTTCCAAAGCAGTTAGAGTGGAAAGACACACATCAATTATTTTAGGCATCCATTTAAATCCTAGTGTGTTATGAATCCACTTCTGCCATCTATAACTACTATTTTCTTTAGTCTTAATGAATGCACTAGGTGGTACTACATTCTTTGGAGGTGAAAGCTCGAGTTCTGAGGGGACGACCATGCGGTTCTTAGAATATAAAGAGGGCGGTCTACCAAGCACAGACTTAGAATGATTAGTGGGCATAGAGGTATTCCGAGTCTTAGGATTCTTAAACTTAGAGATGATAGCTTTAGCAACACATTTGTCATGACAATCAGAATTCATACTTTTACGACAAATAACACAAGGTGCATCAGACTGAATATCAAAAGTACTTAAAGGTTTAGCATTCGTTACATCACTATTTCTATTACATTTGCCAGACGCAATATCTATAGTGGAACCAACGTGAGTCTTATTCATAGTCCTAGGGTGTTCTTCTACTTCAACATTCTTTATTTTTCTTTTCTTAGGTCGCAACTTCCTATTCTTCCTTGTATTGCTCCTAGGCTATGAAGTGCGGACGTTTGGAAAAAAAGGCAACTATTCCTGTTTCAGTAGAAGGAAGCACATTAGCAACTTGTGTTTTGGCAGTAGGCATTCTGGGTTCACGATTACTAAGTGTTACTGGTGCTATTCTCTTAATCACGGTAGGCGGAAGTTATTCATACTTTCCTAACATTTCTCTTAACTTAAAGATAGTGTGCACCAATTCTTGATTTTCGAGCTAAGATTTCCGAAAAATTCATGACTTCCTTAGTGTGTGCAAGAAAATGATCAAGCTCGTTTGATGCTTCATCACGAGTCTTTTAAGTAAATCAAATATGTCACCATATTCTGTTTAACTTTACAAGTTCTTGTTCATATTTTGAGATTTGACATTTCAAAGACATGTTTTGATCATCCAGTTGCTCAAATTTTGTATTAAACGTTTTAGATTGCAACTGGTTGATTTTGTTTTGCAAAGCAAGTTCACGATTTTGACAATCTTTTTGACACCATTGAAGCCGACGTTTTGCATTTGAAAGCTCGTTAATCAATCGCTCATTTTCGACTTTTAAAGACTCGATCGATGCACATTATCGAATTCTCCATGATTATAACTTGATATCATTAGTATCGGCAGAGATATAATCGGATGCATATGACAAAGAGTTCAATAACACAACATTATGGACATCGGCCTGGATAACATCTTCCAAGAGTCGATTAACATCTTTTCTTAACATTTTCTTTTACGTTTAGTATTAGAAATAGATGTTTCATTTTCTCAAAACGACCTTCATCAATCCAAGTTCCTTATGAAAGTCCGTTCCCAAGACAATGCACGTTTTCAAATTTTAACATTTGGTAAAAGATTTTCCGAAAAATGTCTCTTTGTTCTCGCCGAGGCGATTGAAAATGTTGAACTTTGATTTCGAATGATATTCTATCTCATGTTGTAAAAGTTTGAGGTCATCATGAAAAGATCAAAATATCTAAGAATTTTGCGATTTTCGGGTTTTGAATTTACTTCATCGATGGAAGGTAAAGGACCATAGATTTATGCATAATCGGTTGGGGATTAACATTAGAAGACTCGAGACGTTTTATGATAATCCTTGGTGTGTTAGAAGAGTCCGTTGGTGTGACGAAAGTGATCGCTTTTGAATAGTTAAAAGGTTTGTTGTAAACAACAGTTTCTAATTTTGATCGACTCGTCTTACGCATCTAGTTCCTCTTGACGATGATATTCAACAACACGCATAATGTAATCATCAATTTTATATTCTATTTGGAAACTTGGATTTGGTTTGAATGCTTTTGTTGAAAGCTTAGGTTTGTGTCGCAAGATTCGGTCAATATCCATTTGGATTGGGTTTTAAAGTAAAATTTTGAATAGTCATGGTGACTCACCATGTTTGTAAACAACATTTTTAAAGTCTTTAAGTTTGTTTTGCAAACCGACAATTTCTTCCAGTTGGTCATCTATTCGTTTCGTTGAATGCTTTTTGTATGCAGAGAACTGCTTTTGACAAGTTAACAACTCGGCCTTAGCTTTTGATTTTCCAAGGTGAGAGCGTTAATTTGCTTTTTATGTTCATGTTTGATTGTTCTATTTCGGACAACAAAGCATTCTTCAAGAGTCTAGATCACGATCCGTCGCTCTAAATATTTTTCGTTTGATGAGATTTAGCAAAAGCGGCTTCAAAACCTTTTTCACGTTTTCTTGAGTTTTGAAAAGTTGAGTTGCATTTTAAACTTTCAAAATCCTTGGTTAATGATGCATTTTACTTTTTAAGTCACGATTAACGGCTCGACATTCTTCCACTACGGTTGTTGGTTTTAAACAGCAGATCAACATCCTGACGAGGCAAAAGTTCGGTGTGTTCAACGTGAGTCACAACATGATTATTATTTAGATCCTCAAGTATAACCACGGAGTCAATTTGATTATCAAAGGAAACCATAAGGTCATCTTGATCGTCAAATGTAACTATAGGGTCTAGTTGAAAATCGTCATAATGAGATGTGGATGACTCATTTTGAACATTCCGAGCCTTGTCGGATTCGAGATGTTGGCGGAGATATTAGATCGAGATAAATATGGTTTGTTCGGCACGAGACAAGCCATCGATGTCATACACCTGGGCTGTGTCATTCATGTGTAACTCATGCATATTAGCCATCAACATAATAAATGCATTGGCCCGCAAGTCCTCCATATCATCATACGAGTGCGCATACGCCATAAAGCTCATTCTTTGTGCGTGAGAGTTCCACCGACTTCATCCTTAAGAGCCAAAAGAAGAGCCTCTTTGTGATAAGCACGCCCTAGTCCTCGGCTTTGGGCATGCATTAGCCAGTGTCCTTCTCATTGCGGTTGTAGCATCAAGACCATTCAACCCATTCTCGAGCATTTCCTGTTCCACCACTTGAGCTCATTGTTATTCCTACCGTAGCATTAAACCTTGACCACCGCCCATCCGCGACCATAACCACGATTCGAACTTCAACTCGTCCATTGTTCACAACAAACGATTCCTTGTGTTTGATGAGGAACGAATGCGATTGTTGGATTTGTTTGTATAACGGCTAAAAGCATTAGCAATCATAACAAATCCTTGTTGCAATGCTTCGAACGGATCGGATTCCTCATTCGCTTGACTATAAAGTGCTTGATCATTGTTGTTGTTGTAAGGAACCAATTGAGTTTGTTGAGATTGATGTGATTGATCATGTGGTGTGATAGTGGCAGTTGGTTGAGTTGCTGGTTGAGGAGGATAACTGTTTTGAGCATACAAGGCAAGTTGTTGATTTTCCGGATGTGACGGTGAAGCAATTTGAGCACGGAGAATCCTTTCCTTATCAACTTCCTTTTCATGAGGCTTCAAGTAATCGTACAACAATCTGTATGTAGAATGATGCATGTTCTTCGGTTGACGGAGAAAAATGACATACTTCTCCCATTCAGGACCAAGACTACTCAGGAACTTAGTATTAAGCGCAATTCTTGGCATGATGATGTTGTGTTTATCCAAATCATTTATGATGTCGAGAATCGATGATGATAAGACTCTAGTGTCTCTCCGTGTTCAATCATGAAGTGTTCATAAGCCAAGTAAATTTTGGATTCCATATCCTCCTAATTGAGTGCAGATCCTTCCATAAGAAGATGAATATGTTCCCCATCGCCTTTGCGATCTTTTGAGCATCAACACTTGAAGAATTGGGTTTGGTAATCCTAAAAGGATATATTGCATTGCAAGCTCATCGACTTCATAGTGTAGAAGTTCTTACGCATTCAAGTCTGCTGTGATAGCAATGTTTGATTGTTCATCTCTTGGTGGATTAGCATTTGGATCTCCGGGTACAATGACGGTGAGGCATACGAAATGGACCTTCCAAGATAACCTTATTTAAGAACTTTCCATGTGGCTTCTTCATATCACAAAACCTAAAGAACCTAATCACCCATTGATCGTAGTTTCTGGAGTGAGCATTGGAGGTCTATCAAGTGATCCAAACCTCATGAATTGATTGTTGGTCGCTTAAAGCTTCACACATCTTTGCAAACCAAGTGGGTTCCTTCATAGTGTTCCTTGATGGATGTTGATTGAAATCGTTTGTGTAGGGTTGAACTTGAAGACTTGGTGGTGGTTGAACCATTTGAGGTTGTGGAATTCGCAAGTTGTGGAGTATGTTGTTGATTAAATTGTTGTTGATAAATTGCTTGTTGTTGATTCCATTGTTGATGTTGTGGACTTAGTTGTTGTTGTCGTTGAGTATAAGTGTAAGGGAAATAGTTAGAGTATGGTGGTTGTGACATGTTGAATAACTTGTGTTGTTAAATGGATCTTTGTAGAACCTTTGTAAATAAAGTATCCTTAGGCGTAGAAATCACAATAAAGTCAAGTAGCACTTATGCGTAAAAAACACCAAAGTTACGCGTAACAACAAAAGTTACGCGTAGGTTTAGCTTACGCGTAAGTAGGAGAAAACACTAAAGTTATGCGTAAGCGATAAGTTAGGCGAGGATTACCTTATCGAAGACAAAGCTTAGGCGTAAGATGAATCTTATCGTGGGATTTTCTATGCGTAAGCTTAAGCTTATCGCGTAAGTTTAGGGTTTTAGCCCAGTGATCTTTACACTATCACGGTGTAAAAGATATCCCAATCGACGTATTTTCGGGCTTATCTAAGCATGAAAACACAAGTAAACCACGAAAGATCAAACCAAGGAGTGAGTTACGCGTAGTTTTAGGGTTTTACTACGCGTAGAACTACTCGTAAAGTGATTGTTTCCCAAAGATGTTTCTAAACCGATTTTTGTGATGAAATAGCTTTAATATCACCAAGATAACACAAAAGTGTGAAACTTGATGATCCAAAGTGTCTAAAAGCAGTTATCGTGAAACGACTACCTCGTTAAAACCAAGCTCAAAAACGTTTATCCACGCGTAAAGTTTGAAACTTTTGCCAAAAACAGTTATTTTAATACCTTAAAACGTTGAAAGTACAAGAATCTTGGATTAAAAAGTGTAAAAAATGTGTTTTTAAGCAAACCAAAGTATCACGTATGCTTTACGCGTAGGACCAAAACCCACTTCAAAAACAATACGTTCACCCAACTATTAGGCGATTGATACCACTGTTAGGTCACTAGTTTTATAACACAAGCATAAATAGAAAGAGATAGAGGGGGGAAGAGATCGGATGAACAATAAACAAACACACATACGCGTAGGAGTATAAAACCGGTTATGCGTGGGTATGTAAAAGAGAGTAAATTGAACAACCAACCCTCAGTGAGGGTTATTACAAAATATTTATAGGAAGGGAGCTAGGCAACACTCCTAATCCCTTCCTTTCCTTAATGGACATGGGCCTAAGCTCATGGGCCTTCTACATAAGCAAGCTAATAACAAACATAAAGGCCATAATTAAGCTAACTATTACATATGAATCACTAACACTTGATTAAGGTTTAGGAGTGATTCCAACACTCTTCATCCTCAGACTCATTACCTCTCAACATCTCATCACCCATTCAAGATGTGAACTTTCTAAACTTAAGTACTCCAACTCCACCACCAAAATCACCCACCATTATGACTACTTCACAACCATCCAAAACACCTTCACTACCAAAGTCTCCAAAACTTGTACTTTATGCAAACACCACCAACATATCCTCACCCGTTTGCGGATGACTTAGATGACTTACCGAGAATAAAAAATCTGGACTCATTATTTGCAAAGATATCATACACAAGTCTATCATATGACTATAGATATTGTTTTGTATCTACATGTATTGCCTCACTTGGTTAACATGAAAATAATGTGTCATCCTTCAAGACGATAAGTATTTACATCGAGTCATAACTCACACATATGTTAAATACATATTATCAAGTCTTGTTATCCTTGAGTTCAATCTAAGCTTTATAATCTTAACAAATTAGGATTGACAACTTAAGTATTTCATCCAAAATATTCAAGTATATGCGACTTACGATTGTAGTCATTAAAAGTCATATCCGAAAATCAACACCCAAGTATTTTAACAACACATGTTGAAACACTAATCCTAAAATGAATCAAACACTTATCCAAAACAAACAACCCACTGTGCCACTTATCCCTCTTTGACACCTACTATCCCTCTTCCATCTTTTAGCACCATTAAGCGTATTGCTCATGAACTTCCAAGAGCATCCTTTAAACCAAACGTGCCCTTTCAAGGTGAACCTATACCTCAGCCCCTAAGCTTCATAGACATGACCAAAACTTCAAGCACTTCACCCACTAGTTGTAGCAACCAATGAACCATAAGATTTAGTATCCATACTTTTTGTGTTCAACATCTATGGATAAATAATCAACCTAAGTACTCCCATAGCACAACAAACCCCTACATCACCACATCCTTGTTTAGACACACTAGAATACCTACCACCTAGATCAACCAATCCACCATCCTTACCATCATTTGAATTCGTTGAGTGTATTGCTCAAAAAGTCCTTGTGTCCAACACTTGTATTGAATCAAATACACGTTTGAACAAACTCAACCATCCTTTCCCACATATAAGGACTTAGATAATTCATTATGGCTAGAACCTCAACTATCAAATAAGCATGGTGCTCTTGGTAATTTTTGGCAATTTCCACTAGGTATAAGTAGTACTACCTTCACAAATTATCAAAGTATTAGTAATACTTTGTCGTTAAACTTCTGCATAAATTTCGTTAAACCTCAAATCAACATTTTAACAACATATGTTAAATGAAATCTCAAAGCCAAAATCATACACCCCAAGCAACAATGACTCTTGAGGGTATACATAAGAAACTCGAGTGAATTCCTCTTGTCATCATCTAGTGAATATAATCTTGAGACCAAGTTTATTTAGATGGGACTATCCGATCCTAACACTTTGGATTCATATCTTCATTTAGGAAAACATGATGTTTTGAAAAACATTATGCCTAAGAAATCATTAGTTAAGTATTCATCTTGTTAAAAGGATATTGTATATCCTATGCATTATTCTCTCCTGCGACATAAATGGTTTGTGTTACAAGAGATTTCATTACACCTCATTGGCTAAATGATCTTGAAACGAACAAGTTCTATGAACTAGCGTATCCAATTCATCTTGTCATACTTATTTTCATAAGCATGATAACTTTATCCCATGCGATAATCTCATTTGATGAAAGATACTATTTGTATTCATTTCCTTCCAAGCATACATCATAACCTAACCTTGCTAAAACCTTGTGCACATCCAAGGTTAAAACTACACATCTCTAGAACATGCACATGATCTATTGAAGTTAGTAACCTTATTTAGATTCTTGTCAAATAAAGTTCCAAAGAGCTTTCTTGAGAACATTCTTTAATTTAACATATTCCATTCCCTAGTCTTAGATAAATCAAATCACTTTTAAAGTATACACTTCAACATAAAAGATGTCATCCATTAGATCATACAATTAGCTATGTAATTTAAACAACCTTAGATTCTAAACACAAGATTAAAACATATTGTTTTTCAACACACCATTGTTAAAATTCATGTGTATAACATGACATCTTCATCACCTTAGTTATATTGCATATTAGATGTGTCACATTAAGCCAAGTATTGGTAAACTATCATCTTTTATGCACTTTAATAGGCAAAAGTAGGAGTTCCCATCTTTCAACATGAGAATGACTCTTGGAGAACCTATTGCACTAGAAACTCAATTTGACCTAACGGTTGAATTGCTTCACGAGAGAAGTTAGGTATGTGGAATCACCGTAAAATGGTCGTGTTTAGCCTTAATTGAGCACCGCTAATAATAGTCTCATATTCATTCTCCAACTTGAAAAATCATTTTCCTATACTTGCCTAAAGTAAGTGTTAAAACATTGATAGTTTGCCTCGCCTTAGGAATACTAATCAAACAAGTAGTATATATGACTTTTCTTTTAAAACCAATTGCATTGCACTTACATGTGTTGATTACATGTTCTTGTTTGATACGATAAGTTGATTTGACATTATCTTAGTGTTTGATAACTAGTCAAATGTGTAAACCTTAGTATGGTTTTATCTTTATAATGCTTGTATTCTTGTTTCATGCTACTAAACGTTTAAACCTAAACTTTATTTGCATGATACTTACTTTTGAATTATTTTTAGCATGATTAACATGTTACTTATGAACTCATAATATGCCATTTTGATACGTGATAATTTTGATATGATATATTTGTGTTTGAACGCTATTAGTTGGCATTCATTATATCTATGTGTAGTACGATCCAAGCGATAAATGCTCCAATTGTTATGTCTTAAACATGGCTTGCATGAATCTTTCATCTTGTTTCTTTTTCTCGTCACACTATTTGTTTGCTACGTGTGCACATATAATCTGTCAAAGTGCTTTTGGTATGACAAACTTTTAGAAGCCTTTTTATCTTACAAATTAATCACATAGATTATTGTATATCCAAGTATGCTTAAGTGTCTAAGTCTAACGACAAAACAATCTCATAATGAAATGTCTTGAATAAAGTCGTATTCTTGCATAATATGATTGTTTTGATGCTATCTGTGTGGTGATTTCTTGTCTACTAAGTGAAATGTGTTGTTTTGCTTATATAATATGTTATCATTTGATTTCTATCATGTTAACATCTTTTGTCACTAACAAATTTGTTTTGTAGGTTGATAACAAATTATTTGTTATCTCACTTGGTTCTAACTTTTATATGCTCATTTTGCATAATCCCTTTATTGCTCGTAGATTAGTACTATGCTTTATGGGACCCCTACACTTGCATATAGTTTAAAAGCATATAGAATTAAGTTCTAGAGGTTGGCTTTGCATTTTGTCTTTCAATCGACCTCTTTCCAAATCTCATTTTGCTTCCGCTTTCAAAAATCACCTCCATCATTATTTAGTTATAACAATACTCTAATCCTCTTCACTTCCTATTAGGAAACCACATGCCTCATCATACGATCATCTCGTATTAATCGAGAAGAAGTGCGTGACTTTAAGGATGAAGTTCATTGTATGCTAACCATCATCCGAAAAACATCACTAAGCTCATCTCTTTCGTTAACCCGAATAACCTCCTAAACACTTTGTTGTCATTCGTTATTTGATACATTACACATTATTTTGGATGTCCACCAATTAAATCCATTCACATAAGCATCTTTTGTCAAAATTTATGTCTCTTAGACTCTAAAATACCAACACATAGGTAAACACCACTTAGCTAAAACCGGTTCACGAAACCACAACTAGTTCAACCTTTTTAAATTTTTATCACAAGTTTGCACCAATACCTCATCAAGTGAAAAACGCATCATGTGTTTTTACAAAACGTCTTCATCTCCACATATAGGGTTTTCCTTAAACTAGCACCTTACAACTTCACTATCTAGAACACCATCATAGGATCTTATCCTTTTCTCGCTTATCATGCATGTCCTTGTCAGTGCAAACGATATATTAATCAAAATAGCCATTCCCAACACGTTGGTCTATCCAACTCTCACTCATATGATGTCATTCTCATCCTCATATAGGTACTCATTATTATTATTAGTATTTTCCATATTGTCTTCACTTCCTTTCAATGTGATAATCATCCATGTCGGTCAAAACCATGCTAATACTACCTTTCCCATTGTCACCTAGAATAGGTCATTTTTATAATTCGTGTCAATCAATGAACAAATTTATCTTCATGTTATCACTTTTATGTTATGCTCACCTAGCAACACACTCCACTTCTGTAGTCGTCCTGATGCATCGGGTTTGGAGATGATTTGCTTGATAGGTTGGTCTGTGATCACCGCTATTGGGTGCGCTTTGAAGTACTTGCGCAGTCTTTTGGCGACAAATACTAATGCTAGGACCAACTTCTCCATTGCGCTATAGTTAACCTCCATTTTCTTGAGTGCTTTGCTTACAAAATATACCGGTGTTTGTCTTGAGTTCCTATTAAATCGATGTAGCACGGTTGGTACTCCATGAGTCATGAGATAAGTACATATTTAACTCTTCCCACAGGCGGGTGCGACTAGCGTGGGGGCGCGCAAGGTGTTGTTTAAGCCGTATAAAAGCTTCTTACGCCTCCGTAGTCCGGTGAAAATCTCCCTTTTGTACACTTTTTGGCGTTTTGAAGAGGGGAGTGACTTATCTGCGATTTGGATAAGAATCATTCAAACCGGCTAGTTTTCCATTCGAGATGGACTTCTTTCAGCGTGCACGGTGAAGGAAGTTGGATGACAGCCTTCATTTTTTCTGGACATGGTTTGATGCCATCGAGCTCTATCAAATATCCCAGGAACATGCCTTCTGTAGCGCCAAATGTGCATTTCTTAGGATTTAACTTCATGTTGATCTCTTGTAGTGTCTTAAATGTCTCTTCAATATCGCGCACCAATTCTTCCTCAGTATGACTTTTTATGACAAGGTCGTCAACGTAAACCTCTAGGTTGCGGCTCACCTGTTTTTCAAATGCATTATCTACCAATCGCTGGTAGGTGGCGCCTGCTTTCTTCAAGCCAAAGGGCATCTTAGTATAACAATAGACACCTTGGCTTGTATGGAAGGCCATTTTTTCCTCATCTTCTTTAGCCATCTGGATTTGGTGGTATCCTTTGTATGCATCCAAGAAGCATTTAAGTGGGTATCCGTACAAAGATTCTATCTTGAGTCTATCTACGGTAGTGGTGCGATCTTGTGGACATGCTTTGTTGAGATCCGTGAAGTCCACGCACATCCGCCAACTATCGTCGCTCTTTTTAACCATCCTTTGGGTTGGAAAGCCGGTCATGGTAATAGACTTCTCGATGATACCGCATCCACAAGTTTATGTACTTACATCGAATTGCTTGTGCGCGCCGGAGCCCGGCGCCGCTTCTTACGTCGTCTTCGGGAGTATCCTTGTCGGATTCTCAACTTGTGTTACGTAATCGAGCGTGGTACACGGTCATGTGCTTTGGTTCCCATGCAAAGATATCCAGTTATTACGCAAGAGTGCGCACGGTACGCTCTGCCGTTATCGAACGGCGATCCCCGATCGATACTTCTTGCTCGGGTAATCGGGATGAATTGCGACCCTCGGGTTTGATACTTTAGTTGCACTGCTCGAGATGTGTGCCGTTTCACATGTAATCGTGTTACATTCTCTAGGTGGTACGGTGGTATTGTATAGAGTAACAATGCCTCCTCCACCGGAACTTGAGCATCCCATGTCTCAGATTTGCATTGCGCATGGCCGATATCCTGGTCTTCCAATAATGCCATTGTATGGCGAAGGGATTGATCACTATAAAATTCATCCGGTCGTCGTGGGTGTTCCTTATTACCAACATTGACTAGTAGGCGATTTGCCCATGGGCCATATCTTTCTCTGTAAAACCGATCAGCGGCGTCATGGCCGGGCTTAAGCGACTTCAGTATCTCGGTCGCGATCGCTTGAAACAATGTTCATACATTATATCTGCGGATGCTCCTCCATCAACATACATGCGGTGGATATCGTGACCCCTGCGTTAATTTCAATGGTGGCGGTTCTACGGCTGCGTTGTCGCGATCAAGGTGGGAAAGAGATTTAACGCCCACATGAAAATTTTGGTCGATCTTACGCCTAGTCATTATTGCCATGATTGTATCATGTAGATGGTATCGACCTTATCTTTGGGTGCTTCTTTTTGTTCCGGTCTTTTGCTTATCTTTCCTTCCTTGATGTTCTTAACTAAATGGTCCAATCTACCTTCTTTACTAGCTTATCAATTAGTTGGCGCAATTGGAAACACTCATTGGTGGTGTGGCCCTTACATCCATGATAGTCGCGAGATCCGTTCCCTCACGCCGCCGCTCTTACAGGGGTGCGCATTGGTGGGGGCCTTGGGAAGTTCGGCCTTACATGAATATCTCCTTTGAGTCTTGGTTAGCGGGGTATATTTGTCATTATCTCGTCCGCTCTCACGGTCGCGGTAGTTCTTGTTGCGGTTGCTACTTTGGTCAATGGATTGTCTCCGAGGTTGCTCTTGTGACCTATAGTTTGAGTAGCCTTTCTTCTTCATCGCTTGTGACTTCTCCTGGATAAAGGACCTGTGCGCTTCATAAGTTCATCAAGGTTTAGGGGACCTTGTCGTTCGACCTTTTGATGAGTTACGGGTTATTGATCCGTTCATGAACCACGAGATTTTTAGTATTTCGGGCATGCCTTGACATGTATGCACTCATCTTTGTAGCGCTCACGTGGCGCTTGTAGATTCCCAGCGCTTGTTTTACCACAGCAAGTTCGACGGGGTTTTTGCGCACTTCTTCCTTTGAGTGAAGTTCAGGAAACGCCTTCCATGACTCTTCAAAGCCATCAATGCTTGCGTGGAAGCTTCTTGAACAGTTCGCATTTCCACTAATGTGGAATTGAACATGTGGCACCACACGGTTGTGGCCAATTTTCGATGGTAGCGGTGATTGAAATTTTTAGGTGATCGTCCGGATCACTGTTCCATCGTGAGGTTTTCACATTGGCGGGCATCGCCTTCTCTTATCTTACGAGAAGTCGCTATGCGCCGGTGAACGATCCACCTTTTGGCGGCGGGAGAGACATATCTTCCTCCTCCGGTCTCGATATCTTCCCTGGACTTCGGTGTCCTATTTGTTGTCCTTGTTGTCCGAGGAATCACCATGGGCGAGCCTCCCTCTTTCGGGCGCTTGCCGATCGTCCTCGAATCAGAGCTTGAAGAGCTTTCACTTGTGGAGTGCCGTCGTCCAAGTCTGTCATGGACCTGCGGCTACCAAGCTTAGCGTGGACATTGATGCGCGTCCATCCTCTTCGTGTTCTTCCGGATCTGCGGTCGTTGCTTCATCGTTCTCAACTCTCCTCCCGATCACGGTAAACACCGGGGCCGGCTATCCTCTCGCGCCCGCCCTTGGGTGGCGTGATGGGGCGTCTCATACTACGGGTCGAAGTTGAGTCGGGCTTGCGGACTCGACTCGACCTCTTTTCGCTTCCTCTTGCATGAGGCGCCAAGGTTTCGTAGTTTTGAGATACGAAGTCACTTGGTGCTAGTTCGGGCGTGACTCCTTCTAGTGCGAGGGTGTCTATTTCACCTCTAGACCCTGTTCCGTTCAAAAGTGCGTCTGGCGGGGTTGTGAGGTTTGTTCTGGCACCGATTGGTTTGGAGTTGAAGAAGGGTGTCAGCGGACCGTCTGCTGGTGGTTGTCGTGGTGGCTCGGTTGTCCCGTGCGTGGTTCCCCGTCGCAAGACCGGATCTGGAACTAACCCTTGGTTTACAGTCGCACCGCTTGTTCCGAAGCTTGCTTAGAGGCGATCCACTTGTCGCTTCTTCCTTGTAGGTCACTATGCGATCGGCTTGGGTTTCCTTGCTTTTCATTCTAGTTCTTAGTGATTGGTCCCACGGATGGCACCACTTGTTGATACAAAAGTTGGGCGTTCCTTATTTGGACTCCGGTTCCCGTATCAATTGGATCTTGATGCTTGAGACCTGCGCACTAAGAAAACAGAAAACACCGTTAGACTTATCGTGGGATTGTCTCCCACGATTATCCTCCGGCGTGAGAGTAAGTAATCGGTTTTAGGGTTTAGTGGAGAGTTAGGGTTTTAGATCGTACCTTTAATGAGGGCCGAGATGCCCCTTATATACACACGAAATCCTTGTTGGTTTCGTGTTCCCCAACCTTCGGCGTATCCCGCCTAAGTCGGTCAATCAATACATATCTCATACATAAGAGATATCCGATATCCAAAACCATAAATAACTTCGGGTTTGGGCCTTCGTGAGCCAAAACCGTTCAAGGTTAGCCAGTCGTCTTGGGCTCGGTTATAATGGCGTTTATTGGTCGGGTTCATGACCCGAATATGGACTATCGTCGTCATGTCCCCAGGTCTAGTATGCGCGAGGTGAAACCGCGGATGCTAGACTAATAACTGTAGCTCATATATCCCTCAAGGCGTAGCGGAGAAGCTTCAAAGGTTTCTCGCCTTAAAGAAGATACGGTGAATCTAGTCAAAATATGTCAACTACATACCTCGTAAAATGTAGGAAAGTGAATGGAAAGTGTGCCACGTCAACAACACCTATCCACACGTTTGGAGAAAGTGGGGTCCACGTGTCAAGCATCGCATGGATGTGGAACCCTATATAAACCACCGCCTCCCTTTTACTGTGTTTATCACAGTAAAAAATCATTCCACCATTGTTGAAAAGCTTGAAATATCCACCAAGAAAACCACAAGCGTTTAAAGGTAAGCGGCGTGCGCATTCTAAACGATTATGGTTCGTGGATTAAGCGACTTTGCATCCGATATAGCCGAGGATGAACTTCGTGAGTTCACCTCGATTATTATATCCGTTTGCGCTACATCCGGTAGTCTGCATTGCGCAGCATCAATAGCGATTTCCACGAAGGAAAGTGAGGGTACACGTTTTTGGTCGCGAATCAGCGTGTGCCCATCTCCTTATTCTTGTGCGACGTATTAAATTACTATCGCCACACATATCCCAATTGCCTTGTATAGGCGGCAAAAATAACAAACTTCGAGATTAATTGCCGGTTGTTAGCGATTAACCCCACTATCTATCTCTTCGCGCGTTTTACCACGGCGTGGTCAAGCGGGTGGGTTTCGTTGCTAAGCGCGCGGCGGCCGCAATGTTATCTTGAGAAACTAGGCGCGCTTAGGAATTGAGAGAAGTTCTTATGGGTTGATGAGGCGTTATTCCCCTGGCGCTTCGTCTTCTATACCCAAAGTTCGCTACCGAAGGATGAGTGCCCCCTCCCTGGAACATACAACGCCGATGATGCGGAAACGATAAATGCCAATCGTATTCCCATCAGTTCCTATCCCGAGGAATTTTTGGTGCACATGGGCATCATTCGCAACTATTTTGATAGTCCTGACGAGGTGCCAACCTTCCTAGACGCAGATGACCAGGGTGGGTGCTCGTCCTTCCTACTCCTTTGCTTTATTAATGTGAGCCTTTCTTTTCACCTTTGTACTTTATATAACTCATGTTTTTGTTTATTTCTTGCTGCGCAGAGATGGATTTGTTCAACGTTGTGCATTTGGCGCTCTCGCCCCAGTCACCGTGGGGTGCGCCCTTTGAGAGAGGAGAAGTCCCCATTTTGGAAGCTTGCTGCAGGCGCACCATGGAGATGGGCTGGAGGAACCGGGTGACTCCACCGTTCTGTTGGAGGCAACCCTTTGCGCTGCGTGCCTTGACCCTGTGGTTCACTCTCCTGTAGTGAAACTTGCACGCGCGAATGTATTGAAGAGCGTGGAGGTCGTCCATGTGGAGCCAGAGGAAGCAGACCAAGGGGTCAAGCGCAAGAGGGTGCCTGGTGATGATGGCGCAGGCTCATCTAGGAGGAAACGCCATGTCATTCATGACGTGGAGTCGTCATCAGATGAATCGTCGCCTCGCGAATCGAGACTACTCCTCCCAAGTAAGTATTGTCATTGAAACACTTAGTGCATCCATATTTGTTGTATAAAATAATCATAAAATTTCTTTGTTTGCGTGCGATGTTGAAACATTGGGATCTCTGGCTGGAATTCTGAGGAGTCGCCCAAGGCGCAGTCCTATTCCTTGACCCTCTGCGCCGGAGGACATATACCGATCCATTGGCATCCGGGATGTGCCAATGGACCAACTTGTTGAGGAGCTTTTTGGTCTGCAAGACCGGGCTACATTGGTCGTGACTAAAGTCAAGACATCTTTGGGAGAGTAGCAGGCGCGCATAAGGACAAGCAGTTGCGTTCTTTGGAGGCACGTTTGGCGGTCTTTCGGTGAGGTAGAGGCGGCGAGCTCTTATTCTCATAAACTTGCTGGAGAAAAGATGTCATTGCTGATCCAAGTGGGCCAGGAGCGTGCCGCATTGGAGGATTACAAGGCCTCTTGCGTCTGGGCGCTTAAGTATTTGGAAGAGGGGAAGAATGAACACTTCTCTCGGTTGGGAGAGTT
Organism: Chrysanthemum lavandulifolium; assembly: GCA_022545495.1. Lineage (NCBI taxonomy): Eukaryota > Viridiplantae > Streptophyta > Magnoliopsida > Asterales > Asteraceae > Chrysanthemum > Chrysanthemum lavandulifolium. Next base: position 70,120,390 of record CM040242.1, read on the forward strand.
TCGTGCAGCTGTGGATGGAATGCTGAAGGAGCAGGAGATGAAACTTCGCAAGCTCAACATTGAGTACGATGAAGAGCTGTATCCTCAGCTTGTTTCCACCATTGCTGAGCGAAGGTGGCTCATCATCCATGGTTTGCGCCTTGCTGCGCTCAACACTTTGGAGTCTCGAGAGGTAACAGTTGTGCAGTGCGCGTTAGCGCATGGTAAGGCGGAGGCCATAGAGGAGCTTCATGAGGGTGGCCTTTTGAAAGTGCCTTCCTTGCGGTGCACAGGTACAATGAGCATGCTTATGAGGATCTTGTCGCTGCGATGAAAAAGATGAAAATATTGGAGCTTCCTCAGTTGCTTAGTTGGGCGCGACCAAGATTATCCCATAGGTGTGATTATGGAGGATTAACCTTGGCCCGCCACCGTCTTGATGAGGCGAAGCTTGACTGATTATTTTTGAAGCTGATGAGTCACATTGCAAGTGCCTATCTTTGCTCGCCGCGACATCCTAAACCCTTTTGTGCTTGAGAAAGAAATTCCTTTGAAGGAATCCTTAGAAGCTCATACTATGAGGCTTGCTAAGAAGAAGGGCGTGAAGGGGAAGGCCATTGTGTGTGGTCTTGGCGCAGCGCATCTCCCTAGATCCGACGGGGTACCTGTTAGTGTGGCAACGGTATCGCGCCAGGATTATGACCTATTGAAGAGACTGAAAGAGGCTGGGGACGCTGCAAACCGTGTTGAGGGCTCACACCTTAGGCGTTGTAATAGTATGTAGGCCATAGCTTCTTTGTAAATATCCTTTTTGTAAGAACTTGTGGTTCATAATAAAATTGTCCTTTTGTTGAAGGTGTGTTGATCTGAATGTGGTTGCAACTTATAATGTTTGTACTTAGTTATCCGTCTTTGCATGAAAAATGTCCTTGTTGTCTAAGAATCAAACGGTTGTATAAGCGCGAAGAATATATGAAGTCCATAATCATGTATGAAAGTCATGATCTTGAAACATAATTTCTAAATACTTGTGTCATAATCGTGTATAGTGTGATATGCAGCGTACTGTAAATATCATATTAAGGAGTCAAGAGTCTTGATTCCTAGTTTGTTAAACGCGCACAATATGCATTGTTGCGCATCCATCGTGGAATGCGCATTGAACTTATTCCAACATCTTGAAAATAAGGTGTTTAACAAGGATGCATGATCCAATGTTGATGGGTTTGCAACCCTCTTACTCAACGAGTTATTTAGTAGGTTTGCTCATCCTTTTACCATCGTGGGTTTATTAAGTGCATGCACGCCATGTAGGCAAGAGATAAGATAATAACAATGTTAAGACATAAATAATATGTAAATAACAAATTGAAATGTGTCGCGGAGTTAGCTAGAAACCGCGATGTTTTATTAATACTTGCAAGTTTTTTGTAAAAAGAAAAAAAAAAAGACATTTGACTAAGTAAAACATAATGTAAATACACGGATATTTATTGAGCACTTTACTAGAGTGCGGGGGTGTCCGTGCGCTGGGCCGTAGCCCTTCCTAGAGATAACATCGTTTGAGATTGCAGATGTTCCATGTGCGTGGTAGCTCACGACCATCCATGTCGCGCAGCTTGTACGCGCCTTTTCCTAATGCTTCAATGACCTCATAAGGTCCTTCCCACTTCGGTCCAAGTTTTCCTATATCTTCTGCATGGCTCGCATCATTGGCGCGATATACAAAGTCGCTCGGTGCGAATGAGACGTTTGAACTTTAGCATCGTAGTATCCCTTTATTTTGACTTAGCTCTGCCTCACATATAGGCTGCTGCGCTCGCTTTTCTTCCAACAGTCCAAGTCAATCGCGTTCATCGTCATTGGTTGTAACATTAAATTGGTAGTGCAAATATTTGGCATCCCAAATTGGCCGGTATGACGACACATCCCATAGACAAGAGAAAAGGAGTGTCTCCGTGCTAATTTTGATTGAAGTGCGGTGCGCCCACAAAACATGCGATAATTCCTCCACCCACCTCCCTTTGTGTTTGTCTAGCGTGCTTTAATTCCTTCACCTAGACTACGATTTGCACGCTCGACCAAACCATTGGTTTGTGGGTGTTTAACCGACGCAAGTGTTGTGCAATATTCGGCTCGCACCATTCCTTGAAAGGGTTGTCACGTAATTGTTTTCCATTGGCGAGATGATTTCCCAGTGTAATCCGAAGCGGCATCGATATTCTCCCAAACAAATCGTTTTACACAGTTACTCGTGATTGTCGCGACCGCTTTTGCCTCAATCCATTTAGTGAAGTAGTCTATGGCCACTATAAGGAATTTCAATCCCCTGCAGCAAGTGGAAGGGGCATGCAATATCGATACCCATTTAAAGAATGGCCATGGTGACGTAATAGGTGTTAGCTCTGTTGTGGTTGGCGTGGAATTGGTGCATGGACTTGGCGGTCCACACTTTCTTATTAAGTCCCGCGTCACGGTGCATCGTGAGGCCATTAGTATCTCGACCGTAAAGCGCGTGCTACAATGGACCGTGGTCCCGAATGCATACTACATGAGCCGTGGATCTCTCGAGTCGTAATCGCTTGAAGGGGTCTGTTAGGAATTAGAAATTCCGATATTAAAGAGTCGGTCACCTCAAGTATATGTAATCGTAGAAAGCTCGTAGTCGTAGTTCTTTTAAGTTAAGTAGTAATTTAGTTAAGTAACACCGTGGAGGACGGACGGTCTTTACCCATCTGTATGCTCGATCCACGCCCCCAAAGTGTGGCGATTTGTGTAAGACTATAAATACTCTCTACCTCCCAAGGTAGAGAGTTGGAGCTCATAATAATATCTTTCACTTTCTCTCACTAAGTTCCCTAAACCTCTAACTTTCTCTCTAGAATTCCATCTATATGCTACTTTGTGTTATGGTTTGATGTGTATGTGAAAAGTTTATATCTTACAATTGGTATCAAGAGCCATGGTTTGATCATATCTTGCACATCTTTGGATTTATAGTGGTTTTAGGTGGTTTTGAGTTTGAAAAGGTTTAGTGGTTTTGCATCATTTGGTTGATTTCGTGTGTTAAAGGTTGAATTTTGTTGGTACTTTTGTGTTTAGAATCATCAAAAGTGTTTAGGTTTTCATTTGGTAAGCTTGAATCATCTTGGTTGGGTTGTTTTGGATTGAAAAGTGATGTTTATATGGTTTTCATGGTAGCGAGTTAGTTCACGGATAAGTTTTCTTCGAAGCGACTTGCTTCACAAAATTGTAGCGAGTTACAAGGTTAAATCTAGCGACTTGATCTAGCGACTTAAAGTACAAGTAGTGGACTCTCCACTACGGGTAGCGACTTGTGGTAGCGATTTGGTGCATGTGAGTTGCTCTTTAGCGACTTGCATTGTTGGCGACTTGAGTGGCAAATCTCGCCAAAATTTGGTTAGCGACTTAGTTCGTAGCGAGTTACTACTTAGCGACTTCTTTGCTCATTAGCGACTTGGGATTCTAGCGACTTGGGCATCTAGCTAATTAGTTCCTAGCGACTTAGTGCTTTATCATCTAGCGACTTGAGTGATTGTTTACGGTTTCTCTTGATTTAGTAAAATCCGTGAAAGAATCTATTTCCGGTTTAATCATTGAGTTATAAAATCCGTATAATCATTAACATGTCTACCAACGTCCCTACTATCATCTCCATATTGTCGAGGATGTACAAGCGGTGGTTCGGATACTCGTCCACCCATGCTCGATGTAAGGCGACACGACTCTTGGGCTCAACGAATCGGTTGTATTGCCTTGGAAAGGAAAATGGTGTCAATATTCTCAAATCCATTGATGAAGGACCATATCGAGTTGAAACAACTAGAGACATACTTGATACTAATGAAGATGGTACTCCTATTTACGGTATGGATGGACCTAAGATGTATGATGAGCTTGATGATAAGGAGAAAAGAGATTTGATGCGAGATATCGGGCCTCAAACATTGTTCTTCAAGGTCTTCCTAAAGACATCTACAAGTCGATCAATCATAACATCAAGCAAAGGCGGTTTGGGATAATGTTAAGATGCTTCTCTCGTGTTCGTAACTAACTATGGAAGGCAGAGAATCCCAACTCTATGACGAATTTGAGCACTTCAAGATGAAACCGGATGAGAGTGTCTATGAGTACTATGTGAGATTTCATAAGTTAGTGAATGACATGAGGAACATCGAATGACTATGCCTAACATTCACTCAACTCAAAGTTTGTGAACAACATGAACCCGAATGGCACAAGTTTGTCACATTTGTAAAGCTCACTAAAGGATTGAAGGATACAAACTATGAGCAACTCTATGCCTTCCTCCTTCAAAATGAGAGTCATGCCATGTTTGAAAAGAGAATTCTTGATCGTTCAAAGGTCGGGAGATACAAGGTCTACAAATGATTCAATTGCCTTCTTCACAAATGATGGGACTTCAACAATGCTTCTCAAGTTGCACCCATGAATCATGATAATCACAAACCCATTTCGATCCAAGGTTCAAGCAAACCGATGCAAATCTTTGTCATGGAACATTTCATCACTCAACTAACACTCATGGTCAAAGAGAACAGACACTTTCACCTCACACCAACAAACTCCACACTGTAATGAGATCCGAACCGCCTCCAACCTTTACAACCATTCTTTGATAAGAGATGGGAAAATTATGGGCAACCTTGATTCGGGAAAAACAGATGATCGGGAAGAGGTGGAGTGGGAGAGGTTATGTTGGAAACCGAATCGAGGAAGAAATAGTAACCAAGGTCAACCTAAGCCAATCAAATGCTATAAGCGTGGTGGTGAAGGACACATTGCAAGGCGCACATCTCAAAGCGTCCATGAATGTTGATTACTTGAAATAAGATGTTACCGCACAAGCTCGGGACAATGGTGCTGCGTTGGATGAAGAGGAATTGCTTTTTCTTGCCGAGGGTAATGCCAAGACCTATGATGCGAGATGTGGATGAGCGACTATTCAGGAGATAGGTCACAATCATCGAGCGCCTTTCAAGTCGCCGATCGTGATGCATACGACTACGATGTAGATGATGGACCCTCGCACACACAATCTTTATGGCTAGCATCTCTCCAATGGTTTCTCCCAAGATCTCTTCTTCACCACAAGTGGCCCATCCAAGGACAAACTCATCTCGTGAGGTATTAAAGCTATACGATGATGTTGATGTACAGCGGATGCATGACAAAGTACAACCAATCGAAACTATTGAATCAAATATTGAAAATATGGGTAATATCAATATTGTCCCATACGATCAATACGTGAAACAAAGTGAAAGTGAAGTTGTACCAAGTGATGCATCTTCTGCGATCAACAATGACTATGTCTTTGATGAATACATTGCATGTGCTCTCGATGATTCCATAATTTACGAACTAAATGCCTATAAGGGCGTGTTGCAATTTATGAACAACGTGCTAAATTTGAGTTGACCACTCGTGAGCGGAAATGGATGTCCAAGTGAGTACGGTAATTAGAAAAGTAAGTTTAGAAGAAGTATTGAAACAAGAATTAAATTCCTTGCAAGAAAAACTTTCTAAAGCATTAAGCAAAAACAAGAACTTCAAGAAAATGTGAAAATGCTTAAGCAAGAATTTAATGCAAAGGAATCAAAACTCTTGAGAGATTTTCTAATCGAAAACTTTGAAAAACAAACTTGAAAACAAGTCGTACATGCAAGGAAACACCATTCAGATTGCTCACATGATCACGAAACATCGTGTCTTAAGCGATAAACATAGCATTCCCTTGTAGAGAACCAAATCCAGAGGTAATCAAAAGGCTAGAAATGCTCATAAGGTGCTTTATGATGGTAATGAAGTCCTTAAGCCTGGCGTAAACCTAGTTGCGTTGAGTGCCTTTGAGGAAGATAAGATTTTAAATGAAATCACTAGGGAAAAGATGAATAAGAAGCAAGATGATCCCAAATGCAAAGAGAAAAACATAATCTTCTCTCCTCATGATTACAAGAAGGAAAAGCTGGATTTCCTTGAACAAGTTTAAGCCTCGGACTTTGTTGACTCCGAACAAGTCTTCTAGAAAATGGATTTAGATAAGCGTAAAGTCGAAAATATTGTAGAAACAAACCCTCCCTTCGAAAATGCCTGAGCAACTGTGTATCCCCTAATACACCTATGCATCTTGTACCTAGAACAATTGCCACTAAAAGCAAGACATTAATTAGCCAATCGTTATATTCCAACTATTTGTTGATTTTGAGAAAACTTGCAAGAAAAGGATCACTCCAACTGGTATAAGCGAAGGTGAAAGAGGTTTTGAACAAATGAAAGAATGTTATTTAAGCGAGGTCATGCCCTTCTTTAAACTTCTAAAAGATCACTTTGAGAGTCTTAAAAAGGGTAGAAGGCGATATTAAGGGTATGGAAAAGGAATTTGATGCAATGGTTCTTTGAAGTTAGTGATTATGGCGTGCACTAAAATATAATGAGATTGAGAGAAAGAACTTGCATACATTAAATGAGAATCTTATTCTTGAATGTGTTGCTCAAGATGTGTTTTCAACGCTTCAAATTGCTCTATTAATGCTTCCAAATTTCATGAATTATCGTGGCCCCGAAAGTCTCCCATGATCGTGTCATTGAGCTTGAAAAAACTAATTCTAAACTAAGCGAGAAAATTGAACCGGATGATCACGACACGTTGGTTAAACATTTTCTAAACTAGAAGTTGAGTATTTTAATTTACAACTAAAATATCAACATCTCAAAGAAAATGTCAAAACTTCAAATATCAAGACATCTTGGATGCTCCGAGTTTGATGCGTTTTCAAATTAACAAGCGTGATGAGCAGATTCAAGCTCGATCCAACACGATCGAAAGTTGAAAGCCCAAATCTCTTAATTAAAGGGCCAAGCGAACAATATGACAGCTCCCAAATGCCTCCTTCTTTAGATTCTCGAATTCTCAAACGTTTCATCTTCAAAATCTAGTAAAGGCTTTACAAAGGAAAGCGAAAGTTTTCTAGAAGAAAATGAAAAGGTTAAACGTCATTTCAATGAGTTGTTTGAATCAATTAAAGTCACTCGTAACAAAACAACGAACAAATAACTTCATTGCAAAAGGAAATCGAGAATCGAAGAGTCGGGTAAAAGGGAAAATGCCAATGATCAATGAGGAGAATGTTGTATCTAAGGTCCACTCACGGTAATAAATATGCTTTATCGTGACATATGTCCCCTCACCTAAGGAACAACAAACTTGCCATTCAAACATATTTCTCATCCCTTAAGGATTGCTTAGAATGCTGCGTGAGATTGTTGAAGAGGATAAGCTAGAGAAACCTCATGATAATGCAATTGGACATGCATGCTTATATGCCAAACGATCTCAAGAAATCTTAGAATGTTTGATCACAATATGCCCAAAGACATTAGGTGAGAGAGTTAACCCTTGATTCCATGCTCAATGCCTAAGGCCAAACATGACATGCACTCGATTCCCAATGGTTTGAATGTGAGGGTAGTGTACCATTGAGTAGTTCGATTTTAGATCTGTCGATGCTAGGAAAGAGAACTCAAATGTGCCGTCTAGGAGTACTAATCTCAAGACATCTAGCTTTATGAAAGTGAACCGTAGTGCACTGCATGTAGTTCGGATCCAAGACATCTAAGCAAGTGGTGCAAAGAGTAGTAAAACAAACTAATGTTCCCATTCCTCTACAGAGTAATCGGTGACATTAAAGGAGCAGGTCAAAGTCTCAAGACAATACAAGGAATGATAGGACCTCTCAAGCTAAGAATGTGCCTTTGGAAGAGTAGAAGAACAATCTAGGAACCTTAAGTTTGAATCGAATAAAGCGAATCGTGTTGATTCTAGTATTAGCCATAGGCGTCTTGTAATTAATTCGGATTCGATACTATTTGCAAACCTTGTACCGATGATTGCTTGAATTACATTTCTAATCATGGATGTGATGTCACGGCTTTGCCTAATGATGTTAATTGTCCGATTAATTTTGTCAATGCTAAAATTCATGCTAAAAAGGCTAAAAGGCAAAAGCGAAGAGAGTTAGAAAACAATGAAACCGGGAAGAACATTATTGAGAATAGGCTTTTATTGGATACTGTTGGTCATAAGACTAATCGAGATAATGCCCACTAGAAAATGGATGCCTCTTGGTAGAACTATTCCCTTAAAAAGTGGTCACTTGTAAATAGGGCTAATGAGACACTAATCTCGCATCTATTCACAATGATTCCATTACCTCATTATCGATATGAATGCTTCTATTTACGATGTGGGTGGTCCAAGTATTGCTACTAACCAAATGGAACCCATTCTTGCATGGGGATCCCAATTATCCGATTATCCATTCTTATGCATGTTCAATTGCGGATCGTTCAAATCGTTCTTTGGTACTGGACTCAGTCGTTCCAAGCATATATTTGGAGACCGGTCACGCTCATGAACCGTGAGCAAATTCATCGGGACTATTAGATTTGGTAATGATCATTTCGGTGCTATTATGGGTTATGGAGATTATGTTGTTGGTGATAGTGTCATCTCTAGAGTGTATTATGTGGAAGGTTTAGGTCATAACTGCTCTCTCGTTGGTCAATTTCGTGATTACGATCTAGAAGTAGCCTTGAGAAAACATACTGTTTCGTTAGAGATCTTAATGGTAAGGCTGTTGAAAGGAACTCGTGGCTCAAACCTTTACACTATCTCTATCGATGACATGATGAGAGCTTCACCAATCTGCTTGTTATCAAAGGCTTCAAAACAAAGTCATGGTTATGGCATCGTCGTCTCAATCACTTGAACTTGGCACCATCAACGATCTTTCCGAAAGGACTTAGTTGTGGGTTTACCTAGACTAAAGTATGAAAAGGATCATCTTTGTTCGGCATGTCAATTGGGAAAAAGCAAGAAGTATGCCCATAAACCCAAACCTACTAACTCTATCACGAAGTTCTTCATATGATTCATATGGATTTATGTGGACCAATGAGGTGCAAAATATCTTTGGGAAGAAATATGTGTTAGTTGTGGTTGATGACTATTCAGATTCACGGGTCAAGTTCTTAAGGACAAAGGATGAAACTCCCGATATCATCATCAAACTCATCAAGCAAATTGCGAGTTAGACTAAACAAAAGCGTCGTAACTATCGAGCAGACAATGGGCGGGTTTGTCAACAAACAACTTAGTGAATTCTATGAAAGCGTTGGAATCGACCATCAAAGAAGTGTTCCACGAACCCTCAGCGAGCGGTGTAGTTGAAAGGCGAAATCGTACTCTTGTTGAATTGCTAGAACAATCTTGATTTACTCAAAGGTTCCAATGTTTCTCGGGGTGAAGCAATTGCCCACGCATGTTACACACAAAATCGTTCACGATTCACACCATTCATGAAAAACTCCATATGAACTTGTCCACAACAGAAACCCAATCTATCTTTCCTTCGTGTGTTTGGTGCCTTGTGCTATCCAACTAATGAGGTCAAGACTTGGGCAAACTTAGAGCTAAAGTCGACATTGGAGTATTTGTAGGATATGCACCAAACAAAAGGGATACGAATCTACAACAAAAGAACCCGAAATATCATGGAAACAATTCACGTTACGTTTGATGAGTGACCGGTCAAATGGCTCCTGGACACTCCACTCGGGACCCGCACTTCAAAGCAGTCCTATTGGTTCATCCCTTGTTCCAAACTCCTCTCAAGAAACGCCATATGTACCTCCATCGAAGATGATGTAAAGAAATTGTTTGATCCAATGTTTGATGAACTGTATGAGTCTACTACTAATGAGGTCTTGATCCACAGCAGAGGATGCTCATATTCCGATGAATGAAGTCAATCCTTGATCTCAATATCTTTAAGCCAGAAGCACCTTCTTGATCCTTCAGCCTCATCAACAAATCATCATTCTTCAAATGTACATCATGGAAATGTTTCGACATCAATAATGAAGTTAATCCCTTTGCTACTCTGAAGATGCTCCATTTGAAAACATATTTGCTACTCTGAATCATCATCGAACCATCTTCTTGTGAGACATCGACTCGACTACCTCGGTTCCTCAACAAATGCCACATGAACACCTCGGAAAATGGACTCACGATCATCCATTAGACAACATAATTGGAAATCCCTCTCGTCTGTATCAACCCGGAAGCAACTCGCAACCGATGCCTTATGGTGCTTCTTCAACTCCGTACTATCTAAGATCGAACCAAAAGATGTTAAAGCGCTATGAATGAAGATAGTTGGTTCAATGCTATGCAAGATGAAATTCATGAGTTTGATCGTCTTGATGTATGGGAGTTAGTACTGCTCAGGCGTCTATGATTATAGCTCTAAAATGGATCTTCAAAGTAAAACTTGATGAGCATGGTGATGTGTTGAAGAACAAGGCTCGATTAGTTGCTAAAGGATATCGTCAAGAGGAGGGTATAGACTTTGAAGAATCTTTTGCTCCGCTTGCTCGAATCGAGGCAATCGAGAATCTTTCGGCTAATGCCGCTAGTAAGAACATGGTAGTTTATCGATGGATGTAAAGACGGCATTTCTAAGCGGAGATCTTAAAGAAGTCGTCTCATCGCCCAACTGAAGGATTTGTGAATCAAGAGCATCCTACTCACGTTTATCGTTTGAAGAAGGCTCAGACGGTTTAAAGCAAGCTCCAAGGGCATGGTACGATACTTTGTCAAAGTTTCTTACATCAACCGGATTCATCAAAGGAGCGATTGATCCTACATTGTTCACCGGAAGTCGAGCAAACATTTGATTCATGTTCAAATTTATGTTGTGATATTATTTTGCCTCGACCGACCCAATGGAATGTGATCGTTTTCTAATGAAATGAGTTCAAAGTTTCAAATGTCAATGATGGGACAAATGTCATTTTCTTGGGATTACAAATTTCACAAAGTCCCGGAGGCATTTTCATAAATCAATCTAAATATGCAATGAGATTTTAAAGAAATTTGGATTTGATTCAAGTGACCTGTTGACACCCCATGATTGATCGAACCAAACTAGATGAGGACCTCTCGGGGATCATGATTGACCAAACGAAATATAGGAGTATGATTGGATCCTGATGTATCTCATCGCTAGTAGACGGACATCTTGTTCTCTGTGTGCATGTGCTAGATACCGAGCTAAGCCTACTAAAAAGCACCTTGAAGCGATTAAGCGGGTCTTCGGTATCTCGAGGAACCATCAATATGGGACTATGGTACAGAAGGACACCGGTATATCACTAACGGCCTATGCAGATCTTGATCATGCGAGTTGTCAAGATACACGTCGAAATGCGTGCTGGAGGTGCTCGATTTTGGGTGATAAGCTTGTGAGTGGTCTTCAAAGAAGCAAATGAGTACTTCTATTTCTCTATGAGGTGAATACATAGCCATGTCATCTTGTTGTGCTCAAATCTTATGGATGAGATCTCAATTATCGACTATGGCTTTGAATTCAACAAAATCCCTCTGTCTTGTGATAATAAAAGTGCTATTGCTCTCTCATGCAACAACGTTCAACACTCAAGAGCAAAGCATATCGACATTCGACATCATTTCATCGAGGGAACAAGTGGAAAAAGGTGTGGTGGAACTATATTTTGTGAGGTCGAATATCGGTTAGCGGACATCTTCACCAAAGCTCTTCCAAGAGAACGTTTTGAGTTTATTCTTCCGTCTTGGTTTGAAAAGCCTTCAACGGAAACTCTCAAACGTCTTGGAGGAGGAAGCGAGGGTAAAGGTCTTTCTTCATCTATCTCTTGTAAATAGTTATTCGAAAAAACAAAATAGAAAATTATAAAACTTTCAAAATCCATAAAAATCGAAAAATTGAAAATTCTTCAAAAATATTGTCTTTTTTTGTCATGTTTTCTCGGTTCGATAATATCTACGGTCTTTGTCTGTCATTCAAAAATGACACGGGACTTTAGATGTTGTTAAATTCTTAAAAAAAAAAAAAAAAAAAAAAATTGGGAGAAAGAGAAATGGTTTATTGTCATCTTGAGGCAATAACCGGGGTTAAAGAAAGAACGAGCCATGTTTTATCATGTTTTCAAATTTCCATGCTCGATTCTATAAACATTTATCTGCTTGAAAACTAAATGCTTTGAAAAATAACTCGATCTCTATTTTGAAAATCATCGGGACTTATTTGTCAAAATCTCTATCTCTCAATCAACAACCTAGGTCATTGATTGAGGGGGAGAATGATTTCAATTAAATTAAAAAGTTATTTGGCATTAAAATTGTTTTTAAAAGATATACATGCATGTTTCATAAATGGAGTTTAAAGTCTCAAAATACGATCCGTATCAGTTAAAACAATCTCACAATCAAGTCACAATTCTCCTTAAAAGCTTTCAAAATCAATTTTAATCTATAAGAGATCACAAATCTCAAATGTTTTGATAATTGTGATCGGGGGAGAATGTGTGATTTAAATTAGATTTAAACTGATAACTAGGTAAATGGTTATAAGCGGATGTACATGCTATCACCGCCCACATGTGACAAGCGATTTCAAATTTTCAATGCACATGTTGAGGGGAGCATCTATCTTAAACCTTTGATTTTAAGCGTGATCATTCATCCTAATATGCGGGTTCCTCTAGTATGTGCAAAACTCTTTTCAAACCTCGAGGCACATATTGAGGGGAGCAAATTCATGGAAACCTCATCCTTCCTAAATGCTACACCTACTTGATCATTGAGGAAGTGATGTTGATATCTTTAGAAAATGGTAATCGAAAAGTTAATTCTTCTCTTGCCTCCGTGTGCAAAACATTTTCAAATACTTGATGCACATGTTGAGGGAGTTCTCGTTCTAAAATATCAAAAACAATTCGGTACAAAATGCTTTGATAATATATCACAAGTATCCGAATTCATTTCAAATGGTTTTCAATTGGATCCAATGGCGGACGAACAATACCAAATTGACCGACCAACTTTACTTTATATGCGGTGATATAAGGATGATAAGGTTAGGTATTGGTTCCCATGATCCACGAGCAGGAGGGATCTACCGAGGACAATCCACTAGTTAGTGTAGAAGTCCTTAGGTATGATGATAAAGGAGAAAAATGAGATAAGGGAAGAGTGCGGACTAAGGCGAGCTAGTCTTGGAATAAACCCAACAAGGTTCTAGCTATGAAGTCTCGGTAAGCCTTGAAGGGTTGAAGAATTAAAAGAATTGAATGAGAATAGGGTGAAAACAAATAGCCTCCATTAATTCAACCTTAGGGCGAAACCGGGTTCACTTCATATACTCTTGATGGTAACATCGGTATTGAAGACAAGGCGTCATGGACCCGGTGGCCTTGCACTTCAACTTTCAAACCACTCAAGTCCTCTTAAAAGGACTTGTTTCATTCTCGCGGGGCAGACATTATCTATCGACTTTCTCTTAGAGATTGTTGATATTGAAGAAGGAGACCCTCTCCCTAGTCTCGTTATAGGATCCAAATATGCACAAATTGAGTCTAGAGCCACGAGATCATCAATAAATCTCATTAGGACACCTTCAATGAAGACTCTCATTTCACACAATGTGAAAGAGATTACATCTTGAGTCCTACGCATTATCCTTGTGGTATTGCGAACATCCGAGTGATGTGTTTACATATTAACAATGAAGATGGAAAGCCTACAGAGCCAACATCAAACAAGCTCACGGTAGGTGGCATGTGAGATCTATTATATGGATCAACCATGTGACAAGCTGAGCAGAAACAATGGGCGATTCAATTTCTTGAATCAATCTGGTTCGAGTTAGGGATTGACGGATACCTTTGAAAACCGGTCTTTGTACTTAAAACTCTTTTCTTTAGCACATCATTGTGTACTCATTTTCAAACCAAAGGTATTTTATGATTGATAATTGATTTTCAATAAAATCTTCGTTGTATTGCAAAAACAATTTCTATTGAGCAATACACGATTGTTTTCAAATCTCTTTTCATCAATCGGTGGACTTAAAATTATTGGTTCACTCACTCCGTGTTGTCTTCTTTGAGGCGTTCGGTTTGAGAACACTAGAGCATTGCGAAACCTGTCAAGGAGATTCTTAGGAATCCTACGATCACAGGCGGTATTTATCTTGATCAGCGGGGAACCGTGGGCGTGTACCTCAATTCATCGAAGTGATCAAAGACACTTTCGATGCGATTTATTAACTAGCTGTTGTATCTGGTACACCCGGCGTTGCGGTGATCGAATGAAGCGGTCAATCCATAGCCGCATGCTCACACCACATTCGTCTCAAAAGAAATCATGATAAGTGCATCAATGTCTACGATATTTTCACTCCATGCTTACGCTTCTCTGCGCCAATATCATGATTCAACAAATGCTTCCGCTACTCGATGAGAAGATATCATGATCCGAATGTGAGCATGTCGGTCCCAAAGTCACAACATCACAAAATACCAACACCACAAAGGATGTGTCGAGATTGTTGACGGTGATGATCTCAAAGATGGCTCAAACTTATAATCACGTGGATCGATAAAGACCTCCACTTGGATTAACCAAACATGCAATGTGAAGAATCAATGACTACGAGCTTGGAGCAAGGACTACATCAAGAATGCAAGATCAATTGTTAAATGTTATATCTATTTGTATTCTATGTAATTTTGGTGCATTATTGAGGTGACCTCCCAGGGAGATTGTTAGGAATTAGAAATTCCAGATATTAAAGAGTCGGTCACCTCAAGTATATGTAATCGTTAAGCTCGTAGTCGTAGTTCTTTTAGGTTAAGTAGTAATTTAGTTAAGTAACACCGTGGAGGACGGACGGGTCTTTACCCACCGTATGCGATCCACGCCCAAAGTGTGGCGATTTGTATAAGACTATAAATACTCTCTACCTCCCAAGGTAGAGAGTTGGAGCTCATAATAATATCTTCACTTTCTCTCACAAGTTCCCTAAACCTCTAACTTTCTCTCTAGAATTCCATCTATATGCTACTTTGTGTTATGGTTTGATGTGTATGTGAAAAGTTTATATCTTCTGGTCCGAAACATCGAAGCCATGGTTGTAGAAAGGCGCCGATATAATATATCATCCCAAGTTCAAACCTACGTGATGTGCGCCCGTATTTGTCGGGCGTCATACGCTCTGAGGTATCGCCCTTGCTTATAAACTCGGCGATTGGAGTCATCCATGTAGGACCTTGTTCCTTTATCACCGTGGATATCTCCATCTCCAAGATAGACTTGCTTTTCGGGGTTTCCACCAATACTTGTTTTGACAGTGCATGAAAGCTTGTGGATGCAATCTTGCTCGGTGCATCCGCCTTTCTATTTTCCCTCTAGGAACTTGTTCGATGGTAAACCTGTCAAAGCCCTGGATTAGTGACTTGGTCTTGTCGAGGTATTGAATCATGTTTTCCTCTTTAGCCACATACTCGCCCAACACATGGTTGGCTACTAAACGGGAATCCACATTTGCCTCTAGGTTGCGTATGCCCATTCGAGCTGCCTCTAGGTCATTGTTTGTGGTCAGGAATTCAAAGCGCAGTGCGTAAGTGAATTCCATTCCTACGGACTCGTGAGGATAAGGCTGCGCTGACCGTCCACGCATGAAGATCCGTCGTGAATAAGATCCATGGTTCTTGTAGTTCCACCTTGCTTTGTGAAGGTGCGTCATCGATGTCGATTTTTCGATGATGAAATCGCTAGTATCTCCCTTTAACCGCGATGACGTAGCACGTAGGAGATGTTATGCTCACCTAGCAACACACTCCACTACGTAGTCGTCCCGATGCATCGGGTTTGGAGATGATTTGCTTGATAGGTTGATGCATGATCACCGCTATTGGTGCGCTTTGAGTACTTGCGCGATCTTTTGGCGACAAATACTAATGCTAGGACCAACTTCTCCATTGCGCTATAGTTAACCTCCATTTTCTTGAGTGCTTTGCTTACAAAATATACGGTGTTTGTCTTGAGTTCCTATTCGTCAAGAGCATCGTTGAGTCGCTCCATGAGTCGAGATAAGTACATATTTAACTCTTCCCACAGGCGGTGCGACTAGCGTGGGGGCTGCGCAAGGTGTTGTTTAAGGCGTATAAAGCTTACGCCTCCGTAGTCGGTGAAAATCTCCTTTTGTACACTTTTGGCGTTTTGAAGAGGGGAGTGACTTATCTGTGATTTGGATAAGAATCTGTTCAAACAGGCTAGTTTTCCATTCGAGAGGCGGACTTCTTTCAACGTGCACGGTGAAGGAAGTTGGATGACGACCTTCATTTTTTGGACATGGTTTGATGCCATCGAGCTCTATCAAATATCGAGGAACATGCCTACATGGCGCCAAATGTGCATTTCTTAGGATTTAACTTCATGTTGATCTCTTGTAGTGTCTTAAATGTCTCTTCATATCGCGCGCAATTCTTCCTCGGTATGACTTTTATGACAAGGTCGTCAGCGTAAACCTCTAGGTTGCGGCTCACTGCTTTTCAAATGCATTATCTACCAATGTTGGTAGGTGGCGCCGCTTTCTTCAAGCCAAAGGGCATCTTAGTATAACAATAGACACCTTGGCTTGTATTGAAACCATTTTTCCTCATCTTCTTTAGCCATCTGGATTTGGTGGTATCCTTTGTATGCATCAAGAAGCATTTAAGTGGGTATCCGTACAAAGATTCTATCTTCCGATCTATCTCGGTAGTGGGTAGCGATCTTGTGGACATGCTTTGTTGAGATCCGTGAAGTCCACGCACATCCGCCAACTATCGTCGCTCTTTTTAACCATCACTGGGTTGGAAAGCCGGTCATAGTAATAGACTTCTCGCATGATACACGCATCCACAAGTTTATGTATACATCGAATTGCTTGCGCGCCCGAGCTGGCGGCCGCTTCTTACATCGTCTTGGGAGTATCCTTGTCGGATTCTCAACTTGTGTTCTCGTAATCGAGCGTGGTACACGGTCATGTGCTTTGGTTCCCATGCAAAGATATCCAGTTATTACGCAAGAGTGCGCTGCACGGTTGCTCTGCCGTTGTCGAACGGCGATCCCCGATCGATACTTCTTGCTCTGGTGTCGGGATGAATGCGACCCTCGGGTTTGATACTTTAGTTGCGCTACTGATACGAGATGTGTGCCGTTTCACATGTAATCGTGTTACATTCTCTAGGTGGTACGGTGGTATTGTATAGAGTAACAATGCCTCCTCCACCGGGAACTTGAGCATCCCATGTCTTTGTAGAGCGATCGCTGCATGGTCGATATCCTGGTCTTCCAATAATGCCATTGTATGGCGAAGGGATTTGATCACTATAAAATTCATCCAGTCGTCGTGGAGTGTTCCTTATTACCAACATTGACTAGTAGGCGATTTGCCCATGGGCCATATCTTTTCTCTGTAAAACCGATCAACGGCGTCATGGCCGGCTTAAGCGACTTCGTATCTCGGTCGCAATCGCTTGAAACAATGTTCATACATTATATCTGCGGATGCTCCTCCATCAACATACATGCGGTGGATATCGTGACCCCTGCGTTAATTTCAATGGTGGCGGTTCTACCGCTGCGTTGTCCGCAGACCAAGGTGGGAAAGAGATTTCGCTTCCACGGAAAATTTTGGGCGATCTTACGCCTAGTCATTATTGCCATGATTGTATCATGTAGATGGTATCAGCCTTATCTTTGGGTGCTTCTTTTTTGTTCCCGGTCTTTTGCTTATCTTTCCCTTCCTTGATGTTCTTAACTAAATGGTCCAATCTACCTTCTTTTACTAGCTTATCAATTAGTTGGCGCAATTGGAAACACTCATTGGTGGTGTGGCCCTTCTGTCCATGATAGTCGCAGTATCCGTTCCCTACGCGCCGCTCTTCTGGGGTGCGCATTGGTGGGGGCCTTGGGAAGTTCGCGCCTTCTGTCGCGAATATCTCCTTTGGAGTCTTGGTTAGCGGGGTATATTTGTCATTATCTCGTCCGCTCTCCTGGCCGCGGTAGTTCTTGTTGCGGTTGCTACTCGGTCAATGGATTGTCTCCGAGGTCGCTCTTGTGACCTATAGTTTGAGTAGCCTTTCTTCTTTGTCCTTGTGCCTTCTCCTTGGATAAAGGACCTTGTGCGCTTCATAAGTTCATCAAAGGTTTAGGGACCTTGTCGTTCGACCTTTTGATGAGTTCGGGTTATTGATCCGTTCATGAACCACGAGATTTTTAGTATTTCGGGCATGCCTTGACATGTATGCACTCATCTTTGTAGCGCTCACGAAGCGCTTGTAGATTCCCTGCTACTGTTTTACCACAGCAAGTTCGACGGGGTTTTGGCGCACTTCTTCCTTTGAGTGAAGTTCGGTGAACGCCCGCAACTCTTCAAAGCCATCAATGCTACTGCGTGGAAGCTTCTTGAACCGGTTCGCATTTCCACTAATGTGGAATTGAACATGTGGCACCACAGGTTGTGGCCAATTTTCGATGGTAGCGGTGATTCGAAATTTTTAGGTGATCGTCCGGATGACTGTTCCATCGTGAGTTTTCACATTGGCGGGCATGCGCCTTCTCTTATCTTCCGAGAAGTCGCTATGCGCCGAGTGAACGCATCCACCTTTTGGCGGCCGGGGGAGACATATCTTCCTCCTCCCGGTCTCGATATCTTCCCGGACTTCGGTGTCCTATTTATTGTCCTCGTTGTCCGAGGAATCACCGGAGACGAGCCTCCCTCTTTCGGCGCTTGCGCCGATCGCCTCGAATCCGAGCTTGAAGAGCTTTCACTTGTGGTCTGCCGTCGTCCAGTCATCATGGACCTGCGGCTACCAAGCTTAGCGTGGACATTGGTACGCGTCCATCCTCTTCGTGTTCTTCCGAATCTGCGGGTCACCGCTTCATCGTTCTCAACTCTCCCCGATCTGGTAAACACCGGGGCGGCGGCTATCCTCTCGCCGCTCTTCCGGTGACGTGATGGGGCGTCTCATACTACGGGTCGAAGTTGAGTCGGGCTTGCGGACTCGACTCGACCTCTTTTTCTTCCTCTTGCATGAGGCGCCAAGGTTTCGTAGTTTGAGATCGAAGTCACTTGGTGCTAGTTCGCCGTGACTCCTTCTAGTGCGAGGGTGTCTATTTCCACCTCTAGACCCCTGTTCCGTTCAGGTGCGTCTGGCGGGGTTGTGAGGTTTGTTCCTGGCACCGATTGGTTTGGAGTTGAAGAAGGGTGTGCAGCGGACCGTCTGCGCTGGTGGTTGTCGTAGTGGCCTGGGTTGTCCCCGTGCGTGGTTCCACTGTCGCGAAGACCAGATCTGGAACTAACCCTTGGTTTCTGGTCGCACCAGTTGTTCCGAGCTTGCTTAGGTCGATCCACTTTGTCGCTTCTTCCTTGTAGGTCACTATCGATCGATCGGCTTGGGTTTCCTTGCTTTTCATTCTAGTTCTTAGTGATTGGTCCCCGGATGGCACCACTTGTTGATACAAAAGTTGGGTGTTCCTTATTTGGACTCGGTTCCGTATCAATTGGATCTTGATGCTTGAGACCTGCGCACTAAGAAAATGTAAAACACCGTTAGACTTATCGTGGGATTGTCTCCACGATTATCCTCCGGCGTGAGTAAGTAATCGGTTTTAGGGTTTAGTGGAGAGTTAGGGTTTTAGATTGTACCTTTAATGAGGGCGAGATGCCCTTATATACACACGAAATCCTTGTTGGTTTCGTGTTCCCCAACCTTGGCGTATCCCGCCTAAGTCGGTCAATCAATACATATCTCATACATAAGAGATATCCGATATCAAAACCATAAATAACCCGGGTTTGGGCCTTCGTGAGCCCAAACCGTTCTGAGATTAGCCCAATCGTCTTGGCTCGATTGCTAGTAAGCGTTTATTGGTCGGGTTCATGACCGAATACGGACTATCGTCGTCAAATATTTATTTTGAAGGTTCATCTTGGCCCTAGAGCAAGGGAGCTTCGTCAAGAATTCTTGAATGCATCTTATACACACTTTGT
The DNA here is from genome assembly GCA_022545495.1 of Chrysanthemum lavandulifolium. Lineage (NCBI taxonomy): Eukaryota > Viridiplantae > Streptophyta > Magnoliopsida > Asterales > Asteraceae > Chrysanthemum > Chrysanthemum lavandulifolium. The sequence continues at coordinate 70,140,339 of CM040242.1, forward strand.
TGTATATCACTTACTCGTCCAATAGCGAATATAGTTTTGCACTAATATTTGTTTTGTAGGTTTTAATCATACCCCGACGCCTCAAACAAGGGGAGCAACCGTCAAGGGGGCATACACGATTTATCATCATTCTCACTTTTCAACAAGCATTTGTGCTTCGATAAAAAGTGGAGAAAATAGGCTAACATTGCTATGCATTTTCTTTTCATATATTTCTCATAATTTTTGTTGCATAAAAACTAACCTTGATGTAGGTTAAGCCTCTTAATTTGATCCATGGATCCGTTACCAAACAAGGGACGGATTGAAGTCGAAGATTTAACTTCACTAGGGATGATGCAAGCTCGCCTTTTTAGGGAGAAATAAAGTTAAACTCAGGACACGCCCTTTTGTTTCGACAAAGGGGAGAAGAGTATAAGCGGAGAAGGTAATGTAAAGGTAGTAAGGATACAAGCAACTTTTACATTTTACTTTCTATTACGTTTACATATCTTTGTCATCATCAAAAAGGGGGAGATTGTTAGTGCAAATATTACGATATTTAATCTATACAGTCTCGTTTGTTTTGATTGATGACAAACATGTAACTTGTAATACATAGCGTAAAATGCATTTTACTTGTAATCACACTTTGTCTCAACATACATTCAACACCTCTCGATGTCTCAAGTCCTCGTATGTTACAACACAGGTTCGTACATGTTTGTTATGTGGCATTATGATCAAACCCATTAACAAATCATTTAGAATGTTTAAAATACGTTTAGAGTCACTAAGTATTTTAATAGGTTAACCATTCTATTTCAAACCTCATTTTACATTTTGCATTCACAAGTATTTCATACAAATACTAAAGTTTACTTACACTTGACAAAATATATTTTATTTTGACAAACACTCAACTAGATATTTTATTTTACAAAAGGTAACTAGACATTTTATTAACTAGTTACGTATTACATTTTACAAGTTTACTTTGATAAACTTTTTAATCTAAAATAGAAATACATATTACATCATCATCTTTGAAATCCTTAAAAGATCTCTTGAATATTTTGGTTAGATTGACACTCAATATATCAAATGAGATCTTAGTAAGATATGATAATATCTTGGAAAGATTTGAAGAAAGAATTTTTAAAATTCTGTCAGGCATCCACAAAACCAAAAGTTATAAAGGGCGGAACCCTTTTTTTGGTTCCTTGGTCCGTGGGCACTGCTGACCACTTTTGCCTATAAATAGAAGCCCATTGTTTTCTCATTTCTTCACCACTTCAAAACACATCTTCTCCACCTTCTTGCATACATTTAGATCAATCATTAACAATGTAGTAACATACATTAAACACCCTAATGATCATGATCATAATGCTTCTAACATTCATCTTTGTTGTAAGCATACTCTACATTTTGATCAACCAAGGAAAGCTTGGAGATCTAGCCATCCCCACTCACCACAAGTTGAAGATCTATCACAACAAGTTTAGGGAACTTGTGATCTTCATCATGAAGGCTTCCTATCAAATGAAAGTTCATTTAGAAGTAGTTATTCATATCCATTAGACATTTGTGTCATGGATCATTAGTGTAAACATCATTGTATCATAACAACACTTTCACCAAACTAGATTAGATGGTTTATGTGTTTGTGCCATAAAACACAAGGTTTGTTATGTTGGGCCATAAAAATAATGAGAGTGGTTGTACCCTTGTAAAGAACTCGACATCTAGCTTAGTGTCGGAAATATTGTATAGGCGGCGTTAGGTTGGTTCTACCTCGAACTAGAACCGGTATTTAGCTTTGTACGGAAAAAGTGTAGCGATGATTGTAAGGTTTTCTCCGCCGAGAAGGGTTGATTTAGTGAAGTAACTCTCGAGTTGGGTACTCGGGGAGTGGAGTAGGGCGGAGAGGAGATCCGTGACCGAACCACTATAAATCCTCGTGTTCGGTTTGCACTTTCCTTTCTTTATCTCTTTACTTTTATACTTGCACTATACTATTGTTTGTGATGTGGTTCATGTTCATGATTGTGTGACAACTTGGTTTACTATGCTTTATATTAGTCACAAACAATAATTGGTACTTTAATATTATAACAAGCTTTATAAGCGATTTGATATTAAAGATCTAAAGTTTTTAAACGGTAACGTATTCACCCCCCCTCTACGTTTTCACACTATATATTGTAGAAATATATTATCCCGTTAATGAAAATAGATTACAATGTCGATATAGATAGATAATACAAAAGACAACTAAATTAAGCCCAACATTAACAAAACATTTTGCCCTAATAAGTAATACTGCTAACAACCCTCCGCAGTCCGAGCGGGAGAGGTCAAATGTTGGCGAAAATCAATACGGAAGACACTTAGTTAAAATATCTTGCAAACTGATAACGCAGAGGAACATGTAACACACGGACATGACCTGCATCAACCTGATCACGAATACAATGATATCTATCTTTATGTGATTCATACGCTGATGTTGCACTCGATTGGATGAAAGATAAACAACAATGACGTTATCACAATACACCAACGTAGTAGTCTCTGACGGAGAGTGAGGCTCACGGAGTAAATTACGCAACCAAGCAATCTCAGCAACAACTAGCAACATCACGATACTCAACATTGACACTAGAACGAGAGAGAGTGACCTGGCGTATAGCTGAACAAGATAACAAGTTGTTGTCAAGAAAAACACAATATCCAAAAGTAGTTCGGCATGTGGTAGGGCAGCTAGCTCAATCAGTATCTGTGTAACCAGCCAAAGAGCCAGACAAGGAGCAAAAATAACCAAAGACCATAATCAAGTGTCTTGCGAACAGAAAGCAGAATCGGCTTGAGAGAGGCAAGTAAGGCGCACGAGGATCATGCATATATAAACAAATCTTTTGCAGTGCATACAACAGGTTGGGACGAGTAAATGTAAGATATTGAAAGGCACTCGTAAGACTCTTGTAAAGAGTACCATCTGCTCGAAAGCTTATGCTCTGTATCAACTAGCGTACGACAAGGATGACAATGGAGCATACCAGCTCACCCCAAAACCTCCAAGGCATATTGCCGTTGATGACAACGAAAAATGCTTGTAACACAAATTTCTAGTAGACATATGATTGTTTTCGCGAAAATGTGAAAAGAAGAATGAACACGTACGACATTAAAAAATGGCAAGTACAATGATTGTGCATACACCTTAGTGAAATGTTTAGTTGCTATTTTATGTTGTAGTCGAATGGGTGTTTGTTTAACCGGACAAATGAATGAACACAAACTTTTGAAATGACAAAATCTTTTGTTCATGTTCATTCGTTAATAGTTGAGCTTGTTTTTGTTCATTTATTAAAGTGTTAAACGAACAAAAGTAGACGAATATAAATGAACATATAAAAACAAATATATAAAATATTCAAAATATAAACAAATATATAAAATATCGTATATAAACATTTCTTCATTGTGTATTTTAGCGACTGCTTTGCTGTATGTCTAGCTTACATAAAGAATATACAAATAATAATATATGATATACAAGCATATACGTAATACAAATAAACATATATAAATGAACATATAATCGGGGGTTTATGAGTGTTAGTGAGCGAACGAGGCTCGTGTTTCTGTTGTTCATTTAACTAAACAAACACGAATTCTTGTTAATGTTGGCTCAATTAATAAATAAGGGAATTGCATATATATCTCTACAAAGGTGAATAATTGCATATATATTTTTCGTACAAGTTTTTGATGCACATAGTACAATGGTTTTTATGCATGTTTTGAATATATATGCAATTTACATCTTTGGAGGGATAATTTTTAGCGAACAATTTATTAACTTTTAGTTGAACGTTCGGTTCATTCATGACCCTAATAATTATAATTCTGATATACAAAAAACACGATCAATACTAATTGAACACCAGACAACAAAAAAACCAAGAATCTCCAAATCTGATGAAACCCTAATTTTTAAAAAAAAATCAATTAGATCGATAAAACCAATTAGTAAAGAGCAACCGATGGCTCTAATACCATGAAAACTTTTATGAACTAAAGAGAAGATTAAGAACCAAAACTAATTTTATTAAGATCTAACCCAACCAACCTCCCGTATGGTTAGATCATTATTTAGTGTTTATACAATACAAAAAGAAAGAAATCTGTGGAAGAATACAAACTGTAACTAACAATCTCAGTATAGAGAAGATGAAGACTAATATTTCTCTTCTAGAGAGAGAGAGATATTAATATGAACTAATTATTAACAATCTTGTTGACTGCTTTTATAGCTCCAAAACTTGACGCAGTTATCCACTAGCCCTCAATCTTTGAGCATCCATCAATATTAGCCCCTCTACACTTTTAATCCTGCACAAAGAAAGAAACACAAAGAAAACAACTTTGCCATAATGACAGTTACACCCCTGGACTTAGAACAACACAAGTTTAGCTTAAAACCAATATTCTCAATAATAAATATATACATTTCCAACACAAGTGTCATGTGATTCCAGTTTCATGTTTCACTTATCGTAATATTCCAAAAGTTCCGCATGTAGACAAGGATAATAGACAAAGTTTTTGTCAATCACTTAAAAGAGCAATCGATTTTCGTTGTACCTTCATATTGTAGAATTATATTATTATGTTAATGAAAATAGATTACAATGTCCATATAGATAGATAATACAAAAGACAACTTGGTTAAGCCCAACATTAACAAAACACTTGGCCTAACAAGTAATACTGCTAGCAGCTTTCCAAAGTCCGATCAGGAGAAGGTCGAACGCTAGGGTGAAAATCAATACAGAAGACACTTAACTGATAACGCGAAAGAACATGTAACACCCATACATGACGTGTAGCAACCTGATCACAAACACAATGAATATCTATCTCTATGTTCTTCATTACCTTGATGTTGCAGGATTGGACAAAAGATAAACGGCACTAAGTTTATCACAATACACCAACGTAGTAGTCTTAAGGAGAGTGAAGCTCACAAAGTAAATTACGCAACCAAGCAATCTCAGCGACAACATTAGCAACACCAATATACTCACCTCGACACTAGAGCAGTGAGAGTGACTGACATTTAGATGACCAAGATAACAAGTTGTTGCCAAGAAAACACAATATGCGTGTTGCCAAGAAAATAATTGAAGACCATAATCAAGTGTCCATGAACATAAAGCATCTGCGGGTGAGCATGGTTCGGTTTAGCTCGGTTTTGACTAAAACCAAACCGAACAAAAATATTTGGGTTTTGCTTTTAGAACCGAAATATGCATACCAGACATCATCATAGCATTTTACTATCATCCTTGGCTTTGGGATTGTACAAAACACCTCCACTTTCGAGAGCGTCGGTGATACTTTACAAGCTACAATAAAAGACTCGGACTTCTTACCTCTCCTACTATGATGAGGTCTGGTGTGCATAGAATTAAATGATCGACTAGACGTTATATAATTATCTTAATTTGTTGTAGTTGATTAGCAACATCTTTATGACATCATAAACTTCAACGAACCTTGTCGGTTCATTTGGCAAACTTGGACCGTATAATCATTATTGGGATTTGAGTCATTGAAGTTGTGTCCGCCAAGAGTAAAGCAAATTGGCAACACTCCCCCAAACAATGCAAGTCCCAACCTATTATAAATAAAAGGAAAGGATGAAAATATGTACATATATATGTTTCACAAATTATAAGCTGCTTTAAGGTTAGCACATTGGGAAATAATGTTTGGATTTGCTTAATTTGTAAGTGATTAGTAATCCTTAATAAAGTAATAAATCTTGCTTTTCTTATAACAAACTGCTTATTTATTGCAAGCATGCATGTAAGCAAAAAAAATTAAAGAAATAAGCAATCTCCAACAGCCTCTGTTGGATAATCTTGATGGGTGATGGTGCAGGCCGGGTCAGTTTAGTCACGGGTGGATAGTTAGTTGCATAGTTAGGTGTCATTAAAGATACCGATATGCATGGCAAAGGACCAGGGTTTTACACGTTGAGTTTTTACTGTACCTATTACATAGTATTATGGAGATCATGTAGTACATCTAGTACACTGTACACCCACGTCTTCTTTGCTTTATCTATTTAGTTTATTTAGCTTTTGCTTAAAAAGAGGGTAGGTTTGCTTAAAAAAAGTAGTAATATACACATCAGTAACCAAAACCAGTATATCAATTCTCTTTGCTGTTTTGATTGGTGTTTGCGGGTGTGAGTTTGGGTTCGAGGGAGGGACTGATTACCAACACCACCTGAGTAACAAATATTAGAATTGCTTGCGATAGATGCTTGCCTAGAGAATCTGTGGTCAGACTTTGTCTGTTACTCAACCCAGAAAATCTTGGGACAGAATCATGAGTAAGCAAGATATTAATCCACTCGTTTATCTTCAATTGTACGTATCCATTTCTTTAAAACCTAAGTACATTTCTTTAAACAAAAATTTCTTTTCAAATGTGTAGATCTGAGTATTTTACCAAATAAATACCGCTATATATAACATAGGCTACAGAACACAAGTTTTTGTAAAATAGGTTAACATCTTGTAACTAGTATTTTATGGCATATGGCCAATTATACAAAGGCGAAACACTTGAATGTAGAAAAAACTTGCTTTGTTTTATCATATAAACATCAAATAATACGAGTATTCACAAACAAAACGAATGCCTAACCTGTGACAATCATTATGAAAGTAGTCTAGTCCACGGGACAGAATGAGCGACATGAGCTCAGCTCAATCGCCTGAAAGAAATCAAAAGCCATGAGCTGGATCGAGAGTTGTGTTTGCTTGTAAGGGAGATGGGTCTTTGTGTGTTTAATGTGTCGGAAGAAGAGTGATATAGGTGTGTGTGTTTTGTAAGGTGGATAGATAAAGAAAGTTACAGTATATAAGGTGATGTAAAGATGAGTAAATTAAAGTAAGATGGGAGTGTTGGTTGAGTGAAGTAAAGATGGGAGTGTTGGTTGAGTGAAGTAATGGTGAAAGCATTAAACTTTAATACTTGTTGGGGTTGTTACTGCTTATGCTAACTGGCTCTTGGCTGAATTCATATTATTGATGGACAGCGTTTCATTAGATACAGAGATCTTATGGGCCATCTTTTTGGTCATTTATTTTCAAATATAGTGTGATCTAACTTAAATGTAGAGATGGGAAAATGCACGAGTCGGGAATTTAGCACAAGTTGGCCGTTTGGTTGAAAGAAATCTATTTTAGCATGGGTTGAAATGAGCCTAGCAGGGTTGAAACTTGAAACTGACCACTTATAATATTTGTCAAAACGGGCTGGGGCGGGTTGATACATAAACACTTTATAGCCTTTTTACTAACATGTTAATTACTATAATTACGAAAATGATATTTTTTGAGTAGTAATCTAAGTTTTTAAATAAAATGATTGAGGAGTTTGTATGCATTAAAAATAAGATAGTAGGAGACTTCAACCCGAGTGACCCATTTTCCTCTAGTTATGTTTTTTTTATTTGATCCGTTTATAATAAAAATAAACCAACCCCCTGAACTGAGTCATACGTTCATAGGTCGAAATTGTCATCTTTGATTGAAGTCATTACCTTATTAATCTTTATTTGTTTAACGATGAAGGGTGGGAAATGTTTTATTTAACATGGGTTCTCCGGTTTACAATCCATCTTCTTGGGAACATGGGCTTCTTACGTCTTGGAGGAAGGGCTCTTAAGGTATTACATATTATCAATACTTTGAACCGCTTTACGGTTAAACACTTAAACCTGAAAGTAACTATCAGATGTAGGAAATCAATTTGACTCCAGATTTATATAGTGATCACAGGCGCAATATACTTTGTTTTTGCATTTTTGGTTCCTACAATGTCATCAATGAGAAGGTGGTTAGGAATATCAGTAGTTCTTACCTTCACTTAAATTGTGATTCTTCTGGTGATAGTAGTCAGAGATGCTAAGTGTTATGTTTATGTCATATATGAAGTCTGATTTTGAATTGTATGCAGTTTTAGAAGGTAGGTGGTCTCTATAACAAACTTCGAGTGGAAACTAATATAAACTCTAAGTGGTGGAACAATGAGCGAGCTAAAGTAACGAGTCAAAGTGTGTAATTTTTGGTACTGGTGAGCGGTGAAAAAAGGTCTAGTTGACGATAAAAATACACTTTGGGCCAGTTTCTATCTCTTCGACCCGTTTGACTTATTACTAATGTTTTTTTCTGTTGTTGTATCCATGGAAAATAAAATATACCCGTAATTGACACATTATAGGTAAATGAGTTTAAATTCCTGCTTTTTAGTTAAAATTCATCATGTATAACTCAAATCACCATAATATATTTTGCTTGAGCCGTGTACTAATCTTCTGTTTTACAGGAAGATCAAACAAAGACCGAACCTATGACATCTATGGGAGAAACTTCTCTAAAGTTATGAATAGTTTTGGTGCAATATCAGCCATTATTGTTTGTAACACGGGTGGCATACTACCCGAACTACAGGTAAATGTCCTGAATTATTGAATCAGAAGTTGAACATTGCATCTCACATTAATGTATATGAATTTGCAGTCAACTCTTCGCAAACCAGCTGTTAAAAACATCAGGAAAGCGTTGTATCTACGATACACTGTAGGCATATTTTTCTATTATGGTGTAAGCATAGTAGGATACTGGGCTTATGGTCCAGCCGTATCGGCCCAAATTCCTGAATATCTCAGTGGACCTAAGTGGGCTAATATTACCATAAATGCAATATCATTTGTTCAATCTATAATATCACAACATGTAAGAATTCTTCCATGGTTTCATTAAGAGATTGCATGATGGGTGATTGGGTGGGTCGGAATGGTTGGTAACTTGTCAAAATGGATTTGTATCGAAACGGGGCTGGTTGGGTTGGGTTAGGTTGATTCACTTGCACATTTTTTTGTAATTTTTTGGATATAACTAATTAATGAGCTAAATATGATTACACGTTTTAACATATTTCATTACAAAAAAATAAAAGTAAATAATAAATAAAAAAATTAAAAAATTAAATCATAAAATCAAAATCTTTATATGTATCTAATAATAAAGGACATTGCATGCATATAAGTAGGTTTGGGATGAGTTTTACATGTCAACCCAAATTGACCCTATATAAGTAAACGGGTCAAAATTGTGACCTTTATAGTTCTTGTAACTGTTGTCAAGAACAAGGGTTAATGACATGTAATAGCAATGTACTTTCTCATTTGTGCCATTATCATATACAAACCTAAAATAATACAATAATACCCATCCAACTTTCAAATTTTGTTTCATTATCAACGTTTAAGACTCATCTCTTTACGTATGATAATGAAAAATAAATAAAAGTTGGATGGGTATTGTGGTGTTTTTTTTAAAGTTCGTATCTGATATTTGAACAAATGAGAAAGTACGTATCTGATAATGAAACAAAATTTGAAAGTTGGATGGGTATTGTGGTATTTTTTTGGGTTCGTATCTGATAATGACACAAATGGAAAAGTACGTTGCTATTACATGCCATTATCCACAAGAACAATAGCTAACTCATTGAATATTTGAATTTCATATGAATTCAGATGTTTATTGCGCCAATCCATGAGACTCTCGACTCTAAATTCCTAAGGCTTGACAAAAGCATACATTCAAGAGAAAACCTGAGAAACCTACTTTAATTGCAGTAACATTTGTTATCGGGCAATACATTTGGTATTGCTGACATTCCCATTTATGGGAGACATTGTAAACTTGCTCTGATTATTTTCACTTATCCCTTTAACCTTTCTATTCCCAAGCATGATCTATATGAAGGTATATGCGTAAATCTATACAAAACATCTAAATATTAAAAAACATATATCATAATTACATATATTAATGTATATTTTTGTGGTTTTCCGTTGAACAGGTGAAAGGGAAATCCACAAGAATGGGGAATAAGGTCTGGCACTGGGGCATCATCGTCGTGTTTTCCCTCTTTACGGTTGCAACGACAATCTCAGCTATTAGATTGATTGTACTTAATGTTAAGCAATACGGTTTATTCGTAGAACCATGAAGAGGAGGCGACATTCACCTATTCTAATGTGTTTTCTAAATCTATCTCATAAAGCACAAAATTATATCATAAATTTGGGTAAGTGTCATGTGATTCCAGTTCCCTCGTCGTAATATTGCAAAAGTTTGGCCTGTTGACAAGGATAATACACAAAGTTTCTGTCGATCACTTCAAAGAGTAATCGATTTTCAAATTATTGTACCTACATATTGTAGAAATATATTATCCCGTTAATGAAAATAGATTACAATGTCGATATAGATAGATAATAGAAAAGACAACTAAGTTAAGCCCAACATTAACAAAACATTTTGGCCTAATAAGTAATCATTATGACCTCCATGATCAGAGCAAGAGAAAGTCAAACGCGATTTTCAAAATTATTGTACCTACATATTGTAGAAATATATTATCCCGTTAATGAAAATAGATACAATGTCGATATAGATAGATAATACAAAAGACTACTAAGTTAAGCCCAACATTAACAAAACATTTTGGCCTAATAAGTAATACTCCTAACAGCCCTCCGCAGTCCGAGCGGGAGAAGGTCAAAGTTGGCGAAAATCAATACGGAAGACACTTAGTGAAGATATCTACAAACTGATAACGCGAAGGAACATGTAACACACGAAGATGACCTGCATCAACCTGATCATGAACACAATGATATCTATCTTTATGTGATTCAAATGCAGCGTACGCTGATGTTGCACTCGATTGGACGAAAGATAAACAACACTGACGTTATCACAATACACCAACGTAGTAGTCTCTAAGGGAGAGTGAGGCTCACGGAGTAAATTACGCAACCAAGCTATCTCAGCAACAACATTAGCAACATTACGATACTCAGCATTGGCACTAGAACGAGAGAGAGTGACTTGGCGTGTAGATGAACAAGATAACAAGTTGTTGTCAAGAAAAACACAATATCCAAAAGTAGATCGGTGTGTGGTAGGTCAGCTAGATCAATCAGTATCTGTGTAACCAGTCAAAGAGCCAGACGAGGAGCAAAAGTAACCAAAGACCATAATCAAGTGTCATGCGAACATAAAGAAGAATCTGCTTGAGAACGGCAAGTAAGGCGCACGAGGATCATGCATATGTAAGCAAATCTGTTGCACTGCATAAAACAGGTTGGGACGAGTAAATGTAAGATATTGAAAGGCACTCGCAAGACTCTTGTAAAGAGTACCATCTGCTCGAAAGCTTATGCTTTGTATCAACTGGCGTACGACAAGGATGACAATAGAGCATACCAGCTCACCCCAAAACCTCCAAGGCATATTGCCGTTGATGACAATGAAACATGCTTCTAACACATATTTCTAGTAGACATATGATTGTTTTCGTGAAAATGTGAAAAGAAGAATGAGCTCGTACGACAAGAAAAAATGGCAAGTACAATGATTGTGCATACACCTTAGTGAAATGTTTAGTTGCTATTTTATGTTGTAGTCGAACGGGATGAACACAGACATATACTTGTTCGTGTTTATTTAACCAGACAAATGAATGAACACAAACACTTGAAATGACAAAATCTTTTGTTCATGTTCATTCGTTAATAAATTGAGGTTGTTTTTGTTCGTTTATTAAAGTGCTAAACGAACATAAGTAGACGGATATAAATGAACGTATAAAAACAAATATATAAAATATTCAAAATACATATCGTATATAAACATCTCTTCACTGTGTATTTTAGCGACTGCTCCGTTGTATGTCTAGCTTACTTAAAGAATATAAAAATAATAATATATGATATAAACATATACGTAATACAAATAAACATATATAAATGAACATATAATCGGGATTTTATGAATGTTAGTCAGCGAACGAGGCTCGTGTTTCTGTTGTTCATTTAACTAAACAAACACAAATTCTTGTTAATGTTGGCTCAATTAATAAATAGAATTGCGTATATATCTTCTACAGGTGAATAATTGTATATATATCTTTCGTACAAGTTTTTGATGCACATAGTCTGATGGTTTTTATCGTGTTTTGAATATATATGATTTATATCTTTGGAGGGATACTTTTAGCGACCAGTTTATTAACTTTTAGTTGAGCGTTCGATTCGTTTAAGGCGCTATAATTATAATTCGATATACATTCACGCAAAATCAATATTGAACACAAAATTTTGTATCTGCTCCTCAAATCAGCAGCCCATTATTAGTAGGGTTTAACCTATTAAATAATAGCATCTTTCTCCGATGTCCGATATTGTCTGTACTTTTTTTTCAACCCGGTTAGGTAGTGTCTTTTTTTACGTATCGATATAGTGCAGATGTCTTTCTCTTGCCTCGTGGCTTGCCGTCATACTTGGGTTTGTGTGGCGTGAACTGCAAGTCACGGCTTGCCTACGTGGAAAAAATAAAAATTAATTTTTTAAAAATTTACGTTTAAAAAAATCGAAAAAAAAACCTTTACGTTTTTCAAATAATAGTTTCATGGGTTAGTCACTCGATTAATAATAGTTTTCGCGTTTTATCTGTTTTTATCCGTTTGTTCGTTTTAATCCGTTTCCTTTTTTTCGTTTTAGTCCGCTTTCATTCTTTTTTTTATAGTTTTGTCCAGTTTTTCTTTACGTTTTATCCGTTTTCTTTATGTTTTGTCCGTTTTCTTACGTTTATCCGTTTTCTTTTATGTTTTGTCCGTTTTCTTACATTTTCTTAGATTTTTGTCAGTTATTCTTACGTTTTGTCAGTTTTTAAATGCGTTTTATCGGTTTCATCTGTTTTTTCTTTTTTAGATTTTCTTACATTTTAAATTTAATTTTTTTCGATTAAAAAAAATGTAAAGGTTTTCTTTTTTTTTTTTTTTTAAGCGTAAAGGTTTTTTAAAAAACGTAATTCTTTTAAAAAATTAAAATTTTTCTGAATTTTTTTTTAAATTTAATTTTTTTCGATTAAAAAGCGTAAATTTTTTAAAAATTTAAAACTTTTTCGATAAAACATCTGAAAACGGACAAAACATAAAGAAAAGCGGATAAAGCGTAAAAAAAACGGACAAAAACTATTGAAAAAATGAAAGCGGACGAAAACGTAAAAATGGGGAAGCGGTTAAAAACGAGCAACGGATAAAAGCAGAACAACAGGTGGCTAATATTAAGCGAGGACTAATGGCTAAACTATTATTTGAAAAACGTAAAGGTTTTTCGGTTTTTTTTTAAAGCGTAAATTTTTTAAAAAATTAATTTTTTTCAAAATTAAAATTTTAATTTTTTTTATTTTTTCCACGTAAGAAACCAATTGACTTGGCATTTCACGTCACACAAACCCAAGTATTTGGAAGGTAGCGTAAGTAAGAGAGAAATCTTAGGTCTATATCGGCCACGAAAAAAGGTCTGACTCTGTAGGATTGAAAAAATACGTGCACTATATCGGGATATTGGAGAAAGACGTGGTATTTAATAAACTTAAACCCTTATTTGTAGTGACTAGAAAACACAAGATGACAATAAACTACAATTTGCAAAAGAACAAAAGAACACCACACACTTATACTACGAGATCTCCAAAATGAACATCATTACACATTTTATAAAATAGTATTATTGCACCATGATATATGCCAACAAGCTAAGTGGGGACAAAGATTCAAACCCACTCGATACTTTTTTGTAGTATTTTTATTTTCTTGCTATAGAACTATATACAATAATTGAACTATTTACGTGACATTTGAATCCACTAACTCTACCTTATAAACTTTAAAGGCCAAATATCAAGATATTGTAACGTTATATAAATATCTAGCCTCCACATCCACTATGATTTATTTAATTAAAGTAAAAAAAACAAAAAAAAAAAACAAATCCTAAATGTACATGCATTATAATCCATCTTTAGCACATGACCAAATTTGAACTTATATAATTTAGTGGCTAATTAGAAAAAGCTATCTATATATATTAGGTCATGTGCTATTAATATAGAATGTTTGTCTTTTTTTAATACTTATGCATTAGAGATGTAATAAAAGCGATATAACATGAAAGCATGAAGTTAAGAATGTCAAGTTGCAATAATGTTAATGAATACTCGCATGGTGGAATCAGAGATTCCTAGGGCCAACCGAGGTATTGGGTATACACATCTATCAATCGTGTAGCATAAAAGCAACGATAAAAATCTATTTGTAATAGTACTACATGTATCAATCGTGTCTTTATAATCTGATGTGCGCGCACTAATGTTAGCTTTGTGAATTCTTGCGTTGTGTAAATAGTTTGATAGCTAGTTGGTTCTGTGACTAGAAACTTTTTGATTGATGGTTGATACTATGTTACAGTCGTATGGTACATGATAAATGTCACATCCATAACCACTAACCTTTTACACCCATATTTCTATCAGCTCAGAAGGTAAATGCTGCAATCGTGCTCAACCATTAAATTAACCCAAGAAGATCGTAGAGTTTTCAATAAATGGAGACAGAACACAAGGGTGGTCTAGTAATAGAAAACGGTCCAGTTTCTGCTCATACAATTGATCGTGGTATGTTACCTCTAGCTAACATAATATAACTTCATTTCTTATCATCTTATTTTCACAAAATTCATACAATTCTGATTTGAAATTGTAGATTCATGGAGGCAAGTTGGATTGCTGCTAGTTACGGGATACAGTTGTGGGTATATTTTGACCTTTTCAAACCTAATGTTGGTGCCTCTAGGCTGGACTTGGGGCATCATCAGCCTGATAGCCATAGCAGCCTTCAGCGCCTATTCTAGCTGGCTTTTGGCAGGCTTTCACTTTGTAAATGGACAACGGTTCATTAGATACCGAGATCTTATGGGCTCCCTTTTTGGCAAGTACCCTACAAAACTATATTAGTCCGAGAAGGTGGTCAAAAATTTATGTCAAATTTTAAGCTAATCTATTTTTCATGTGTAGGACGAGAAATGTTCTATCTTACGTGGATTTCCCAAATTATGATCCTTCTTCTTACAAATATGGGGTTCATACTTCTTGGAGGGAAGGCGCTCAAGGTACGGGTTGCTATGTTTGTCTTGACACACACATTTATTTTGGATTTGTTTTAATCTATATCTAATGTTTTTGAACAGGAAATCAATACAGAGTTTGGTGGCTCTCCTTTACGACTACAATATTTTATCATCATCACGGGTGCAGCCTACTTCATATTTTCAATATTGGTCCCGACAATATCGTCAATGGGGAAGTGGTTAATTATTTCAACAGTTCTTACGTTCACTTACATCGTGATTCTTCTAGCACTTGTTATTAAGGATGGTAGGTAGTTCATATGTTTTGTTGTCTATTGACCAAACATAAATTGCATGAAATTATCATGTCAACTTATTTTTTGCATCCTAGTGTACTTTGGTGATCCTGATATGTGTACATATTTTATAGGATTAAAACCTAACAGAGTCATTGACTACGAAGTTAGAGGAACCAATGCTTCCAAGATGTTTAATGCTTTCTGTGCAATATCGGCAATGGTCACTTGCAACGCCGCTGGCATTATACCAGAGATACAGGTGAATACTTTACCTCATAAGCTAACTGAAGCTTAAGAGAACCTTTATTAAACTCTCTGACTAACCTTTTTCAAAAAGCCATTGCTCGGGCCAAAAAAGCCAAACAAACAATGCACTTTACAGAAATAGGCAATTTGGGAGTGAAATGAGTACCAATTTATATATGCATAAATGGTGTATTTTATGTATTGCAGTCAACTCTACGCATGCCGGCTGTTAAGAACATGAGGAAGGCTTTGTATCTGCAATTTACTGTAGGCTTGGCATTTTATTATGGTGTGAGCATTGCTGGATATTGGTCCTATGGTTCAGCAGTCTCTGAATATCTTCCCGAGGAATTAAGTGGACCAAGATGGGCTAAGGTCCTCATAAACTCAGTAGTATTCACACAATCCATAATTTCTCAACATGTAAGATCATCTTTTACTAAACTTTTAATACTTAAATTTTGGGTTATTGCATAAGAATTAACCAACTTTGGTCTAGTTTATATTTTTGGTACCTAATCATATTTTTTCACCCATAAAAGGTGATCGGTAACATTGTCACTGTTGGGTTTTCACAGGTTTTGTTTGATGAACAATATTAATGTTTATGTAAACTTGCTTTTGGATTTGCACATAAATGTTTTACATACAATATTTGACATATAAAAACTTACGGTGGTTGTGGCTTTATATAGCCATCCAACCGACACCATCTTACAGACACAAACTAACCGACACATGTTTAATCCTAACTGTCATAACCGTTAATAACTGTATTTCAGTTATTAACTTTCTATCTTGACACTTTTGGTCCTAACTATAAAATACACATACTACTTTAACTTTCTAATTTGACCCATTTAACCCATAAGTTTAGGTTAACTATCAATACTCCCCCTTAAACTAAACTTTGGTTTAAGGCAGGTCTTCAACTTGCTTTTATCTTGCTCTTCATAGCAGCGTTGGTTCATCGTCGCTTTGATAAATGAGATGTGCTTCTTGCTTCTTGTCTTTGTCCTTCCATTTGGTGCATTCGTATGCAAAGTGACCAAGTTCACCACATTCATAGCATCTCATTTCTTTCTTGCTTTGTTCTCGACTTGTACCTCTTCCACGTCCTTTTCTTCTTTACTAAAGTTTCTTCCTCGTCCTCTACCACGGCCTTGATTACTTGAACTTGCCATTAGAAGTTTGCTTTGGTAATCTTCTTGCGGTTCATCTTGACTCTTGAGGCGTTCTTCATAGCAGTTAGTCTTCCAACGACTTCTTGACGTCATTTTATCAATTTCGAATATTGCTCGATGGATGCCACAATTGGTAGAAACTTCTTTGGAGCGGAGTTCAACAACTTTCCTACTAATACTTTGTCTTTAAGATTAGAACCAAGACTTTTACACTTGCCTCTTATGCTTCCCAATTTTCCCGCAAAGTCATTCACGGTTTCATCGGTCTTCATTTTTAAGGTCTCTAATTCGCTTCTCAAAGTTTGAAGGCGTGCTTTCTGAACTCGGTCTGCTCCAATATAACGTACTTTAATTGATTTCCATACTTCATTCGCAGTCTCGTACTGTGCAACTTGCATTAAAATATCTTCCGACAATGTTGTGAGGATCATTGCTTTTGTTGTATGCATCTTTCTTTCATCTACTTTTTCTGCATCTTCAAGCATTTCCCAAAGTCCATAGGCCTTTAAGATGGTTTCCATCATAATTGCCCATGTGGTGTAGTTTGATTCGTTCAGTTTTGGACATTGAAGTGCTATACTTCCTTGTTCTCGAACTGATGCTTTACTTGATGCGTTATCATGCTTGTCACCTTCTACCATACTTTCTTACTTGCTTTGAAATACCGAGGTTTCTCTTACTGGTCGAAACACTGAGGTTTCTCTTACTGGGTGAAACACTACGGCTTCTCTTACTGGTGAAGCACTAAGGTTTCTCTTACTGGTGAAACACTAAGGCTTCTCTTACTGGTGAAAATCTAAGGATTCGGAAAAACGCTAGGTTTTCTTTTACTTACTTACTTTGAAACAACAGATTTTCTCTTACTTACTTTGAAACGTTAAAGTTTCACTTACTTACTTACTTTGAAAACACTAGAGTTTTTTTTTTTAAAAAAAAAAACGATAGGTTTCTTCTTACTTCTTACTATGTGAACCACAATGGTTCGGTTTCTTACTTCTTACTAGTTTTGTATTTTTCTAATTTAAAATAACTTATTTTGTCTCCCTAAATTGAAAAATATACAAAACTTAATCTTACTTTCTTCAATTGATTTGGGATTGTACCTTTTATTTTCTAATCAATATATAAATTGAAAAAGACTTAAAAATAAGATTATTAAAAAAAATTCCCAAATCCTAGACCCACCAATCCAACTATCTGCCTTTCTTTCTTTCTTCTTCCCCTTTTCTTTTCTTATAAACCCAAACCTAATTTAGATTAAAAAAAAATCAACAGAGAAAAAGAACAGGAGTACCGCAATGAAATTGGTTTGATCTTTCGTTCTCTGTTTTGGAATTGGCTGGAGTGATTATCAAAAGGGTTCCGTTTGTCTTCTTACTTCTTCAATCGATGCCTTCTCGATTTGGGTAACCACAATCGGTGTTTTTAATAAACCGGTTGTGTTTGTCTTTCTCCGATCAAACTTTATGTGTTTGAATCCTTCAACGAACAGGTATCCCTCTTCCTTACTTTCTTTCTTACTAGATTGGTTCCCGGAATCAAATTTGCTTTCTTTTTTCTTTCGGTCGCTATACACAGTGATTGTGTAACAACCCTTCGCTGTTGATTCTTGCTTTTCAATCGATCGTCACTTGCAGTCGTTCTTCCCTGGATCGATTAACGTGCTCTGATGCCAATTGTTGGGTTTTCACAGGTTTTGTTTGATGAACAATATTAATGTTTATGTAAACTTGCTTTTGGATTTGCACATAAATGTTTTACATACAATATTTGACATATAAAACTTACGGTGGTTGTGGCTTTATATAGCCATCCAACCGACACCATCTTCCAGACACAAACTAACCGACACATGTTTAATCCTAACTGTCATAACCGTTAATAACTGTATTTCAGTTATTAACTTTCTATCTTGACACTTTTGGTCCTAACTATAAAATACACATACTACTTTAACTTTCTAATTTGACCCATTTAACCCATAAGTTTAGGTTAACTATCAATAGTCACCAGTAAATAAGGATCAATGAGCTTAAACTTACTGATACAGCATAGGCTATGCCATCACTTTTGTCAATATTTTTTAAACTTAAAAGGTTAGTGCAGTATGAGTGAATAGAAAGGAAAATGATTGAGAGACCTAATTCACATGACTAATATTGTGCGTAAACAATTCAATGTTTGACAAGTGGGTTACACAATTTCTCGCTCAAAACATTTACCTTTGAATCTCGCCACGTCTTAGTCATGTCAATCAATGCTCAAAAAGATATATGATTACCCAAATTTTTTCAGACCAAAGTTGATCATCTTTATTATGTTTGATTTGGAAATTTCATATTTACCCAAACATGCTTTAAAAACATTATAGATTATGCACTCAATGATTATACTTTGGGTATATATGAAATTAAACATGATAGTAGGGGGAGATATGAAATTAATCCAATGATCTATATGTTAGTTACGTTTAGTTTTTCGTTTGGGATTATAGGCATTTATTGCACCCGTTCACGAGGCGCTAGATACCAAGTTCCTCAACCTTAACAAAGGAATTCATTCAAGAGAAAACATCAAATGTCTAATCTCCCTACGGGCATTGCTATTCACTCTCAACACGCTAGTGGCAGCAGCATTGCCTTTCATGGGCGATTTTGTGAACTTGCTAGGATCTTTTTTGCTTATCCCCTTGACGTTCTTGTTTCCTAGCATGATCTATATCAAGGTTAGTCCATGATGCTTCACTTTAAATTTTTTAAGACTAAGAAATCAACTAGCATGAATCTGATTAATTTTCTTATAACTTTTTGAATGGGGAAACATGAATCTTAATTAAATGATTTTTTTTAGGTGAAGAGAGAAACAACAAAGATTAACCAGGTGTGGCATTGGGCAATCATCTTTCTGTTTACTATCTTGACGGTGGTAACTACTGTTGCTGCTGTCCGATTAATTATAAACAATGTTGCAAAGTACTATTTATTTGCAGACACATGATATGAAGATGGATCATACTATATATGTTTATTTAATTTCATTTAACAAGTGAATTCTGGTGGTTTATAATCATCTAAGATCGTGATAGATAAAGAATAAACTACAACTTGTAAGTCCTATCAATTTGTTTTGGGCTCTTCGTAGCTCAACTGCTCAAGGTTAGGTATCTGTTCTAGAAAACATATGCAAATAAACCATCTTATATGAAGGTGTTCTTAGCGCCTCTAGTGCTTTAAGCTAGTTTACTAGTATAATTAACGAAAAAGATGATATCATCGCTGAAAGACCTGTTACGAACACACGGATTAAATCAACAGAATGAAGACCAATCCAACTCAATGTACTAGTAAGAAGACGTGTTTCTAATTCCTCTTCAAAGGATTATATGATTATTTCCTTATCAAGTAGCATATTATTAGTTTTTATTGTTTGGATTATTGTTACTTTTGGAGTAACCATATCAAAATTAACTCTCGTTATCTACTTATCTAGTCGTTTTGCATTTGTTTTATATGTAAATTTCAAAACAGCCAGAATTTGTCCCAACAACACATTATCTAATTATCATCACAGGCCAACTTGAAAAAGGATAATGAAATCCAAAACATATGCGCCTCTGCGCGCGGCTGTAATTTTTTTTTTACAACTGACTATCTTATCAGAAATTGTCATAGCACGTAATAACATTCATAAGCAGTAATCACTAGATCACCTTTTGCACGGTTCAAGTGTGCTACATGGGCTCAGGAAAACTAAGGTTGGATACTATGAATTACAAAAAGAACATAGAAACAAACATTATACTCCATTTGTAACCTATCATACAACATTATCCCTATTGGATTTCTATAACTAAAGAGTATGTGACCATTCAAACTGGATAAGAATCGGGTATAATGCATGTCTCAATCATTGGTTAAATTATATAATTCATATACTTTTACCAATCACATTTGATTGATTATCGAAATGAATTAATATACATCCGGATTGCTAATCTACTAGAATCAAATCACCATTTAGCTTTGGTGAGCCTGTCTGTCTTAAGACATATGATCGAGAAACTAGCTATATACTTAAGCATGTAAAAACCGGCCAGTGATTCAAGTAAATAGAAACTACGAGTTTTATCTAGTGTTATGTATAGACAGTACAATTGTAATTACAAATTTAAGTTAACCGGCAAATAAGAGTTTACTTAAGTACGTACTATATATATAGAAGTATTTAACATAATGACATATTATTACAACCTCAATGGAAAGAAGACCAATTGGTCATTCTTAAATTTCATAATGAGTGACAAAAAAAAAGGTGAAGAGTCATCATATCACATAAAAAAGCATATATTCTCTATTCCGTTGTAGTTCGTTAAACAAATAAAAATGAAAAGGATTTTACAACTTTAGCTTTTTAAAGGTGAACATATATAGATAATGAACGTTGCCAAATGTTAGTTTGCACGAAAGATGTTTGTAACAAACCAAAAGGGAGATGTGACATTTACGTCCGTATTGAAACAAGAGAAATGGCTTTTGGTTAATGGATTGTGATATTACATGTTAAGATAGAAAAACCATGTGGAAGACTACGCATTATGAACACGAAACTCAAAATTGTTAGATGATTAGGTTAATTGGCCTTTTGGGTCCATTAGATAATTAGATTTAGGGTTTGATAAACTTGTTCATTAAGTTCATTAAGCTATGTGTTTATTATAAATACACATACAATCATTATTATGTAATCATGAATCATATTGAATAAATAAAATTATTATCTTACATGGTATCAGAGCTTTAGGTTCAACTCATTACGAAATAGTTATTCTCCGGTCATCGGCTACTCGCTGATGATTCAGATGGATCTCGATTAATTTGCTTATTTTCGCTTTATATTTTCGTTTTATTAGTCTTTTTACCTATACCAAATCATAAACCCTAGAAAACAAAAACTCTAGTTGTTATAACGCGTCCCATATTATGTTATCAACAAAATTTGTCTCATCAACATTACTCTTTGTTTTACCACCGGATGTCATTTTCGTTTTTCGAAAATAGTTGGTCGCAAAATTGTCGCTCCTACCTAAAGGTAAAGCAAGCCATGACGTAACGTCACACAAAGGATGAAGCCACAAGCAATAAACAACTATGTCGCCAAATTCAATTATGTTGTCATTCAATCAAACAATAAAGAAGATGATAGAAGAAAAAAGAAGAAGCGGCTTTCAATATTTGTTTCAGTTTGTTTGTTCGAAAGTCTTTCGTTCAAACTGCGAGGGAGTGTTAGCAGTTAGATGACTAAGTTAGTTCTTGTGGATTTGATAGACTTATTCAATAAGTTATGTGTTTATTATGAAGACACATGCAATCTTTAGGGATTGAGTCGTAGAATATCAATGTACTTTTCAAAGTTTTCCGTTTTGGTACGCGTACTTTTTTTAAAGTTGTAGAATAGAAATATGCTTTTTAAAGTGTTTCGTTTTGGTACATGTACTTTTTTTAAGTTGTAGAATAGCAATGTACTTTCCATAAGTGTTCTAATTTGGTGCGTCATACTTACCAAATTGGAACATTATGAAAAGTATGACGTCACCAAATTGTAACACATATGAAAGTATATTCTATTCTACAACTTAAAAAAAAGACTGCACTATATTGGAATCTTATAGAAATCGTTGTTATTCAACAACTTAAAAAAAAAGTACGCGTGCCAGAACGAGAAACTTTGAAAAATACATTGTTATTCTACGACTCAATCCCCAATCTTTATTATGTAATCATAAATCATATTTAATCAATCAAATCATTATCTTACAAAAATATGATGTCTAGATAGCTTGTCATTGTGGAATATTTGACTTTTTTTTTCAAGAACAAGTATTTGTTACAAAGTAAAATCGTGAAATCATTCAAATCACAATAGTAACACAATGATGTCAGTAAAAGATTTCAATTTAGAACTTGAAGTATACATAAAAAAATGTCGAATGTGTTTAACGAGTACCAGAACTACTGCAGAGTCTTGCGGCAACATTTATAACTGAAGGTGAGATCGATCCAAAGCGAATCAAACTGACTCGAACCGACAAAATCGAAAACCGAAATTCATGAAAAATCTAAACGAAACCAAACCGATGTGCCATCGGTCGGTTCGATTTTATTCGCCATCGGTTCGATTCGGTTGAGTGTATTAGGTATGTTTTGTCGGTTTGGGCGAACTAAACCGAACGAACCGAACCGAAACCGAAAACATGTAAAACATGAAACCGAACCGACAATTTGTCGGGTCGGCTTAGTTTTTATCGGTTCGGTCGGTTTTGTCGGTCCGGTTCGGTTTGACTTTGATCCAAATTTTATTTATAACCCTATTCTTCTTCTCTTTTTTTCTTGTCCATGTATGTTTTAAATGCATGATGATGTATAATAATTTTTAAAGCATGCTTTTAGTAAATATATCATTATAGTGTTTTAGTTGGGTAAATATGAAATTGACCTTTAAGTTAGTTAACATACCATGTGTATTGTTTTTATTGACCTAGTTTTAGAACTAGTGCACGGAATTTGAACAACTAGTATAATACGTAATAATATTTCAATAACTTTGTTTTGAAGCTAAATATTTGGACAAATCATAAATTTATAATTTTGTAATGTCTAAGATTTTCTATAAAATAAAATTAAATTTTTTATACTTATATAATTATAATACATGTGCACGCGTTGGTTTAACATAAAATTTTCATTGCGTATTAATTTCAATATTTAGAGGCTATATCTACAGTAAACCGGAGGAACTATCAAAAATTACTGTTCGTAATTTTCCTTCCAAAATTTGTTTATATTTGATATTGAAATTAAATTACCACACTTCAATCATGTAAGACAAGCCTATAATTTATTGCCATTTCAGTTTTTACATATTAATTTTCTATTTGTGGCTTTTAAAATATAATAGCGAGGGTATTCATACAGCGATCTGTGGAAGATCTTTGTGATTAAATTTTCCGGCGAACAAATGTTATTTTGTTTTGAGATGCTAGATTTCAGATTTATGTTTTGGAAGCTTAATTAGATTGTACATTGTGGTTAAATAGTTGTATATTTTGATAAAGGGGTGAATTAAATTATGTATTAATTGTACGTGTTGAATAATGTTTTTTTAGTTTTATTTCTGCTTTAAATAATTATAATTATGTTTTTTTTTTACTTGTATTTGCTTAAAAATATTGTATTTGTACATTGTGCTTAGATAATTGTATATATTGGTGAAGAGGTGTTTTAAATTATGTATTAATTGTATGTAAGAAATAGTGTTTTTGTAGTTTGATTTGTGTTTTACATGTAAATTATGTTTTTTAAATTGTATTTACTTAAAATCTATTTTTAAAAGTCTTAAAAATTAAATATGAAAAAAATGTCTAAATGTTTTATAAGTAGTATTGATATATGAATTATTATTCATATATAATCCTCATAACATTTTGTTAACAAATGTATAACATTACAATGTAGGGTTGTGCTCATATGTAAAGAAGATAAAAATTAAGTTTAAAAAGTCACTTCAGCATAACACGTGTTTCATATTTCCCCTTATTATCACAGTTTTTTTGTTTTGTTTTTTTGCTTTTTTTTCCGTCTACTCTTTCATCACTGATAAACATCTCTACCCCAAATTTAGTTATAAATCATTCAAAAATCAAAACATTAGGTTTCGATTATTTTTAGTTTCATCATATATTCATTCAATCGCTAAAAAATGCAACCCTTTTTATAAATTCGAAGTTCATTGATTTATAAAAAAAAGTTAAGCTTTCGATCAATCTGAGTCAAAACAAAATTACTATAGCAATTCTTGATCAACAAACCCTAAACTAACATCAATTCTTCATCTTTTTTGTTTTTCTAAGTTTTACTTATAACTTTTCAAAGAAATATGCTGTTCATGAATAGACCCATAAGGTGTTTAATGAATGTCTCAATAAAGTAATTTTGTGATTTTATAGTTTGAAGATATTTATTAGAACACAAATGTTTTAGTAATTCATAAAAGCTTCAATGTTTCTTGAAAAAATCAAAATTGTGATGAATAAAATTTTGAATCTGCAATGCGTGTTCATCAGTTCTTTTGTTTTCATCAATATGTGTTCATCAGTATATCAGTTCATCAATACAAATGCTCATAAATTATTTTTATGTTTATCAATATGTGTTCATCAATGTTCATCGATTTTCATTATGTTCATTAATAAGTGTTCCTCAATGTTCAACAATTCTTTTTATGTTCGTCAAATCATGTTCATCAATAGAGAATTTCATCAATATTCTACTAGAATGTTCGTCAATACAAAATGTTCATCATTAGAACATGTTCATCAATAAAAATGTCGTCAATATTCAAATGTTCATCAATACTCTGACTATTTTCATCATATTTTTATTTATTTTTTTGAAAAAGCTGATGTTCATCATATCTTGATATTTATCACAAGTGGATTCTGAATTGGAGGGGAAAAGAGAAAGAGCACAGACAGAAGAGGAAACGACACATGTCACTCTCTTGTAACATTTTAAACTTTTAATAAGAGAAACACTTTCTATTTGATCATCTTACTTGTAATGTAATGTGATATAATATTTTAAGAATGACCCAAACTTATAAGCTTATAATTAGGGCTCGAGAATTGAAGCATGATGTCGGGTCCTGACCATTCAAGCTCGGCTCGCTTGAGACATGCTTCGAGCATGGTTTTGTATATAAACAGAAATTGGAGTAAATCTTGACTCGTCCCAGGCTCCTATAGACAAACCAAAAGAAAGTTTTTCATGAACTTGGTACATATTTTCTTATTTTTGAATGTGTGTGAAAGTGAGTTCAAGCGCGCGTATTAGTCTGCCAAGAAAATAAGAGGTGATAGCAAAAAGGAAAGCTATTTAGTTTGACGGACCACCATTCATGGCCACTTTCGGATATCATATTTTCCATCATTAAAATCTATCTTTTAGTCATGTCCCCTTACCTTTTTTTTTGGTGTTTCATTGTGTGCATATAATTCAATTCATATTCGGCTTCTCTTTCTTTTGTTTGATTATATAATTCATATGCTTTTAAGAACTATTGATTGATCTACTTTTGGTCATGAAGTCTACACATGAATTGTCCATTGCTTAGTCATTATCTCATAATGTACATTTTTTCTTGCGTTTGTAAATGTGTACATGTAAAGCGGGCTACGTAACATTTTTGTCGACCATTTTCTTATGTCATACGTATAAATAATTGGGTTTTTCTAACATGCGCCAGGCGTAAGTTAAAAACACAGCTTATTAAAAAGACATTAAAGATCTTTATAAAAGTACAAACAAGTGTACTTTTATATGGGTCCATGTGTACTTTTAATGTACCTTTGGTATGCTTAACTTGTGACCCTAGGGAACAAGTTAGAAAAACCCTAAATAATTTATATCATAAACACAACATGTCAATATATCGCATTCAGTAAAGTGATCCAGGACAAAAAAAATTATATAACCTATCTTGGTCAGTACAGCGAAAAGCATTTTGTACTGATTACCACATTTGGTTATATAGTTTCAGTTTTCATAAAACAACATAAAATCGTTAGACATCTCTTTTTAGAGGGGTGGGTGTGGTGACGGAGCTCAAACTCTTCATCATCGCTACCTTCGCCACATGCAAGATAACATACTCCACAATTAACCACAACAAACCCTCTCCTCATAACAAACTTCAACCTCTTCGTTTAGCCCACCACTACCACTTTATTTTTTTTATTCAATTTTTCAAATAAACTAAATTCATTTCATTAAAAATAAAATACAATACATAACATAATAATAAGAAGAAAAAAAACACATACTAATAAAAATGATACGAAAAAAAAACAACACGCGTAAAAAAAAATACAACACATACTAATAATAAGAAACCTAATCATCTCTTTCGTGATATTTCTTGACTAGTCGTTACTGCCTTTTTCGGATGATTTCTGCTTTTACCGGGTCAGGATTCAAATTCGGATCTATCATCAGAAACTCCATCTCGATCTTCTCTTGGATAGCTTTTTCCTTCTCCCGCCTCGCCTCGTAACAAGCCCTTTGAGCGTCGGCTTTTTGAGCATATGTTTCAGATATATGTTCTGAAAAAGTACTCGATCAACTCCCACCGGAGCTCGCATGCTTCGGCGTTGAAGTCGACTTTTGTTTCTTTGCGGCTCGTTTGCCGCCATCTCTTCGGGACGAGCTCGTGCGTCGGGCCGAATATATCCTCGAGACATGTAATGTCAATGGGATCTTCGGCATCCCACTTCGGGTAATTTTTCAAAATCTCCCAACATTTTTCATACACGAACTCCTTCCCACCATAACGTTGCATAAAGCTAACTTTCGCATTCTCGACATAATCGTGGTCATTTCACCACTGACCGCTGCGGATGTTTGTAAATAGCGTTGAACTTCGGCAATCACCGTTAATCTCGACCATTTACCGGTTATCATATTTTTGCCACCGGTCATTGGTGGTCCGAGCATTGAACATGTCGAGAATGTCGTTCCAAAGGAAATCTTGAACGGTCATTTCCCATATCTCGATCTTGGGAAATTTCTATCCAACACTTGCAAGTAACCTTTCTTGGACTTGCTCCACTTCCTCCCTGCTCACAGGCTATGACTTCCACATCTTCGTCGTCGTCTGCGTCGAATCCACGACTTGTTTTTTGCCTTCGTCTTTTCCCTACCTTTGGCGGTTCACGTGGTTTGGAACTTTGAATTGTGAACCGGACGGTTGTGATTCCATTTGGGGAAACGTTTGAGGTTGTGTGGGTTAAAAAGCATGGAGGTTGTGACGGGTTAAAAGCGTAGTGATGGAAATCGGGGTAACTTACGAATCCTTGTTGAAACGCATATTGTTGGTTAAGAAAAATTTCTTGTGGAGACGGGTTGGAATTTTGCGAGGAGGGTAGACGGGTTTGAAGAACCCCGTATTATGGTGGGTTTGAGTTAAGTAAGTTTGTGAAATACCCTCCGTCATTTGGGTTTTGAGACATTGTGAGATTTTTTTTTGAATAAAGGTATAGAGAGTTGAGGAAGATGGAGGAGATGAAGATGATAAAAATGGTGGATATGATATGTTATTTATAGGGGTAGTGAGTTTAAAAAAAAAAAAAAAAAAAAATTATATCCGTTTAATAACGGATATTTTTTCGAACAATTTAAATAACACTTAGCAAGGAGCTAAGAAAAATATTACAAGGAGCAAGTGAGGGAATTGTGAGGGTCTGAGAACCACTCAACCCAACTACGAAATTCTTCCTATGTATATTGGAAATCCAAATAAAAGAGTTGAGTTTAACATCGTTAAGGATAAGATCCTTGCTGGGTTTTTTGAACCCAAAAGTGAACTCGTTTCTATAGCGCCAGAGGATCCATATTGTTGATTGAACAATTGCATCAAATAACGGATATAATTTGATTTTCAAATATATTCGTTGGTATTAGTTGGGTTTGTCTGGCTTTTCATCTTCGTCGTCACCACGGCGGTGGATCGAACAGCGAGCCACGGCGAAGGACGCTGGTGTGGCGGCGGCCCACGGCGAAGAGCCACGTAAGTTCACGGCGAGGGATAACGATCCCACACCCTCCGCTCTTAGGTGTTAATTAGTTACTGGTCAAATCGTTGTCACTTTTAAAGTTTTAATACATGGGAGTATGTAGGGGACACCAAGTAGATGAAGCCTTATCAACATATTCAATTATTCATTATAAACTGGATTACAGTTTTAAAATTTTGATATAATTTTTATAAGTAAATACATAATACTAAGTTAGTCATGAAATTAAAAAATAATACACAAAAAAAAGAATGTGACTAGCTGAAGAACAATTTGGCTCGAACTCATTTGGACATGTTATTTTAAGTCACTAATAGAGAGTACATATGCCAATGTACTGATAACCCACAAAAGTTAGATCATTGTCTTAGTCATAATTGTTACTTTTTATACAATAATTAGTCATGCAATTAATAATAGACAAGACATATCAACCTAATCCGTTTCACATGTTTTAGCCATCTAACTCATTAATCGAACCAATCATTTACCACCTCTAAACAATTTTGATAAGCTAATTAGTAGTAGTAATTAATACTGACCATGTTCTAAACCAAATGAAGTACTCTACATTTACTTCAAAGTGCCTTACCTTTTATTATGATATATTAAAATATCGTACATCACCATTAATTCACCAACAAATTCCAGCTACTTAAAGTTATAGCTAGCTTCATCATATCATAAAACCATAATAATTCTAGCTAGCTCAATAATCTCTAGCCAAAAGTTAACAAAAAAAGAAGTGTTGATTTGCTTACAATCATGGATGACCATGAATTAGTTGCACTATGGAAGTTTCATTATCGAAGGTTGAAAAATGCTGAAGGCTGCAATGATGATCACGAAGAACATTACCTCGCAAACCAAACACCACGTCGGTCAAAGAGGTGGCCGCCATGGCGGATATTTATGGGCAAGAAGCGGTTTCGTGTTCGTGTTTTGGGTTCTAGAAAGTTTTCCAGGAGGAAGATTAGGAGGAAAAGTAGGGTTTTCAATGCTATGAAAGTTTCATGGGAGAAAGCTTTCAAGAGATTGAAGGATAATCATAAGGTTTATTTGAATGATTTGTTTGGCGGTAATTATCTCTTCATGCATGTAATAAATCCTTGATTTATTTACTTTCAGTGGCGGTGATTATCCGGTGCATGCAAGTGGAGCAACTGCACACGGCCACCATTTGTGAGAGGGCCTCTGATTTAGTATATGTTTATTAGTATTTATACATTTTTAAGTATATTTATACATGTCTAACTTGAATTTTTAATGTTTTTTAAAATTTTATGTGAGGTCGGGGGCCTCCGATTAGTATATGTCAATTAGTATTTATACATGTCTAAGTATATTATGTTTTGAATTTTTATAATAATTAAACATTTCGTGTTTTCATTCATAGTTTCGCACCGAGCCATTCAAATCAATGGAACAACCATGTTTACTTTGAAGGATAACCATAAGGTTATTATTTTTATGGATAATTAATGGGAAGAATGCCACATACACAAACAAATCTTTCAAGGCGTTAGAAAAAAGACGCGTGTCTTGGGTTCAAACCCTAGGTGAATTTTATCCCATTCTCTCTTTTCTTGATTAAACCAATCGCTATCCAAAAGGCGTTATTTTGTGGATGATTTTATGAAAGTTTTTATATGATTGTAGCATTGCTCAATTAATGGGCATGCATGTAGCCTAGCGGTATGCGATGGTGTAAGATGCTACCTAATCGAAATGTTGCAGATTCAATTTCCGTCAAAGTCAAGTGTGCAAGTGTGGTGTATTGTTCCGTAACGGAAAGGATCGTCATAACACATTGATATAAAAAATAGAGAAAAAAGCACTAAATGAAAACATTACCAAAATGTCATGACGACACCTGACACAAGTAAAAAAGACTTGTATCATGGTTAGTCGAAAACCACGACAACATAGTCTTAAAGTAAATAAAGAACTTCCCAAACCGAGAAAGTACCAACCAAACAACAATCAGGAAACCAAAGTAAATTGCAACAATGTCTAAAACAAAATGAAAAGGCCATTGTAGAGTCGCCCTAAGTGTTTCTCTAAGCCATGCATGCTTCCTAAGTTACATTATTGTTATCACCTGAAAATGAATACTCGAAATGTCAACATGACGTTGGTGAGTTCGTGAGTTTAAAGTAAACAAGAATCATTTACCGTGCATAGTATACAAGTAGGACAAAGGTGTAAATATTTATAGCGTAGAGCAAATAGTATTAATTGTTATCCAACCACAACAATCATGTAACCCAAAATATATCGTATACGTAGCCTACCAGCTGGAGCTAAAATGTGTGTACTATTCACGGTTATGTGGGATTCTATCACGCCATAAGAACCACGAAGAAAGTACCACACTTACCTTTGATGGACCAATACTTTGTTCTTCAAAAAATAATCTCAGATGAATAAAGAACAGTCATTTGCTATTGACAACTACTGTATGAAATCCCAAGTCTTTCAAGATTTAGCTAGTGTATATATATACTTGTTAATTTGTTATAGACGCAATTGAATATATGTAGTATGTCAGTATGTGGTATGAGAAACATGAGAAAAAAAGTGGAAGTCTAAGTAGTATATAGAAGGTATTTCAAAAGTATGAACTAGTTATGTTTGTTATTATGAGCAATGCTAGACATTTCTATCACATCTTTCTGATTCATCCTCTCACCCACATAGTTTGACATAATTGACATATGTCCAATCCACTATATATCTCTCTTTATCTCCTTTGAAAGGATTTAGCATTTCTCCTGTTATCTCTCTTGATCTCTTTTAAAAGGATTTAGCATTTTCCTTGTTATGTATTGGTTAACAGTAACACGTCACTTTTTTGTTAGTTATTCTAATGTTTAGTATTGTAGATATTAAAAAGTCATAAGAGTAAAATCACAACTTCATAAGACTGTTGAAAAAGGTTGGTTCATGTAAGTTGTGATCCATAAACAATTTTTTGTTTGCCTTTCAGTGTTGTTATGTCATAAGTGGCAAGTGATCCAAAAATGTAAAAGCTGTAAAATTCTGGTCATCCTATTGTCTGCAACTCTCACGGCATCACATCTACTTTTATTTCTTCTAAACCCGACCACTAAACTCATTCCAATTGAAGATGAAGTAAATTCGGATCTACTTTTATTTCTTGAAACCCTACCCTAATTGAAGATGAAGTAAATTCAGATAATGGGCGATGGTGAAATGCCCTTTAAATTGGATCTTGATGGTGAAATACCGTTATGGATCCGGATCTGAACCCGCCATCTCCTGAAAATGGCTCTACTGAAAACGGATCCCCGGGTTCTCCAAGAAACCTGACTTTTAATGATACCAAGAGAGAGTACCCTGTTGACCCGTCGTTACCTGACATCAAGAATAGTATCTACTCAACTGACCAGTTCAGGATGTACTCCTTTAAGGTTCGACCATGTTCTCGTACTTACTCTCATGATTGGACTGACATCCAGTTAACAGTTTATGTTATCAGTTTATGTCCGACCATGTTACCTGACATCAAATTTCTTTAACTTAGTTTTGGGTCATCTTTATTTCTTTTACGGACTGGCATCCAGTTAACAGTTTATGTTATATCTACTCTGGTATTATTATGATGGAGATTCTTAAAACCATTGCATACCATTGCTGTAGATGACTTTTTGTGTTATGAGTTTGATGATTTATTAAAAAATTGTTAATTGAATCAGTCACAGCTCAAGTTGAGATTAAACTAATATATCTTGATACTCTAGTTCTATATTACATATGCATTATATTAGTCAATGTACTACCTCGAAAATTCCAATTAACCAACTTAATCATTTTGAAAATTCCAATTAACCAACTCAATCATCAACGCGAGAATTTTGACAAATCCTACACTGGACATTTGTTAGATTAATTTTTTTTAAATAAATACAAAGTGAAAGGTGATTGTGATGATGATGTTAATGATAAAGATGAGTGTGGTGTGGATTTCAATGAGGAAGATGATTCTAGTGTGGATTTTATTACTTAGGTAAGTATGATTGTGATGAGTTGTACTTTAGGCTTATTGTATTGTAACTTTTCTTTCACTAGTTGAAAGTGGTGTGCAAAGAGAAATATTCAAATGAAAAGACAATTTACCTCATGTGACTTGCATACGGAGAAACAACGATCAAATTTAACGTCGTTTGGTCGAAAGGACGAACGGTGCATAACGTTTCACACTTAGGACGGACGGAACATGCGACGACGGTGTAATTTACTCTAGATTTTATATTTGTCATGAACTAATCATGTCTATTTATTTTTATCAAAACAAAATATAAAATTTCATCATTTTCTTAAAGCTTAATAACCGTTAATCGTTTACCATTACGATAATTAAATTATCTTTCATAGATATCGTTTATATAAGCTTAAAAATCACACGTGATTTTTAAAATGAATAAATCAAGTCCTTTAACTCATAAAACTTTTACAATCAAGTAAAGATCAGATTGACTGTTGCTGAAGTAATCTATAACCCATGTCTTCAAATGTGCTCATTATGACCCCAAAAGAGAACAAAATATCGTATCAAATCAAATTTATCAAATACTACAAAGATTAATAACTAAATAGTGGAAATATTTAGTCTTAAAAATAGATCGATCATGTCAGGGATGGTGGTTCAAACCACCTCGGATCATAAAACCATAATCCGGGTCTTGGATCAATGCATATTTCAACCTGAAACCGTGGTTGGCAAAAGAAAAAAATGCCCATCGATTCAAGCAAGAAAGTGCACGACTTGTGGAATTCAATAAAGGCTCGAATTTTCACTTGTTGAGAAGTCAGTTTTCGAGTTTATTACAAAAGAATTAATTATGTACATACCAAAAACATCTAAATAACATCTACGATCATGAGGAACACATTAAATTAAACATACTCATATGTATCGTATGACATATTCACCTTAGTAAAGCTTAATCCTTGTTCCTATGCGATTCCGACATATAGGACATAGCTCTAGATCTTTGCCACAGTCGCAACATGTCTGAAAAAACACACAACAAATCAAACGATAATTCAAGACATTTGACGAGTAGATCATATTTATAAATCATAAATGTACCTGGTGCCCACAGCCGAATGCCATATCCTTTTGGTTAGTTATGCAGATTGGGCAAAGCTGCGAAAATCAGTAAGTGGCAGTTTAGAATATGAGGGTGGGGTCATTGACTTTGCGAAAAAAGTCAAACCTTTTGGGATATGATCACTTACTTGGTTGTCAGAACTAGAACTTTCAGGGCGGGTAGTGCTGACCGGCGTTGACTTTTCTTGATATGAGCGTGTAGTTGGCTGAAAGCTTGAGGTTTCTGATGCTTTTGGCTTTGATGAGCGTGAAGATGCAGAACCATAACAAGGTGGAGGAAGAGAAATCCGGTCTATGGCTTTCCCTCTACTAGTACTGATATATTAATACAAAATCAAACTATTATTTTTAATAGTTTAGTTCTCGTAGTAAAGTTACTGCATTAATTATATTATCAAAAAAACATACAACTAGAGTCAACATAGCCTGTTTTTACCTACTTGAATGAAATATGTGAGGGGTACAAGGGGTAGATATATATTTGCACTAAAATGATCAGAAGGTTACCCTAATATGTTGAGCTCTAATGTTGCCTTGTACTGTGACGGGATTTCCATCAAGGCTGCAAGAGCGAACTCCGCTTCCTTCCTTGACCGATCAATGTTCTTTGACATTATTTCCGTAAAGTTCACAAACTAAAATAGAGGGAGGAAAATAACGATTAACGTGGAGGTTAATTAACAACGCCATAGACTCTAAGTAACAGAGCTAAAATTCTAATGATACTTGTTAAAACTTGCCTGAAAATTGTCAAAAGATCGAGCAGGAATATTATCGTCAAATTCCCTCATCATGTCCCACGGTCCATCTCCAACCCCAACTAAAATTATTGACAATGGGTACTCGCTAAAAGTATTTAGAAAAAACATTTCAAAAACAGTGACAGCTATTGTGTTAAGAAATTACAGTATGAAACTTGATGTCTGAATAGTACCTGGCTTTCACTATCGCCTCAACCGTTCTCCTCTCCTGTTGACTTAGTTGACCATGTTCGGTGTCAACACTTCTCGTGACCTACATCATAAGGAATTTCAACTGAGTTACTTACAAATGTATCATTTTGAGTTTGGTTTTATCTCAAAATGGGTCAAATTAAGGAATTAGCTAAAGGGGAACAGTTCAAATGGGTTTACAGTCACCCAAACTCCAAACAAATGTCCTCCCAAATCATTTTCACATAATGTATAATAAGTGTTTTTGTAACCATAAGTAACATGTATATTATTTTAAATGGACAAACGATGGTCAACTGTCCATCGTGTAAACCTTCAATCAGCATTTAGATTTTACCTGCCCATCGGCTATAATCAACAAAACATGATACTGACCACCACTTTGCTCTACAATAGTAATGGCCATTTCGATAACAGGTGCAAACGAGGTAGGTCCTGTTTATAGTAAATCAACAAAAAACAAAAAACAAAAACAAAAAAAAACAAAACAAAAACAAAAAACAAAAAAACAAAAAAACAAAAAAAAAAGGAGAGAAAAGCAAGTGAGATACCATAAATTTACAAAAAATAAAAGCAGATAGAACCGATCGCCACCTGCAAGCCGTAGTTGAGGTACTAACTCCCGGTATCGTTTCAAAACCTCCTCAAATCCATCACAAAATTTGTCATCCGGAAAGAAACTAAAGACTTCTTGGTCATGTGTGGAAGCTGCCAAATTATTTACATAATACATTACATTTTATTAAAGAATTTAATCACAAAATTACATCAATAATTCTAATATTATACCGTCTCCGAATCCATAACATGGAATTAAGTTATCTTCATCAAATGTAGCTAAAGTCCTCCCAATTATCGATATCGCTTCTTCATAAGGATTCATATCGTTACTGATGTGATGCAAGCTTTTTCGATTAAACGACCTTGCCCCTAAAGTAGAAAAAGTTTAAATTTCAAAAAACCTTTGAATCATATTTAAAACATAAATCATAAATCATATGATAATGTTCGTTAAATCATAATAAAACACTAATTATTATAGAACTTAAGAGAGTAAAAGACAACAAATGGTTTGTGGGTTGGCCCATCACGTGACCTGTTTTTTTTAAAACTTGCACATTTTGACCTGAACTCAATGATCCATTACCCAACCCGCCATTGTGCAACCTGTGTATATAAGATGCTAGATTTAATCGAACCTGTCCACTCATTGCTCTTGGTAAAATCTACACCAACAATTAAATTTGATGACTCCAAACCCGCACGTGCTAGGGCATCAGTAACCTGGGAAAAGTTGCAGCAAAAGGGTACACAATCTTTAGATGTTAACTTGTGGCAAGAACCAATCATTTCAAGTGAATATAAGAGCTTAATTAGTCAGCAAGAATTCAAGAGTCGAGGATCACAAAGGCACTAGTTTTGTTCGGGAAACCATTATAAAGTTTATAAGTGACTTTTTAAAGAATAAGAAACTGGCTTTCAGCTGCAAATAAACCAGTGTTCTTGCTTGAATGCAATAAAATATACTGAAATAAAGTGGCACTTAAGCGAAATCAGTAATTAGAATAGAGTGTAATGTATCATGGTTATCCTTCGTATATATACTTGCACTGATTGTTAAAATGAGGTCATTCTTGCAAGCTATAGTGTTTCTTTGTCATCTTCAGAACAACGATAGTTTGCAAACCACTAACAGTCTTTAGAGCTAAGAAAAATGCTAGCTTAATCTCTTTTTAATTCTAAATAAATATAAGTAAATGTATGGTACTTGAACTAGATGTCAAAATATGGACAGGTCGATTGGGTCAGGTAGGGTCAACAAGAGGACTTTTAATGCTGGTTGGGCGTTGGGCCATTTTTTTTGGGTGTTCTCTGAATAGCTAATGTATCATATAGGATTATAGCAACTATATTGTTATAATAAGAATATATTTTTGTATAAACAGATTTATGAGGATTTAAGCTATAGGAAAATCGTGACTTTCTACTCGTTCAACCCTTTCCATTCTAGCTAAGATATGATCTTTTATAATTTCACACGTTGGAGATAAGATATACAATCCAAATCAACCCATTTTTATTAAAATTGTCGAAAGTGCAACGTCGATTTAAACAATGGTTATAAATTTGCGTAAGGTGTAAGGTTACCTGCTCTAAGTTTTGGTAGTCATCATCTATTTTAGAATATTTTCTCTCAAGTTTCTTCTTAGTGGCAGGAGTCTGATTAGGATAGCTTTGATACGGAGTCTGATTAGGATAGCCTTGATATGGAGATGGGGAAGCATATGGTTGACTCATGGGAGGTTGAGGATACGATGACTGTGGATGGCCGTATGAACTTGAGGTCGAGCCATATGAAGAGTACCTCCCTGAAACAGATCTCTTTGAACTTTTGCCACCCATAAACTCTAATCTTTACACTTTCTGGAGAAAAATTCACCGTGTTAGAATAATAATAATCTGATCAAAATAATATGAATATAAAATCCCCACGAACATATTTTAACGGAGAAAACTGCATGTCATCATCACTGTTAGCCGTATAGGCTTACATAGTTACATTGCGTCAGGAAATGGTATTATTACATCTATGTTAAGTCGATCCAAACAATCAAAAAACTATTTTCATAATCAGATTTTTTCAAGCACTTATAACTGATTATGTGGCTTTAATCAAAGCCGCATATCCAAACACGCTCTAATAATAAGGCCACACAATCCAATTACCGTGATGAAAATGACATCCGACAAAATTATATATCATGTGCAAAATGTCTAGGTCTAATGTGAACGGAAGTGAAACAAACTAATATTCTTTACCATGTTAGCATTAAAAACAAGATAAATGTTAAACTTAAGCATGTGTTTAATAGTTTCACTTTTAGACTTGTGTCTATAAACACACAAACATATATAGAAGCACTATTAACTCCCATCTTTAACAATCTCCTATCATTCCAAATTAAAGAATTAGATTCACGCTCACCTTCACTTTCGATTTAAATAAGATAAAAAACTAAACCTGATGACTTCATATCTGATTAGACTTACAAACAACAAATCTTTAGCATTGCAACACTATAATATACTCCAATTCATGTCGACTTTCCAAACATCGTCACTAAGTTCTTTACTATAAAATGACCATCCTTCTTGAGGATATAGCCTAAAGAAAACTATAATTTGCAAGAATGACCACTTCCGGACAAATCATGGAAATGCGAATGCAAGATCAAATGCAAAACAAGTCATTCACTCATTCACGATTCAATTTTCTAATTTCATTTCACCAGTTCTCTCAATAACAAACCCTTATATACACCATTCTACAGTTTGACTTTTTAAGTCAAACCAACAATTCTCACTAACTTTAAACCAAAACTACATCACTACATTAAACAATACAAACAAGATCCAAAACCAATGTTCAAACACCAACACATTCATATCAAGTTTGACTTCAAAAAGTCAAAATTAAAATCATAATTCAAAATTACACTAACTCAAACTAAAATTCCAAACACAACCCACATCAGAAAAACAGTAAAGAAGAAGATTTACCAAATAACTAGTCAAGATATGGTCAATGAGAAAAGTTTCTTGAAAAGGGGTTGAAAAAGATTTTATAAAAAAGAAAATGTGATTGGATTGAGTGTTAAATTTGGGGAAAGTTCGTTGTGGGTGCTTAAAGTGACTTAGGTTTAACGGTGCTTTATGTCAACCCGTGAAGATAACTTGTTTTTCTGTATTTTGGATTTAGTTGGTTTTGTTTTTCACGCTCTTTGTATTTAGTTGGTACTTCGCTCGTTTTTCACGCTCTGAATTGTATGTTAGGTTTATGAAATGGCGAAATTTTGAGTAAACTCTATAAAATTATAAAACAAAGTTTAATAAAAGTGGGACCTTATAAATCTCAACCACTCGAATGGAATATTCCCGAATTATATTCTCTTTTCTTACTAAATATATAAAATGTCATCGTTTATAAGATATAATCATCATTAGTTATCTAAACGTTTTAACATATTATTTATTTAAGATATTTTTCATCTAAATGTTTTTTTTCGTGAAAATATGTTTACACACGCATATAATTATTAATGGGACAAATTTTGGGGCTTTAAAAATTTTGGCCGAAATGGTCATTCACCTTGACACCCTTCAAAGACGGCCCGGTTAGATGTATAGTTGTCGGGATCCGATCCCGATATTGTGATCATCGATTTTACGATAAACTACAAAACAAAATGATCAAGATCCTACATAAGATCTTTGCAAGTTTAAGATTTTATAGGATTCCGATCTTAACCATACGATCTTAAGATCTAATCCGATCCGATCTTAATTTTCTCGGATTACAAACTAAAAAACTACAAATTTATGGTTTGTTTTTTTGTAGAATTAAAAAAACAACATGTTAATCTTTTTAAACACTTCATAATGATAATTTAGAACAACATTTCTATGAAACATTCATAGTATTTGTGCTCATAATGTATAATAATTTGTAGATTTGTATAATATTACAAAAACTATTAAGAAATAACATCATAGTAGGATCTTAAGATCCCGATCCGATCTTACGATCACGATCTTGCAAAGACGAAAATAATCCTAGGTAGGATCTCGATCTTGAAAACCCTAGTTAGATGTAATTGACTAAAAAAAATGTAATTGACGATGTAATGGAATGATGTAGTAATTGAATAAGTTATTACTATTTCATTGACTTATTTTGTTGCTATGTTAGAATGGAATAAAGCATTTACACATGTTGTTTGGTATGATGCAATGGACGTTCAAAATGAATGAAATAAATGAAATATGGCAAAAAGTGATTCCATGTCGTAATCGAATGAAAAAAAAAAGTAGGGAGTGGCTATGTAATGTGATTGGTGGTTAGAGACGTAATGGAATGGAATAATGAATAAATCATTCCATTACAAAACTCAAAACAAACTGCATTTTCTCATTCTATCGTAATGATTTATTCCATTCCATCTTCGATTCATGCATACTAAACGAAATTCTCTAGTTTTGTAAAAATTTAAAAGGGAAATTTATCTCTATAAAACATTTGAAAATATTGAAAACCCGTTTAGTTAATGTTTATATTTTTAATTTTGAAGAGTGGGGGGAGTTGTGGGTTACAAAAGAAAACAAGGAAAACAACTAAAATTTGTTTTTTTAATTTTCCTTGTTAAGTTAGAAAATAAAGATTTTTGTGTTTTGTAAAACATTTTGTTGGAAAACGCTTTTATGAACACGATATATGTTTTCCTTGTTTTTCACAAAACATTTGTGGAAAACAAGGGTGTTTTCCCCAACGAACCACACCCTAAACTTTTTGATAAACACTTCAACATATTTTTGTATATACACCATGTTTTAAATCATTCTATATTAGAATATGCAAATCAAAATCCTGTGTGTACTAATCATCTCCTTAAAAAAATACTAGTAAAAATCAAAAACCAAGAAAAGTTGAACCGATATAATTCACCAAAATAATAATTTTGATTTGGTTCGAAATATATCAAAAACTTGAACCGCAAAAACCAAATCGAACTGTAATGATAAACAAAGTATTGACGAACACAAAAGTTTAAGCATCTATTTTCTTTAACTACTACTTCCATCTTAAATTTATTGTCCACACTGATTGTCCAAAATTAATTACCCACCTCCAAAAGTAGATAGGAAATTTAGATCAAGTTTATCATATTATTCTCAGTTGATATTTGATAGCGTATAAGACCTTCAACTCGGCCGACTAAGGCCCAACACTCTAGACTCGACCCATATATAAGCCAACAAGGCCAGATTCCGACGAAAGGCCTGGGAAATACTTCTCCAGGCAACTACATGACAAAACACGCCTGACTAACGTGTCAAGGCAAGCGGCACGCCTGGCGCTCAACTCAGGGCCGTTAGAACAAGCACCGCGTGCCTCCCTAATCCCTAACCCCGATGATCACCACGTGGATCATTTGGGGCCATCAGATTACCTTTACGGGTCCCTCACAACCCTAAAGGACTTCCTATACATACTTGACCATTTCCATGAAATGGTCCAGGCCAATTCAAGCTAACTCATGCTAGGCCAGCCCTGGCTAACCACACTCAAGTAGATTATTCTCTCGGATAATTGAAACACACAACCTAAAAGACTAAGTCGACTCGTGAGCGTTACCCCAATACGTGATTCCAATCACACATTGGGGTCCTTACCTAACGTGGGAAACCAAACAATCGATCAACCCAAACCCCCAATACGTTTTATATGTAAACATGACGCCATCCGTGCTATACGATACTAATAGCCGCGATCTCTTTCCTTTTTCCCATTAATCAGAAAAAGTATTACCACCGGAAAACCAAAAAAAAACTTACCGTTAAAGTTTTCTGACAAACAAAAACTTTGTTTTCGAATGATCTGTCTCCGGAAAACCAAATCGTTTCTTCTTCCTAGCGTCGGAAAACCCAAAAACCAGCTTTTATGTCATCGGAAAACCCAAAAACCCGCGTTTCCAGGTAGCAAGCCGAAAACCCTATTTTTCATTCATAAAACACGAAAAACCCCTCTTCGCACAAAAATAACCACCTCTTTCATCCTCCGACTCACCGGAAAAACTTTCCAGCTCACCAGAAAGCAGAAAAATCACCAAACAACTTCACTAAAACATATACGGAGCTTGATCCAGGCAGAACCATATCCACTCACTCAACCTGAAAAACATTGGCGCTACCAATACAAACCTAAAAAACCTTGAAAAATGGCTCAACGAAATCCGAAACACAACCTAGGATCACCTTCAAACACGCTACACAACCAGTTCTGGGACCCTGAGCCCATGCCACATCTAAACAACCTCCCTTGAAAAAAGCACACACCAAAAAACTCTACAAAGACAAAACCAATCAGCCCTCATATCATGCATGACAAAACAAGGCCGCAGGCAAAACATTTAGTGTCACAAAGAGGTGTCATTACGACACTAAATGATAGGCAAAGGCTAAAGCTCATTTCATGACAAAACAAAAAGAATAACTTATCCGTTGACAATAAAAACAACACTTTGATAAAGAGCAGTCACATAAAACAATGCTCAAACCCCATCATGCTCATACGCTATCAGGATCAAATACCATCAGGCTCAAACACCATCAGGCTCAAATGCCATCAGGCTCAAACGCCATTAGGCTCATACGCCATCGCAACAGGCTTACACGCCATTACAACATTATAACTATATGTTTGAAACATATTCCGTAGGAGACTGACCAAGTCAATCCTGTCTTTCGTATTCTCATACTTAGTTCGCGGTACACATAACTAAACAAATGAAAGGTTGTCACAAGGTAGTGGCAATACCAATGAATTCGTATATATGCCAGTTTCTTGAATCTTATAGATACGTGAAACAGTCCAACAAACTACAATTTTCATATTGGTTCATGTACGTACAAGGAGAACATGTCGTTAACCTGAATGGCAATTAGTTACATTTATTTGACCACTAAATGTGCTAGCTATCACAAATACTTAATGATATCCAAACTCTTCATCAACCCTTGTGCTTGCAGAATGCTCTTAAAAGAAATAGACATTTGCAATCGTCACTCTATGGAGTCAAATTTAACCTCGCTAAGGTACGACAATCATCAGGCTTATAGAAAAAAAATACAAGTAATATATTCTATAACGCTTATAGAACAAACAACGTTCACCAGGCAAACTTGCCCTGAAAAGAACACACACTTCATAACACCAAGAAAGGTTTATGAAAACAAGGCATACATTTTCTTAAATGCCAAAAACAAACTTACAAAAAATATATACCTTCTATAAGGTTAACACAAATACAACACATCAAAAAACTCGAGGAAACACATTTGTCACGCAAACAAATCTTGGGAGAATCTCTTTTTACAACAACGACAACACGCCGGGCAGGTGCGTTCACCCTTGAAACTTCACAAACATTTGTAAAACACAAATATTTAGGCAAATACGGCCATTCGCACCAAGAAAGCCAAAAAAACATAAACAATCAGCCTAATCTATCTTGACAAACGTTTGCGAAGCATGCAAAGAAAACAAGAGAATAGGCAAACACGCCATTCGTGCATGAGAGGCCAAAAAACATAAACAATCAGTCTAATATATCATGATAATCTCTTGCGAACACTAAATAAAATCGTAAGACATACACAAACATAAAATTTTATAACGCTCTAACAGCTTATAAAAATCAAACAACAACACGAGAAGCGAAATAAACGACCAGGCGCATGAGCCTTAAAGGTAAACATGAACACCTCATAAAACACTTGAGGGATAACAAACAACTAGGCGCATCCGTCCTGAAAATTAAGCGACTACCTCATAAGAATCTTAAGTAGTACAAGCAATCAGGCACAAAGTCTCGAAAATTACTTATACAAATCAACCAGGCTCAGACATCCTGAAAACAACTCAAACAAAAACTGAGAAAAACTTATCATGGATAAACCTCCTTTACAGATAAGAAACAACACCAATCAGGCGCACGTTGCCCTGAATAAAACACTTCTTAGCGCCCTAACGGTCTACAAAGTACACTTGAAAAACTCAAGTCATAATGCCCGAAAGGTTAAATATGACAAAACTTTTTTCTATCGCGCTTCAAAGCCAAGGGAAATCAAACTGATAAACACCATACGAACGCCTGAAAGGCTTATATAAAGAATACCTAGCTATTCAACGCCTGAAAGGCTAACAAAATAAAGTCATTCAACAATGTTAAACTTTTCATTAAGAAGTTGTGAAAACATATAACAAACAACACAAGAGACTCAAACAACTATGATCCGAGCATACTAGCCGTGGAAAAACACTTCATAAAGTCTAAAAGACTTATAACCTATATAACCCTGGAAAGGGCAGGATTCAATAAAAGACTGTTTGAAACACGGCAATGGATTAATGAGTACATATCATATGTTCTGTAACAAACAATTAATACCCTTGGAAGATAGTTTCAAGAACCCAACAAACAGGGGCCGCGACCCCTAACCAGGAAAAACAATTAACACGAAGCTAAGCATTGGCTGGTCAATGGTTATTTCTTCTCAAAACATAAATACTTAGCCAACACACAGCTCCAAAACATCCTTAACGGATGAACCTCCCAATACAATTATCGAAAGGAACCAATATAATCGCAGGCAAGAACCGCCACGTCACAACCTCAGGATCCTCGGAATGACAGCCAGGCGCGGGGCCTCATGGTGCCCTTACAAACCTGAGCTAAGCTTGAAACAATAATCACAAGATGCAGGATTGCAAGTAGGAAAATTTCAGTAGCCAACCATCAAGGAAAGGATTTAGTCAAATCACGAACTTCCACCATTCGACCAACTAAAAACCATCCAACATTTAGGAATCAGAAAGACGGATTAACGAAAGGTTCCAACCTTAACGATTCCTAAAGAATGATAACCCTCCCCTAAGCCAGGTAATAGAAAACCTAACATACTTCATCCTCGCCTAAGAGACAACAATTCTTGTCTCTTAGGGTGGTTACATTCTTGCTCAAGGATATATAGCAATGCCTAGTCAAGGGCAAGGGGAGCAACAAAGAGTCTCTATCCGAGGTCCAAGAGAGAACAAATCTAAAACAACTTTCAACTTTTGGATTTCCATCCCAATAGAACTAAACAATTCATTTGGATGAGGACGAAAAAGTTTAATGGCAAAAACAAAAGCCAGAACCCGATATCGCAAGCAAGAAACACCACGAAGCCTAGAACCGATATAAACTGATGTCTCCGCTTGAGAAAAACTTCCAGAGGAAGATATCAGGAAATAAAAAAACCTCAGTACCACCTTGCTCATGCAAAGAACATCTGAAAAGACGACACACCATTCCACCTGACAACATAAGGTTCCAAGCGCAAAGTAATCAAACTTCCATGGGTTCAAAACGGAGAAACCCCAACGAATAAAGGAAATCTCAAAGGCAGTTATACGAATAATCTGAGCCTCAATAGACTACGCTAATGCGAAAAAGATTTTGTAGACTCTTGCAAATAAAGAGAGCACAAAGCCCCCACTAAAACAAGAAACAAACACCTTTTGCTAATCACAATACTCACAAAAGGAAATCAAAAAGGTTTCAAAGTAACGACGTGATAAGGATTTAAAATGTACGCTTTTAGGGGGTCATTTAAGCCCTAAATCGACCAATTTTATATCCGTTACTGCTTAATTTCGTTCCTTTTCACTTTTTAGGTCCTTTGGAAGTAAAACGATGGAATGAAGCACATTTGGACAAAAAGGAGCAAATACATGAAGAAAATGGCAAAGTTAAGATCGAAGCCACCAAAGTCGATCAAACAGACTGACGGCGTCCCAATCAAAGCGGCATACCGTCCTCTATAAAGACTTGATCAAAACATGCACGCCGACT
The DNA here is from genome assembly GCA_022545495.1 of Chrysanthemum lavandulifolium. Taxonomy (NCBI): domain Eukaryota; kingdom Viridiplantae; phylum Streptophyta; class Magnoliopsida; order Asterales; family Asteraceae; genus Chrysanthemum; species Chrysanthemum lavandulifolium. The sequence goes on from CM040242.1 coordinate 70,185,293, forward strand.
CGGTGAAAATTCGGTCTTATAACCCGACGACGTCACGCCTTAAAGAAGAAGAGCGCCACCACAATTTTCAACTCGGATGGCAGATCTAGAATCAAGACGACATCCCAATCAAGACCGACGTCGTCACAACTCTAAGGTGACGCCGTCCCATCGATGACTTGGCCCGCACGAAACCCTAATGACGGTACGTCGGCGATCCCATGCAAAAGGCAACGCCGTGATTTGTAAATCTATATATAGAATTCGATTTTTACGCATTTAAGGAGGTAGACTTTGGAGAAAAAACCTAAATCATTGTAGTCCGAATTGGACAAGATCTTGGGTCCCATACCTATTTTACACATCGAGATAAGTATTTTAATCCAAAGTATCATTATGTCTATCCCTTATTCGATTGATTGTGTGTATGCTTGCTTGTTTACCATGTCCGCTAAATTTCTTGTGTGTTTGCTTAGATCTGTGAAACCTAATCATTGATTATTGTTAGGTTGTTTCTTATCTTAATTGTAAATTGGCTTAGGAGTGCAACTAGGCATCATTCGTTGTATTTAATGCCCAGTATGCTTTATGATGATGTGGTCTATGGATGAAATAGCTTAGGCTTGCCGACTTCGTAGGTCACATCTGAGAGATAACCTCAAAGAACTAGGGGCACGCATACCCTACGACCTTAGGAATACAAGCGTTAAGATAAGGTGTGACAATTCAACCGACCAATAAAAGATAACTAGAGAGTAATAGTATCTAGGTAAACACATTTTAATCATCATACGAGCACACATCAAATAGACATAGCTACCGTAGTAATTAGATAACTAGATAATTAGATAAGTAGAAGTACCACCCCAAACCCATTGCCCCGAGATTTTACCTTAGCTTTCTAAAAACCATAAAAAGATTAAAAAAAAAAAAAAAAAAATCATCCTCAACCCCACCTTCTCGTCATATATTTCTTACTAGCATTCCTATTCCCTAGAGAATGATATAAACCCTGAGGTTTACCCAATACTACACTACAACGATTAGGTTCACTTCCTAGAGGTGAAAAACTTGCTCGATGAAAAGGAAGTTTCCTTCACCCCGAACGCGCCTCTCGCGCGCATTAAGTTTTTGGCGCCGCTGCCGGGGAATAGAATAGCTAGTTAGATCTTTATCTCATTTAGGTTCCCTTGCTTGATTCCTATCAAGTAAGATTTTTTCTTATTTTCATTAGCTTCTTTGTAGTCTATCCCCTTTCTTCGTGTCTTTGTTCGTAACCCCATCATTTTTCATCATGGAAGGTGATAACCCACCACCAAATCAACCACTTCCCATCAACCCACCACCAAATGACCTACCAAGAGGCCGTACTCTTGGTGAATACTCTAGACCGAGCCATCAAGGCTATAGGAACACCATTGAGCTCCCTAATCAAGCTCAAACTACGGCCCTGCGATCCGACATCATCCGGCTGGTGCAAAACGGATGTGCATTTCATGGACTTCGTTCCGAAGATCCTAATCAGCATCTCAAGGACTTCCTTAAAATCGCTGACTCTATCGACCTTGATGCTACAACTCCGGGGAGACCACGCGCATTGCCTCTTCTAATTCTCTACGGGACCAAGCTAGTAATTGGCTTAGCGACTTTCCACGGATCCATCTCAAGTCGATGATCTCACCACTCGCTTCCTCGCCCAATTTTTCCCAATCAAGAGAACTACCAAACTTAGGAATGACATCTTGCTGTTCCAACAACGTCAAGGCGAAACTCTCTACGAGGCGTGGACTCGATTTAAGGACTTGCTCCATAAAGTCCCTCATCATGGCATCGATATTTGGCTTCAAGTCCGAATCTTTTACGATCATGTTAATTTCTCAACTAGGCAAACCATCGACCAAGCGGCCGGTGGCAAACTGTCACACCCCGCCAGAGGCGGAAACGCTAGGTGCAACATAATAAATATACATCGCAAAGAGATATAGTACAATACCATAATTTAAATTTAAAGAAATATTGTAACATTACAACAAGGTTCTAGCCGACCTTGGCAATTGAAACATAAAGTTTGACATTTGAAAGATGACACTTTAATACATAACGACCCTGTTGACTTGTGACGACTCCTTTATTTAAATTCTTCATAAAATATGCTAATCAACGATCACCTGAAATGCATGAGAAAACGGGTCAACTATGAAAATAGTTGGTGAGTACACATGTTTTATGTAGGATAAAATACCATTTTTAGAAAGTCTGTCTGGCAAATGTCCTGTCAACTCACTATATTACAAATCTCGCCCATACAAGACTTGTAACATATAAGTTCACATACACTTCCATATTTCAAGTCTAGTAAACATGCACATATGGTCACAATAATGCCTCGTATATAATAAAGTATGCGGCAAAGCCCCTAAAATAAATAATATGTCCAGTAGATGTGGGAATGAGAGGTTGGCCGACCTCTAATAGCGCTTATCCATACTACCTACTACTCGCACAAGGGAGCCGCGAGAACAGTACGTATAATTGAGAGCGAACGGCAAACCAATCGGGACTAACAATGCGAATGTACTAACAAAGACATCATAACAACTATTATATACTATCAATTAATGACCGCCCGAACATGGGAGACTCGCACCGCCCAAACATGGGAGACTTTAGGTCAAGGACGCACGGTCCATCGTGTTCAAACAAGTCATAAATTTATAATTAAGTCTAAGGGTTCAAAATATATCAAATAGTTCAAGGAAAACAATTTAAGTTTATATTCATGCATTTCATCCCAAATAAGTAAACAGTAAAAAGGGGGCTGTAACATATTGGATTTCACAAACACATCAAACCATGATACAAAGTGGCGTATAACTATATGTTTTTAGAGAGAGAAAGGTTAGATGTTTAGGGAGCTTAGTGAGAGAAAGTAAAAGTATTATTATGAGCTCCAACCCTCTACCTTGGGAGGTAGAGGGTATTTAAAGTATCATACATAAACGCCACCTACGGGCTGTGGATCAGGCATACAGTGGGTAAAGACTCGTCCGTCCTCCACGGTGTTACTAAACTAAATACTAACTAACGTTAAATAACTACGACTACGAGCTTTTAATGATTACATATACTGAGGTGACCGACACTTTAATAACCGGATTTACTAAATCCTAACAATCTCCCCTGCGGAGGTCACCTCAAATTACATTGAATACAAACAGATATTACATTAAGATTGTTCTTGGATTCTTGTTAAAGTTCTTTGCTCTGAAGCCCGTTGTCTTTGATTCTTCATGTTTTGCATGTTTGGTTAATCCGAGTGGAGGTCTTTAACTGATCCACGTGATAATGAGTTTTGAGATCATCAGCTACCATATATCTCTGACTCTTCCTTTGTAGTGTTGACATTATGTGATGTTGTGACTTTTGGACCGACATGTTCACATTCTAGATCATGATATCTTCTCATCAGAGTAGCGAAAGCTTTAGTTGATTCAAGATATTTGCAGCAGTGTAGCAGAAGCATGGAGCAAAAATATCAGAGTCGTTGATGCACGTATCATGATTTCTTTCGAAATGAATGTGTTGTGTGAGCATGCGGCTATGGATTGACCTTCTCCATTCCGATCACCAGAAATATGGGTGTACCCATACAATAGTTAGCAATAAAGAGCACGAAAGTGTCTTTGATCACTTTTGTTGAATCGAGGTACACGCCCATGGTTCCTCGCTGATCAAGACAAGCATCGCTGTGATCGTATAATTCCAAAGAATCTCCTTGATGTGGTTTCGCAATGCTCTAGTCGTTCTTAAACCGAACGCCTCAAAGAAGACAACATGAGTGAGTGAACCAAATGAATTTGAAATTCACCGATTGATGAAAGAGATTTGAAAACAATCGTGTATCGCTTAATAAAGTGTTTTGCAATACAACGAAGGTTTTAAGGAAAATCAATTATCAATCATAAATACCTTTTTATTTTGAAATATTAATACATAGTCGATGTGCTAGAAAAGAATTTTTAACAACGACCAGCTTTTTCAAAGGTATCCATCAATCCATAACTTGAACGTGATTGATTCATGATTTTGAATCGCCTATTGTTTTCGTCATTGTCACATGGTTGATCTATAGGATAGATCTCACATGCCACCTACCAAGAGCTTGTTTGATGTTGGCTCTAGAAGGCTTTCCATCTTCATTGTGAATATGTTTGCATATCACTCGGATGTTCCGCATTACCACAAGGATAATGCGAGGACTCTTAAGATATAATCTCTCTTCCACATTGTGTGAACCCGAGAGTCTTCATTGACACCGGCCCTAATGAGATTTATTAGATGATCTCGTGGCTCTAGACTCAATAGTGCACATTTGGTTCCTATGCCGAGACTAGGGAGAGGGTCTCCTTCAATATCAACTATCTCTAAGAGAAAGTCGATAGATAATGTAGGTTCCCGTAAGAATGAAACAAGTCCTTTTAAGAGAAACTTGAGTAGCTTAGGAAGTTGTAGTGCGGTGCGTCCACGGGTCCATGACGCCTCGTCTTCAATACCAAGTGTTACCTTGGTAACCACCAGTAGTATATGTATTGAACCCGGTTTACGCTCTAAGGTTGAAATAATGGAGGTTATTTCTTTTCACCCTTTTCTCATTCAATTCTTTTTCATTCTTCAACCCCTTCATGCTTACCGAGACTTCATAACTAGAACCTCGTTGGGTTTATTCCAAGATTAGCTCACCCCATCAAGCACACTTCCTGTTCGCACTTTTCTCCTTTTTTCATCATACCTAAGGACTTCTACACTATCTAGTGGATTGTCACGGGTAGATCCTCCGGCTCTGGCGGGATCGTGGGAACGAATACCTAACCTAACCATCCTTATATCACCATACATAAAGTAAATTTGGTCGGTCTTTTGGTATTGTTCATCTGCCATTGGAACCAATTGAAAACCATTTGAAAAATCAATCCAGATACTTGTGGTATATTATCAAAGCATTTTGTACCTGAATTCTTTTTGATATTTCAGAAAATGAGCTCCCCCTCAACATGTGCATCGTATCTTTGAAATCATTTTGGCACATGGAGGCAAGAGGAAGAATTTAATTCATTGACTATCATTTTCAAAAAATATCTACATCACCTTCCCGATCAAGATTCGTATTTTTCATACTTAGTCAAAGATATTTTTGGGAAAGAATGAGGTTTTCAAAAATTTGCTCCCCCTCAATATGTGCATCGAGATTCGAAAGTGTTTTGCACATATAAGGGAAAACCTGCACATTGAAACAAATCAATCACGTTTCGATCCTTTTTGGTTTGAGATAGATGCTCCCCTCAACATGTGCATGGAAAATTTGAAATCATTTGGCACATGTAGGAGGAGAGCTTGTAAATCACTATAAAACCATTTATCGAATTATCGCTTTAAATCCAATTTAAATCACAAATTCTCCCCCGATCACAATTTTCAAATCATTTGAGATTTGTGATCTCTGTTGATTTAAATTGATTTTGAAAGCTTTTGAGGAGAATTGTGACTTGCTTATGAAAACATTTAACCGATAAGGATCAAATATGAGACTTTAAACTCCAAAGATTAAACATGCTTGAGTATCTTTTGAAAACATGACATAAACCTTGGTTTGAACCAATTGTATGACAAATAACCTTTTGATTTAAATGAAATCATTCTCTCCCTCAATCAATGACACAAGTTGTTGATTGAGAGATAGAGATTTTGAAAAATGTCAAGTCCAGATGATTTTCAAAAAAAATTGAGTCCGAGTTATTTTTATTAGTTTTCATTTAGATAATGAGATATTTTCGGAAGAATTTATAGAAGGAAAATATTTGTGAAGGAAACATTTGTCTTTTAGGTGACAAACATTTGATTTTAGAATCAGAGCATGAGATTTGAAAAATAAGTTAAAGCATGACTCTGGTTTTTCTTTTAAAAACGGGTTATAGACTGAAATGACTATAAGCATTGGGTTTTTCTTTCTCTCAATTTTGTTTCTCTCAAAAAAAATATTGATGGTTCCTTGGAGATACCGAAGACCCGCTTAACCGCTTCAAGGTGCTTTTTGGTAGAGCAACACGGTATCTAGCACACATGCATACATCTGTGATGTAATATCATGTCTCATCGGTTGTGAGGTACATCAGGATCCAATCATACTACGATATTTCATTTGATCTACCATGATCCCCTGAGTGGTATCCGGTTTAGTACGCTCTATCATGGGAGTGTCAGCAGGTCACAAGAATCAAATCCAAATTTCTTTAAAATCTCATTTGCATATTTAGATTGATTGATAAAATGCCTCCGGACTTTGTGAAATTTGTAATCCCAAGAAAATGACATTTGTCCCATCATTGACATTTGAAATTTGGAGCCCATCTCCTTAGGAAAACAGTCACATTCATTGGGGTCGGTCGAGGCAAAAATAATATCATCAACATAGATTTGAACGTGAATTAAATGTTTGCACGACTTTCGGTGAACAATGCCGGATCAAGCTGCTCCTTCTTTGAATCCAAGAGATAGAAGAAACTTTGATAGCGTATCATCCCATGCCCTGGAGCTTGCTTCAAACCGAAAGAGCCTTCTTCAAGCGATAGACATGAGTAGGATGCTATGGATTCACAAACCTTCAGTTGGGCGACGATACGACTTCTTTAAGATCTCCATTAAGAAAAGCCGTCTTTACATCCATCCGATAGACTACCATATTCTTACTTGCAAGATTAGCTTGTGAAGATTCGATTGCCTCGACATGTGCAATGGAGCAAATGATTCTTCAAAGTCAATACCCTCCTCTTGACGGTATCCTTTTGCAACCAATCGAGCCTTGTTCTTTAATACATCACCATGCTCATCAAGTTTTACTTTGAAGATCCACTTTAGAGCAATGATCATAGCACGTCAGGGCGGTACTAATTCTCATACATCTAGTCGATCAAACTCATGAATTTCTTCTTGCATGGCATTGAACCAAATTGCCTTCATTCATGGTAGTTTTAACGCCTTTTGGTCTGATCTTAGAGAGTACGGAGTTGAAGAAGCACCATAAGGCATCGGTTGCAAGTTGTTTATGTTAGGTCACCATATTAGTAACACAAGCATCAATATAAGAAGTAGAGAGAGAAGAGATCGGTTGAACAACACACACAAACACTATGCGTGAAATATAGAGAAAGGTTATGCGTATGCAGTGAAAGAGAGTGAATTGAATAACCAACCCTCAAGTGAGGGTTATTACAAGGTATTTATAGGAGAGGAGCTGGGCAACACCCTAGTCCCTTCCTTTCCTTATTGGACTTGGGCCAAGGCTCATGGGCTTTCTACATAAGCCTTGGCATGATTACTAACATAAAAGCCATATTAAGCTAACTATTACATATGAATCACTAACACTTAAATTAAGGTTTAGGGTGATTCCAACAATCTCCCTAAGTGTTGGTGATGAATGAAAGAGTGATAAACGTTGTAGGTCTTGATGTAATAGTAGCTTTGATGTCTTCCGACATTCTTCTTTCTTGTGAGAAGAAGTGTCTTGATTCGAACAATCTCCCGGTGTAGAAATTGTTTCCTTTGAAGTATTACGCTTTGATGTCATCTTTGTTCTTTGTGATGGTAGTGATAGTATGTTGTTGTTGTCTCGCATCAGTCGACCCGTTGCTCCGTGTCCACGTCTTTCATTAACATGCTCACACACTCTTTGGCGTTGGATTTCGATGCGATGTAGTTCTCTTAGTCTTTAAACTTTGTAGATTCTTTGACTTGACGAAGAATCATTCCGACTTTGTGTTGCCTTTTGAGAGAACTTCCATTAGTGATGATGTTGGTATGAGCATGTGAAGAATCTGCGATCATCCGCTCCGGAGATTCCATAAGAAGAAAACATAAGAAAGGTTAGTAATAAGCGATTCCCAAGACTTACAAGTTTGAACTTCGAGAGTGTTAATAAACATAGTGTGAAAACACAACTCTAATTCTTACAAAGGCCGTTCTCGAACTGGAGTCCCACAAGTGAGATAAAGCGATGTCTGAAAGTACACCTACTGATTCGGATGAGTCATTGAGGTACACCAAGCATCATCTCACGATCAGACCGTTTGAGACACACTAAGCGTAATCCACGGGAGTTACCGAAGTGACTGCCTTGGTCATTTGATGTTGACCCGGCGGGAGTTTCCATTCATCACCGAGGATCACAATGTGAACCTCTCATAAATGTTCTCGACAGATTGCTAGGATCATGTAGGACTCGATAACGCACTAATCGTTGTTCTTATTGTTGAACAACAAGTGATGAAATGTCAAGTGTACCTAAGAGATCTTTTGATGAATCTCGTGGCTCTAGACTCAATAGTGCGTTTTGGTTTTCCGAGCGGAGACTAGGGAGAGGGCCTTCTTCAATACCAAAGAATCTCAAGAGAAAGTCGATAGTTTACGTAGGGTTCCCCGTGAGAATTAAACAAGCTTCTATTGAGAGAAACTTGAGTGGCTAAGAAGGTTTAGTGCATGCGTCACCGGGTCCATGATGAATTTTAATCTTCAATCCAAGCGTCATCAAGTGACAACCAAGAGTATATGAATTGAACCCGTTGTCCGCCCTAAGTTGAATAACTGGAGGCTATTTCTTTTCACCATTTTCTTTGCTTTTCTTTTTAATTCTTCAACTCCTTCTTTCTCCGATTCTCATTTTCTCCTTTTATGATCATTCCTAAGGACTTCTAATTCTAACTATTGGTAGCGTCCTTGGTAGATCCCTCAAACTCTGGCGGATCATAGGACTGTTATTCCTAACCTTAATCACCTTATAACTCCATTGCCATAAAACCATTTTCATGAAAATCTCTCAAGTGTTTGTGAATGAAAACATGTTTGAACACTTCAAGAGTTTTAGATTTTGAAATACTCCCCTCCATGTGCTTAAGAGTTTTGGTAAATCAGCAGGTGAGGAAGGAGCGCGACTTTTGAATTGATCGACTCAAGATAGACAATTCCTCAAGAGACACGATTACGTTGCATAGTTAAAGAGATACATTGTCGACTTTTAGGTGACAACTAGCTCCAATAACTACCTTGAAGATGTGGACAACCCGAGAGGTTGTCAAACCCGTCAAAGTTCATGTCTATCAAGAGCTTCTCGAATGGGTACAATTTACTTGGATAAGTCTTGGAAGACAAATCTTTTCAATGTATGACTGTTCAGATCCTGTCAATTCATGGGTTGAAGTCTTTTCACACGAGGATTCAATAGCATTTTCACAACATATTTCTTATCACATAATTTTCTCCCCCTCAAAAATGGCATATAAATGTTATTTTTGAAGAAATGTTGAGAATAAATATGACCATTTTAAGTTTTGTGGGAAGATTACACAAAGAACAATTTGTGAACAAAGTTTTTAATCAAATACTCCCCCTCAACAAGTGATATTAACGGTTGAGGTTTTGAAAAACATAAGGGGAAGTACTTGTTCTTTTGAGCAAAACCTTTGAAAAGTGAAAGGTTTGATAGGTTTTACTCAAAAGTAAGAAGCTTTTGCTCCTTTTATAAGGATTGAGGCACTGAAGCGTACCACAGGGTCCTTTCATTACAAGAACGGGTTGTACACTGTTATGTGTGTACAAGCCATTGTCATTATAAACTCACACATCCAAAGTAATATGAAATTGAAACAAATTAAGGGGTACCGGGTAGTCCAAAGCAATATCTCCGTGAATGCGAGCAGGCGTTGATAGCTTGTGAGAGTAATCACAGGATGACCACCTACAAAGCTCTCTAGTGTTACGAATGGTCCCTTCAGACAACCTTTCATCGATCATAGTGATGATCCTCTTCACATCCCGTCTTTCCTGAGAATTCCATCTCTTCTTCGACCCGATGCCTTCATGTATCTCCTTTAACCGATAGGCCATGCCGTCCCTGACGCTCTTCAGTATGTGATCTCCAAACTTGTGAAGATCTCTACACGCCATCAGACAGTTGCGATGTAGTTCACTGCGGTAAACCACTCCACGCGGTTTGTTGATGAGAGTGTATTGTGGAAGATGGTTGATGTCAGGAAGTTCTAGCTGAGGTCTGGTAAAGTTGACACGTGTTTGATATGATTCAACGGCGAGTTGCAAGTCTTCTACACGTTCCTGGATCACTATGCTTCTGATGAAGATGAGCAAGGACTTGATGTATTCACATTGAATTTCAGTCGAGAATTGTCTCATTCTTCCCTGTACCTTGGCAAGGTACAAATCTTCAATGTCGTTGAGAGACAAATTCGAAGTCCGCTTCACGAAATCATAGTCTCTTTCGTCTTGTCTTTTTGACCACAATATTCTTGAGGAAAGTGTAATCCCATTTAGGCGAAAGAGCTATATGCTTAACAAAGAACGATCCCTTTATCACCGTACACTTCATGTGTAGACTTTTGAACTGGCGACTTTTGTAGTAGATTCGCTTGTTCCGGCCAATGGTGAATCCATACATTGCATAAATGTCATCTTGTTCACACCTTTGTTAGAGAACATGTGAGTAGCCTTTTTTCGATGGCTATGCGGTTGGAGTAAATGGGTCAGGGAGCGAAAGTGTAAGTGATGTAGCGTATTTCTTTGAACCATCGCTACCCTGTAGAAGAAATTCCAGGTCATTGTTGAAGAAGTAGTGGAATGGAATCTTAGGTTGATCTGGTTGACCAATCGTTGGTAGAGGTTTAGACCAATCGGTGTAGTATGGAGCCTTGTCTCTTCTTGTGAAGTCGATGTTTGCTTCAGGGTTGAGCCAATCAATGTTGTTAGACATGGCTCGTGCTATGTTATCAAGATGGTATTCAACTTTGATAGCACTTTCCGAGCTGTCTTTGAGCAATTGAAATGCTTCATTCTTGATTCGTTTCAACTCTGATTTCGTCATCTTCTTCACTCGGAACTTTTCTTGCAATAACTTAGCATGCTCCAACGTACGACCTTCTACCATGTCTGGATCATTAGTTAAGGCGGGAGTAGCATCAAAAAGTTTAGAGAACCAGTCATATTCAGTGTCATCCTCGTCTAGCCATGATACGACGTCAGTCTTTGGCTTCTTCTTCTTCTTTTTCTTTGGCTTAGAGGAGGATTCTAGTTTCTTAGCAGTGTCGGGAGAGGTGGGTTGTTGTTGGGGCTCATGGACTTCCTCATCGTCACCACCAAGTATACTCAGTGATCACCGATTTTACGAGACTGGGTGGTAACTCGAGTCTGAGGTTTGTCGAAGAGAAAGCGAGGAGGAGATCGTGGTTGGTGGAGTCCTTTGGGGTGGGGTTGCATGGAGGATGATTCACGGTTTTCTTGCGTTTAGGCTCGTCATACTTATCCTGATCCTTATCTTCATCGTCTCTTGGAAGTTTGGGCCTTTGAGCTTCTTCTCTGTATGCTGATTTAAGTTGGTATTCCAGCAATGCTTCAAACAATTTACCTTCGGAGGAAGTAAATGTTGCAGATCGTTTAGACATTTGAGCTACCAGCCTGTTAACCAATTCAGCATATGAGAATATTATGGGATCAACTGGGTTGATGTTTACTTGCATTGGTGTTGATCTCATAGTTTGCTTGGCCAAATGCAATAGATTCGGATAGAGTTGTTTGGTAAACATCTCCTTTGTAACTCGAACGATTTCAGAAGGAACTTGTGAGTGTAACCTTTGATCATCTCGTTCATTTCCCTCGAGGATCACGTTGCATGAAATCGGATGAACTCCCTTTCGGTGACATCTTGTCATTCTCGTCATGAAGATCTTGGACACAGTCGTGAGAAAATTCACTTTTGTAAAGCACGTCTTTCTTCCCGACACGCTTGTGACTTTAACGATTCGTGTCTTTGCGAGATGTCCAAGAGTCCGTAGGCTTCTTCACCGATTTGGATGTGGATCTGGTTGTTCTTACGGATGGTGGGTGATGAGTGAGAAGACGAATCGATGATGAAGAGACATGAGGAGGCTCGGGGTCCTTAGGTGGTTGAAGTTTCCTCCTTAGAACGTCGCGGGAATATCTAGAAGAAAATGATCATAGCGGTTTCTTCATTTCGAATTAGCCGTTTCATCGACCTTTGTACCATCGGCAGGAGTTTTTCGGTCTTATCTATTACGGTTCCTCGATATCAAAGTTGATCGAATCCTCAATCTGCCGTTGTTGTTGTTCGTGGGTGATGGTAGTACCGTTTCCTTATTGGGTTGATTAACCGCATCGAGCGGGTGTGGCTTCGAATACCACCACTTGAACCTCGAGGCCACGAGTTTGATCTTTACGAATTCATCGGCAAGATGTTTGAGTCGAGGTTCTTCAACTTCTTTTCATAGTCTTTTGCTCATCAAATGGTTCTTATTCGAGCTTTCCTTATCATGCTCAAGCACCGGGGTTTCCCTTTACCTTTGTCGGTGGTGGATTGGGAGGTTTAGCTCTTGATGGAGTAACATCGGTTCTTTGTTTGAGTAGAAGACCTCATCGTCGATTCGGTATCTTGAGCTTTCATCCCTAGCTTTCTTTTCGGTTCGAGACTTAGGAATGGGAATAGGAATAGCTTCCTTAGAGGAACTATCCTTTTAAGTGGAGTTTCCTCTTGGGAACTTCGTTTACTCTCGGTCTTGCAAGACTTCTCTGACTTGCCTCTTACGGTTCTCCTTGGGTGTGCGGAAGACTTGTCATCGAGAAACCAACTTTGTGTTCATCAACTGCTACGGATACCTTTTGTATGAGTAAAGCTGTTTGATTGCATCCGAGAGAAGGTGATCCGGCAATACAACACCTTGTTTCTTTGTTGTTGATTCCTTAAATCTGATTGTTAGAGTAGGTTCAGACAACATGTCATGATTGTTGGGGTCATTGATTCTCTTGGGAATATCAGGGTTATACCCAAGTGCTCTTTGGATCAACAGTTTTGTATATCTGATATAAGGGATCTTTGAGCCAAGCTTTTTGAGGAATGACATCATGTCGTCCCATCTCGTGGATTCAATTTCGATGTGCTTCATGTTGAAAAAAGCCCAAAGATTTGCGTTCCATGAGCTTGGGATGCTCATAGCCTTGTCGCGACCGTAAACATATTTGGTGATGATGATGAAGAGAGTTCTCCATGGTTGAGGAATATTCTTAAGATCCATGAGAATGCTTAGTGATTACTCCTAAGCTTCGTCATAACCAATGTCGATCATGAATTGTAGAACGGTATCTTGAGTTGGTGTGGCATTGAGTTCGATTGGCTCGATGACCGGAATGAGGAGAAACGACCCTTAAGTCTGCGGTGTGATGGTGACTTGTTTGTGGTTGAGAGTCACCATCACAACATTTTGTCCATGGATCTTTGCATTGTGTTCAGGCGATGAATGTAGATCTCGAGCCTCGTAGCGTAATTGGAGAGCATGTCGATAAGGATGATTTTGAGAATATCCACAAAGAATTAAGCAAGAAGACTACGGCGGTGGAGTGTTTCAAAGTCAACACGAAGGTTGTTCTTTCCAATCTTCATCGGATAACCATTTGGGAAGATATCAAGAACGGTGAGAACATTCGGTGCATCCACATTCTGAGATTGAGCGTCCATGTCGTGATAAAATGATGATCCAAAACACGGATTTGAAGATCGAATGTTAGGCGTAGGATGAAGTTTGGTGAAATATTAAATGAAGTGAATTTAATGAATTAGGTGAGGAGTTTTATTAAAAATAATTTTAAGATTTTGACAGTTTTAGTCCCTCCACCTTTTCCATTTTCATCCAATGCCTTTAACTTCCATTTTGGTTACCAAACGAAGGATATTTAGGAAAGAATTTTGTGACCTCCCCTCGACTTAGAAATAATGAAAGTTTATAAATTTTAGTCCGAGGGGTGTCGAAACCAAAATGAGACCACCATTTATAAAAGAAATAGCAGGGATAAGGTAACATGCAAGTACAATGTATTTTGAAGCAGGAAAATATTAGTTTTCTCCCCTCAACACTTGATCGAAAAATCTTGAATTTTGAAAGATTTGAGTGTTGTGGAAGAATTGTACTTGCCATGTGAAAAGAAATATAGATAGAAGAATATTTTGTTGTTTTATCGGGTTTTATATTTTGTATTTTCTTTTGAAAAGTATTTACAAAAGAGGTTTTGGTGTTTGTTGGTTTTTAAGAATGTTTTAAGAGTTCATCCGGTTCCTCTTGAGTCAAACACCGCATACCAATCCGATGGACCAACTCATTAAACCTAGCGGGAGCTAAGACTTTTGTGAGAAGATGCAATTGGTATTCTGTACCCATAAAGTATAATTCAACGGATACCACATTCGCGTGGTCCTTGATGAAATGATATCAAGATCGATGTGCTTTGATTTGAGTGTTGGGCGGGTTGCGAGATCGCAATAGCACTCCGATTGTCATGATACATCGGGATTACATCAATACGTAACCATAGTCTTTGAGTTGTGTTCGCATCCAAATGACTTGAGCACAACACCGACATGGCTACATATTACGCTTACATTGAGGACAATGATGTACAATCGCTTCTTCGATTGCCATGACACGGTTTATCACCAAGAAATTGTAATGCTCTGAAGTACTTTTCGTGAATCTAAGCATCTGCGTGATCGACATCACGAAAATGCTATTAGTTCAAAACGAGAATCTTTCGGATACGGATCCCCAAATTAATAGTTCCTTGATGTATCGGAGGATTCTTTTAGCCTCGGAGAGGTGGGTTTCGATTGGTCTCGTCGATAACGGAGCAAAGATATCTGGCGAAAACAATATCGGGCACGCTAATTTGTTAGATACACGAGAGACCCAATGATACTACGGTATTTGGTAGGGTCTACCAATTTCCCATGTAAATCAGCGATCTAGCTTCTTGGTATGAGCCATTGGTGTGGCATAGGTGTCATGATTTTGCATTCCAAATTTGTTTAACAGTTCAAGGGTATATTTGGATGACTCGAGAAAATACCGCGGGGTGATTGATGAACTTGTAATCCTAGAAAGAGCGTAAGTTCACCCATCATGGACATTTCAAAATGTTTCTTCATTAGTTTTGCAAAAGCGATTGAGTACTTTTTATGTGTTGACCCAAAATGATGTCATCCACGTAAATTTGAACAATTAAAATATGTGCCCGTGATATTGTATGAAAAGAGTTGGGTCGACCGAACCTTTGGTAAAATTATTGGCAATGAGGAAAGATGATAACTTATCGTACCATGCAGGAGCTTGTTTGAGTCCGTGCTGGAGCTTTTTCGGTTTGTAGACATGGTTGGTGCTAGTAATCAACGAACCCTTACGGTGGCTAACATAAACCGTTTTTTCGGTTGACCATTCGAGCGGTTTTGGCGTCCATCCGAAAGACCGTTATATTCATATGAGCCGCATGCGAGAAAAATCGAGCGACAAGACGCGAAAGCCGGAGCAAATGATTCTTCAAAGTCAATACCTCTTCTCGTTTATAACCCTTAGCCACCTGACGTGACTTATTTACGATTCGTTCCCTTTAGCATCAATTTGTTTTCCAAATCCATTTGAGACCAATGGCGTAGACCCCGCTGGTCTTTCAACGATTCCCATACTTCAAGGCGTTTGAATTGGTTGAGTTCTTCTTGCATGGATTCAATCCAGTTGTCTTTTGTCATTGCGTCTTTAATGTTTTAGGCTCAGTTGGTGAGCGGTGAGAGCATAAATGCAATGTTCACCATCCGTGTGAAGGCGTTGTCTTATAACGATTGGTTGATTCGGGTTGCAATAATATTCTCTAGAGGATGGTCTTTTGTCCAACGATGTGTAGAGGGTTGATGTTGGTATACATTGTGCGATTTTGAGGATTCAAATGGTTTGTTGATGATTCCGCGACATCAGTGTGCACATTTCATTGGCAAATGGGTTAAAGAACGATTTGGATCAAAATCTGCGGTGGGGTACTTCATTAAGAACATCGGTGTTGGTTGAGCGTCATTGAAGCGGTTTGTTCATTGTTGTTGTAGAGTCAATTGGTGGTGCTTCTTCAACGAAAGTTGTTGTAGCAGTGTGTCGGTATAGGAATATGATCGGGTTGAGCGGTGAGCAGCGGATACACTGGAGCACGTTCATCAATGTCATCACTAAACAGTGGAGACAAATAGCTTTTCCATTTGTTGACAAGTGGTCGGGGCTTAGTTCGGTGATGATGGGGTTTGAGGAAGTTTAAGCGGTTGTGACGGGTTCCAGTCATATGCTCGAAGCCATTTATGTAAGTTCATCAAAATTCGCATGAATCGTTTCCATAACATGCTTTGTATGGCGATTCGGATCTGGAAACCCTTAGAATTTTCACAATATCCTATAAAGACTCAATGTCCGCTTTGGCTTTGAGCTTTCCAAAGTCAACACGATCATTATTTGGGTAGCAAAGGGATCCAAATACATGAAAGTGTTTGAGATTCGGTTTATGGTTGTGGATAAGCTCAAAGGTGTTTTGTGGTGGCGTTTAGTAATCATTGAGCGATTTTGAGTATAACATGCAGTTGATACGACTTACGCCCACAAGTGTCTGGAAGTTTAGCATTTATTAACATTGTTCTTGTAGCTTCCACTAACGTCGGTTTAGTCTTTCAACAACTCCGTTTTGTTACGGTGTACGTGCAATAGATGTCGATGCTCAATTCCTACTTTCTCATAAAATTCTCGAAGAGTTTGGTTCACAAATTCAGTTCCTTTATGCATTACGATTTGGCGAACGGTGTTCCGGGGCCGAACTTGAATTTTGTGAGAAGGTGATGATCATCTGTGGAGCTTGATCTTTACTTGAAGAAAGTAGACCCAAGTCCATCGTGAGTAGTCATCGACAATTACCAAGATGTAGCGTTTGCCGTGTCGTTTGCACACGCCAGGCCACACAAATCCATGTGAAGAAGATGAAGCACATCTTTGAGTTGTGTTCCACCTTTGAAGGAAAATGAGCACGAGTGCTTTTCCTTGTTCACAAAGCGAGCATAGGTGATCTTTGGAATACTGGGAATCTCGGGAGACCTTCAATAAGTTTGTGTCGAGCAAGGTTGGTGATGGTTTGAAAGTTTAGATGTGAGAGGCGATGGTGCCATAGCGGATTTTGTTGATGTAGCCTTTGAGAGTAGATAGATGGGAGATGAAGCAACCATGTCTTGCATTGAGATAGTGTATGAGACTAGAATTGCGAGGCCGAGACATAAAATCGTTTCCTTGTAGATCACGAATGAAACAAGTTTTCTCCCAAAGCAACTTCCAAGTCTCCATCACGTAATTGACCGTGAAAAATGATTGTGACCGAGGCCTTCTACAAAATAAATCCCGCTAATTTCGATATTGCCATTGATATAATCTCGTAGCCCATGATAGTCGCTAAGTGATCATTCCCGAACTGAGCGATTGCCAATGAACTTTTCAATAAAGTTTGATAACGCTTAAGATTGCTTGTCATGTATGGGAACATCCGCTATCAACAATCGAAGGATGATCATATCACCCGCATTACACACGGGCGACCAGATTAGAAGCGGTTATAGTAGAAATACACACATCAATGATTTTAGGCATCCATTTAAATCCTAGTGTATTATGTAACCATTTATGCCATCTCCAACTAGTCTTAGCTTTAGTCTTAGTGAATGCACTGGGTGGTACGACATTCCTTGGAGGTGATCTTTGGAACTACGGTGACATCAATGTGTTTCTTAGAATCTAAAGAGGCGGTTTACCAAGCACGGACTTAGAAGCATTAGTGGGCCTAGAGGTATTCCGATTCTTAGGATTCCTTAAAGCGAGACAAGAGAGCTTTAGCAACACATTTGTCATGACAATCGAAGCATACTTTTCGACAAATAACACAAAAACATCGGATTGAATATCAAAAGTACTTAAAGGTTCAACATTCGTTACAACACTTTTCTATTACATTTGTCGACGCAATATCTAAAGTGGGTGCAACATGAGTCTTATTCAAAGTCCTAGTGTGTTCTTCACTTCATCATTCTTTATTGTTCTTTTCTTAGATCGCAACTTCCTATTCTTTCTTGTATTGCTCTAGTCGTGAAGTGCGGTCTTTGGGAAAAGAGGCAATTATTCTGTTCGATGAGGAAGCACATTAGTATCTTGTGGTTTGTCATTAGGCATTCTAGTGTCACTTTTCCGAAGTGTTACAGTGCAATTTTCTTAATGATGCTAAAGTTGAACTTGTTCATACTTTCCTAACATCTCCCTTAACTTAATAATAGTGTGCACCAAATCTTGATTTTGAATGAAGATTTCCGCCAAAATTCAAAACTTCTTTAGTATGTGCAAGATAATGATCAAGTTAGTTTGATCTTTGCATCATGAGTCTTTTGAGTAAATCAAATATGACACCATATTCCTTTTAACTTTACAAGTTCTTGTTCATATTTAGAGATTTGACATTTCAAAACGCGTTTTGATCATCCGATTGCTCAAATTTTGGATTAAAAGTTTTGGAATGCTGGCGGTTGATTTTGTTTTGCAAAGCAAGTTCACGATTGTGACAATCTTTTGACACCATTGAAGACGACGTTTTGCAATTGAAAGCTCGTTAATCGATCGTTCATTTTCGACTTTTAAAGACTCGATCTGAAGCGCATTATCGGTATTCTCAACAATTACAACAGAATCAACGAAATTAGTAGAGATAATCGGATGCATATGGCAAAGAATGCAATAACACAACATTATGGATATCGGCAAGAGATAACGTCTTTCAAGAGTCGATCAACATCTTTTTCGTAACATTTTCTTTTTATGTTTTGTATTTGAAATGGATGTTTGTTTTCTCGAAAACAATTTTCATCAATCAAGTTCCTTATGAAACTCCCTTTCCCAATATAATGCACAATTTTTCAAAATTTTAACATGGGGCAAAGTCTTTTAGAAAAATATCTTTTTTCTCATGGGAGGCGGTGAAAATGTTCAACTTTTATTTAGAATGAAATTCAATCTCACGTTCTAAAGTTTGAGGTCGAGTGAAAATGTCAAAATATCTAAGAATTTGACGATTTTGAGGTTTGAATTACTTCATGAGTGAAGGTAAAGGACCATAAGTTTGTGCATAATTTGGTTGGGAGCAACATTAGAAGACTCGAGGCGTTTTGTGATAATCCTAGGTGTGTTAGAAGAATCCTTTGGTGAGGCGAAAGTGATAGCTTTTGAATAGTTAAATGGTTTGTTATAAACAACATTTTCTAACTTTGATCGACTCTCGTCTTACGCATCTAATTCCTCTTGACGATGATATTCAACAACACTCATAATGAATCATCAACTTTATATTACACTTTGGAAACTTGAGGATTTGGTTTGAATGCCTTGGTTTGTAATCGCAAGATTCGGTCCATATCCATTTGGGTTGGGTTTTAAAGTAAACTTTTGAATGGTTGTGATTGACTCACCATGTTTATAAACAACATTTTGAAACTCTTTAAGTTTGTTTTGAAGACCGACAATTTCTTCAAGATGGTCATCTATTCGTTTCGTTGAATGCTTTTTATGCAGAGAACCTTTTTGACAAGTTAACAACTCAACCTTGGCTTTTGAGTTTCAAAGTAAGAGCGTTAAGTTGCTTTGTATGTTCATATTTCGGTTGTTCTATTTGAGACAACAAAGCATTTTTGATGCGGCTAGATCACGAATCACGTCGTTCTAAAGATTTTTCGTTTTGATGTGATTTAGCAAAAGCGGCTTCAAAACCTTCTTCACGTTTTCTTGAGTTTAAAATAGTTGATTTGTCGAATTAAGCATTCATTATCCCTAATTAACGGTGCATTTTCTCTTTTAATTTCGAGCAAATTTCCAAGCGAGTGTTGGTCTTTAATTAAGGTCGGTGGCTCAATTTCTCTATTAGGCGAAGCTCATCTTGTTCAGCGTGAGTCTCATCATGATCATTATTTAGATCCTCAAATATAACCACGAGTCAACTTGATTATCAATATTAACCATAAGGTTATCTTGATCGTCAAATATAACTACGGGATCTATTTGATAATCATCGGAATGAGATTTGGATGGCTCATGTTGAACATTCGATCCTTGTCGGATGGAGAATTGGCGGTAGATATCGATCGGGGATGAGTATATTTTGTTCGGTACCTTAGACAAGCCATCGATGTCATACTTTGGGCATGTGTCACTCATGTGTAGAGCTTGCATCCGTGCCATCAACATCCTTTGTTGCATTAGCTCGCAAGTCCTCCATATCATCATCGAATCAGCATCGCCATAAAGCTTTGTTCCTTGTTGGTAAGAGTTCCTGACTTCATCCTTTAGAGCCAAACAGCGCCTCTTTGTGATAAGCGCGCCTCTTGTCCTCGGCTTAGGACATGCATTAGCCGGTGACCTTCTCATTGCAATTATAACAACGAAGACCATTAACCCCATTATGAGCATTCCCTGTTCAACCACTTGACCCCTTTGTTGTTGCGGAGCACCCATGTTATTCCTTCCATCGACATTAAACCCTTGACCACCTCCCATCGGCGACCATAACCACGGTTACGAACTTCAACGCGTCCATTGTTCACTGCGGCTTGATTCCTTGTGTTGGATGAGAGCGAACGCGATTGTTGGATTTGTTTGTATACCCGAAGGCTTTAGCAATCATAACAAATCCTTGTTGCAATTCATCGAAGCAACAGAGTCCTCATCGACTTCACCGTAAAGTGCTTGAGCATTGTTGTTGTTGTATGGAACCAATTGAGTTTGTTGAGGTTGTTCTTGTGTTGATCATATGGTGTGATGGTTGCGGTTGGTTGAGGAGCGGGTTGAGGAGGCGTTTGAGGAGGAAGACTAGTTTGAGCCCACAGCAAGTTATTGATTATACGGAATTGTTGTGAAGCGGGAGTCCACGGATAGTCCTTTCTTTGCCAACTTCTTTTTGGTGAGGCTTCAAATAGTCAATACAACAATCCGTATGTAGCATGATGAAGATTCTTAGCTTGACGGAGAAAAATGACATACTTCTCCCATTCGGACCAAGACTACTTAGGAACTTAGTGTTGTGACAATTATTGGCATGATGATGTTGTGTTTGTCAAATCATTAATGATATCGAAAATGATGATGATAGGACTCTAATGTCTCTCTGGTTCAATCATGAAGTGTTAAGTAAGCCAAGTAGATTTTGGATTCCATGTCTTCACGATTGAGTGTTGTGCCTTCCATAAGAAGATGAATATGTTCCACATTGCTTTTGCGATCTTTTGAGCATCAACACTTGAAGGATTGGATTGGGTAATCCTAAAAGGATGTATTGCATTGCTAGTTCATCGGCTCAAAGTGTAAAAGTTCATCAGCGGTGAGGTGCGAGATAGTTGCAATGTTGGAGACAACATCTCTTGGTGGATTGGCATACGGATGCGGGTGTAATAACGGTGAGGCATCGAAATGGACCTTCCATAATGACCTTCTTTAAGAACTTTCCATGTGGCTTTTTAGATCACAAAACCTAAAGAACCTTATCACCCATTGATCATAATTAGGGAGTGAGCATTGGAGGTCTATCAGTGAGCCGACTTTATGAATTGATTGTTGGCTACTTAAGGCTTCACACATCTTGCCAAACCATGTTGGTTCCTTCATAGTACTCCTGGATGGATGTTGATTGTGGAAGTTTGTGTAAGGTTGTACTTGAAGACTTGGTGGTGGTTGAACCATTTGTGGTGGTGGAATTTCTCCATGTTGTGGAGTATATTGTTGATTAAATTGTTGTTGATAAATTTGTTGTTGATGATTAAATTGTTGATGTTGTGGACTTAGTTGTTGTTGTTGTTGTTGTTGATTATAAGTGTAAGGAAAGTAGTTAGAGTATGGTGGTTGAGACATGTTGAAAACTTGTGTTGTTAAATGGATATTTGTAGTCGAATGAACCGTTGTTGATGAAGTATCCTTAGGCGTAGAAATCACCGAAAAGCCAGTACCACTTATGCGTAAAACACCAAAGATACGCGTAATGACAATAGTTACAGCGTGGGATTAGCTTCTGGCGTGAAATGAGAAAACACTAAAGTTATGCGTAAGCGAGAAAGTTAGCGAGAAAACTTAGGCGTGGGATTACCTTATCGTGAAGAGCGGAGCTTAGGCGTAAGATTAATCTTATGCGTAATGAGTCTCTGGTAAGCTTAAGCTTATGCGTAATTTGGGTTTTACCCAAAGATATTTTACACTATCACAAAGGCAAAAGATATCCAAAGTCGAAGTGTTTCGGGCTTATCCAAGCAAGAAAACACTAAGTAATCCAAAGTTGAAGATCAAACCAAGGAGCGATTCTGGCGAAGATTAGGGTTTCACTTACGTAGAAATTAGCCAAAAATGATTTACGCCAACCGATGTTTCCAAACCAGATTTTTGTGATGAAATAGCTTCAATATCACCAAAATAACACAAAAGTGTGAAACTTGATGATCCAAAGCTTAAAAAGCAGTTATCGAGAACAATACCACGTAAAAACCTAGCTTAAAAACAATGATCCACACGTAAAGTTTGAAACTTTTGCCAAAAGCAGTTATTTTAACACCTTAAAACGTTGAAAGTACAAGAATCTTGGATTGAAAAGTGTAAAAAATAAGTTGTTAAGCGAACCAAAGTTAGAACCGTTGTTACGCGTAAGACCAAAACTCACTTTAACAACAAAAACGATTCACCCAACTATTTGGCGAATGATACCACTGTTAGGTCACCATATTAGTAACACAAGCATCAATATAAGAAGTAGAGAAGAGAAGAGATCGGTTGAACAACACACACAAACACTATGCGTAGAAATATAGAGAAAGGTTATGCGTATGCAAGTGAAAGAGAGTGAATTGAACAACCAACCCTCAAGTGAGGGTTATTACAAGGTATTTATAGGAGAGGGAGCTAGGGCAACACTCCTAGTCCCTTCCTTTCCTTATTGGACTTGGGCCAAGGCTCATGGGCTTTCTACATAAGCCTTGGCATGATTACTAACATAAAAGCCATATTAAGCTAACTATTACATATGAATCACTAACACTTGAATTAAGGTTTAGGAGTGATTCCAGCAGTTCTGAGTGAATCTTTGGGCCGAGAGGGTTTCCAATGATGTTGTCCAATGGATGGTCATGTGTCCATTTTCTAAGATGTTCATGTGGTTGTTGTTGAGAACCGAAGTAGCAGTCGTTTTCTCCCGATGAAGATGGTTACGATGATGGTTCGAGGAGCAAATATGTTTTCAAAGGAGCATCTTGAGAGTAGCAAAGGGATTATCTCCATCATAGGTGCGAAACAATTCCATGATGTACACTCGATGATTGAGGATTTGATGATGAGGCAGTGATCGTGACGGTGCTTCTTGACTCAATGGCATAGAAAGCGAAGGGTTATCTCGTTGGCAGGGAATAGGAGCAACCTCTGTTGATGGATTTGACATATCATTGGCAATTGGCTCATAGTGTTCATCAAACATTGGATCAAACAATTTCTTCAAATCATCTTACGAAGGAGGTACATAAGGAGTTCTTTGGTGAGGATTTTGTACAAGATAAGAACTAATGGGACTACATGGCGAAGGTTGTGATGCGGGTCCGAACTTGATTGTCCCGGAGCCATTTGCCCGCATGACTCATCGAACGTGGCGTAAATAGTTTCCATGATATCTCGAGTTCTTTTGTTGTAGATTCGGTAACCCTTCTTGTTTGATGCATAACCCACAAAACTCCAATGTCCGCTTAGCTCTTAATTTTCCTAAATCTTGACCGTCATTCGTTGGATAGCACAAAGCACCAAATACGAAGGTAGAGAGATCGGTTTTCGTTTATGAACAAGTTCGTATAGAGTTTTGCATGAGTGGTGTGTATGAGGAAGCGATTTTGGGTGTAGCAAGTAGTGGCAATGGCTTCAGCCCAAAGAAACATTGGAACCTTTGAATAAATTAGCATAGTTCTTGCAGCTTCAACAAGGGTCCGATTTCGTCTTTCAACTACACCATTCTGTTGAGGCGTGTAGGGATGGCACCCGTGGATAATGGGCATGGGTACCTCTAACCCGTCACCCGCCCACGTAGTTTTTTTTCTCACCCGTCACCTACCCGTCACCCGCCAATGGGTACAATTTTCTACCCATGCCCATGCCCGCGGGTATTTATTGCCCACGGGTAAAGCCATAGGTTAGTGTAATGCAACAAAACTACAAAACCGTGATATGAAAACTAAATATGAAATTACATAACAAGACACCAATCAATTTCTCAAATACCAAGTTCACAAAATACTTAAACACATGTCTGAAAGTAGCAATTAAACATCATTACACCAAATCACATGTATACAACTTTGATTATTTGATCTTTCATATTCTCTTTTTAGTCTTGAAACTCAAATAAACTTTTAGGTTAATGTGTTTTCTTGAGACTTGGTAACTATTAAATGTTTACCATGCAATACCATAAATATTTTAATTAGTATAATTAATTTTAACATGTGTTATGGGTGCACCCACGGGTATTTTAAATGGGTGTCATGGGTTTACCCGCGATGGGTATGCCTCTTTAATCACCCACCGCCACCACCTGATGGTACATATTTTCTGCGACCCACCCGCGGGTGAAAAGCGAATTTACCCACCCATTTATGTGTGGGTACCATGAGTTCGGGGGTTTTTAGCCATTGCCATCCCTAGAGGCGTCGTGGAACACTTCTTTGATGGTGATTCCAATGCTTTCATAGAATTGACATAGGTCTTTGTTAACAAACTCGATTGCCATTATGCATTGAATAATTCTATGATCTTGTTAAGTCGAACTGAAGTCGCTTGATAAGTTTGATGATGACATCTAGAGTTTCATCCTTTGTCCTCAAAACTTTACCCAAGTAAATCGAGAGTAGTTATCAACAACGACTAAAATATATTTCTTCCCATTTATCGTTTGCACTCATTGGTGCACAAATCCATATGAAGGGTATGAAGAACTTCCATAATTGAGTTTGCGAGGTTTGGGTTTGTGGGCATATTTCTTGCTTTTCCTAATTGGCATGCTAAACAAAGATGATCTTTTCATACTTTAATATGGGTAAGCCTCTTACAAGGTCCTTTCTAGAAAGATCATTAATGGTGCGAAGTTCAAGTGATTGAGGCAGCGATGCCATAACCATGACTTTTTTGAAGCCTTTGACAACAAGCAGTTGGAGAAGACTTCATCATGTCTTCGATAAAGATGGTGTATAGATTTGAACCCGTGTTCTCTTAAAGTTCCACACCATTAAATTCTCTAAGAAACAAGTATGTTTTCTAAAAGCCACCTCTAGATCGGAATCACATAATTGACCAACGAGAAACAAGTTATGACCAAGACCTTCAACATAATATACCCGGAGATTACACTATCACCAACAACATAGTCTCCATAACCCATAATTGCACCAAAATGGTGGTTCCCGAATCTATGATCCGATGAATTTACTCACGAAGTTCATGAGCCATGAGCGATCTCCGGTCATATGCTTGGAACAAATTTGAGTCCGGTACCGCGTAACGATTTGAATAACTGCAGTTGAACATGAGACAAGAATGGATAAGCTGTATAATTGGGATCCCCATGCAATAATGGGTTCCACTTGGTTGAAACAAAGAGATTGGAACAACCACATCGTAAACGAGTCAATAAAATCATTAGTGGTAGACAGGGCTAGTAGAAACAATAGATCTATTCAAAGCATGTTCACTTCTTAAAGGTATAGTTCTACCGGTGGGCATCCATTTCCTAATGGGCATTGACTTAGAAATTTAGGGCACAACTCATTAAGATTAAATTTGCGGCGATGGGTATCCATTGATAACCTATATTACTAAATTTTCTTCTGTGGGTTTCCAATGTTTTCTAACCTTCTTAGCCTTTGCTTTCTAGCCTTCTTAGCTTGATTTTTGGCATTAACAATTTTAGCGGGTATTTAATAAACATTAATCAAATCATTCACACCACATACATGATTAATGTGAAACCAAGCAATCATCATTACATGTTTTGCCAAAGGTAGCGAGTCGCATTAATTACAATGCGCTTAGAGCTAACACTAGAATCAACACGATTCGTTTTATTCAAATTCTTCCTAAGGTGATCTTCTACTCTCTTCCACTGAATATTCCTAGCTTGCAAGGTCCTATCATTCTTTGTGTTGCCTTGAGGCTTTGACCTGCTCGCTTTGGTGTCACTTACTACTCCTGTAGAGGGAATGGGAACATTAGTTGGTTTTGCTACTTTTTGCAATTCAGGTTTAGAAGTGCTGGGATGTAACATATTGGATTTCATAAACACATCAAATAACACAATATGGTTCGAATGAGTTTCAAGTTCTAGAGAGAGAAAGTGGAAGATGGGAGCCTTTCTAGAGAGAGAAAGTAAATAAAAGAAAGAAGGTTAGATTGAGTGAAAGGTCCAACCCTCTACCTTGGGAGGTAGAGGGTATTTATAGTTACATACTAAACGTCCTCCTTCGGACTGTGGATCAGGCATACAGTGGGTAAAGACCCGTCCTTCCTCCACGGTGTTGCACTAGACTAAACTACGCTAATAACTAACTAACAAATAACGTAATAAACGATATGTCTACGAGCTAACTTACGCTAGATAATATTTGGGGTGACCGATGCTTCACTATAGAATTTCTAATTCCTAACAATCTCCCCCTAAGGGAGGTCACCCCATGATTTACATTTTGAATCCTAGCATTCTATTTTATCTTCAGTCTTGAGCTCGTAGACTTGAATTCTTCAACTTCTGCATCTTTGTGCTTTGGCAGTGACTCTTCAAAGTCCGATTACTTTGTACTTTAAGTGGAGGTCTTTGATCTGATCCACATCTTGATGATCTTCGAGCTTTCTTTGAGATCATCAGCCATAGTACATCTCTGGATCACCCTTTATTGTAGTGTTGCCTTCATATGATGTTGTGAATTTTGGACCGACATGCTCATATTTTGGATCATGATATCTTCTCATCAGAGTAGCTGAAGCTTTTGTTGATTCATGATATTTGCGGTGCGTAGCGAAGCATGGAGTGAAAATATCAGTCGTTGATGAAGATATGCACTTATCATGAATTTTTAGATATGAATGTGATGTGTGAGCATGCGGCTATGGATTGACTTCTCAATTCGATCACCGCAAGCGTTGGGTGTACACACATGTGATTAGAAATAAAGCGCACGAGTGTCTTTGATCACTTCGTTGAATTGTGGTACACGGCCCACGGTTCCCCGTTGATCAAGACAAATCTTTTGTGATCGTGTATAATTCGAGGAATCTCCTTGACGGGTTTCGCGACTAATCAAGTCGTTCTCAAACCGGGCGTCTCAAAGTAGACAACACGGAGTGAGTGAACCATCGAATTGAGATTCACTGATTGATTAAAAATGATTTGAAAACAATCGCGTATTGCTTGAAAAAAGAGTTTTGCAATATGACGAAGGTTTAGAGGAAGAAATCAATTTTCAATCATAAATATCTTTTTCATTTTGAAACATTAATACACAGTCGATGTGCTATGGAAAATAACTTTTAAGCACAACGACTGATTTTTCAAAGGTATCCGTCAATTCATTTCCTGGACCAAGGTTGATTCAAGATTGAATCTCCCCATCGTTTCTATCCAGTTGTCACAAGCTTGATTTTTTTGCAAGATCTCACATGTCACCCACCAAGAGCTTGTTTGATGTTGGCTCTAGAAGGATTTCCATCTTCATCGTGAATATTTAACATATCACTCGGATGTTCTGGCAATACCACAAGGATAATGCGTAGGACTCTTAAAATATATTCTTACTTTCTACATTGTGTGAAACAGCAAGTCTTCAAGAATTTAGTGTCCTAATGAGATATTGTGGATGATCTCTTGGCTCTAGACTCAATTGTGCACATTTGGTTCCTATGCCGGAGACTAGGGAGAGGGTCTCCTTCTTCAATAACAACAATCTCTAAGAGAAAGTCGATAGATTATGTAGGATCCCCGTGAGAATGAAACAAGTCCTTTTAAGAGGAACTTGAGTAGCTAGGGAAGTTTAGTGCGGTGCATTCTTGGGTCCATGATGTCTTGTCTTCAATACCAAGTGTTACCTAAGTAACCACCGTAGTATATATATTGAACCCGGTTTACGCCCTAAGGTTGAATTGTTGGAGGCTATTTATTTTCACCCTTTTCACATTCATTTCTTTTCATTCTTCAACCCTTGATCTTACCGAGACTTTATTACTAGAACCTTGTTGGGTTTATTCGGTACTAGCTCGGTCTCGATCCGCACTCTTCCCATATTCTCATTTTCTCCTTTTTTTCTCATCATACCTAAGGACTTCTACACTATCTAGTGGATTGTCCCCGGTAGATCCTCCGACTCTGGCGGGATCGTGGAACGAATACCTAACCTAACCATCCTTATAACACCATGCATAAAGTAAATTGGACGGTCTTTTGGTAATGTTCTTTCCTTCTCGAAACCAATTGAAAAATAATTTGGAAAATCAATCAAGGTACTTGTGATGTAATATCAAAGCATTTTGTACCTTAATTGTTTTGATCTTTTAGAAATGCTCCCCCTCAACATGTGCATATGATTTGAAATTGTTTAGCACATGGAGGCAAGAGTTCTTTGAAACAATTTCTTGATCACAATTTCCTTAGAAAAAGCCATTTGAATTTCTTTGGTAAATTCTCCCCCTCAATATGTGCATAGGATATTTGAAATAGTTTTATCACATAGAGGCAAGAGGTTTTTGAAGTATTTTTTACGATTGCCAATAGAAACCATTCGCTCCCCCTCAATATGTGCATCGATATATGAAAGAGTTTAGAACATATTAGAGAGAACTTGCACATTGAATCAAAACGATAATCTTTTATCAAATTTCATATTAAATCACAAATTCTCCCCCGATCAAAAATATCAAACCCTTTGAGATTTTGGGTCCCAAGTGATTTAATAAGGTTTAGAAAACATGGGAGAAAATGTGGCCTTGTTTAAATAATCTTCTGGTTTTTGGTTAAATGCTCCTCCACAATCATGTGCATTATGTATTTCAAAATCGTTTGGCACATGAAGGAAGGAGTGCTTTTGAAACAATCACCCTTTAAAACCGATTTGAGATTTAAATCACGATCTCTCCCCCGATCAAAAATTTCAAACCAATTGAGATTTTGGATCCCGATTGATTTAAATCATTTAGAAAATTTTGGGGAAAGACGTGGCAAGATTTAATTTTGAAAAATGATAGAAAAGGAACATTTTTTCGACATTAAAGATTGTTAGTGTCAGGTATGATAGTTTTTAAGAGATCTTTAAGTAAAACAAAATAATTTCACAATCAAACAAGAACAGAAAAATTTCATTTTGAAAGACCTTGATTCAAAAGAAAATCATACCATGACATAAAATTAAATCTTTAGATCACCACTTATTATCGTACAAAACGAACTTTTTGATGAAATATCGTTTGAAAATATTTAATTTAAAATCACTTAAGATTTGACAAAATAAAGTCTGGTTGATTTCAAAACTTTGAATCCAATTTGTATTCAAAACAATATTTTTCCATTTTTCAAAACAATATTTTCAAGATTGTTTAAAAATGGGATCATCACAATTATCTGCACAAAGATCGTTAGGTGGTTGAGTCGCTTTTGTTGTTGTTCTTTGGAGGTTTGGAAGAAAACCATCTGTTAAAGCGGTGAGACTTCTACGTTGCATTTTTCATGCCAACCGAGGTCAAATTAAGCTTCGTTTCTTCATTTGATGATGAAGAAAACCATCTCTTGATGCAGTGAGACCTCTTACATTGCATTTTTTCATGCCAACTCTCCATAGAAGTCAAATTAAGCTCCGTTTCTTCATTTGTCAACCCAAGATATAGTTACCCTTTCCTTTCGGCATCCAATCATCATAATTTGTGGGATCCGGATCGGGAACATTCTTATGAACCATGATATCTGCATACGTTAGTGGACACACAAACAGATATATGGTGGTCGACATCACCCAAACAGCAATCGACTAATAAAAGTCAATTCAACATATCAATCAGATCATGTAAAGCATGGGAATAATGTGTTTATCAAACTCTAATCATCTAATCCTAACAATCATATCCTAGGCACCTAGTCCTTCAACGTAGGTTAACATATTTTACAATTAAGTATATAGGATAATTAGATAAGCTCGTTAGATGATATAGATTTGAAAACATTCTCCCCTCAATCAATGACTTATTTTTACGAAAAGTTTAAAAGCTGAAGTCATTGATTGAGTTTTCAATTTTATGAAAACTACGAATCGATTGATTTACAAGCAACTCATTCACCACCATTTTTAAAACAACAAATATTTTTACGAAGAATTTTAGGCGGAAAAACATTTGTGTAGGAACAGATCCTTCGACATACTTTCCTCAAATAGTTTTAGGATAAGTGCGAAAATTTGAAAATTGGTTTAGCAACACTTTCCTTTCTTGAAGAGCGGGTTGCTATCTACGAAATAATAGCAAGCCATTGTTTGAGCACGGGTTACGATCCAAGTAGCGCAAGCCATTTTTGAAGCACGGTTCTGATGCGAAATAAGCGTAAGCCATATTTTGAGACACGTTTAGAAAGAAATATTTACACCTCCTGCTCGAACTTCATCTAAAGTCCCGTGCCATTATTGAATGACATTTCTAAGACCGTAGATGTTATCGATACTAGAAGACATGTCTTTAGAAAACATATTTTTGGCATTTTTCAATTTTCTGATTTTTATGGGATTATGTTGATTTTATATTTTTATATTTTGTTTTTGTTGGTTTTATATTTTTGTATTTTGCTTTTTGAAAAATATTTACAACGATAGAGAAATAGTTTAAGAAGATGATGATACGAGTACAGAGATAAGGAAATCGTTCAGAACTTTGTAGAAGATAGAAGATATCATCTCTTAAACTTTGACCACCAAAGCATTCGAGGCTTCTAAGAAAATCGTCTGGAACATGAGCCTTCTCAATTTGAATCTTTGGTAGCTTCCCCCAAACCGACAAACATCGAATAAAGACCATTTCCCTAAGTAGAGTTGAAGACAAAGCGGTCTCATTGAATGAAGCTCAACACCCCAAAAGACGAAAACACGAAGTAACAAGTTGAAACATATATCATCATTGCGGTTATCAAACCGGAATAAATGATTAAGTTCGAGATCACATGAACTTGTTGTGCATCCCCGATGTACACATTACTCTTCGAGATTGAGCGATTTGCCTATTCGGGAACCATATATCAACATCTTCATTTTACAAGTGCATTCGGTTATCTTCCATATAACCAATCACCCATAATGAAGCAATAACCGTAAGCACTTTATCATAACCATATCGAAGATGTTGATAAGCAATATCATCTCACGCTCAAATATTCTTCTCATATTTCTTCCAGCGAACCACCAAGTAACACATACCAAAAGTCTCCAGAGATGAATTCCCCAAATAGTTGGAATAATATATCCTTCCCCAAATAGTTGGAATACACGGAAGCCACGAGTTAAACATCGAGTTTCTCTGCGGTTATGACATTTGTCTCCCGGAATAACTTCAATATAGAAGAAGTATTTAGTTAAAGACGTGTACTCGTTGTGTGTTTAGATGTATGTTTCCTTCCCCTTCTTTGGTTTGATACCTCGAATTAGCAAAACATAATACACTCATATACTTGAAATAGAGAAGAACACAATTAGCTCAAATAAATCTTGTGAGAATCAAGCGCTCTGAAACTCTCCCTGACTATCCTTATCAACCCATATGAAGAAAATTTGAAGTGACCACTGAAGAAGAAAACACGATATACCAAACTTGAAACTGAATTCGAATTCCCTACATTTGTATCTTAAGCTTGCACTTAATGATGGAAGAACGATGTCGAGAATCTATGCTTCACGCAAGTCTCTAACTACTCACTACTCAAACAAAGTATGAGACATTAACACCTCTTGAGATTATCCACATCGTCGGTCTTTAACCATCCACCCCGACTGTTGGTAACTAGATAAACCAAGTCTTCAACTCAAATTCTTAAGCCCGAGCAAGTTATCAACTAAGAACACGCCTTTGTGAAAGTCAACTTCAATCTCAAATAAGTGATAAATGATTAACTCCAAAGTAATTAACTTGTGTCAAATGTCTAACACGTGAATAAATATACAACCGGCTGTACATTGACCCACTGAATGAACTGGAACAAATGATTCTCAACATCAATGCATTTTTCCTAAGGTATACATGTAGAGATTGATCTGGAAGATTCACCAATAATGTTTGCGAGCAGATAAGGTAGTCATTTCCCTTAATGTTCATGTGGTTGATTTATAGCGTGCACATTGAGAGGAACAATAATCCCTAAAGATTTTGGCAAAGGAATACCAAAGAGCGGATCATTATTCAATAGTGCAACTGCAATATAATGATAGTCATTATCAACGCCTAGAGGAATAACTGGAGATTGGGTTTCTCGAGTAGTCTAAGTTGTACTTCTGAGATGGAGAACTAGTTGAGTCAGCAGGAACTGGAGCAGGAGCTTCAGGAACTGGATGAACAACATTCGTTGGAGGTTGGAAGTACTCATCAAACATATCTTGAACAATAATAAATCCCAAATAGTAAATCCCAGTTATCCTTAGTGAGCGAAACATAAGGCATTGGAGAGTCGTATGACCATAATTCAAGCATCCATCAACATGTAGTATATACACTCTTCTCCCCCTCAAAAATTGCAAATGAAGTTTGCCATTTTTGATTGAGCAAGTGAATAAGAATATATACCAATGAATGAAGATCCACTTGAGGATTGAATGAGCATGAAAAAACATGAAACTTGTTGATGAAGAATGTCAATGAGGATGGTCATAAAAATGAAGATTTCTCTTCTTCTGAAGATAAAGCGCACTGAGGCATACACTTTTCTTTTCTTTGAGGAATGAGGCCTGAAGTGTTATCTGCAGACGCCATAATGATGAAGTACGAGGCCTGAACTGATGTGAAAAGACGTCATAGCCAATTGAATATCGGTGTTGAGTAACTTGAACCCGTGAGTTATGAGATATCAATCCTTTTGTTATCCATACTTTAAGCCGATCCATGTATTGAAGGATCAAGTATACGCTGAATCGAGTAAGGACTACCGCTAATATTACAAACTTGATTGCATATATTTTGGTTAGTGACATCAGTATCCAAACCGTTTGGGGTTTCACGATCAACTTTGAGATTGCTATCGGTAAACATCTTTCTGGTAGGAATCCACTTAAGTCCAACATCCTGAAACATTCTACCAGACGGTATCCACTTATGGCAAGGTCTAGGATTGTTAAGCTTCTTATGCACAGTGGAAGACTTATCGATATTCTTAGACTCCAAAGATTTAGCAGTTTGTATCCATCTAGGTGAAGATTTAGGTTTGTTTTGCTTCTTATGCATTGAAGATGACTTACTGAAAGTCCTAGACTTAACAGGTTGAGCATTAGCATTGTTAGTAGCCTTAGTGGATTGTACCTTAGCATGTGAATTACGAAAATGTTTCTTATTCGGAAAAGACTCAGAATTTCTAGTTTCATTTTCTACATGCTTAGCATTCTTCTTCATATAACTACTCTTAGATGCAAGCCAACCCCTAGTATTTTGAGAGTTCCTAGGTAATGATTTACTACTACTAGCAGTGCCTTGAAATCTCGTGGAATGCATCATCCTAGGTCTTGCACCTAAAATTCCGTCTTTTCGAATCATGCCTTTTCACGGCTTTTCTAGATAATAGTTCTTCCACAAGTCATTCATATCATATGAATTCGGGTTTTAATGCTTGGTTTTGTTGGGAATAATCCGTTACCACGGATAGTAGTGGTTTACTTGCTTGGTTTAACACTAGCGATTGGAAGCGTATTCAATGCAAGTTCTTTATTACCATTGCTATTAGTTTATGATAAGGTTAAGCGCGTCTAGATAAGTATAGAATAGATTGTGTGTATATTCTATTATGTTAACTTTATACTTATCTTGTAAAGGACTCCTTGTTGTATAAAAGGAGATCCTAGGTTATTGTCTTAGAGAGGTATTACATTACAAGATTACCTCTGAAAGCTTCAGGTGTAACCCTAGTGATAAGTCTAGATCACTCGTATTATTTCATTAATAATATTGGAGCTTGAGTTTTGTGTTAACTTGTGTTTATTCTCATACATCATATAATTAGTCTTCTAAAGTATTACTTAAGTAAATTCCGCTTGTGATAATATCATACAAAATATCATTGACACAAGGAGAGTGTCCTAGATCCATTAAGTGGTATCGAGAGAAGGTTACGATATTTTGTTTTAGAAGATCCAAGGAATTAGCTTGACTCACTCACTCAATTCAATGGAGATGGAAAACATTCAATCAAACTCTTCTTCTACACCCGGACTCCCTAAGCTTAAGCTTAATGAGTTTGAGATGTGGAGGATCTTGATTGAGCAATACTTCTCATCGGGACTATGCTCTATAAGAGATCATTCAACTTGGTGATTCCTTCAAATCTGTGACCACTACTTCAAAGTTGGTGACACGGATGTTGTGAAAGTTTCGTGCACGAATCAAATCTTGAAAAAGCTCAAAGAAGAATGATCTTAAAGCTAGAAGTCATTGTTGATGACTCTTCCTAGAGACAGTTATTGCATTGACAAGTTCAAGGCGCTAAAGAAGCTGTTTGAAGAGATTTGCTCGGTGTTTGGTGGTAATGATGCTACAAAGAAGACTCAAAATACATTGTTAAAGCAAAGTTATGAAAACTTCTGCTTCAAGCAATGACTCACTTGATAGCATTTTCACCAAACTTGGAAGATTGATACCGACTAAGCGTGTTTGGCATTGAGGTAGAAAAGGAAGACCTCAATTTGAAGTTTCTAAAGTTTGCCTTGAGTTTCAAACTAATGTTCTTTCTGCGGGAAAACAAACACACATAGAAACAATGAAGCTCAATGATCTTTACAACAACTTCAAACTTATTGAACAAAGGTTGAAGAAGGCGGAAAACTTGGTACAAGCTCTAGTAGCTTGGCATTGTTGTCAAATTCATTGACGGTGATGATTACGAAGATGAAAGTGATGATGATATTGCCTTTGAGGTTCTAAAGTTTCCACCGGCAATGTAAATATTGCCACTGCAGGATCAAAGAAGAAGGTTTCTAGTATTGAAGATCCTACCTTTTATGCTTTTATCTCCACACAAGTTGATGGCTCTCTTAACTCATGAAGACATAGAGCAAATTGATGAAGATGACTTGGAGAGATGGATATAAAATGGCGAGATAGCTCTTAGCATGAGGGCTAAGTTCTACAAGAAATGGCAAGCCTATCCATATAAATGGTGATGATCTGCAGGCTTTGATAAGAAGAAAGTGGAGTACTTTAATTGCCACAAGTTTGGACATTTGCAAGAGAATGTAGAAGACCAAAGACCAAAGAAAGCAGTCTACATGGTACAAGCAAAGAAGGGACCAACTGTGGAAGAACCAAAGACAATGTTGGCTATTGATGGTGTGAGCTATGATTGGAGTTTCATGTCGATGATCTTGAAGAAGAACACTGAGATGTTTGCTCTTGTTTCTTTGAAGTTGCTCTTATGGCTTTCTCGACTACGAGGTACAAAATTACGAATGTTGCTCTAAAACATGTAGGGTCGCTAAAGAAGTTGAAAGACTTAATGATTTATATTCTAATAAAAGACAAGAGTTATACATCGCTAATTATCTGTGGCTAATCTTAGGAGAGCCATGGCGGTTTAGAAAAACAAATAGAGAACTATCGAGCAAATGAGTCAAATTATAATGATGATATGATTCTTCTTAGGAGAGAGGTAGAACATACAAGCTACTGTGAATGAAGCATACCAAAGGAGCTTGAAAAACTTCAAAAGAAAATTGAAAATGTCAATTTAACTATAGACACATGTTATCATTAGTGCGAGTCAATTGATAAAATTTGGAATGCTCAAATATATAATAAAGCTAAGTCCGGTATGTGTTATAATCTGCGCCTCCACCACTAAGAGGTGTTCATTCACCTCGGTATATATTTAGCTCATAGGGCATAGAGGATTTTAAGGATCTTGAACAAGAATATGGTCCTTTAAAGACACGGTTGTGAAGAGTGAGGAAGAGTAAGCTTGATAATGATGTTTTGAGAGATCTAGTGATTCATCGTTGTTGATGAAAATGTTAAAAGAATGTAGAGACTACTATCCCAAAAGTTGTTAATCTTATTCTGGAGGAACCTAGGAAACCGGTTAATAAACCTAGACCAAGCTGTAAGGTATCTTTGAGATGTATAGGAACAAGCCTCTGACTACTAGGGGTAACGAGAGAAGTTGGAATCATGTTAAATCTCAACAACTAGGTAGTGATTTTGTTATGAACAATAAGGCATGCTATATACGTGGTAGTTTTGATCATTTACATGCTTATTGTGACTATCATGTTGGGAGAAGGGTAGTCTATGGGAATAAAGGGTGGAGTCTAACGAGATATCAACATAATGTACACCTAGTTCTAATTGCAAAATGGTCCCAGAGCGATTCAACTTAGAAGTGGCCTCAAAACATTTGCCCTTGCAAAAGCTGTTAACATTGCTCACCCTAAGTCACACATTAAAGTGCAAATACCAAAACAAGCTTTGTAAAATCTGCACAAGCAGGGAAAAAGGACCTTTCAAGCTAAAGGTTAACAATAACCAACATTGGGTACCTAAAAAAGAAACCCGTGGTTTCCACTTGCTCATTCAAAAGTTACCACTGCAAGGGTTTGAACAAGAAAAGGGGACATGGAAATCTTGTGAAGGCCTCAACCGTTGGGAATGGAAACCTAAAGGAAACACCTCTACAACCAATCCCAATGGTGTATCAATGACCTTTGATAGATACAATTATATTGATACATGAGGCGGATCCAAGTCAATCATGGCTTGGGTCCCCAAAAGAAACTAACTCTTTACTCTTATGTGCGGGAACATCCAAGGACTAAATGATTTGATCTTGTATTTACATATTATGGGTGTTCAATGCACATGACCTGCAACAAGTCTTTTCTTTTGATTTTGTGCATACTAATAGGCATGCATCGGTTTTGTTAATGAAGTTAGTGGATTGAGATGTGTGATGCGGGAACACTAATGATAAAAGAAAACATGGATTATTATTTTTATTACAAAAGCGCACCGAAAGTGCGGTAAAACTACATCCATGAGGAGCAGTACAAACATCACTTGCATCAGTCGAGTACAACTATCAACAACCAACCCCAAACACATGTTTCCTAACCCATCCTCTTCCTACCCATCATTCATCCTTTATGGCTTGGGAATGCCCTGACTTGGCATCACCTTAGGAGCTCACGCATGTTAATCGATCATACACCCTAGGGCTTGCTAAACCCATCACCACTATACCGGTGGGTGGTGAGGATGATGAAGGCTAGCGATGGTGGTCTTTGGTAGAAATGGTAGAAGGTGATGATTGCGGCTCTTGAAGGAGCTACTGCTGCAAGAGGAGGAACACTCGGACTCTTCCGGAGGTCTCATCATCTGTGACATATGGAGACATATAGGGCGATCTACGAGCTATCTTCTTTGTTGTTGCATCCCGAGGCTCGGTTGTAGTGATGAAGGTCCATCGAAAAAGGGTTTGAAAAGAGCAAGTGGTCGCTTTCTTTTCTTGGATACAACCTTCTCATACTCCTCTTTTCAACTCTCCGGGGTTTTCAAAACAAAATCATCCGGGAACTATCGGATGAGCCGCTTGAAGAAAGATTGATTGGACTTGATTGACTCATGGTGTTGCTTTGAGAGTAAAAGTTATGGAGTATGTGATTTGAGTGGTTTGTGTTAAATGATCTATTTAATATATATTAAGTTGGATTCAAGAAGTTAATGAGGGGAAGGTGCAGGTAGTTAAGGAGTAAATTGGAGTCCTGTATTCTTGGAAAATGTATCAGTGCTTAAGTGTTGACTTTATTGAGTATAGCCACTGCTATGCTTAATTCTTTCAATATATTAGCCATTGCCAACACAATAGTGATTCCAATATTTATGATTAGTGATTTGCAGTTTGAAGAACTCCTTGTTTACAATTAAGTTGTTACTCTTTGATGAATCGTTGCTCTAGGTTATTTAGACCTTATCTATGTTATCCACCGATGATTCGGTGACATTTGGTTCTGATGGGAACTCTATTGCAACCGGTGGTAACATGCTTTCGATGGAAAAAGGAAAAGCAGAGGAACTTCATTACTAGCAAATAATTCATTACAATTAAGAGTACTCTAGTAAACTAAACACAAAAGAGCGAAACCTAGCATATTCTTCATCGACTTGACTATTCCATTGGTCTCTTGCCATTGCCCACATACTCATGTTTATTCTTCGGGCTCTCTTTCTCTTGTTCTCAAAGGTGGATTGCATTCTTGGACATGGAAGCCCAAGAATCTGTGGAGGAGGTTTTGGTAGCATTGCGAGCCTTGTTGGATTGGATATCGCTTCATATTGGAGATAATTGTTTCGGTGCTATTGAAAGAGCTTTTGGCATTTCTTTAGCAAGAGAATAGGTTTCATCATTTGCATCATCATCATCGATGCATCGGAGTAGAACTCAAGAGATTGTGCGAGGCTTAGCTCTGGGCTTTCGCTTAGCGTTTCTTTGGTATATCTTTTGGATGAAGACCCACACGGTGGAAAGTATCCAAACCATCACGATACTTACGAAGATGATTATGATTCGATTACATACTCTTCTTCTGAGTCAGAAGAGATGTTGATTGTGTTGGAGGGATTGCTCATGCTTATGGTTTTGGGGTTATTGTGTTTGAATGAAAGTTGATTAAGTTTACCTTAAGCCAAGTCTCCTTATATAGACAAAGTCGGTTGAAGGGTTATTTAATGAAGATATTTACCTTTTTCTTATTTTGGTAGGTAAAGGAGTAAATATAGATATTATTGAGTTGACTTTGGAAGATATTTTGCTTGGGAAATAGTTTGGTTAAAGGTAACTTTGGTAAATATCAAGTTGGTTATTCTCATCTTGTATGAGTTTGTATATCAAGTTTTGATGAGAAGTTGGAGTTAAAGGTGTATATCGAGATACACATCAAATGGTTATTGATTCACCATGTCTAATACACATAAGAATCAACTAGTCCGAGCAAACGACTCTTGGTAAAGACTTGACAAATCCGTTTATGGTTGATAGTTTACCAAAACTATATGGTTATCAACTCACCATATTCTTTATGATTAAGAGTTGGCTAGTCCATAGCAAAGCGGCTCATGGTAAAGACATATCAAATCCATTGATAGTGGTAGTTTGCTAAAAACTATGATGGGAGCGATCTAGTTTACTAATGATTTTATTTCCATTGCTCTTTGAAATTTTTGTGAAAAATTACCTTTGCTAGTTCACGATTTCCAGCGGTGTTGTTTTTCCCTTGTTGTTCTAGCCGTTACAACCGATTATGTCGATAATTAATGTTTTACTAGCCGTTGAAAGTAACCATCGATAGTCCTATATATAGGGTTAATATTTTAAGTAAATTATCTTCTTTCTATATTATAACTACTTTCTAAAGATAATTTTACTTGCATCAATTCTAAACCCTAACCCTATATATCTTTTTCTCTCAATTGGCTAGTCATTCTTTCAATTCTTATTGACGTAATAATATTTTTCATCAAAAGTTTCTATGGCTTCTTTGAACTTTGAGATGAGCACAACCTAGTGGCCTACCTACAAAGTCTAACGAGAAGAGTGGCCTGTTTTCATCGAGTTGTGGATTTTCTTCATACCACTCATATAAGGTATGCTTTGCTTTTCAAACCCACAATCTATATCTCTCAAATCAAGCAGTTTTGGACTTCTTCTCAGTCCATCACACTTGAAATGGAGATGCACATGAAGCGATGGATGCTCTCGAGCCATCTGTAGATGGGGTAACCATTGATGTTACCGAGGCATCCTTGAGGAGAGTACTTCACTTGGATGATCTCAATGGTCTCATCACATTACCTATGTCGAAATTCATGATACTTTATCATCCATGGGGTATGATACCACCGACAAAAGGCTACTTTCAAAAGAGTGGTTTTGTCCCCATTGGAGATTTTTGATTCATACTTTGTTACATTGCCTTAGTCCTAAGAAAACATCTTATGAGCAATTTAGTTCAACCATGGCTTATCCTTTGGTTTGTC
This sequence comes from Chrysanthemum lavandulifolium, assembly GCA_022545495.1. Lineage (NCBI taxonomy): Eukaryota > Viridiplantae > Streptophyta > Magnoliopsida > Asterales > Asteraceae > Chrysanthemum > Chrysanthemum lavandulifolium. Next base: position 70,225,516 of record CM040242.1, read on the forward strand.
TAGTTTCTGATAGGATTTTTAACTGGTCACATTATATTTTTACAAGTATGAAAGGCAATGTACAAAGTAAAACCAAAATTTTAATGTATCCAAGGTTTGTGCAACCTGTGCTTAATGAATTTCAATTGCAACCTCACACTATTGTTTATCCAATCAGTTGCCTAAAGCCTAAAGTTTTTCAAAATTTGAATAAAGATGGCAATATGATTTTTACACCTCTCCTACCCCAAATGCTTGCTAACATTTCATCTGAACAAACTACACCTATAATTGATGTACCCAACATTGATTATACACCACCGATTTCAAGAACCTATGAGAGAAGGTCAAAGCAGTCAACTCCTCTCATGACAACACAACAAGTTTACGAACCTTTTGGTCTAGGAACAAGCGGTGGTGGTTCTAGACTTCCACATAGTCCTACTATGGAGGAATCGGACCTTTGCCCCATGATTCACCTCTCCCAGCAGGTAACACAGTTGGAAGTCTTGAGGCGATGGCAACCAAATGGAATTGATGGTTTTGTGTACCAAATTAGCAAAGCGAGTTGAGTTTCTACAAAAGACTTGGCTCTTGTTAAGAAGAATCATGCCAAGGATGTTCAATTATTAAAACAGAGATTCGGACCTTAAAGGAAGAGATGCGAAGTTGAAAAAGCACAGCGGTTGCAAAGATGGTGATTTCATCTTCATCCTCACCTTCTAATGGTGATTCGGTGATCAAGATTTGGGAAATTCCTCCAAACAGGGAGGAAAGCAGGTTACGCACCGAGGGAGGAAAATTGATTTTGAAGATGAAGGAGATACAAGTAAAGGAGCAAAAGAAGTGAAACTCATGGAGAGCAACTTGAAGATCAAGACATTTTCTAAGCGCAAGCGATTTTACCATCGATTTTGTTTCCCGCAGAGACAAATATTGCCACCGCAAGTGAAGAATTTGATAAATTGAAGACAAACAAGGGTAAGCGGTTATGGAAGATGACGACAACTTGAAAGTAAGATTTCAAAGAAAAGACAAGTTGATTGATCTTGATAGAAATTGCTAAGAAGATAGCGGAAGATCAAATTCTTGAGAAAGTTCTTTGAAAGAAAAGATTGAAAGAACTAGAAGTTGCAAGCTTTTGGAAGCTAAAAGATTGGACAAAATGGAAGATCTTGATTCAATTTCCTTGTTCAACCTACAATTATGAAAGAAAAAGCTCCGAGTTTAGCTATGTTCCTCTTGAAGAAGATATTCGGGTTTACGGTAGCTAATAATCCGTAAATCAAGAAAAGGCAATTGACCTTGTTGTTGATGCATCCTTAAGCGAGGAACAAAGAAGCGCTCGGTTAAAGTTTTATTAAAATAAAGAACAATCAAGCACTTGAAGATGTGATTAATTCGATCAAAAAGGGTCGGAAGAAACCAAGAAAACCAACCAAGGCTCAAATACTTGCATACATGAAGACTTATTGTTGTCATGTTGGTAGCTGGAAAATGCATCAATTTAAAGGAATGTCGATGATCAAATTGAAAAGGCTTACTACGTGAGCGTAAAACAAGATAAATCTTTTATTCCAATGGGTTACGAAGAAGAAGAAAGAATAATTCCTAGATTGAGCGAAAGGCCAAAGTAAGTGATTCTCACACTATTAAGAAGACTAAGGTTGATGAAGATCATACAAAGTCTCTTGAGAAGCGATTCCTCTCGAGAAGGAGATTCCCTCTTGAGAAGTTCACTAAAGAAAAAATGGTGAAATGATTGTGATTGAAGATGAGATTTTTATCCGAACCACGCAAATTCGACATCCTATCATTGATTGGGAAGTTTACATCGCTAGTAATCTTGCTTCAACATGGAAGATTACAAGGTGGGAGGAGAAACTTCATCTTTCATAACATTTGAAGATATTATTAAAGCTTTTGAGAGATGACCTTAATACACTATGGAAATTAGTTCAAGAAAGGTTTAATGCTCAAGATCTCAAAGATACAAAGGAGATGCGAGTTATGGGTAAATCTTAGAAGGCTTTTGAACCAAATGTCGATGATGACTCTTGGAAAACCTTATTCACATGTCTTGGTACAAAATGGTTTTATTATGATTCATGTGAAGTTCATCATGTCTCTACGACTAATGGAAGACTTTTCATGCTTTGAGAAAGAATATCCACTTAGAGTGGAGCTCTTCTGATAATGTTAAGCTTACATATAAGAGTCAATGAAGACAATGAGAAGGTCGAGCATTATTACAAAGGCTTCAAGATCGGTGTTCAAGAGCTATACAAAAGTTAAGAGAAAAGAAGTGAAGTGTTTGATTGAATTCCCCAATTCCTTGAAGTTAATGCATATTGAAGAAACTTATTGATTTGTAGAGAAATCATAAGTTTAGGGAGGATTGTTGGGAATAATCCGTTACCACGGATAGTAGTGGTTTACCTTTGCTTGGTTTAACACTAGCGGTGGAAGCGTATACTACTGCTATTAGTTTATGATAAGGTTAAGCAGCGTCTAGATAAGTATAGAATAGATTGTGTGTATATTCTATTATGTTAACTTTATACTTATTGTCACACCCCAATTACATTTTGCGGCGGAATGAAATTCACAGGGGTTGTTGTCATAGCATCACAATCACAGTTATATTGAGCGACCTAAAGTGTCGTTTGGAAAACACATCGTTTGATTTAATAAAATAATCGAGTTTACAAAGTGTAGGTCCCAAATGAAAACCAACTTGCGGAAATAAATTTGATACAAGCCAAGCGATGTTTTAAAGTTCATAAAACCCAAGTGAGGCAGCGTCGTCACCGCGACTCTATGATATGTCCATATGCATGCCATGAAGTGTATGCCTTAGATACGAGATAAAACATGCTAAAAAGTGTCAACACAAAGGTTGAGTGAGTTCATAGAGTTTGTGTTGAAATGTAAAGTCTTTCAAAATCGTTTATGCAACAAAGGCATTGTGAATCCACTCAGTTCCAAGTTCCGCCCATACAAAACTTGCAACCTGTGTGTTCACAACCCATTGCCAAAATGTGATATATTTTATGTTCAAGTGCATGATGTCAAATGAATTCACATAATAGTGCATGACTTTATGTATCAATAGTTAATTGTCATAACACATATGAGTGTTGTTTCAAATTGTTCCAAGACCATTAGTTCCATGATTATACCAAGACATTTAGTTCAATGATTATACCAAGACATTTAGTTCAATGATTATCCCAAGACATTTAGCTCAATGATTATACCAAGACATTTAGTTCAATGATTATCCCAAGACATTTAGCTCAATGATTATACCACGACATTTAGTTCAATGATTATACCACGACATTTAGTTCAATGATTATCCCACGACATTTAGTTCAATGATTATCCCAAGACATTTAGCTCAAGGATTATACCAAGATATTTAGTTCAATGATTATCCCAAGACATTTAGCTCAATGATTATACCACGACATTTAGTTCAATGATTATCCCAAGACATTTAGCTCAATGATTATCATATAGAAATTCTAAATATGACAATATTGTTACCTCGTATGACTAAACATTCAGTTCAGTTAAACATGTAGTTGCAAATATCATGAATGTCATAAAAGCAGTTGAGCATGTATCTCCCAAAAGTAATTCAAAACAATTAAAGAGTAGGGCTTTGACTCACTTTGGTGCAATGTTTATGATGATAAAAGTGGATACCTTTGAAATGAGGCGCAACCTCTAACCGTGACCTATTATGAATGATATGTTCTAATGTAAATCATGAAACAATGTAGTGCATGCAAACTCACATGTAATCTATACCACTTATGCGTTTTGAAAATAATGTTTATCGTCGAAATACATGTTTATGATATCTCGTCATATTATAAAATACTTTACAAGTATTTACGTTGAAATGATATCCTCGATAGTCATTTAATGATTTATTATGAATTTATAACTTTTCGTCGTAAAATAATGTCATTTGACAATTTCATGAAAGTGACTAAATAGCCTTGAAAAGCTAGTCGTAAAATGGTGCACGTCGAGCGTTAGGAAACAAACTCAACGGTTTTGAGAAGCTTGTATCATTATCTCAAAGTTTTAGCATTTAAAATTTCATCCTAGAGGTCTCGATCATGGAGAAAAATATAGGTAAAGTATGGTATTTGTGTCCAAAATATTGTTTAAGGTAACTTTCGGCAAAGTTTGAGTGACCATATTTTATTCGTTACAACTCCGCTTGACGAACGGTTGGACATTTTGGAAAATATGCTTGGCGAACTTACTTTTACTAGAAGACATCACGTTATAAAAAGTACTCCATTGATGTTAAAAACGACCCTCCACATGGTCCTTCGTGGCCGTAATATTTGTATAATAGAAATATATTAGTTTTTCTTATAGAATAATGTTACGGCAACTTTGTAAAATCGCATGTAATTTAATCGTTACAAGTCCGTTTTCTACGTTTTATATGTCCTTAGCTTCGTATCAAAGTATACTAATATATTTTTGATAAGTCGACACATTTTATAACGCTTAAGACTCATTTTTGACTCGTAAAAGTCGAGACAACATGCTGAATTTTCGAAACAATTAGTTTTAAGTCGTCAACTTGAATAATTCATAACTTCTTCGTTATAGCTCCGTTTTAATCCGTTCAAGCGGCCACGTTTTCGTTTTAAAGTGTATTTTCTGAATATCTAGCCCAAAATATTTTACAAACTGTCGGATTTTCAGATTTAACAAAAACCAACAGACCCTTAATTATAGTTGTCGAAATGAGTTTTATCGCGCCAAACCTATTCTAACCAATTCAAAACAAGCGCAAAGCTATTCAAATCCTACCATACACCTTCTTAGGGTGTCATGGGTTCCTAGACATCACCAAAAGTGATATATTACGAGGATAATTTATAGGATGATTATAACTAATAATATGTAATAAAAACATTAAAAGTGGTATAGACTCATATGTAACATGCATGTTTTCTTTCAAGCATAATAAAAATAACTCATGAATGATCAAGAAAGATTGGTAAAATATATGAAAAGCTTACTTGAATGATTATGAATTTTTGAGCAAAGTATGCTTAATAATCTTGAGGTTTTTATTTCAAAACCTTTACTAGATTATTCCTAGGACTTGTAAAATACTTGGATCTTGAAAAGTTTATGGTTTCTCTTGATTCTTGAGCATGACCGGTTCTAAGAGATGAGAGAGAGAGTGATATTTTATTTTCACCTTTTATTGTGTGATATGTATGTGTTAAATGTTGTATATAATTAAAATAAATATTACAAGAGAAGTCAAGTTTGGCTAGTGTGAAGATATTTTATAAAGGTAGTGTTGAGTCATGCATGTTGGTGAGCCATAAGTAATAAAAATAAGAGATGATGTCTTTTGTTCAAGTAAATGAATATATGTATAAGATTAGTTTGTAGGTTGTAAGTATAATTAAGTATTTAAGGTAGCGTTAGCTAGAAATAAATTTAACGGAACAAAATAAAATATATCGATGTCGTAAAAATTATAAAAATACATTTCTTACCGGAATTGAGTGAATAAATAATTATCGAGTTGGCTTTACGAAAACCGTCGTAAATATTTATATATAACAATTTATATACAAAATAAATTGAAAACATCGGGTAAACTAATAATATAATTTTCATAGTCTTAATACGAGTATAAAAATATATTAGGATTATTTTTGGAAGTGTCGGATCAAATGTTTCAAAATAATGTTTACGCGATAGCGTTTATTTAATAGGAAAAATAAACGTTTAATGTAAAATGCAAAACAATGCATGAATATATGATGATGATGTTACTAATGATATGTAGACTAATCCTAGTCTATATGAAATGTCCTTGATGTTATTCCATGAATACGCAGCTTAACCCTCCAGGTTACGCGTATATGATACTCGTAAACCTAATTTACGAAGAATGATGAATAGTGACTCTTCCAAAGTTTGTAAAAATGACCTGAAATTACGAGTTGTCACATTCGCCCAACCAAAAAGGAATTCAGTCCATGTTAGGTTCTACGATGTTACTTGTGAAAAGATGAGGGTATTTGAGTCGCATTGGGTCGTCCAATGATTTTCTAAATCGTACCACGCCTTTCAAGATGGGACTTGAGCATAATCTGTTGCCAACTTGAAATTCTAATGGTTTGCGACTTATGGAACATACTTCCAATATTTTGCATCGATATACGACGTAGCTTATCGGGCTATATGTTGTTGCTTATGCGATTCTTGACTGTACCATTTCTTTGTTGTTTCATGAATGATTTATGGGCTAGTGAGTTGGACTTTCTGATTTTGTTAGTGAATAAGTGATTGACACCTAAATCGAGAGAGTGCCTCAAATGGTGTCGTTAATATGTTCATGTAATTACTATTGTTGTAAAAGCAGCGGTTCGATGAAGTATGACTTGCTAATCATTTCTAGAAAGTCCCACATGCTTGAGCATATTATCTAATGTGGGAATTGTTCTCTCGCTCTAACCATTGATTTGAGGATAATAAGCGGTACTCATGTCCTATTAGGTTCCATGGAAATCTTGAAATGATTGTCGAGTCTAAGGTGAATCGAATAGCTTATAACAGTACAAGCGAAATTGATACCACGTGTCTCATGCCAAATTTCAAAATGTCAAGTCTGTCGAAAAGGGCATTATTGAAAAGAATAGATTATGGGTAACAGTTGTGATTCATCGCGTTTCTCGTTCTAGCGAATGTCATTACTTGAATCTTACTTGCCTAAGGTGTTTAGTTTCCATCACTAAAATGTTTATTGTTTGATGATGATGACTCTCTTAATTTCTCTTATCGAAATATTTCCACGCTCTATGTCGTAAAGTCACAAAACCTTAAATGTTTAAGTGATGTGGTGTAGTGATTGATTTCCAAGATTTGTCCCGATATTGAGTGCTTCTAAAATATTTCATCACTTAGATTGTTATCATGCTATCCAGAAAATAGATATTAACTCATACCATGTCGAAGAATGTTTGTTCTAATTTCACTTATAGATGGAGAGTCATAGATTTTCCGATATGTTCAAACCTGTTGCATCTCTTAATATGAAAAGTGAGGTTACTTGGAATTTCTAGAGAACACAATGCCTTAGGGGAAGTTTATATCGATAACCTTAACTTAACCAAATTTTCCTTTAAGGGAAACTCATTGTAGGGAAGTCCACATATTGTTGAGGTCATGTTTAATGAAATGTTCCGTAGTCTTGATTAGAAGACTTGGTTTCTCCCTATAGTGTTGCTTAGTGTGTATTAAGCCCGTCTTGGATCTTGTAACTCGGTCAAGCGATGCTTTTGAAATGATATAATTGGGCTTCTAGTCCAAAATAGTGGTTCGAATGTCTCGTGATGTCTTAAGATTTTGTTGAGTTTGAAACGTCTTACTATATACTTCTAGTCCTTGTTGGTATTCCTAGAATGCTTTCATTGTTTTCATGTATCGAGGAATCCTCCTCATAGATTGTATAGGAAGCCTTTCCTAAAAAGTCACTCGTCAAATTCTAACTTATCGGTTGAGTGAGGATGAATGGCGTGAAGCTTCTGAGTGTTAACCAAAAGAAATGTTTATGAACAATTTATCGATTACAAAGCTTTGCTTTTGAGTGAAGATTGTTTTCATGACATAATTCTTCCTAAATTATACATAGGTGATCGGGCCATGTATAATTGAGGACAAATGATGTGATGCTTGGTTTTGTTGAAATGGTATTATGTTCCTCAGAAGTTTTAGATGGTATTCAACGTTTTGTTTTGTAAGATAATGGCTCAATAATTTTCGAGTAACATGAGAATCGTTTAGCATGATGATATTAAATCGTTGATAAAATGGTGAAAGCCAATTGATAGGGTGGTAACAAAACAACTTGTTTTAAAACTTTATGAAACAATGTTTCTAAGATAGTGTAGAATAGCTTGAAATAAAATTAAGTGAAATAATTTCATGAAATGGTAGCAAAATAACTTGAAATAAAATTTGAGGAATGGTTTGTAGAATACATGGGGAAACCTCATAGAATGGTAATAGTCTCCTAATTGGTCAAGAATAAGGTTGGCCTAACCCCTAGTAAGATAGTGAGGTATCATCGCGAAATGATTGAAAATTGGGCAATTGAAATAAGGAATGAAATAAAAAAGGTTGTGATTATCGTGGAGATAATAAATGATAAAGATTACATTAGCTAGAAAGGTACTTATTATCGGTTCACATCGGTGATCTAATCATGCCTCAAGTGTAGGAGTAGTAGGTACATCTAGCAACAACAACTTTGAAACTCTCGGTCCTCAAATCTATAAGATAGTGTAGTTTATGTAGTTTTAATAGTAGATGGTAGTGGTGTGTCAAATTATGCACGCTTCCCAAGCGGCAAATCAAATGTCGACTAATAGGTCCACTAGGACTAAGCTTGTAAGTCCTACCAAATGGTATGATCTGTCTCAGCAGTTGATAAAATTTTCACGATCCTCACGATGAATCAATGGTGATCGTGATGGTGTAGGTGCAACCGTCCTCCTAAAGGGTTCGGTCTCATCATCGATGTTATCGGTGTTGAGACAAGCGATGTTAAAATTGTGATAGGGAATGACGGGGCATTCTCCATGTCAAAGTGATGTGAGTATGATGGGATGGGTATTTGAAGGCATCTATGTGACAATCGATTTTGAAATGAAAGTGAATAACTTCATAAAATGTGCGTATGAAACGCATGTATAATGAATATGCACTTATGATGAAATGATGAGATGCTATGATGATGTAGTTATAGTCTAGGGTCAATGATGCAACCTAGTTCTCTATAGCTGAAGCTACGATGTAATCATCACACCTCAAATTACATTTTGCGTGAATGGAATTCACAGGGGTTGTTGTCATAGCATCACAATCACAGTTATATTGAGCGACCTAAAGTGTCGTTTGGAAAACACATCGTTTGATTTAATAAAACAATCGAGTTTACAAAGTGTAGGTCCCAAATGAAAACCAACTTGCGGAAATAAATTTGATACAAGCCAAGCGATGTTTTTAAAGTTCATAAAACCCAAGTGAGACGCGTCGTCACCGCGACTCTATGATATGTCCATATGCAAGCCATGAAGTGTATGCCTTAGATACATGAGATACAACATGCTAAAAAGTGTCAACACAAAGGTTGAGTGAGTTCATAGAGTTTGTGTTGAAATGTAAAGTCTTTCAAAATCGTTTATGCAGCAAAGGCATTGTGAATCCACTCAGTTCCAAGTTCCGCCCATACAAAACTTGCAACCTGTGTGTTCACAACCCATTGCCAAAATGTGATATAGTTTATGTTCAATCGCATGATGTCAAATGAATTCACATAATAGTGCATGACTTTATGTATCAATAGTTAATTGTCATAACACATATGAGTGTTGTTTCAAATTGTTCCAAGACCATTAGTTCCATGATTATACCAAGACATTTAGTTCAATGATTATACCAAGACATTTAGTTCAATGATTATCCCAAGGCATTTAGCTCAATGATTATACCAAGACATTTAGTTCAATGATTATCCCAAGACATTTAGCTCAATGATTATACCACGACATTTAGTTCAATGATTATACCACGACATTTAGTTCAATGATTATCCCCGACATTTAGTTCAATGATTATCCCAAGACATTTAGCTCAAGGATTATACCAAGACATTTAGTTCAATGATTATCCCAAGACATTTAGCTCAATGATTATACCCGACATTTAGTTCAATGATTATACCCGACATTTAGTTCAATGATTATCCCAAGACATTTAGCTCAATGATTATCATATAGAAATTCTAAATATGACAATATTGTTACCTCGTATGACTAAACATTCAGTTCAGTTAAACATGTAGTTGCAAATATCATGAATGTTATAAAAATAGTTGAGCATGTATCTCCCCCAAAAGTAATTTAAAACAATTCAAAGAGTAGGGGCTATGACTCACCTGGTGCAATGTTTATGATGATAAAAGTGGATACACTGAAATGAGGCGCAACCTCTAACCGTGACCTATTATGAATGATATGTTCTAATGTAAATCATGAAACAATGTAGTGCATGCAAACTCACATGTAATCTATACCACTTGTACGTTTTGAAAATAATGTTTATCGTCGAAATACATGTTTATGATATCTCGTCATATTATAAAATACTTTACAAGTATTTACGTTGAAATGATATCTCGATAGTCATTTAATGATTTATTATGAATTTATAACTTTTAGGTAGTAAAATAATGTCATTTGACAATTTCATGAAAGTGACTAAATAGCCTTGAAAAGCTAGTCGTAAAATGGTGCTTGGCGTCGGCGTTAGGAAACAAACTCAACGGTTTTGAGAAGCTTGTATCATTATCTCAAAGTTTTAGCATTTAAGTTTTCATCCTAGAGGTCTCGATCATGGAGAAAAATATAGGTAAAGTATGGTATTTGTGTCCAAAATATTGTTTAAGGTAACTTTCGGCAAAGTTTGAGTGACCATATTTTATTCGTTACAACTCCGCTTGACGAGCGGTTGGACATTTGGAAAATATGCTTGGCGAACTTACTTTTACTAGAAGACATCACGTTATAAAAGTACTACATTGATGTTAAAAGCGATCCTCCACATGGTCCTTCGTGGCGTAATATTTGTCTAATAGAAATATATTAGTTTTCTTATAAAATAATGTTACGGTAACTTTGTTAAATCGCGTGTAATTTAATCGTTACAAATCCGTTTTCTCGTTTTATATGTCCTTAGCCGTATCAAAGTATACTAATATATTTTTGATAAGTCGACACATTTATAACGCTTAAGACTCATTTTTGACTCGTAAAAGTCGAGACAACATCTGAATTTTCGAAACAATTAGTTTTAAGTCGTCAACTTGAATAATTCATAACTTCTTCGTTATAGCTCCGTTTTAATCCGTTCAAGCCACGTTTCGTTTTAAAGTGTATTTTCTGAATATCTGCCCAAAATATTTTACAAACTGTCGGATTTTCCAGATTTAACAAAAACCAACAGACCCTTAATTATAGTTGTCGAAATGAGTTTTTATCGCGCCAAACCTATTCTAACCAATTCAAAACAACTTCAAAGCTATTCAAATCCTACCATACACCTTCTTAGGGTGTCATGGGTTCCTAGACATCACCAAAAGTGATATATTACAAGGGATAATTTATAGGATGATTATAACTAATAATATGTAATAAAAACATTAAAAGTGGTATAGACTCATATGTAACATGCATGTTTTCTTTCAAGCATAATAAAAATAACTCATGAATGATCAAGAAAGATTGGTAAAATATATGAAAAGCTTACTTGAATGATTATGAATTTTTGAGCAAAGTATGCTTAATAATCTTGAGGTTTTATTTGAAACCTTTACTAGATTATTCCTAGGACTTGTAAAATACTTGGATCTTGAAAAGTTTATAGTTTCTCTTGATTCTTGAGCATGACCGGTTCTAAGAGATGAGAGGAGAGAGTGATATTTTATTTTCACCTTTTATTGTGTGATATGTATGTGTTAAATGTTGTATATAATTAAAATAAATATTACAAGAGAAGTCAAGTTTGGCTAGTGTAGAAGATATTTTTATAAAGGTAGTGTTGAGTCATGCATGTTGGTCGACCATAAGTAATAAAAATAAGAGATGATGTCTTTTGTTCAAGTAAATGAATATATGTATAAGATTAGTTTGTAGGTTGTAAGTATAATTAAGTATTTAAGGTAGCGTTAGCTAGAAATAAATTTTAACGGAACAAAATAAAATATATCGATGTCGTAAAAATTATAAAAATACATTTCTTACCGGAATTGAGTGAATAAATAATTATCGAGTTGGATTTCTAAAACCGTCAGTAAATATTTATATATAACAATTTATATACAAAATAAATTGAAAACATCGGTAAACTAATAATATAATTTTCATAGTCTTAATCTGGTATGAAAATATATTAGGATTATTTTTGGAAGTGTCGGATCAAATGTTTCAAAATAATGTTTACGCGATAGCGTTTATTTAATAGGAAAATAAGCGTTTAATGTAAAATGCAAAACCATGCATGAATTAATATGATGATGATGTTACTAATGATATGTAGACTAATCCTAGTCTATATGAAATGTCCTTGATGTTATTCCATGAATACGCAGCTTAACCCTCCAGGTTACGCGTATATGATACTCGTAAACCTAATTTACGAAGAATGATGAATAGTGACTCTTCCAAAGTTTGTAAAAATGACCTGAAATTACGAGTCGTCATACTTATCTTGTAAAGGACTCCTTGTTGTATAAAAGGAGATCCTAGGTTATTGTCTTAGAGAGGTATTACATTACAAGATTACCTATGAAAGCTTCAAGGTGTAACCCTAGTGATAAGTCTAGATCACTCGTATTATTTCATTAATAATATTGGAGCTTGAGTTTTGTGTTAACTTGTGTTTATTCTCATACATTATATAATTCGTCTTCTAAAGTATTACTTAAGTAAATTCCGCTTGCTTGATAATATCATACAAAATATCATTGACACAAGGAGAGTGTCCTAGATCCATCAGTTTGACACTGTTTTCGAACTAATCCTTGAGGTGCTGGGAGTAGAAGTGGCTACTTTTTGAGGGTTAACGGAGCTAGAAGCATTATTCTTAGGTAACTTAGGTGAAGTGACTGTTTTTGACAAAACTTGTATCGCATCAACTTGGGAGAAAGCCTTGTCTTTAAAGATTTTGTTCTTCGAGATATAAATCGGTGGTACGCCTAACAATGGACGGTCTCTAGTGGGATGAAAGCGGCTTCCCAAGGTTGATGGTTTTGTAAACTTAGTGTTCACACTTTTCCCTGAGTTTTCCTAAGTTCATTTTTAAGGCAACAATAGCGAAACTCTTTCACGAAGATGAGCTTTGAGTTCATCAATTTTGCTATCAAAGAATTTTTTGTTCTATTGACTTAGTTCTAGCTTCTTTGTGAGTCACTTAGTTCTATGTGATGCTTTCTCAAAGACTCATTTTCCTTTAGTAATTTGGCCACACAAACCGATAATTCGGCATTTCTCATTTGAATATCATCAATAGTATTAACATCAATTACTTGTTACCAAATTACTTTTCACATGCATATTAGAAATATGTTTCTTCAAATTGTTGATAGTTGACTCTTTGTCTTGAAGTGAGCTTTCAAAGTGTTAATTTCAAAAGTTCACGGAATTCGGAAGTTCAGATTTTACATGGTTTGTTAAGTTGAAACTTTCTTACGTATCGCAATTTCAAGTGAAATGCAATGTTTTCAAGTTTTGAGAATTTGTTTGAAAGTTCATCAAAAGCCTTTTTATCAACCATATCATTTGTTTTGAAATTATTAGACTCGGTCTCAACCAAGGAACATTTATCGGAATCATGTTCGACATTAAGATCGGTATGTTTAGGTACATTAGCGGTGCACTATGTTGAGCAGTTAAGGGTACCTCATCACATGACACTTGTTCATTTATCGATCCGATATCGCATCCACATCATGTGAAACAAGAGTCAGCGAACTCTTGGTTGTTTCAAGCTTATCGCCTCTGAGTCCACAGTATTCGGTACCAATGATCCATCAAGTGACACATTACCCGACTCATCACAACAATCTCTCAATTGCACGACACTCATTCACCCAACCTTCATTTACCTTGTCATCATTGATTGCACTTTCCTCAACATACTTCTTAACATTATCCAAGAGTTGGATTAATGTTTCTCTGAACACATTGCTTCCATCCAGTGTGATCCTTGAAGCTCTTGATCATATGATCATCATAATCCGAAGTATATTCACCATTGAAGAATGACTGAAATTGTTTGTAGATCACCTGAAGTGCAGCACTAGAACTATCATTTTGAACCTTCTTTTGTCAATTTGTAGCTCCAATTGTTTTAAGTTTAAGAATAATGTGCTCGTGAACGTTGATAATTCTTGACGGAAAAGTGCAGTAAATGTTCGTTCACTTCCCATAGATAAAAGTAACGTGAGGTGTGAATGAAGTTGTTGATAAGGTTCAATGCAACTTTCCTTATCCTTTGCACAAGCATTACGTAACATTGGTGGTGCATTTACGTCTTTCAGTGCGAACAGGAGATATCACATCCTCATTGATTGATTCAATAATCTTTAATCGTTCGATGTAGCATACATTATCATTGTTGCCATGACATCATACAATTTAAGTACTACGAAATTCTTGGGGTAGTGTAAGACATGATGTTGTAGTATACGGGATTTTACAAGTCTATGATTTAAACCAAGAAATAGATTCTTCGCGAGATTTTACAAAATCAAGAAGAAACCGTGATATAGTGACCAATAGAGCGTGTTAAGATAAGCGATGGAGCGACACAATGATAGACAATTATGTGTTAGGTCTTATGATTGTTTGTAGGATTAGCGAGATGTTGTTTGGTTGTGATTTGGGTTGGTTGTTGCGATTTTACGGAGAAATTTAGGTCTAAAACTTAAAACCCATAACCTTCGGGCGATTTAGGCCTCGGGGTTGACCGAATGAACTATAGTTGATTCGGCATGCCATTCTCCTCGTTCTCACGGTCGTTATGATGGGTAGAACACTTGAAAACAAAGTTCTGGTTCAAAAGTTATAGCCGTTTGAAGTTTTGTCGGGAAAAAGTCAACAAAGCATTGCGATGGAATGGTCAAACCGCTTCTAACTATGAATACAAGTCGCAGCACCAAGTTGCTAGGTATAAAGTTGCTCAATGGACAAGTCACTAGAAACACAAGTCGCTAGTGACACAAGTCGCTATGAAGACTAAGTCGCTATGATGACAAGTCGCTAGTTACAAGTCGCTAGATGCACAAGTCGCTAGAGACAACTCGCTATGAAGACAAATCGCTGGTTGACAAGTCGCTAGATGCTCAAGTCGCTAGATCCTCAAGTCGCTAGATGCTCAAGTCGCTAAGTATACAACTCGCTAAAAGGGCAAGTTGCTAAAGAACAACTCGCTACCCACAACAAAGTCAAGTCGCTAAAGTTAGCAAAGACAAGTCGCTACGTTGCCAAGTTGCTAGTCGTAATGGTACAGCCACTACTTTGTACTATTTGTTGCCTTATCTCAATAGACAAGTCACTAGTGCTCAGTCGCTACCACCACAACTACAAGTCGCTAATAATTATAGAAGCAAGTCGCTACCAAGAAAACTAATCGAGACTCAGTCGCTACCAAGAAAAGTTCAAACACAACACTTTCAATCCAAAACTATCCCAACCCTTGATGATTCAAGCTTTCCAAATCAAAACCCAAGCACTTACAATGATTCTAAACACAAAGTACAATCAAAATTCAAACTTAAACACAAGAAATGATCAAATGATGCAAAATCCACTAAACATTTTCAAACCCAAAACCATATAAAACCACTAGAAATCCAAGAACATGTAAGAGATTATCAAACCATGGCTCTTGATACCATTTGTAACATATTAGATTTCATAAACACATCAAATAACACAATATGGTTCGAATGAGTTTCAAGTTCTAGAGAGAAAGTGGAAGATGGGAGCCTTTCTAGAGAGAAAGTAAACAAAAGAAAGAAGGTTAGATTGGTGAAAGGTCCAACCTCTACCTTGGGAGGTAGAGGGTATTTATCAATTACATACTAAACGTCCTCCTTGGATGTGGATCGGGCATCTGATGGGTAAAGACCGTCCTTCCTCCACGGTGTTGCACTAGACTAAACTACGCTAATAACTAACTAACAAATAACGTAATAAATGATATGTCTACGAGCTAACTTACGCTAGATTATATTTGGGGTGACCGATGCTTCACTATAGAATTTCCAATTCCTAACATGGGATCTGA
Organism: Chrysanthemum lavandulifolium; assembly: GCA_022545495.1. Classification (NCBI taxonomy): domain Eukaryota; kingdom Viridiplantae; phylum Streptophyta; class Magnoliopsida; order Asterales; family Asteraceae; genus Chrysanthemum; species Chrysanthemum lavandulifolium. Next base: position 70,241,410 of record CM040242.1, read on the forward strand.
GCTACTTGAAGGCACATTAAAATTCACTTTCTTAATACTGGGCATAGAAGTGGTTGCATACTTAGCACTAGGCATGGAACAAGGCATCACAACTTTATCTTTCTCACATAAGGATTTAGGACATGTTGCTCTTAAACATTCTAACAGCTCCTGAGATCGTTGGGCCTAAATGCACGCAAACCTAATTTCACTATCAAGGGGCTTATTTATGAAATCTTCTTGTACAATCTCACGAAGACATTATAGACTATACTTAAGGTGAAAGAAATAGTTCTGAAACACAAGTTCGTTATTTCTAAGATGAGGAGGAATGTATTTATGATCACGGTATATTTAGAGTCGAGATGACTTTGATGCAACATTCTCATTAAAGACAAGTGGCATTTTCCCTTTTACGACTCCTCGATTCTCAATTTCCTTTTATATGAAGTTATTTTTCATTGTTTTGTCACGGTGACTTTCATTGACTCATATAACTCTTTGAAGTGTCGTTTGACCTTTTATTTTCTTCTACAAAACTCTCATTTTCTTGTTGTGTCGTTAATGATGTTTTGAAGATGAAAGTTTTGAAAGCGAGAATCTAAAGGAGGAGGCATTTGGGAGCAGTCGCATTGTTCTTTTCACCCTTTAATTGTGAAATTTGGGTTTCAACTTTCGATCGTGTTCTTGTGAGCTTGAATATGTTCATCACGTTTGTTTATTTCAAAAGCGCATCAAACTACGGAACATTTGAGGATGTCTTGATGTTTGAGGTTTTGACATTTTCTTTGAGATGTTGATATTTTAGTTGCAAATCAAAATGTTCAACTTCTAGCTTAGAAAGATGTTTTACCAAATTATCATGATCATCTGGTCAATTTTCTCATTTAGTTTTGAGTTTTGTTTTCAAGCTCAATAACACGATCATGGGAAACTTTCAAAGCAACAGATAATTCATGAAATTGAGAAGCGGTAATAGAATGCTTAGTAACGATATAAAACACATCTTGAGCCACACAACTCAATACTAAGTTCTCATTTAGGATATCTGATTCTTCCTTTCAATTTCATTATATTTGAGTTCCGTTCATAATCATTGACCTCAAGCGTCATTGCATCAAATTCCTTTTCCATTTCTTTAATATACGGTTAATCCCTTTTGGAGACTCTCAAATTGACCTTTTAATTGTCTAAAGAAAGGTATGACCTCGGTTAAATAGCATTCTTTAGTTTGCTCAAAACCCTTTCCCTTGATTATCCCTATAGGTGTGATTCTCTTCTTACATGTCTTCTCAAAATAAGCGAATAGTTGATAAACAACATCAGTGATTAAGGTCTTACTATTAGTGGAAATAGTTCTAGGAACTAAATGCATTGGTGTATTCGGAGGATACATGGCTATGAGCACTTTCCTAAGGGAATGTTCGTTTCAACAAGTACATTTGCTTTTGCTTATCCATATCTTTCTTCCAAAAATTTGTTACGGGGTTAATTGAGTTTGAGGCTTAAACATGTTCGAGGAGATCCAATTTTCTTTAGTGTAATCATGGGGTTTGAGCGTTATGTTTTCTTTTTACCTCGGGATCTTTTAGCTTCTTATCCATTTTCTCCTATTGGCTTCTTCAATTGCATATCTTCCTTAGTGCACTCGGTGCAACTAGGTTTCTACCTAGGCTTAAGTTTCATTACCATCATATATTACCTTTTGAGCTTTTCTAGCCACTTTACCATATTCGAGTTGGGTTCCGCTACGAGGGAATGCTATGCTTATCGGCGAGAACTCTATGCTTAGTGATCATGTGATCGGTTTGAATGGTATTCCTTATGCGTACAACTTATTTTCAAGCTTGTTTTCAAAGTTTTTAGATTAGAAAAGTTATTCAAAAGTTTTGATTCCTTAGCATTAAATTCTTGTTTAAGCACTTTAACATTATCTTGAAGCTCTTGCTTTTGTATGATTTTAGAAAGCTTTTCTTGTAAGGAGTTTAACTCTTGTTTTAACACTTCTTCTCTAAAATTACTTTTTCTAATAATTATACGCATTTGGTCATCCATTTCACGCTCACGGTAGTTAACTCAAACTTAGCACGTTGTTCATAAATAGCAACTTGTTCTTTATAGGCATTGATTCGGAGATAACATAATCATCAGGGAACATGCGGTGTATTCATCAAAGATATAGTCATCATTGTTGCGAGAAGATGCATCACTCGGTACAATCTCACTTTCACTTTGTATCACATATTGATCATATGGGACAATATTACTATTACCCTCATTATCATTATCGATTTATAAGTTTCATGAGATTGTGCCGTTATGTATCTTTGCTCATCAACTTCATCGTATAGTTTTAATACCTGCGAAATGATTGAATCTTTGGATGGACCACTGTTGTAGTGATGAGACCTTTGGAGAGACCATTGGAGAAATGCTAGCCATGAGGATTATGCAGGCGGTGGGTTCATCATAGACATCAGTCAAATGCATCACGATCGGCAACTTGAAAGGCATTTTGATGATTGTGACCTATTTCTTGAATTGGTGCTCATCCACATCGCATCATAGGTTTTGGCATTTCCCTCGGCAAAAGCGAGTAATTCTTCTTCATCCAAAGCTGACTCCTTTGTCCCGAGCTTGTACCAGTGACATCTTGTCCACTGAATTATTACGCATTTTGAGGCGTTTTGGAGATGTGCGGTTCCTTGCAATGTCCATCACCACCACAGTTGTAGCACTTGATTGGCTTTGCTTGTCCTTGATTTGCATTCCTTCCACGATTACGATTGTACATACCCTCCACCTACTCCACCTTTTCCTTGTTCATCTGCCTTCCTTGAGCTGGTTGCACCATAATCTTTCCATCTCGACAAGAGCATGATTGTGTAGATTGGATGCGATTCGATTTCATTGTTAGTGTGTAGTATGTTAGTGTGTGGAGTGAGGTTCAAGTTTTGCTTAACCATAAGAGCAGTTGATTGATGAAATGTTCCATGGCGCATCGATGTCGGGTTGCTTGAACCTTGGATCGGGAGCGAGTTTGTGATTACCATTTACGATGGGTATGACTTGTGAAGCTTTGGTAGTAATCCCTACATTGGTGTAGAATCTTTGTTGAGTCATTCGTTCAAACATAGCATGTCTCTCATTCTTAGCGAGGAGCATACAATTGCTCATAGTTAGTGTTCCTCAAACCTTTAGTTAACTTGGTGAGTGACAAATTTGTGCCATTCGGGATTCATGTTGTTCACAAACTTTGAGTTTAGGCGAATATTTGGCATAGTCATTTTGATATTCCTCATGTCATTCACAAGCTTGTGAAACCTCACGTAATATTCGGTGACACTTTCCCAGTATCATCTTAAAGTGCTCGAAGTCATCATCTTGTTTTGATTCTCTGTCTTCTTTAGTTAATTGAGAACCGAGAGAAGCATCTTGACATTGTCCCAATGCGCCTTGGCTTCGGTGTTGTGATTGATTAACTTGTAGATGTCTTTTGGAAGACCACTGAAGTATAATGTTTGAAGCCACGATATCGACATCATATCTCTTTCTCCTTATCCTTTGAGCTCATCATCGTCTTTGGCTGTCTAAACCTAAAATCACTATTCCATCTGCGGGGTTTCAAGTGTGTCTCTTGTAGTCTCAATCGATAAGGTCATTCATCAATTGATTTGAGAATATTGACCCATTTTCCTTTCCCAAACAATACAACCTAATTCGTTGAGCCCATGAGTCATAGTCGATTCATCAAGCATGGGTGGATGAGTGTCGATCCGGTGCTTGAGGCGTCCTCGACTATAGAAGAGGCGATTGTAGGCGCGTTGGTGAACATGATTCTGATTTCACGGGTTTTATAGCTCTATGATTAAGCAGGAAATAGATTCTTTACGGGTTTTACTAAATTTAGAAAACCGTATAAGAAACAATAATTAACCAAGTCGCTATAAACCTTGAAGACAAGTCGCTAAGTCACCAAGTCGCTAAGTATACAAAGTCGCTTTAGTGGACAAGTCGCTGGGCTCATGAGTTGCTAGGTGACGACTCGCTAGAAGCACAAGTCGCTAGTGATACAAGTCGCTGAGACACGTGTCGCTAAAGTAACAACTCGCTAAGTGGGCAAGTCGCTAAAGAACAACTCGCTGGGTGAGCAGTCGACCACTACTTTGTACTATATGTCGCTTTGTCTCAAAATACAAGTCGCTGGGGCACAAGTCGCTTCCATGATAAAGTCAGTCATTTGAAGATTGTAAAGACACGTCAGCTGGCGGAATTGTACAACCACTACTTTGTACTATTTGTCGCTTTGTCTCAAAAGACAAGTCGCTAGTGCTCAAGTCGCTACCACAACAATGACAAGTCATTTGAACAATATAGCTACAAGTCGCTACCAAGAATACTATTCGAGACTCAAGTCGCTAGCTAGAAAAGTTCAAAACAACACTTTTCAATCCAAAACTAACTTGACCACGCTGGTTCAAGCCTTCCAAATCAAAACCCAAGCACTTACAATGATTCTAAACACAAAGTACACTCAAAATCTAAACTTTAACACAAAAAATGATCCAAATGATGCAAATACCACTAAACTTTTCAAACCCAAAACCATATAAAACCACTAGAAATCCAAGAACATGTAAGAGATGATCAAACCATGGCTCTTGATACCATTTGTAACATATTGGATTTCACAAAGACAACGTACGGGAAAATAATTACTCATAATATTAGGCGTTAACTAATTATAATTAAAATTCATTAAAAGTATATACATTTATATCTGATCAATACTAGTTGATGACAAAAGTATATTAAAATACTTTTATTAGTTATAAATGTAAGTTTTTGGAAAATTTGGGCATGATTCTTGTGTAAGTTTTATTTGCCTGGTTGACTAACGTCAAAATTTTATAATACATTTTATTTAGTTTAAGTAGTCGAATCTAAAGTTGTAAGTAAGTGCCAAAAAAATGTATATTTTCAATCAACATGATTTAAAAGTATGAGAAGGTTTAATTTTTGTCATAAAAATATCCGTTTATATTTTCATAAGAAAACTCATTTTATTTAGACAATTATTTTATCAAATTTGCTTAATGTCTATGTTTTTCATTATTTTATTTTGTGACATGAGCTTGTAATAATGTTAATGATATAGAGTAATAATGTAGGAGTCGGTCGAGATGTGACGGAAAAAAAGTTGTGGAGTACTGATTAGTGCTAAAACACATATATTTTCTTTACCAAATCAGGCCCAAAATAACCAAGAAAGAGCCGTTTATTCTTAATATTTGTTTGTTTCTTGAGTTTATACATGTGCGGTGCGGATATGACAAAACACAAAGAAAGCCGTCGGAAAGAAAACCGAAACACGAGAGAAGAGTGCTAAAGGCGAGCCGGAAGGTCAGTGAGCATTGTGAAGATTTTTATCTTTGAGAGGATGATTTATGAAAGATATGATCGACTTTAAAGAAATGGCGAATCGGTCCTCGAGTTTCGACATTTGGCGAAATTACCTTGAAGATTCGATTTTGCAAAAATGGTCCTTGGTTTATTTGAGAATGATAAGTGATTGGCTCCAAGCGGTCTATCTTTTATTAGTCGACCACTTGTGAATGGTCAACCATAAAAGTCAAACATTTCGGAGCCTTGATACGATTATCGGAGGAGTATAGTGTTTCCCGGGTCGTTAAGTCCCAACGGTGTGTAAAGCGTAATACAACGAATCGTGATTGGGTGAATATTGAGCAGGAAAGGTTATGATTGATTACACTAAGGAAATTAAATCTAATCAAGACTTTGAAGTCATTTAATTCTATATTTAAAAGCATTACATGAAAATATGCAATTTAAGTCTACGGGTACAAATCTAATTTTCCTACATTCTACATGACCACAAATAATTTTAGGAAAAAGCCGGGTATTTTTAGACCTTTATTTAATTTACTACGAATTAAAAACTATTTTAAACTAATTAATTAATTAAAATACTAAACCTTCTTAGAAAATTCTACAAAATTTACAAAATTACTTTAAACACTAATGATTTGAAGAAAATAAAAACTATACTAGTGCTTTTAGAAATAAGCAAAAAAAAAAGTAATAGGAAAAGTTTAAAATACCAAGTCTCTAACTAATGATAAAGTATTAAATGTGCACGAAATAAACCAAAAAGACACAAGGCAGTTGGATTTGGTGTGTGGTTTTGTGGTTCTCGCATTAGACGAGAAGGTCGGTGTTGAATCCCATCCTCTTGTTTTGTTTCATTTATTTATTCTTTTCTTTCTTGACTTTTGCAAATCATCGAGGGCCAAAATGTGACAAAGCGAACCTTACTAAACTAACAATTGGCGATTACATTAAGGTGCAACAACAACAACTTTAAAAGAAAATTTAACTTGAACTAATCTTTGATATATGTTGTGATCTGATCCACAAAAAAAATCTTAAAGGAAAAATTTTAGCTTAGAATAAACTATTCAACAAGCACGAAAGCCTTAATAAGCTAAAACAAGTACACACGAAGTAGTAGCATCCTAAAAACAAAGAAGTAGGCGGGGACACATGGAATGGTGGTGTAAAAAAAAAAAACACAAAATTTGTTTGGGACGGTGGTTAAAAGGCGACTCTAAGGGACAATGAGCTATCAAAAAGCTACAAACAAGCTAGAAATTAAATACCATTATCCTAAATCATCTAATAAGAAACTAAGGTACTCTAATCGCAATGGCTAAACACCTAAAAGCTAAAAAACTATTGATTTCTTTGCTAAAAGCGATTGGGCGGGAGGGCTTCAATGGGTGTTTTCGGGGCCAAATAAAACATTTAATAAGCTCTGAAGCCAAACTAAACTACCATATATCTTGCTCAATCACTATCTACTTGTATAACCTAAATCACCCACTAAATCTAGATCTAACTGTCCAAATCTAAGCTACAAAAAAAAAGCGATTGTTGGGTGCAAAAACTAGTTTGGGACAAATGATACTTCAAGATAGCTTTGACAATCCAACTTTCACTCTAAAAACTATCAAACAACATGCACTAAGGTAAAACCAAATGAGATAATTTATTACCCAAAATGGGTCAAAAACTTGATTTTGACCCAAAAGCTAACTTGATCCAAGCAGTTGTTCCAAACACTCCCAAACAGGAAGAATTTGGCTGTTTAAAAAAAAATAGATTTAAAGTTACTTTGCAAAGCGAGATTAACCAACTTCAACACACTTAAAAACTTGAAATGCAAATTAGGAACATGAACTTAAAAGTACAGGATAAAAAAATAACAATAATTAAAAGTAAGCGCAAATTTTCATTAGCTGGAAATTAAAGAGTGCAAATTAAAATGACAATGAAATTTTAAAAGTGGGACTAGAACAAGACATTCTAGACTAAAAACTAAAAACTAAATTAAAACTAAAAAAAAAACTCTTGCCACATAATGGCTACAAGCTTTTATACTACTACTAGATGTCTTCCTCTCTTTCTTACGTATACAGCGAGATTAAACAAAACCCAACTTGTGATTTCTTCTTCTAATCCAAGCCGTCCAATAAGTAGGTGCCATTTTGGAACAATCTAAGCCATCGGTAGGGTCCTTTGTAATAACGATTTCAAACTTGACATCTTGGAAAGAAGGAAACATGGCGATGGGTGTCGAGGGATGGGTTTTATGTTTTCGAGGTTTGGGGAAGAGGTAAGTGGGAAAAAGTATGGGTAGGGTTTTTATTTGGGTATAGGATCCAGGTTGGTAGTAGTGTTAATCACGAGGACTAATTTTGTAAAATACCAAAATCCAAGGACCTAAGCGCAATTTTCCAAAAGTATCACAAGGACCAATTTTGACAAGTTAGAATTACCAAAGGACTAAAAATGTTAATTTCCCAATTTAAAATGTCCGAGGTAAATTCATCAATCTTTGAAACTTGGGGACCAAAAGCGCCATTTTGCAAAGCCCGACTTTATAAGGCTAATTTTGACAACTTGAAAATCCCTAAGGGCCTTTTATGAAGAATTTCTATGTTTTGAATAACCGGGGACTAGATTTTGACAATTATTGCATAAAATCTGATCTAAATATTTTTTCTTTTTTGAGACTTTTCAAAGTGTTTTTCTTGGTTTTGCGGTGCGAAGGAACAAAATGATGAGTATTTACACACTCATCAATCCTCACACTAAAACATTGCTAGTCCCTAGCAATCTTTTGAGAAAATTAATGGTTGAATCTCTTTACCAAAAGCCATTACTTACGGAGTAGCCAAATGTTTCGGTTCAAGTAAGAACTATGGTACATCGATAACCATATGATTTTGAGCAAATCACCATCTTTCAACGGTTTGATTTGTCTTTACCGAAGCCGTTTTTATACGGACTAATAACTCTTAGATAAAATATCTTTGGTGAGTGATTACCAATTATGGTTTTCAAGCGCCTTTACCACAAGCCATAAACTTGCGGGCTAGCCAACTCTTCACTAATTAAAGATATGGTGATTTGAACACCATACAATTTTAGGCAAATTGCAAGCCGTCAGCGGTTTGAGATATCTTTACCAAGAGCCGTTTGCTCTGGATTAGCCAATCCTTTTGTTTATTAGACATGGCGGATGATAACAAGTAATTTGAGTAAGTGCAAAACACTTGCTCCAAAAAAAATTTTGGCCAAAAATGGGGAATTGGGCGGTATAATTACATGATAAAATTAGTGAGAATTCCCCCACACTAGAAATAAATATTGCCCTCAATATTCAAAGCACCGCGGTTATGCGAAACATAGAACGTAAAGGGAAATACTACAACCATTATTTGATTTTTTTTTTTTTTTTTTTTAATTTTTTTAAAACCTTATATACAACAATGAGGGCAACTCCCCACACTAGGGTGGTACACACGGTGAAAACCCATGTTTAACTCATGTTTTTGATTACAAGTCGTTAGCTTGACTCGACCCGTATTAATTTGTTCATGGGGACGTAAGTGGAAGAGAGAATCTCCATCGGACTTTCATTCAAGATGTTTGTATAAACATTGAAGTGCGTGAAAGTTCCACACCGATGAGATATAGAGGCAGACTCGGCTCACAAATGGTACATGGAAATGCGGGGTCAAGATGGTATCTTCACTCCCGAATGAGTGAAGAAGAGAAGAAGTCACGGGATAGGTGAAGAAAAGAAAGAAAGTTATGATGAAAATCATGACTAACTCATCTTCATCCATAGGAGAATCCATAATTTTAGTATTATGAATCTCATCATTTAAGCTCACGTGATCAAGACAAATCCGGGTGTGTCATGATCAAAGTGGAAGTTATCATACTCCGTGGAGATATGATATGAGTGAGTTCACCGGGAACTCCTCGTGAAGAATCAATCACAAGATGTAAATCTGTGAATTCTTGTTCCTTCAGACTCATCACTATCCTCGATCGAGTATCAAAGGTGGATTCTCGGAAATTAAAGTGAATTCGAGTCGAATTCAAATAGAGGATTAGTGAGAGTTGTTTTGAATGCTTGGGAACAAAGTGATCAACATTATCTATTGAATTTGTTGGGATAAAGTGGGTGAGCGATCATTATAAGGAGACTTTCAATCTCTCCGGATCGGCTTCGAAATCAAAGAGACCATCGTCACTTTATGATGAAAGTGGGTGATGTGAGTGAGTTCATCGGTGAACTCCTCAAGAAGAGGATCGACTGTGGGAGTGATGCCTCAACATACTCGATGTTTCCATAGGAAGCACAATCGTCGCTAAGATCGGAGAAAGTTTCAAAATGATCTTTTGAACACTCAAGAGGAAGAGAATCACACATATGATCGAAGTTCCTGTGACTCTCTCGGGATTGGGACAAGGTTCTCAACACTAGACTTTATGAATTCGTCCGATTCCTTTTCGGGAGCAGTGTCAAGATGCTCGTCCCCATGTTTAGAGAGTGAGTGGGAGCTTGGGTGTGATAGCGATGGTTTGAGAATGAATCTCAAGCTGCTTGGGATATCAAGCGATGAACTTGATGAATCTTTATAGAATTGAAGGATATCAAGAGTATCCTCATCATCCACGATCATCGAGAATAAAGCGAAATTGAGAGCTAGATCTGGCTTTTTCTTTTGCAATTGATTCCTAATAGATTTTTCAAAGCGCAATTTGGGAATTTATTTTAGCGACTGCTCTCTTGACTAGCAATTCTTCCATGGATTTCTCATGTGAATTTTGAATGACGGGACATTGTGGGGTGGAGATTTGTCAAACGGAAGGTTGACATTGATAATCATCATGAGGACCCCACAATATACACAAGAAAAGCTGGGAGCATTTAAAATCTTGTTTACTCAACTCCTCGAGTTCTTTTCACTAACTCCGAAGCTCTAGATAAGTGTCTTGTTGGGTTTCTTTGAGGAGTTTGAGTCATTTAACCTTGTGGAGGTTGGTCGTGATATGGATAGTCGTAATTGTTACAAGAAATGGATTCCTGTTTGACAATCGGTGAAATGGGGACCTCCAGGTTCTCAACAAAATGATTGTTGTGTGATTTGGTGAATAACATAGATATTGATCATTTCCAAAGTTGAGTGTTATCGGATATTTGTTCATAGAAAACGTGTCTACAGTGCGACACTCAAATCCTTGGTGAGGACCTCCATAAAATTCACACAAGTATGTCGAATCTCATGATGTGGTGGCGATGAAATAAATTAGTCGTGTCATGGTAAGAATAGGGATCTTGGTTATAAACGGACCCATTTCACGACTCTACCATGCTAAAGCGAGACAATTATCATCATTATGAGGCCACCACCATTGACAACCAAAATGGTGTGGATCGACATAGGAAAGAATCAAAGGTTCTGAGAGGGGTTGGGATGAAGAATCAAAGATGTGAGAGGGTAAAGATGGATATTTTTGGATTTTGGATAAACATTATGTAAATATAAGAAAGAAAATCTTTTTGGGTTTTGTGTTCATTAAACCGATTTTAAAATGTTTTCGAGGAACCGTTTTGTTTTATATGATAATAATAAGAAAATATGAACAAAATTTGGCAAATATACAATGGATGTATATTCAACAACACGATGCTTCAAATTAAGTAGTCTGTGACACACCTCCGGCGGTGGCGCAAATTTTGATTGGCTCCAAGCGGTCTATCTTTTATTAGTCAACCACTTGTGAATGGTCAACCATAAAAGTCAAGCACTCGAAGCGCAATGCAATTATCCAGGAGGAGTATAGTGTTTCCCGGGTTGTTAAGTCCCAGCGAGGTGTGTAAACTGTAATACAACGAATACGTGATCGGGTGAATATTGAGCAGGGAAAGGTTATGATTGATTACACTAAGGAAATTAAATCTAATCAAGACTTTGAAGTCATTTTAATTCTATATTTAAAAGCATTACATGAAAAATATGCAATTTAAGTCTCACGGTACAAATCTAATTTTCCTACATTCTACATGACCACAAATAATTTTAGGAAAAAGCCGGGTATTTTTTAGACCTTTATTTAATTTACTACGAATTAAAAACTATTTTAAACTAATTAATTAATTAAAAATACTAAACCTTCTTAGAAAATTCTACAAAATTTACAAAAATTACTTTAAACACTAATGATTTGAAGAAAAATAAAAACTATACTAGTGCTTTTAGAAATAAGCAATAAAAAAAAACAAGTAATAGGAAAAGTTTAAAAATACCAAGTCTCTTACTAATGATAAAGTATTAAATGTGCACGAAATAAACCAAAAAGACACAAGGAGCAGTTGGATTTGGTGTGTGGTTTTGTGGTTCTCGCATTGGACAGAAGGTCAGGTGTTCGAATCCCATCATCTTGTTTTTGTTTCATTTATTTATTCTTTTCTTTCTTCAGCTTTTGCAAATCATACGAGGGGCCAAAATGTGACAAACTGAACCTTACTAAACTAACAATTGGCAGTTACATTAAGGTGCAACAACAACAACTTTAAAAAGAAAATTTAACTTGAACTAATGCTGATATATGTTGTGCAGTCCACAAAAAAAAATCTTAAAGGAAAAATTTTAGCTTAAGAATAAACTATCCAACAAGCACACGAAAGCCTTAATAAGCTAAAACAAGTACACTGGAAGTAGTAGCATCCTAAAAACAAAGAAGTAGGCGGGGACTGTGGAATCGGTGGTGTAAAAAAAAAAACAAAAGGCTGTTTGGGACGGTGGTTAAAAGCGACTCTAAGGGACAATGAGCTATCAAAAGCTACAAACAAGCTAGAAATTAAATACCATTATCCTAAATCATCTAATAAGAAACTAAGGTACTCCTAATACGCAATGGCTAAACACCTAAAAGCTAAAAACTCTTGATTTCTTTGCTAAAAGCAATTGGGCGGAGGGCTTCAATGGGTGTTTTCGGGGCCAAATAAGTTGTTTAATAAGCTCAAAGCCAAACTAAACTACCATATATCTTGCTCAATCACCTATCTACTTGTATAACCTAAATCACCCACTAAATCTAGATCTAACTTTGTCCAAATCTAAGCTACAAAAAAAGCGATTGTTGGGCTGCAAAAACTAGTTTGGGACAAATGATACTTCAAGATAGCTTTGACAATCCAACTTTCACTCTAAAAAACTATCAAACAACATGCACTAAGGTAAAACCAAATGAGATAATTTTTTACCCAAAATGGGTCAAAAACTTGATTTTTGACCCAAAAGCTAACTGATCCAAATAGAAGACTGTTCCAAACACTCCCAAACAGGGAAGAATTTGAGAAACTGTTTTAAAAAAAAATAGATTTAAGAAGTTACTTTGCAAAACTGAGATTAACCAACTTCAACACACTTAAAACTTGAAAATCCACGAGGGCCTTTTATGAAGAATTTCTATGTTTTGAATAACCGAGGACTAGATTTTGACAATTATTGCATAATATCTGATCTAAATATTTTTACATCTTTTGAGACTTTTCAAAGTGTTTTATTTGGTTTTGCAGTCTGAAGGAACAAAAATGATGAGTATTTACACACTCATCAATAAGAAAACCCTTGGATTGCATTTTCGAAATTACATTTTGGTCTCTTAAAATCGAAATTACAAGTATGGTCCTTGTGGTAATACGGCTACAAAACTAGTCCAAACCAAATCCACTACACTTTGGCCCAAGCCAAGCCCAATCGATCCATATCAATATCAAGCCCATACCGTACCTTTTCCCACCTATACCGTAAATACTAACCACTCAAATACCCGGTCAACCCTTTATTACTAACCCGGTCAACTAATATTTCCACTTAGACCGGTCAACAAAGTCAAATTAAATAAAATACCCAAAAAAAACCCAAGCGCGCCAATACCCCCAATATTCCCAGATATGCAAGAACCCTAAATTACCCTCTCGACCAATTGACCAAATTAAAGCAATTAGAGGGTACAATGGTACATTTCGACATTACGCGCGACACGGAATGCCGGGTCACTATCCGTGTGATTCCTTGCACATGATTGGTGGATGATACGTGGTGATATTGATCAAAGGCTTAGATTGAAGGAAGGATGATGGGATATGATCGGCGGATGCAAGGAGCTCAAAAGAAGCACAAACTTGGAATTCCAGATCCTTCCAAGCTCAAGACCTCTCCTATAAATTCTCATTTGTATTTAAATATTTCTATTCTTTGTTTTAATCATCTCAATTGCTATTTAGTTGTCATTTAAGTATTATTAGCTCATTTCACCATAAATTTGACTTGTTTACTTCTCATTTAAAAATTACAAAAAATTGGAAAAATTATTTGAAAAATAAAAAATATCTCAAATCTGTTTTAAAGCTGTTTCGACAAGTTTTGTTTCTAAAAGCTTTTATAAGTTCATTAATAGCTTATTACGTGTTCACTTATAGTCCTATTCAGTTTCTACAATAAAAACCCATATCAGTCAATAAAAGTCAAAGTACAAGTTTCATTGATGATTGCTGATTTGGTGATGAATTTGGGTTGGATATAGTTTGATTTGGGGTTGATATTAGTAGGATAGTGGTTCATTGAAATCATAAGCAAGCCATTGTGGTTTGGACCAGCTGTGAGTACCTATTCTCTTTTCAAATCGATATAGCCATTAATAATTGTTAGATTAGCTTAATTAGCATTATATCTAGTATAATTGGTTTATTCTCGGTAGCTTAATAGTTGTTTTATTCATTATGATTCTTTGTGATAATTTCTAGAGTCTGCATTATATCTGTTTTGCATCGGTGAGATCATATCAATATTAGTGTTTAATTGTTGTCATTAGTGCTTCATTTAGGATCATTTGAGCTTGGTTGAATCTGGTTTGAGGTATAATAAGGTTTGGATTCTAGATTTGATTAAGTAAGTGGTGAAACTTGATGATACAAAGTGGTGTTTGGATCGATTCTAAATCGATTTTGAGGATTTGTTTGAGGTAGATTTCTATTGCGATAGTTTCTATTAGGAGTATTAGAGTTATTTAAGTCAAAATTTGCACCTTAGAACTCGAAAGTCAAAATCAATCTATTTCGTTTTAATTCTCATATAAGTAGCATTTAGAAACTCATAATTTGCATATAGGTTAAGTAGTAAAGCTAGCTTGTTTAGGTCTTATTGCATTATAATTCATCATAATCAATCTGATTTTGAAACTCAAATCTCATTTTAGTTAAATATCAATTCTGTTCAAAAAGTCAAGCGTCAAAAAGTGCTTTGTTAGCTGAACTTTATAGATTTTTAAATCAGTGCTCCTAGGTCCAAATCAGTTGAAATTTTGGGTAATTAAACTTCAGTTGGTTGTGTTTCAAAATACAATTTTAGTAGAATTTTTAGAATTTTTCATAATCATTTAATCAGCTTGTCTTTTAGGTCAAAATTGCCCTGTTAATACAAATAAGCCGTAAAAACGTTTATTTATATTTTACGATCTTCTAATGTTTTGTCGATAACAAAGCGTAAAATCATTTTAACGAAACAAATAAAGTGCGTAAATAGTTTGAGTTAATAGTTTTCTAACACATACGTTTTACATAAAACACTAAGACTAGCAAGTGATTTTATGTCTTAGATATATATATATATATATATATATATATATATATATATATATATATATATATATATATATATATATATATATATATATATATATATATATATATATATATATATATATATATATATATATATATATATATATATATATATATATATATATATGTACAACAACTAATGTTTACATATTAGGTTAGCACATACTTAAACTAAGTATACTAAAATGGGTAAAACATGTATATACTAAAATGGGTAAAAACAAGTATATACTAAATGGGTAAAAACTTGCAAATGGTATTGACCCATAACCCGTGGTTTTATATATACCACTTAACCAAGTTCATTGTATCTAGAAAGAAAACCATGGATCAACCCATAACCCATGACCCATGACCCATAACCCAAAATACCCATGGGCAAAGAGGAGCGTTCACGGATCCACGGCTTTGTGCTAGCCGAATCCCAGTGGAAGGATCGGTGGGATCCGGGAAAGCGATGAAATTTTCTATAAATAGAAGCCATTTCTTCCTTTCCATACACAACTTTACACACATACTTCCCCAAGTATTCGACCTCAACCTCGGATCCAGTGATCTATGTAGTTTGTCTTTTGTTTTGTGTGATCTTCTAGGTTCCTCTTAAAGGAAAGATCACCACTTCTTGAAGACGTGCAAGCTCAAGTCCATGAGTTGCCATGCTTCGTCATCATCAAGACAACAAAGGTTCTCTTGTTGATAGTTCTACAGTTCTCCATATATGTTGGGTTGAAGGCATTAGTGAAGAATGCCGAAAGTGTTAAGATGGAAGCATTAGTGAAGAATGCTAAAGGTGTCAAGGCAGAAGGCATTAGTGAAGGGTGTCGGCGTTGTGTCAAAGGCATTAGTGAAGATGCTGAAGAATCTAATCAAGTCGCATTTGGGAAGAATCGTGAGGTCGTATAATTGATGAGGTGCATCGTTATACATATAAGTATTTGTTTATTTCCAAGGATGGTGATATCCTTGATGATGTTGTAACAAGGGTAGATCTCCTTGAGATTAGGTGTTGTGTCGTGAAGGGTAGTAGTTCCTCCATAGTAATGGAACTAGGTGCTTAGCCTAGTACCTAATAAAGGGTAGGCGACGTTGTGATAGGATTAGTTCTCCTAAGGTGTGAAAGAACTCGGTGGTTAGCCTAGCAAGTATAAAGGGTAAGCGACGTTGTGTTAGGTGTGGTTCGCCTTGGTGTGAAAGAACTCGGTATTTAGCTTTGTCTGGGAAAAAGGTTAAGCGACGTTGTGAAGGCTTCTCCGCCATAAGGAGTTGGTGTAGTGCTTACAAACTCTCGAGTAGGTGACTCGGGGAGTGGAGTAGGGCAAGGAAGATGTCCTTGTCACCGAACCACTATAAATAACTTGTGTCGTGGTGATGTGCTTTACTCTTTATCTTTCATTACACGTTTATATATCTATCTATCAACGTCTAACGTAAACAACCAAATAGATTGACATAAGTCGATCTAAATATTTAAAAGGAAGTTTTAAATTGGTAAAACTATTCAACCCCCTTCTAGTTTTCCACAATTGGCATCAGAGCTTCGTTACCAAGTTTCTTAAAGTATGTTGTACTTTAAAGACTTGATACGATCCGTGTATGTTTGAAAACTACAAAGAAGGATTTTTTTTGGGTCATATATTTTTTAAACATTTTGTTGGACATTGATAGATGATTCTAACAACTTTTGTTTCTAAGAAATCTTCATGGTAGAATCTCTCCAAAATCTTCATTCAAAGAATAATGAAGTCAACACTCAAGGAAGGATCTAAAAAGTAATCACAACTTACGTACACCAAGTACAAAGGATTTCTTTAAAAGCTCATGAAGTATCTTTGGTATTATGCCAAACCAAGAAGCATAGAGGTATGTTTTACTTTTCATTGGATAGGTTACATGAGTTCAATTTATTTTCATAAGTTCTCTTTGTTTATTTATCACTAACATCATTAGAAGTCTCTTTCGTCACTTTTCCGTCTTTTTCATCATCGGGAATAATATTCCTTTTGATTCGTTCAACTAACGCCGTCATCACATATGAACCCTCGATATGAGATTCATCAAAAGCCGTCATCCAAAAACAATCTTCATCTAATACCTCCGAACTATTTTTTTTAGTAAGCTAATTTATAAGCGTACTACAAAAATCAAGGTTGTAAAAATCGCTAGGCGCTAGTGAGGCGGTCGGGTGGGGCCTAGCGATTATCGGTTAGGCGGGGATTAATCAGGGATTAATCGGATTGGAATTTTTATGCACAAAATTGTTATTTTAGATATCATACTATACTATATGTATGAGATAAGCATAGTGCATCAAAGTTCAAATATTTCATGTGTTCAAATATAAACATAATACATAATTCTTCAAAGTTCAAAGTCAAACATAGATAATAGTCGGTTTGTTGACCATTTTTAAGAGATCTTTGACCAATTAATCGGTTTGTTTCACGATTTTAAGCGATTTTGTCTGATTTTTAAGCGATTTTGTTGATCGATTTTAAGCGATTTTGTTCAATTAATCGGATTAGACCGATTTTGTCAATTAATCGGTTTGTTTACCGATTTTAAGCGATCTTTGACCAAAATGATTAAATAGGCCGATTATGATAAATCAAGGCGCTTAGTGAGCGATCGGCGATTATACGAGAGTGTCGGCCGCTAGGCGATTTTTACAACAGACAAAAATAATGCCAAACAACTCTTTTTACATTCACGATGGCGGATCCTACAGTTATACTAGCGGATCCTAAATACAAAGGATCCGGGGAACCGTGGAGCAGAACTCACTATACACTTTCAAAATTCACCACCGATTGTTTTTCCTCTATTCACACAACACAAAAATGACCAAGCTACATAATTCATCCTCATTGGCTTCCATACTTTCAAGTATTCCTCCTAGAACACCATTGTAAGTAATTACATTAACTTGTTCTAACTTTCATCATCCTCATCCTAGGGTTTATGGTTTCTTAATATCTAATCAATTAACTCAATTAGGGTTTTCAAATTAATCATGAAAGGGATTTTAACAAAATCACTTTGTGTTCACAACATTGTTAATACAAATCAAAACCATAAACCCATTCCAACTAATTTTTTTTATTGAAAATTTGTATTTTTAGGAACAACCATACCCAAAGCCACTCAACAAGATCATCATGACACCGTCCATTACCTTACTCACTATTATCGTAAAAAGGGATTGACCAAAACCGACCGTAAAATATTCAAAAGCCTTGTAAAACGACTTATCCACGAAGGTCGTGTAGTCAAGGAATGTTTCCTTGAAGATACCGGCATTCGTCAAGTTTTCTCGACGATCAACTTTGATTGTCTCCTTGACATAGATGAGCAAATTTGTCCGGTCTTCATTTTTGAATTTTACAAAAGCTTTAGGATCATTAGAAACACCGACAATAGCATCTCAATCGCCTTCATCATCAACAAACAAAACTTTATTTTTCCCCTCAACACCTTTGCTCAAATTCTTCGCATTCCTTATGAAGGAATTTGTATGTACTCTCAAGATTGGGCAATTAACACTCAAAATATTGCACTTGACCCTAAGCCTCTCTATAACAATCCTCTCGACGATCCCGAAACCATTAGAGATACTATCTTCAAAGTTAGGACCGACCAATCTCGTTACGACCGTAACAAAAAGCTTATTCACCGTAATCCCTTTCAAATGGAACTTTTCGAAATACATCCCATGTTTAGAAAATGGGAAGAAATCCTTAGGGAAAATGTCATTAGCCTAGTTGGAAAAAAAGATCATCCTAACGCATGTCTTGTGCAAATGATCTATTGTCTTACCCACCAAAGGCCATTTAATCTTGCCTATTACATGGTAAGGAGAATGGGTGGGGTATTCAAGCTTCAACATGGTACTTCCATATGGTATGCTCTAACACGACTTTGTAAGTATGTTGGTACATTGCAACCATCTCCTATTAATGATGATCATTACCTTTCCGATCACGTCATGGTACCTCTCACCAAACAACGCTCTAAGCGGTTCATGGTTAATGGAGAGCATCAAGCTCTCTCGGACTCTTCGTAGGAGAAGAAGAAGATGAAGATGAGGAAGACATCGACCCGTAGCCAACATCAAATTGGAAATCCTTGAATACCACAAACAACTTCCAACCATTCCAAAGCGAGACCAGCGAATTTAAGCAATTGAGGGCATGATTCAAAACCTCGCTACAACCTCACTAAGCCGTCAAAAAGGAAAAGAAAGGATTGACAAAAGAGACAATAGGATTGTGCTCATTTTCATTTATTTTATGTTTGGATGATTACGTGTTAGTTCTTTTGGTTTATGGAAATTTGGATATTGTCACTTTATCATACTTTTATAAGTGGTGTTTTGTGATAACATGCTTGTTCCTATTGCTTTATGGTTGCGTCCAAACAGTCAAGTCTGAAAGACTTAAAACAGCTCAGACACAAATACAATTAAGATCAGAGGAATATAGGGAATTCCTGGGTCGTTAAGTCCCACGGAGGATGAATTGGTGTTAAAACACTTAATCAGATGGTAGAATGATCACTAAGGATAGCAATCAGTAGGGTTTTCGATGGAAAATTATACTAAAAGAGAAAATTTACAAATTAAGGCGACTTAAATGCAAATTAAAAAGATTAAAAAGTTAAAATCTATTAAATAAACGCTATCACTATTTTTAAAGGCGATGAACGTTTAAAACCTAAAACTTAAAACTTACGTTTAAATAAAAATAACGTCTACGTACAATATAAAAAGTGAGTTTTAAAGAAATAAAAGACCTACAAAGATAAAAATTATACTTTTGGAATCCTAATAATAAAAGAAAATTATTAGAAAAATAAAATTATTTTTACAACTATTTATTTAATTATTATTAATTAAAAACTATTTATTAAGTATTTAAAATGCACTAAAATACAAGAAAATACAAAATTAACCTAGAAAAATGAAATTGTAACTTAGAAAAATCTAAAATATGATAAAACTTATTTTAAAACTAAAAATATATTTTTAAGACTTATTATGTATTTATTATTAATTTAAAACTATTTAAAACTAATTAAAATGCTAAAAAATACTTTTTAAACTAAGAAAATTATGGAAAAATACTTTTTAGGCTATTTATATTTATCTAAACCTAAGAAAATTGAAAAATCATTTTTTTGGACTTTTTATAATTTATTTGTATTAAAAGCTATTTAAAAATACCTAAAAGCATTTTAATTACTAAAATAACAAGCAGAGTTATGAAAATAATGAAAATTTAGGAAAAGTCTATTTTAAGATGCTGAATCTATGAAAAATAGAAAAACATGGTCTTGTTTGGAAGAAAATGAAACTGCTATTATAAGTGCTTATCAAAAAGCACTTGAATAAGCCAATTTATAACCAAAGACTACCAAACCAACACAGAAGCTATATTAAGCTATAATGACTCTATTTCAACCAAAAACAACAAGCTAGAACCTCTGGATTACTAGTGAACACAGATTTGAGGTTTTGACTTTGATTATGAAAACAGAAAATTGTATACTACTTTAAGCTAATGCACAGGTCACTCAATAAGATAAAAATGAAAAACAATTATTAGAACTTGTTTAAGACCTGGTTGAGACCAAGTATACCAAAACTCAGACAATGAAAAGCTCTTATGAGCTTGGGAGAAGCTTTTGCAAAACCTGAGAACTCACTGAGTTAAGACTCGAGTTAATCTTGAAAGTAATCTTGGGACAATCGAATAAGCACTTGCAGGCTTATCAAATAAGCGCAATTGGAATTATGACACTTGGAACTTGAAAAGGACCGGGTTGACTATTTTAAAACCAAAAATCGAGGTTGAGGTCAACTCATAAGCTCAGTAGGAGCTTTGATTTGACTATCAAACCGATGCACGAGGCATATATTGCAAACAGGTGTAAAAAATAAGCTAAATAAAAAGCTATCAAATAAGCTATAATTGGAAAATAGAAACTTGTAACCTTGAGACAGCTTGGTTGGCTTCTTAAAAAGCCAAAACACACAAGATAAAAATCACTAATAAGCTCTCTAAGAGCTTATGAACTTGCTACCAAATCTGTACACAGGACAGATTTTGACTTTTTTAGAAAACTTAAGGTTTGACTTAACTGAATTTTAACTTGATTCTATGAACTGATGATGATATATTAAGGTGAAATAAAGTTATCACAAGCTTAATCTATTGATTTTGAGCATAAAACAAGAACTTGCTTTGCGAATATCCAACGAAGGTGATTTGATTCCAAAAGAAAGATTTTGACTTTTCAATAAATAAGGTATGGTTTTCTTGACTTGTATGAGTTATTTAGACCATATGAAACATGAAACAAGCACAAACAAAGGTCGCACAATCTCTAGTACACATAATGATTCAACCAAACACCCTTTTATATGGCGATTTGGTGTTTTACAAAGAGTTTCACTGATTCAGATCATGAACATGATTTCAAACCTTATATAATCATTTTATAAGACTGATGAAACATAAAACACTAGCCATAACAACATTAAACTAAGAATTACTAAATAAGCTAAATTAACTGTTAAAATAAGCTTTAAAGTAACTACCAATTTAGAAGAACAAGCCACTGATTTTAATTATTAAATATGCTTAACCACACTTAATCAACAGGTAAACACAAAGATTTAAGCTTATAACTGACTTTTAAAGTTAAAAGCCAAAATGGATAAAAATTGCTTACAAATGGATTGAGGTCACTGGCGAAATTAAGACCAAATAACCAATCCTATAGCTTACCAATAAGCACTATACCCAAGGCGATCCAAAAGCTACCTTGCTCAAACTTCTTGAACACACTCACCATGGATTTTTATTTTTAAGCTATTTATTTGTTATTTTGTGAATTTCGACTTACGCTAACAAAATGCTTTTTATAGTATCTAAAAGCTTGTATAAGCTTTATATGGAGCTTATGTGTGATTCTCGGTCAAACTAACATCTTAACAACATTTCATTATATTGAGATTTTGGTTTAATTAAGTAAAATTGCATAATATGAGATAAGAACTCAAAACCGAAATTGATGATATCAAAAGTTTTAGGTTACACAGAAACATGAAATACAAGATTTAAAGCTTTAAAATGCTGCGATATTAAAGTTTAAGCTAAAAGCGACAATGAAAATTAAAATTATACTAGATATCTAATTACATTGGTTCCCTTCTATTTATTGACTTCAAATATCTTCCTTGTCGACCTCGAAGATATCCCACCAAATCGACCCTTGAAATTAGCGGATAATCATATTTGCCAAATGTCACTTTTGGCGCCAAAAATGTCTTGACGGGTTTTACGAATTAATGGCTTTTGGATTGGTGTGGAGGTGGAAGGAGAAAAGGTAATCAAGTGGTGTAACGGTGGAGTTGTTGAAAATGAGGAAAACCACCTTTGGTTTTGGCTAAACCGATGTGGGAGAGATGAGGCTCGATGCCAGCGGTTTATTTTGATTTAAAATTTGGGCGGTCTTGTTTTGGGCTTGGGTTGGGCTAGTTATTAATATAGGGTCCGTTTGGTATAGAAACTAACAACAAGGACTAATCATGCAATTTAGCCAAAGTTGAAGGGCTGGTTTGACAAGTTTCAAGCATATCATAAGTATCAAACCTGCCAAGTAAAATTAGTTCAAGGACCATTGTTGAAAATTTCTATTTTACAAATCCGAGGACTAAAGCATCAAGTTTAAAACTTGAGGACCAATATTGTAAATTCTCAAAAGTTTATCATAAGGACCATTTTGTCATTTATTAATAGAACAAGGTTAAAACTTGATAATTTTCACTTTTAAATTAACCAAGGACTATTTTGACATTTTTCAAAGTTGAGGACCAAAGTTGTAAATTTGTGATTTTAAAATTTAAAGGGTTTATTTTGACAACTTTTGAATCTCAAGGACCTAAAATGATATTTTACAAGTTTTTGAATTACAGGGTGATTTTGACAACTTTTCAAACTTGGGGACTAAAGCGCCAATTATGCAAACTTAATCGTTTTTCACGATTTTGATGTTTTGCATTTAAAACATATAAAACACTGTTTGTGATATTTTTATCATTTTGAAGCATTTACGAGTGTTTTCGGATGTTTTGGCATTTTAACGATATAAAAATGATGAGTATTTGACAACTCATCAATCCCGCTACTAAGATATTGCTAGTCCCTAGCAATGATTTGAGAAAACATAATGGATTTTAATCTCTTTACCAAAAGCCATTACTTGGAGTAGCCAAATGTTTCAGTTCAAGTAAGAACCATGGTACACCGATAACCATGTGATTTTGAGCAAACCACCGACTTTCAACGGTTTGATTTGTCTTTACCGAAGCCGTACCTTTACGGACTAGCCAACTCTTAGATAAATTATCAATATTATCTTTGGTGAGTGATTACCAATTATGGATTTTCAATCGCCTTTACCACAAGCCATAAACTTGCGGGCTAGCCAACTTTTCACTAGTTTAAAGATATGGTGAGTTGAACACCATACAATTTTAGGCAAATTGCAAGCCATAAGCGGTTTGATATATCTTTACCAAGAGCCGTTTGCTCTGGATTAGCCAATCCTTATGTGGGTTAGACATGGCGGATGATTACCATTTCTTTGAGTAAGTGAAAACACTTACTCAAAAAAATTTTGGCCAAAAGCGGAATTGGGTGAAATAATTACATGAAATTCGTGAGAATTCCCCACACTAAGAAATGAATATTGCCCTCAATATTCAAAATGCAGCAGTTATGCGAAACATAGAACATAAAAGGAAATATTACGGCCATTATTTTGTTTTGATATATCGCATTTTTTTTTTTTTTTTTTTTTTTTTTTGCTTGCAAGATTGAGAATATACAACGGTGTGGGTAGACTCCCCACACTAGGGTGGTAGAAAGGGGTAAGAAAGCGAAACATGGGTGAAAACCCATATTGTGTGCTAATATTTTGATTCCCGAGTCACTAGCTTGACTCGATCCCGCATTCATTGGTTCATGGGAATGTTTGTAGATCCGGGACAACCACGGATGGAATGTCCTCTCCAAAGTAATGCTTTAATCGATGACCATTCACTTTAAAATTAGGACCATCAGGTTGAGATAACTCAATGGTGCCATAAGGATAAACCTTAGTGATTGTAAATGGACCGGACCGGTAGGGACTTAAGCTTTCAGAAAATCTTCAATCTAGAGTTGAAAAGAAGGACTCGATCACCAGCGTTGAAAGCGGTTCTTGATCTTGGAGTCATGAATCTTCTTTGTCTTTTGTTTGTAGATCAAAGAGTTCTCGTAAGCTTGATCACGAAGTTCATTTAGTTCATTCATTTGAACTTTTACGTGATCACCTAGGTATGTCGTATATCGAAGTTTGCATGTTTTAAGGCCCGGTAAGCCTTGTGCTCTAGTTCAATCGGAAGATGACATGCTTTTCCGTACACTAGCTTGTATGGAGTACACCCAATTGGTGTTTTGTAAGTGTCTGAAAAGCCCGAGTCGTCATCCGGTTTATCCGACCAGGATGCGATTTTCACCTCTTGTCCTTTCAAGTATTCTTTTAATACCACGATTTGAAACTTCCACCGCCCACTTGTTTGGGGTGGTATGCGATAGATAGGCGGTGGGTAACACCATACTTTTGCATGACACGATCAAATTGGTCATTACAAAAATGTGTACCACGATCGCGATTATTGCGAGGAGTTCCAAATCGGCAAGAGAGCTTTCAAAATTTCACAACTACTCGGGCATCATTTGTAGGTAAAGCTTTGCTTCAACCCATTTGATAAATAATCAACGACCACGAGTATGTACTTGTTACCACGAGAAGATGGAAATGGCCCCATAAAATCAATACCCGGATGTCAAATATCTCACAAACTTGAATGGCATTTGTGGCATTTCATTCCTTTGAGATATGTTTCCATGACGACGACAAGAGTCACGAGTTTTAATGAAATCGTGGGCATCTTTATAGATTGTGGGCCAATAGAACCCGAATCAAACACCTTTTGGCGGTGTAGTTTGGACTATGATGGCCCCGGTGGGTCCAAGCATGACAAGCTTTGAGAATGTCAAGAGCTTTGTCCATAAACACACCGTCGGATGACTTGATCCGCATTGATTTTGAATAAGAAAGGGTCGTCCCGAAATAGTGTTTAACATCCTTGAAGAATTTATTCTTCTGGCTGGGTCGACATCCCTTTCACGATGAAGTTACCGCATGGTAATTTGCAAAGTCGACAAACCATGGGGTAGAAGAGTTTCCACGAAAAGAAACCGCATTGAGTGTCTCGAGAGAAATGTTTCATTAATATCCTTTTCTCGAAAACATCTTGGTGAGGTTTTCTAATGCAGACAGATGATCGTGACCAAGTTCTCGGCTCCTTTTTATCACGTATGATGATATCAAATTCTTGGAGGAGGAGAACCCAACGAAGCAATCTCGACTTTGCATCTTGTTTTGCAAAGAGGTATTTAAATAGAGTGATCCGTATACACTACACATTTGGTCAAGATTAAATATGGCGAAACTTTTCAAATGCATACACCACGACTAATAGCTCTTTTACGTGGTGGTGTAATGATTTTGAGCTTGATCGTAGTCTTACTTGCGTAGTGAATAGGTGAAAATGCTTGTTTCTTCGTTGCCCTAAGACTGGCCGATAGCAAAATCACTTGCATCGCATAAGTTCAAAAGGTAAATCGATCGGGAGCAACGAGAATGGGTGCTTGATAGCTTTTTCTTCAATGTTTCAAAAGCTACGATGCACTCGGGTGAAAAGATAAAAGGAGCATCCTTTTCAAGAAGATGGGTCATAGGTAGGCGATTTTGGAAAAATCTTGAATGAATCTCGATAGAAACCGGCATGACCTAAAAACTCCTAATACCTTTGGCGGTAGTAGGATGAGGTAATTTAGCAATAACATCGACTTTTGCTCTATCTACCTCAATCCATTCTTTGAAATCTTATGGCCAAGGACAATGCCTTCTTTGACCATAAAGTGACTTTTCTCCCGGTTTAGACAAAGATTGGTGTCTTCACACCTTTGAAGCATTTTATCTAAATGGAGAGACAAGTTTGAAACGAATCCCCAATAATGAGAAGTCATCCATAAACACCTCCATTGTTTCCCGATCATGTCGTGGAAAATGGCCATCATACATCGTTGGAGCGTGCGGGAGCATTACATAAGCCAAAAGGCATACGTTTGTAGGCAAAAGTTCCGTATGGGCAAGTGAATGTGGTCTTCTCTTGATCACGTGGATCAATAGGGATCTGAAAGTAACGAGAAACCATCAAGGAAGCAATAGTACTCATTCCCCGCTAATCTCTCAAGCATTTGGTCCATAAAGGCGGAGGAAAATGGTCTTTCGGTGGCGTCATTCAACTTACGATAGTCGATGCAAACACGCCATCCGTAACAGACGAGTTGGAATTAACTCGTTATCTTCATTTGTGATATGATTATGCCACCCTTTTTGAACACAATGAATTGGGCTAACCCGAGGACTATCACGAGATTGGGTAAATCAATCACGCATCAAGAAGTTTGATAACCTCTTGTTTGATAACATCATGGATTTTTGGATTTACTCTTCTACGATGTTGAGCTATTGGCTTGAAGTCATCCTCCATCAAGATTTTGTGAGTACAAAATTCGGGGTTGATACCCTTTATGTCGGAGAGTTTCCAAGCAATTGCTTGCTTGTGTGACTTCAAGATTTTTATGAGGCTGACTTTTTCATCTTTACTCAAATCTCTAGCAATAATGACCGGTAATTTATTATCACCTTCAAGAAATGCATACTCGAGATGAGGTGGTAAGTCCTTAAGCTCAACCTCGGAAATTCTTGATTTTCTCAAGTGACTTGACTTCCTTGTTATGAAGTTTGATGGAAGGAAGAGGAAAAGAAATGTCATGATTTAACAATTTCTCAAGAAGAAAATCTCCCTCTAGATTAATCTCATTTTGATTAATCTCATCAGAATGAATCACTAAAGTGAGGGCGATGATGGATCATCATTGAGCAACTTCTCAATGAGAAGTATGTCTCCTCGATGTCAATTGGGCGTGATCAATTTCCCATGGTGCGAGAATCTTTGGATAAGTATGCTTCAATCTCTTCTAAGATGAAGTCACTTTCCTCAAATGGGGTGATAGAAGGAGTAGAATTGGCGATGATGGGTTGAGATGAATGAGTGAGATTATCACTCGAAGAATTATGATCATAACCAAGAACTTCTTGCAGTACTCTTCGAAGTAACATCGATGATATCTATTCGGTTAACCGACTCGAGAATCATAGTTTCTTTGAGTACCTCGAAGTTTGATCAAGGTTAAAAGTGACGACTTCATTTCCAACACGCAATGTGATTTCTTGCTCAAATACATCTATGAGAGCACGGCCCGTTCTCGGGAATCCTCGACCAACAATGAGAGGAACCCGATGATCGCATCAAAATCAACAACCACGAAGTCGGTGGGAAATGGAACTTTCCTACTTTCACAAATCGTCCTCGGCAATGCCAAGAGGACGGGATATTATACGATCGCAAGCTCGAGAGTCATGCATGTAGGAGTAAGTTCCGGAAGAAAGTTTCTTCCACACTGAATATGGCATAAGATTAATGCTTGCACCAAGATCTGCTAGGGCAAAGCATTCAACCATTCTGAGGAATACACAAGGTAAGAGAAATTTCCGGGATCTCAAGCTTTACGGAAGCTTCTTGAGGATAGCTGAGGCGGTTCTCGTTAAGAGGAGTCTTAGCCATTTCAAACAGCTTTTCCTTATTGCTTAACATGTGTTTGAGAGTTGATGCAAACTTGGGCATCGACATGATAGCATCCATAAAGCTTATGTCAAAGTGTAACTCTTGGAAAATTTGGAAAAATTTATCCATTTGATGACTAGCCTTTTCAGAGCTTTTGCTCATTCAAGCGTGATGGATATGGAATAGAAGATTTGGATTTGATATTTTCAGCAGGAGCTCTGGTGGTTCAAAAACAACTCTGGATTAGACTTGGGTTTCGGACAACGAGGATGGACTACAGAAGGTGGGACTTGTCTTGAATTACTTGGACTTGAATAATGCACTTTGTCCGTTGTTTCCTTGGTAACTTGACTCATTGCCACAGGAGGAGGGGGCATTGGAGTCGTAGGTCCATTGTGAGTCCTCGGTTCACTCTCCACTACCTTTGGAGGAGAAGAAGAAGAAGAGGTAGTAGGAATAGCGGGTCCATTGTATGAAACACCACTTCTGGTCGTGATCGCCTTAGCATCGCCCCTCGGGTTAGCGATCGTGTTGCTCGGTAAAGTACCTGAGCTCGAGGGTCGATCATTTAAAGACTTCTTAAGATCGTGATCGTGACCAACAATCATTCATCTCATCTTGGGATTTCATAAAGCTGCTTGATAACTCATCGGATGATGGTCTGGAGGAGTAATGATGGGAGGTGGATTAGGAGGAAATTTTGAGGTCGATATTCGATTATGACCTTGTTGTTGAAAATTCCCTTGATTAGGATTCACATTCCCATGAAATTGATTCCACGATTGAAATTGTTTTGATGAAGGTTCCACTTGTTGTTGGAAACCTTGATTGGATCCAGGATAGAAATTACCTTGGTTTTGATAACCTTGGTTCATTCTAGGTTGATTCGATTCAGTTAGGATTACGGTTAAACCGGGTGGTGCACGATAATTGCTAACACGGTAACTTGGTTCATTCGAGGACGGTATTGATTACCTCCTTGATTTGAAATACCGGCTATAGCATTTGCTTCAAACGGACTACCATCGGTGGCGATCTGGTTGTAGTATGCATGAGGACCACCACAAGTGACACAAACTTCAACTTTCTTCACTTCACCATGTGATGGTGTTTGAGTGAAGGTGACTTTCTTTGGTTAGCAAGAACCAAAGCACGAAACGACATCGTGAGTTTATCAATCTTAGCATCGGTGCTAGATGTACTCGCGGAGATGAAGTAGAAGGTCCGACATTAGGCGATATGTCTTAGCTACGAAAGGGACGGACACAGGACTTGTTTTCAATGATTTGTAAGGCTTCTTTGGTGGTTTTGCTAAGGAAATTACCTCCATGGAGGCATTGAGAGTCTTGGTCGGTGGTCTCGAGACCATTATAGAAAGTATCCATCTGCATTAACTCGGTAAAACCATGATGTGGACACTTGCGGAGCAATTCTTTATAACGATCCCATGCCTCCCGAATGATTCATCAAATCTACGAGAAAATTTCATTATCTCATTCTTAAGACTTGTGGTTCGGGATGGAGGATAGAACTCGTTCACAAACTTGGTAACTAGGTCTTCCCATGTCTCTATAGAGCGAGGGGTTGTTTCTCGAAGCGATTAGGGCTTGTCCTACAGAAAATGGGAGCAGAAGAAGCTTGATAGCTTCGGATGGGACATTCTTGTACTTGATGGTAGATGCAATCTTGTTAAACCATCGAATGTGCATGAGGATCATCCTCTCAAAACCATAGAATTGACTTTGGGTTACTAGATTAAGCAACCGGTTTTGAGCTCGAAGGTATCGCCCACAATGGTTGGGACAACAATGGCATCTCCGTAACCCTCGATGGGTGCTTGGAGAAGCTCATTCAGAGGTTTGTCTTACGCCATTTCGACGGTGGTGGTGGTGGTAGGCGTTCCTCGATCACGGTGAAGGAGGTGAGCGTCCTCGTCTGCGAGGAATGTTTCCAAGTTCGGAAAGTGGACTTGTAGAGGCTGGAAGAGCAGTCTTGCATGCACTAAGTATAAAATCAATTTCCAAAACAAATGAGGCAAAACACAAGTGAACTTAACCAATAATCACGGATGAAATGGCTTCTTTGAAAAGGTATACCAAATCACAAGTGACACAAAGGCAAGTTTTAAATCGATGTTGGGAACTTATTAATGGTCGCACCCCAGTTAGGTAGTCTGTTTGCCTTGATTTCGGTGGTTGATTTTATGTATTCAATTAAGTACCCTTTGAAAAGACGTAGGTATGATTTGTCTTGATGGGGTTTAAAACTTTTGGGAAATATTTTTGGTATCGTCGTTTAACCAAATCGTATCTCTTTAAGAATCACCTTAAAAGAAACACAATCTGAAACGTTACGATTGTTTTGTTGTTTTATATTGTTTTGGGTTTTAACACTTTAGGAAAAGCGTTAATGAACTTTTGGTTTATATTAACTTTCTGAAAACTTTTACAAGCTGTGGTATATGTGCAATGCAGATGCGATAATGCTAGAAACACGCTTCTGCCCTCCCGTGGCGCTAAAATTTGGTTGCGTCAAGCGGTCAAGTCGAAAGACTTAAAGCAACTCGAACACAAATACAATTAAGATCGAGGAATATAGGAATTCACGGGTCGTTAAGTCCCACGGAGGATGAATTGGTGTTAAAACACTTAATCGGATGGTAGAATGATCACTAAGGATAGCAATCGATAGGGTTTTCGATGGAAAATTATACTAAAGAAAATTTACAAATTAAGGCGACTTAAATGCAAATTAAAAGATTAAAAGTTAAAATCTATTAAATAAACGCTATCACTATTTTTAAAGGCGATGAGCGTTTAAAACCTAAAACTTAAAACTTACGTTTAAATAAAAATAACGTCTACGTACAATATAAAAGTGAGTTTTAAAGAAATAAAGACCTACAAAGATAAAAATTATACTTTTGGAATCCTAATAATAAAAGAAAATTATTAGAAAAATAAAATTATTTTACAACTATTTATTTAATTATTATTAATTAAAAACTATTTATTAAGTATTTAAAATGCACTAAAATACAAGAAAATACAAAATTAACCTAGAAAAATGAAATTGTAACTTAGAAAAATCTAAAATATGATAAAACTTATTTTAAAACTAAAATATATTTTTAAGACTTATTATGTATTTATTATTAATTTAAAACTATTTAAAACTAATTAAAATGCTAAAAAATACTTTTTAAACTAAGAAAATTATGGAAAAATACTTTTTAGGCTATTTATATTTATCTAAACCTAAGAAAATTGAAAAATCATTTTTTTGGACTTTTTATAATTTATTTGTATTAAAAGCTATTTAAAAATACCTAAAAACTGTTTTTAATTACTAAAAATAGCAAACAGTTATGAAAAATAATGAAAATTTCAGGAAAAGTCTATTTTAAGATGCTGAATCTATGAAAAATAGAAAAACATGGTCTTGTTTGGAAGAAAATGAAACTGCTATTATAAGTGCTTATCAAAAAGCACTTGAATAAGCCAATTTATAACCAAAGACTACCAAACCAACACAGAAGCTATATTAAGCTATAATGACTCTATTTCAACCAAAAACAACAAGCTAGAACCTCTGGATTACTAGTGAACACAGATTTGAGGTTTTGACTTTGATTATGAAAACAGAAAATTGTATACTACTTTAAGCTAATGCACAGGTCACTCAATAAGATAAAAATGAAAAACAATTATTAGAACTTGTTTAAGACCTGGTTGAGACCAAGTATACCAAAACTCAGACAATGAAAAGCTCTTATGAGCTTGGGAGAAGCTTTTGCAAAACCTGAGAACTCACTGAGTTAAGACTCAGTTAATACTGAGTAATCTTGGGACAACTGAATAAGCACTTGCAGGCTTATCAAATAAGCTGCAATTGGAATTATGACACTTGGAACTTGAAAAGGACCAGGTTGACTATTTTAAAACCAAAAATCAGAGGTTGAGGTCAACTCATAAGCTCTGTAGGAGCTTTTGATTTGACTATCAAAACTGATGCACAGGGCATATTTGCAAACAGGTGTAAAAAATAAGCTAAATAAAAAGCTATCAAATAAGCTATAATTGGAAAATAGAAACTTGTAACCTTGAGACAGCTTGGTTGGCTTCTTAAAAAGCCAAAACACACAAGATAAAAATCACTAATAAGCTCTCTAAGAGCTTATGAACTTGGTTATCAAAAGCGTACGTGATGATTTTGACTTTAGAAAACTTAAGGTTTGACTTAAGCTGAATTTTAACTTGATTCTATGAGCGATGATGATATATTAAGGTGAAATAAAGTTATCACAAGCAATCTATTGATTTTGAGCATAAAACAAGAACTTGCTTTGCCAAATATCCAACGATGGATGATTTGATTCCAAAAGAAAGATTTTGACTTTTCAATAAATAAGGTATGGTTTTCTTGACTTGTATGAGTTATTTAGACCATATGAAACATGAAACAAGCACAAACAAAGGTCTGCACAATCTCTAGTACACATAAGCAGATTCAACCAAACACCCTTTTATGTGGCGATTTGGTGTTTTACAAAGAGTTTCACCGATTCGGATCATGAACATGATTTCAAACCTTATATAATCATTTTATAAGGCGATGAAACATAAAACACTAGCCATAACAACATTAAACTAAAATTACTAAATAAGCTAAATTAAGCTGTTAAAATAAGCTTTAAAGTAACTACCAATTTAGAAGAACAAGCCATTTGATTTTAATTATTAAATATGCTTAACCACACTTAATCAACGGTAAACACAAAGATTTAAGCTTATAAGCGACTTTTAAAGTTAAAAGCCAAAATGGATAAAATTGCTTACAAATGGATTGAGGTCACTGGCGAAATTAAGACCAAATAACCAATCCTATAGCTTACCAATAAGCACTATACCCAAGGCAATCCAAAAGCTACCTTGCTAAACTTCTTGAACACACTACCATGGATTTTTATTTTTAAGCTATTTATTTGTTATTTTGTGAATTTCGACTTACGCTAACAAAATGCTTTTATAGTATCTAAAAGCTTGTATAAGCTTTATATGGAGCTTATGTGTGATTCTCGGTCAAACTAACATCTTCTAACAACATTTCATTATATTGAGATTTTGGTTTAATTAGTAAAATTGCATAATATGAGATAAGAACTCAAAGCGAAATTGATGATATCAAAAGTTTTAGGTTACACGAAACATGAAATACAAGATTTAAAGCTTTAAAATGCGATATTAAAGTTTAAGCTAAAAGCGACAATGAAAATTAAAATTATACTAGATATCTAATTACATTGGTTCCCTTCTATTTATTGACTTCAAATATCTTCCTTGTCGACCTCACGAAGATATCCCACCAAATCGACCCTTGAAATTAGCGGATAATCATATTTGCCAAATGTCACTTTTGGCGCCAAAAATGTCTTGAGCGGGTTTTACGAATTAATGGCTTTTGGATTGGTGTGGAGGTGGAAGGAGAAAGGTAATCAAGTGGTGTAACATTTGGAGTTGTTGAAAATGAGGAAAACCACCTTTGGTTTTGGCTAAACCGATGTGGGAGAGATGAGGCTCTGATGCCGCGGTTTATTTTGATTTAAAATTTGGGCGGTCTTGTTTTTGAACTTAGGTTGGGCTAGTTATTAATATAGGGTCCGTTTGGTATAGAAACTAACAACAAGGACTAATCATGCAATTTAGCCAAAGTTGAAGGGCTGGTTTGACAAGTTTCAAGCATATCATAAGTATCAAACCTGCCAAGTAAAATTAGTTCAAGGACCATTGTTGAAAATTTCTATTTTTACAAATCCGGGGACTAAAGCGTCAAGTTTAAAACTTGAGGACCAATATTGTAAATTCTCAAAAGTTTATCATAAGGACCATTTTGTCATTTATTAATAGAACAAGGTTAAAACTTGATAATTTTCACTTTTAAATTAACCAAGGACTATTTTGACATTTTTCAAAGTTGAGGGACCAAAGTTGTAAATTTGTGATTTTTAAACTTTAAAGGGTTTATTTTGACAACTTTTGAATCTCAAGGACCTAAAATGATATTTTACAAGTTTTTGAATTACCAGGACTGATTTTGACAACTTTTCAAACTTGGGGACTAAAGCGCCAATTATGCAAACTTAATCGTTTTTCACAGATTTTGATGTTTTGCATTTAAAACATATAAAACACTGTTTTGTGATATTTTTATCATTTTGAAGCATTTCTGAGTGTTTTCAGATGTTTTTGGCATTTTAACAGTATAAAAATGATGAGTATTTAGACACTCATCACTTTACTTATATATTTATTAGTGTGCAAAATATGCACATCATTCCTGTGTAGATTCTGATCTGCAGATGCCGGATCCCAAGGATTAGCCTAGCCGGATCCCTTTCTAGAGGGAACCATGGGATCCGTGACATCGAATCAATAATTGACATTTCTTGCATCAAGATAACTTCTCCAGATTACATCTCATTAGCTAAGCATATGTTTTAGAATCCAACTAGAACCATTTCAAGGATGAGAAAGGCTTAGACTCACTAAAAGCTTACTTAAAATCTTAGTCAAAATGCCTCTTGATTTATCAACACATCAAAACTCACCATATTTTAACTGACTACTACAAACTATTTCTCATCTCTCGAAAACACTTAAAGAGGACAAATTAAACATTTTTTTGAAATTGCTTCTAGTCATTTCTATCTCAAAGTAAGATAAAGATTAGTTTTCAATTCTTGTGATTTTAAGAATTTTTCTTAATATCACCTCAAGCTTAAATCGATCACTAGGATCATTTATTATGACTTGACACCTATATAACTCTTAGTGTTATCCTTGGACATCCATTGGTAGTCATCTTGTCCCATCCTCCTTCCATAAGAAGCAATCATTTGCTATAACACTTATTACCTTTGATCATTCAAGTACCCTTTCATCTTAAACACTTAGGAGGCTGAAACATTCAAAATGAGATAGGCTTTAGCTCTAGAAACCTCATTTCAAACTGTCATAGCTTCTTTGAGCCGGATCCACAGGATTAGCCTAGCGGATCCCTCGAAAGAGGACCCGTGGGATCCGGGTGACAGTTTGTGTCAAACATTGCTAAAACAATCATTTCAACTCATCTTCCTAACTCTAACACTCCATCTCATCTTAAATGAGTTCCTAGATCAGTGAAACTCTGAATCTCAACCTTGTGCATGTTAATCATCACACTTCCAAGAACATTAGTGGATTAAGTCTTAAATGCAATAACCAAGTTCTTCCCTTTATAAGCCATGTTGCTAAGAACATCTTAGTCATCAAACACAAACACAATTATCAGAAATTACAACCATCTCCCTTGGTCACTTCATCATGAGAAAGGCTTCTAGTGCTAACTCATCTACTCAAGAACCACCCAAGAAACTTGCTAAAATCATACACGAAGTTTCCTTAACCGAATCATCTCCGTTTAAGTCCACCAATGCTAGAATTTCCCCTACACCTAGGAAACCAATCAAACTAATTTCCAAGAAGAGTATTCCCACTAGGATTTCATCACCTAATTCTAATATACCAAACATACCCTCCACAACTCAACCAACATCATTAGTTCCTAGAGCCACCTCACAATCATCTCCACATTCTCATAATGTGAAGATTTACCCCCAGCCATCTCATCTTTCACCATTACCAACTAATTCACTTGAAAAGATTGAGCAACAAAATCATAGTATTGAATCAACACTTGCTCAAAAGAAAATTCTATCATTCCTCGATAGTCCATTTTGGATTATGAGAAGATATCAAAGGCAACCACCAACCAAATGGAAGTTGATGCTTCTTTACTTCTACCCTCAAACATTGTAGAGCCATGTTGGATATTGGATTTCACTTACATATCATAACATTCACACAATGGGCATAGAGATGATTTAGAGAGAGAGAAAGTGGGACATTCTAGTAAGAGAAACTTGTAGAATATTAGATTACCAAAGAACATCCAACCTCTACCTAGCAAGGTAGAGGGTATTTATAGGTTACAAACTAAACGACCTCCCGACGGCCGTGGATCGTGGATACAGGTGGGTAAAGACCGTCCTTCCTCCACGGTGTTGCACTAAACTATTTTACGCCATCGACTAACTAATTAACTACATAAAAGCGTAAATAACGACAAGTCTACGAGCTAACTTATGCTAGATAATAGTTGGGGTGACCGACTCTTCAATACCGGAATTTTCTAATTCCTAACAATCTCCCTAAGGAGGTCACCCCATGTTTTACATTTCAAATCCTAGCATTCTATTCTTGACTTTGTTCTTGAGCTCAGAGACTTTAAAATTTCAACTTCGCAATCTTAGTGCATAAGTAGTGCAACTTCAAAGTCCGCATAGATTTGTACTTTAAAGTGGAGGTCATTCATGATCCATGAGATAATGATTATGAGCCATCTTTTGAGATCTTCACTATCAAAAACCTCTCGAGACATCCTTTGTGGTGTTGGTATCATGTGATGTTGTGACCTTAGGACCGACATGCTCACATTCGGATCATGATATCTTCTCATCGAGTAGCGGAAGCATTTGTTGAATCATGATATTGGCAGCAGCAGTAGCGTAAGCATGGAGTGAAAATATCGAGTCATTGATGCACTAATCATGATTTCTTTTGAGTTGAATGTGTTAAGTGAGCATGCGGCTATGGATTGACCGCTTCATTCGATCACCGCAAACGCCGGGTGTACCGCATACAACAGCTAGCAATAAATCGCACGAAAGTGTCTTTGATCACTTTCGTTGAATTGAGGTACACGCCCACGGTTCCTCGCTGATCAAGACATGTACCGCCTGTGATCGTATAATTCAAGAATTTCCTTGATGTGGTTTCGCAATGCTCTAGTCGTTCTCAAACCGAACATCTCAAAGAAGACAACACGGAGTGAGTGAACCAAATAATTTTAAGTCCACCGATTGATGAAAAGAGATTTGAAAACAATCGTATTGCTCAATAGAAATTGTTTTGCAATACAACGAAGGTTTTATTGAAAATCAATTATCAATCATAAAACACCTTTTGGTTTGAAAATGAGTACACGGTCGATGTGCTAAAGAAAAGAGTTGTTAAGCACAAAGACCGGTTTTTCAAAGGTATCCGCAATCCATAACTCGAACTGTGATTGATTCAAGAGATTGAATCGCCCCATTGTTTCTGCTCGCTTGTCACATGGTTGATCTATATAATAGATCTCACATGCCACCTACCAGAGCTTGTTTGATGTTGGCTCCGTAAGGCTTTCCATCTTCATTGTGAATATGATAACACATCACTCGATGTTCCGCAATACCACAAGGATAATGCGAGGACTCAAGATATAATCTCTCTTCCACATTGTGTGAAACAGAGTCTTCATTGAAAGTGTCCTAATGAGATTTATTGATGATCTCGTGGCTCTAGACTCAATTTGTGCATATTTGGATCCCGTGTCGAGACTAGGAGAGGGTCTCCTTCTTCAATATCAACAATCTCTAAGAGAAAGTCGATAGATAATGTCGCCCGTGAGAATGAAACAAGTCCTTTAAGAGGAACTTGAGTGGTTTGGAAAGTTGAAGTGCAAGCGCCACCGGGTCCATGACGCCTTGTCTTCAATACCGATGTTACCATCAAGAGTATATGAATTGAACCCGGTTTCGCTCTAAGGTTGAATAAATGGAGGGCTATTTGTTTTCACCCTTTCTCATTCAATTCTTTTAATTCTTCAACCCTTCAAGCTTACCGAGACTTCATAGCAAGAACCTTGTTGGGTTTGTTCCAAGATTTTGCTCGCCTCATCCGCACTCTTCCCATATCTCACTTTTCTCCTTTTATCATCATACCTAAGGACTTCTACACTAACTAGTGGATTGTCCTCGGTAGATCCCTCCGGCTCGGCGGATCATGGGAACCAATACCTAACCTTATCATCCTTATATCACCGCATATAAAGTAAAGTTGGTCGGTCTATTTGGTATTGTTCATCTTCCATTGGAATCAATTGAAAACCATTTGAAAATCAATCCAGATACTTGTGATATATTATCAAAACATTTTGTACCTGAATTGTTTTTGATATTTTTAGAATGAGAACTCCCCCTCAACATGTGCATCAAATGTTTTGAAATCGTTTTGCACACGGAGGCAAGAGGAAGAATTAACGTCTTTGATTACCATTTTCTAAAAGATATCAACATCACTTCCTTAATCGAATCAAGTAGATAAAGCATTTTGGGAAGGATGAGGTTTTCATGATTTTGCTCCCCTCAATATGTGCCTCGAGGTTTGAAAAGAGTTTTGCACATACTAGAGGGAACCCTTTAAGAAGTGCAAACA
Source organism: Chrysanthemum lavandulifolium (assembly GCA_022545495.1). NCBI lineage: Eukaryota > Viridiplantae > Streptophyta > Magnoliopsida > Asterales > Asteraceae > Chrysanthemum > Chrysanthemum lavandulifolium. Next base: position 70,279,619 of record CM040242.1, read on the forward strand.
TGATCACCAAAGGATTAGAAGCCATACAATTAAGGTACCTTAAAGAGATTGAAAGTTGTGTACCCTGATGACTTGAATTTGCAAAGAGAATTCTCCCCCTTAATATATGCTTCGAGATTCGAAAATTGTTTAGCACATATTAGAGAGAAGTATGCACAAAAATTGTTCATCTTATCTTTTAACATCTTTCATATTTATATCACATTTTCTCCCCCGATCAAAAATCTTAAATCCTTTGAGATTTTGGATCTCAATTGATTTAAATATGTATGAGGTAAAATATTTGTAGGAGAAAAATGTGTCTGGTTTTATATGATCAGAAGTGGACAACATGATGTTTCCTTTTTTACAAGGGAAACCACAAGACAAAACCTAGCACTATTACATGTATTACGCTTGTTCATATTTAGTACACCACATATTACACATATTTAAAAACATAACATAAACAGCTTCCCAAGATGTCTTCATTCATCCTCTCAAGAAGTTTGTAGTGACCATCCCAAGCCTTCCACCAACAAAACTTTCAAGGTCATGAAGATCCTTCGTGTCTTGAGTCTTCGCTCGATTGCAAGAATGAAGTGTTCACACCTCTTCAAGTCATCATCATCCAAAAATAGTTTTAACCCAAGATTTCATATCAATTTTGGCTTCTTTCACTCGTGTCAAGTTCTTCTTCGACCAATTTGAGAGTACCATCACTAAACTTGTAGAGCTCACATAGACGATAAGCATACGAGATCCATATCCGTCGGTGAAGATGACGGCTCTAGGGGTGTCAAGGACTTTGTATTCGTGATGAAATTCATGCCCGCTTGCATTCCATTGTGGACTTGTAAGGTTGATCCCGGTTTGGTAGCTTTCAATGCCTGTCGAAAGTCCTCAACTCGCTTTTGAATGACTAAGCCCCGATCCAAAGAGTGACACCGCAGAGAGGGCCTTTTTCTCACGGACAGTAAATGCTCAAGGTGTCCTTGAAGATTTAAGAGATAGAGATCTTCAAATCATTTGGCGTGAGATGTTTGAAGTCGTTCTCTTCAATAGTATACTCTTTGAGGTCCGCTTTTAAGGACTATCTTCTTCAAGTACTCATATCCATAGATAGGGAAGATCTCTACCGAACAACACTTAAGATTTGCGCTTTGATCCGACATCATTGCGCCTTTTATCAACACCATGTCTTTCGATGTAGAATTTCTTCTTTTGAACCACCGTGAGAAATACCATAAGAGGCGGCAATATCATACTTTTGTTCTTCATTAGCCTGCACTGATCAGAACCATCCGCTCAAGCCCCGATCGAGTAGGTTGCGCTTTCATCTTTGATATTGATAGAAAGGTGTCTTCTTTCAAGAGAGCGAGCACACGATAGTCCAAGTCGTGATTGAAGAAGAATTCACTGAATGGTCATCCGACTGTGTTCACCACCAAGAGGAAGAGATTTGTTGACATTGAAGCGATCGATTTGCTCACCGACTTGGTCATTCAAAGATCTTATGGCATTCTTCCATCCGATATTGAAGATGATTTGCATCCGAGTGGAAGACTTTGACAATTTCGTAAGCTTGTCCTTCAAGATCTCTTGAGTTATGGATGAGATACTCTTCCGCTCACAAAACCATCTAATAAAACTTCCCATATCACCGCAGTAGTGCGTAAGAGAGTCTTCACCGAACTTCATAATTATTGGTGATAATCGATGCCCAATTGTTGTCGAATCATAGAGTCGACTGGATGGTCCATGGGTTCGGAGAAGGAGGTCTATCTTCCACAATGCGCCTTTGAATTGTGTCTCTTGAAGGTGCTACCGATGTGCTAGTGCGATTCCCACCATGTAAGTATCAAACCAATCTTCGATGGCTTAGGAATATGCTTCGTCGATGCATCATCTTCATCTCGTTCTCGAGTCACCATGACTTGCGACTCTTCGTGAACCATTTGATCATCGTGAATTGAGGTGGATGCGGACGTGAACCTTGAATCAACCGTCGCCCGTGCAGCAGATTTCTTCTTAGTACTGCTCTTTTGTAGGACCCGATTGATTAGAAGGTTTTGGCGGTGATGATGGTGGTTGTGGTGGAGGTGTGTTGGTTGTCGTAGAAGGATCACCACCCGAGAGTTCCAGCGCCTCGCTGGTGGCGGAGGTGGAGGAGGATCTTTACGGTTCTTCATCAATGATTCCATCACAATAGTTCTCCTTTTCTTTTAGCTTCTTTTTCCCGACGCCAATCATAAACCGCTCATAATTGTCGAATTTAATGGATTCATCAAGTGCCTCATAGAGTTTCTTGTGAACCTCATGCTTGTCCTCTTCAAAGATCATACATCTTTTCAAACAGAGCAGCCTCATATCCGTGATAGGAAGGTCCTTGAATCGCCTAAGAAGTGGAGCTCCATAGCCCATTCCACAAAGATCCTTGACTTCTCCTTCAATAGCGGCAGAACCCCTTCATTGAAGTTGAGGTGCTCCAATCTATAGACACGATCCACAAGAGAATCAACAGATTTAGGAAGTTGCCTTTCCGAGCTTCTATCCTTTTACGGCTTTGTCCAAGAGTTGATCGAGGTGAGGATCTGTGGTGGGAAGTCGGTGGAGCAACCTCATCCGCAATTGTAATGACAGTTCGTGGGGTTGGTGACGATGTTGGTGGTGTTTGTACAGTTGATTGAGTAGGTATGGGAGGTGGAAGTGCAGTTGATAGTGAAGATGTCGACATCGGAGGAATAGTTGACGATCTTGTCAATGTCGACAAGATACATGGATTGTGCAAGATCTAAGGATTTGTCATTAATGAATTGATCACCAAAAGAGAAATCAGATCAAGATCCTTAAGTGAGGATAGAGAGTTAGTAGACGATTTGGTTCATCCATCTTCAAGGTCTCATCGATCTTGTCTCAAGGTTCTCCCGTGAGCCTTTTGCAACAGAGCCAACATTCAAGCCGATTGAGTCTCACTAAGTGTAGGAGTTTCTTTAGACGCTTTTGCACTTTGTCCACCTGATTGTTCTTTAGCATGAGATGATTCAGATCTTCTCTTCACTCATATTGATTGGTGGTGCTTGATGGAGATGATGAGATAGTTAAAAGCATGCGAGCGGCTTGTTCGCTTTCAACACTGCAACCCTTTTCCTTTGTCATGTGTTATTGGGGTTGTTTGTCGAGGTAGTTGAACGGGTTCTCTTAACACAACTCCACCCACGGTGCTTTAACATTCGACTTTCTAGGCTTTCTGGATTCCAAGTTGCAGATCAAGATCATCCTCATCGCTAACCGGTAATATTCCTTGGTACCTCGTTGTTCTCACCAATTTCCTTTTCCACTTTCTTCCTTTTACTTTCGCTTCTTGGTTGTGGTCTCTCGAATGTTGTGACCTTTCAAGTCTCTTTTAGGAAGAGAGGCATAGGATGCTTGTGAGGTCGACTTGGATATGGGAGCATTTGGTTGTAGAGGAGAGGTGTGACATCGCAGAGGATCCGTAGCTCTTTTCTTGTATTGCTTGAAGTAGTCCTTCTTCTTGATATCTTTCGTGAGAAGACAATCAGAATTGGCAATCCAAATAGTTCATTATCCATACCTCTAGGAACATATTTCGTGTTTCCTAAAACATATTCATCTTCCAGATTGTGTAGAGTTGATTCACCCTAGGATTGAATTTGTGTGTTTGTTGTAAGCATCGGATAACAAGCTTAGAAAATCGATGTCGGAATTACAAGCTTGTTCTGCTTTTCGACCTTGAGCATTGTTCGAAATTGGTTCTATCGATATGAATGTGTTCATTGATAAAGAGAATTCTTCCCAAATACGATCCGAGACATTCACATCAACCCTATTAACGATTCCCATAGGATTTGCAAGATAGAATTCTCACTTTATCGAACCTCAAGTTTTCCCGATAAGCACAAGTTAAGAATGGTTGTAATAGCTCTGTGGTTGATACATGTGTCCGTGATGATGTCGGATGCTCTTGAAATATCTGCTCGATAACCCAACCCAATTAGAAAGACAATCGATCGTCAAGACTGTGTGGAGATTCGTAACGAAAGTCGTGGTTACATGGGTGATTCCAAGAGCCTTGCTCGTAATATCGTAATCAATTGTGAACTCCCTATCATCCGCTTTGCAAGAGTATTGTGTCGTGATTTTGTCCCATTGAACGGTGTTCCGTAATTGTTGAATGTAAATGGTCGGAATTGAGCATTGCTTGTAATTGTTCAAGAAGTTTGTGTTTTGAGGATGTCAATAGAAACTTTGAGTATCGGATTTTGTTGAAGCCTTTGTAGGTCCACATAACGCTTGCTTTTTCCAATAATGCCCATTGACTCGGAAGGATTTCTTCGTCTCGAGAGAACTTTGATGATGCCAAGGGTAACGCTTTTCGGGATTGAACTTGCCATTGATGGTCCGAGTAATCATACAATCAACAAGAATGATTGGGAACATGTTAGATGATAAATGATAAGTGAGACAACATTGAGAGCACCCTTATGACATAGACACATAGAAGTAGTAACTCGTAAGGAGTCCCCAAAACACATACAGAGAAAGATTGAGTGGCATAAGTTTCAAATATATGACAACTTTCAACTTTCATAAGTGAGATAATTCAATGAAGTATAATCTACGATAAATATTCACATGACGAAATGATAAGGGATTAACAGCAAAAGAGTGCATGCAAAGGGATCATGTCATGAGCCACGATACAAATGTAGAAGTGATATAACAAATATGCATGAGGAAAAGAAACATTTGGTTGTCGTGAGAGAAACCAAGTACCTTTTGCCTAAACAGTACATGTCATAGCAGATTACATAGAGTATGTTGACTCAACAAGTTGAATTAGGAGATCCTAAGTATTGTGAGAATGAGATCAACTTTAGCAATAAACCTTTGAACATTTTAATAACCCTTGACCCTAAGACTAATTCGCAACATGAAAGTGAACAATGTTGCAAACTTGTAAAGACAAGTCGCCATCACTAGAGCCACGCACAAGTCGCTAATTGTTTAGCTCTCTAAGTCGCTATGCTAATTCGCTAACTTGTAAAGACAAGTCGCCATGAACAAGAATTCAAACCAAGTCGCTACAAATCGCTTAACTAAGTCGCTAAGGTTACTAATTCGCTAACTTGTGAAGACAAGTCGCCATGAACAAGAATACAACCAAGTCGCTATAAATTTGTTAACTAAGTCGCTATTAATTCGCTAACTTGTAAAGACAAGTCGCTGACAACAAACTCGCTACCCAAGTCGCCAGAATATAATAAACTAATTCGCTACAGAACCGTAATCGCTAAGTTGAATCCTAACTCGCCATGAAGAACATTCAAGCTAAGTCGCTACCAAGAACATGTTAAGTCGCCATCAAGAACATTCATAATTTCAACAGACAAACCACCCAATCCACCAATCATTCATCATCCTTACATGGAAACACATTACTCAGCAGTCACAATAACATATACCAACACTTAGTATACATGCAACATAATAATCAACAAAGCAACACGATTTAATGAACCATCGAACCTAATAGGAATCAAGCAGTCACAGAACACGAGCTCGAACGGATCTCGTTAAGGTGACAAGTTAGAAACTTAACACAAACGCTAAGAGAACAAAGATAAGAGGATTCGAGACAAACCTCTTGCTAAGTCGCTAGGATGAGCAATATGACGAAGAAAAGAAAACGAGAGAGAGAGAAAAAACTTATTTGAGAAAAGAAATGGTAATTCGCTAAATGGTAATTCGCTAGGGTATAAAACTATCTTTGGCAAGATGACACAATTGGTCCTTGTGGTTTTAAATGAGGTGAGGTAAGTCGCTAGTGCAACACAACTTTCACATATATGACAAGTTTGGTCCCTATGGTTTTGAGGAACGAGTGGTAAGTCGCTAACACGATTATAGACTAAGTCGCTAGCATAGATTATCACAATGATCACCATGAATCAATTAATCATTTAGTCAAATAAGCATTTAATGCTAGGCACTTAATACGTAGGTACACAATGATAATCACATGAGCAAGATACGACCACAACCTACAAAACCATAACCGATAGTTACAAAGGCAAACACGACCTCAACTTACTAACGAGCAAGCATTATAACCAAAGATGTAAGCCAATGGCATAGATAGTCAAGAAAACATATACACAATCTCCCTCAATCAATGTCATCAAAGAACATTGATTGACATTAATTAACCTCATTATAAAGAAACAAGAATATTTCAATTGTTCGAACTTCATCTATGATCCCGTGCCATTATTGAATGACATTTCTAGGACCGTAGATGTTATCGATAACAATGAATGTATTCTTTATTAGATTGGGAAAACATGATAAAATTGTAAATTTAAAAGAATGACATATATATAAAAAAATTAAAAGTTTTTTTTTTTTTTTTTTTTTTTTTTTTTTTTTAAGAAACTTGATTTATACACGATATAGAAGAGCGAGTCCCGATTCAAGATGAATAGGAGTCAAAGTAAGAAGTACATCAACTCGCACGCTATAGCTCCCGAATGAGCTATGTTCATTTCGATGGGAACCAAGTCATGAAGTTCCCGATTGAGTTGAGCATTGTACCTAAAAAGATCGAGAGCACATTGTACCGAAGCACATGTAGACTTGTACATAGAAGGGTTAGTGACATGTTTAATCTCACATTTGGATGCATCACAAGATAACACGACGTATCATTAATGGGGATCCTATTAGGTTCTACATTCTTGAAAAGTTTACCTGGGAATCCACTGAGGCATGATCTAGGAATGTAAGTTCGCTTAAGTCCCGTAAACTTAAAAAATCGCTGGGAATCCATTTGAAACCACAGTTAGTTGAACTAAATGAGTGCACAACCTTGTTTTGACTATTTGTTCTTTTGTGATCGAGAATTTCTTAGGGATTGATCCGTCAAATGATGTTTTGCATGAGAGCTAGTTAAACTTATTGCATTTCGATCCGTGAGAGTTGACCATAAGTCCTATGTTTGAGATTCATCATATCCGAACTAGGCAATGAAGTGACCGGTTTTGACAAAATGACATATTATCAACTTGGGATGTAAGCTTAGATTTCAATGGTTTAGCTCTTTCGCACCTAAAGGCATTAGGTTGTTTAATAACTGCTCGCTTCAAGTGGTTTCAACATTTGACTTTCCCAAAGTTGAAGGTTTTGCAAACTTAGTGTTCATCCTATTTCCAATGACTTCCCGAGCTCATTTTTAGGGCAACAATATTGAAGCTCTTATCCCGAATTTGTGCTTTGAGGTCATCAATATCTTTCATCAAGAGGTTAGATTGATTGACTAACTTAGAGTTTGTTTCTCAAGGTTCTTTCTTAAATGCTCATTTTCTCTTAGAAGGTTGGACACACATAGAGCTAGTTCGAATTTCTAGATTCTAGTGCATCACTCATCTCATGACAATATATTTCGGGCTTCAAAGAAGTGATTTCGATTGCCTATGGTCGAATCTTTGTCCCGAACTGGATTTTAACCGATTAATTTCAAAAATTTCTAAATTCGAAGTTCCCGATTAGTACACGGTTTTTTTGCATAAAACATTTCATCTTTTGTTGTATTTCAATTTGCAATGAGATACGGTGTTTTTCAAGAATTGAAAATTTGTTTGAAAGCTCATCATATACCCTTTTTCAATCATGTTACTTGCATTAGATTCGTGCAAAACAAAGACCGATTCCACATTGTTATGTTCGAGTAAGAGTCATGTACCTTTTATGAGAACTTGTGTGATCGATAAGTGTACCTTATTGATTGATACCTTTTTCGACTCGAGACTTTGAGATCGCGTCGTTCTCTTCATCCTTTTCCATCACAACCGAGATTTCGCAATCAATGTCTTCGCCGGTTCAACTGAATGAAGCATGACACGTCATCATTGCTCCATGGAAACTCTTGGCACTCATTCAATTCATTCATTTTGTTATTCTCATTAGCGCCTTCCTTGATGTATGTTTCCATATTACTCATAAGTTGAATAAATGAGTTTCGAACTCATGAATTTCCATTCCGTGTGTTTTTGAAAGATATTCCACCATGATATCATCAAAATGAGGAGTATTCTTCCGGATAAGTGGTCAAATTGATTGATGATGGTTTGAGAGAAAGATGAGAATCATCATTGAGAACTTTTCTTTGGTAATTTGAAACCTTAGTCGCTCTAAGTTAAGTAAAACAGTTCTTGTCAAAGTGGGAAAATCCCGACGAAGGATGGCACAACTTGTTCGATCCATGGTTGTAGATAAGAGTAATTTGAGAAGTCGATCGAGATGTTGAAACGGCTCACCGGTGCATTCCATATTCTTAGCATCATTTGCGACATTAAGAGTGACTTATTTGAGTTGTTTCGATTAATCGACATCGAATCATTAAGTGTATGGCATTCAGATAAGCATTCTGCTTCACTATTCTCAGGTCAGGTCATAGAGAGCAAGTACTTTGGTGATTAAAGGATCCGTGATGACCGACATTGTGTTATTATGAATTACTCCCCAAGTCTCTAGAGATTTTGAACCAACTCGCTAGCAACTAAATAGTAATGATCCCAAGTCGTTAAATCAACATCCAAGTCGCTAAGTGCAAGTCGCTAATCCTCTAAGTCGCTATACCACCAAGTCGCTAAACAATTTCAAGTCGCTAAGTAGTAACTCGCTAACATTAAGTCGCTAGCAAAATTTTGGCAAGAATTGCCACACAAGTCGCTAAAGATACAAGTCGCTAAAGAGCAACTCGCATGCACCAAGTCGCTACCACCAAGTCGCTACCAGAGTGGAGAGTCCACTACTTGTATCAGAATCGCTAGATCTAAGTCGCTAGGTCTAAAACCAGAACTCGCTACAAATTTGTAAAGCAAGTCGCTACGAAGAAAGTAATCCGTGAGTTAAGTCGCTAGCAAGAAAAACCACATAAACATCACTTTTCAATCCAAAACAACCCAACCAAGATGATTCAAGCTACCAAATGAAAACCTACACACTTGTGATGATTCTAAACATAAAAGTACTAACAAAATCCAAACTTTAACACAAGAAATCAACCAAATGATGCAAAACCACTAAACTTTTTCAAACTCAAAACCACCTAAAACCACTAGAAATCCAAAGATGTGCAAGATATGATCTAACCATGGCTCTTGATACCAATTGTTGGATATTGATTTCACTTACATATCATAACATTCACACAATGGGCATAGAGATGATTTTAGAGAGAGAAAGTGGGACATTCTAGTAAGAGAAACTTGTAGAATATTAGATTACCAAAGAATATCCAACCTCTACCTTGCAAGGTAGAGGGTATTTATAGGTTACAAACTAAACGACCTCCGACGCCTCGTGGATCGTGGATACAATGGGTAAAGACCCGTCCTTCCTCCACGGTGTTGCACTAAACTATTTTACGCCATCGACTAACTAATTAACTACATAAAACGTAAATAACGACAAGTCTACGAGCTAACTTATGCTAGATAATATTGTAAAAGTGACCGACTCTTCAATACCGGAATTTTCTAATTCCTAACAAAGGGAATCAAAGCGAAAACGCACACGAGACAATATGTTATCATATCGGGACTTATGTGAGTTGACCATGTCGTGAGCAAGTATTAGGCGGGTATAAATATTATCGGATGTTCTCCCTTGACTCGAAACAAGCAAAACGAATGCACCCTTGGTATTATTTGCATTTAATTCACGTTTCATTTAATTTGTATTTTACGTTTTAGATTTAATTTGCTTAAATTGTCATTTTCATTATAGATTTAGTAATTTTATATGCTTCCTTTACTTTCCCTTGCCTCGTAGTGTAGAAATCCCAAATATCCCTTTTACACATTCAAATCCGATAATCGCGACGTGAGTTGAAAATTCCATTCAACCTCGTTCGAATGATCTCGGTGCTCAAACCTAATACGTTTGAGTTGCCCAAATACTAAACACTTCTATTATTGATCTCTTTACGAGCAATCAATTTTTGGCGCTGGCCACGGGAGGCTTGTAGTGAATTTTAGTATTTCGTCTCGAATCGCGTGCATTTGTAGATCCTTCCCGAGTGAAGTTACCGTTGTTTTGTATATATATCTTTTCAAAACCCAAAACATATTAAAACCAAAACATTTTCCTAGAGTGTTTACAAAACCATAAAATTAAAAACCAACAAAACAAATCGAAGCGTCAATTGTTACGCCGGCTCACCTTGAAGGTACAACCTATACACGGGTAAACTCAAGTCTTGACATTAAATTGCATGAAGAAAGATCCACTCTTCTTTCCGCTCCCGTGCGAGTACTTTTGAGAGCTACCGAGCACGGTTGACCAACGATTACAAAAGATTGTTTTTCAAAGTTTTCTTAAATATAAAAACAAAAGATTTTCCCTTTTTCAAAATTATTTTCAACTTTGATTTTGAATTTGGTTTTAATGCGCACGTTCTCAATCTAGAGCGACCTAAACGAGTTACGTAATATGGTGCTAATCAAGTGTTCCGGTCCGGTCCGATCCTTCATATGTAGCTCCGGATCTCCGAGTTAGTCAACCTACCATGTTATATTCAAGCTACCGATTTTGTTGGAATCACTCCTAAACCTAAATCTGTTAGTGATTTTGTAATAGTTAGCTTAATTTAGCCTTTATGTTTGTTTTAGCTTAAGTGTATGTAGGCCCATAAGCTTAGGCCCATGTCCATTAAGGAAAGGATGGGAGTAGGAGTGTTGCCCTAGCTCCCTTCCTATAAATACCTTGTAATAACCCTCACTGAGGGTTGGTTGTTCAATTCACTCTTTCAATACTCACGCCTAACTCTTCTTTATTCCACTGCGTATTGGTTGTGTGGTTTGTTCATCCGATCATCTCTTCTCTATCTCTTTCTATTGTGCTTGTGTTGTAAACTTAGTGACCTAATGCTGGTATCAATCGCCAAATAGTTGGGTGAATCGTTATTGTTTTTGAAGTGGGTTTTGGTCCCACGTAAAACAACGGTTCGAACTTTGGCTCGCTTAAAACCGATTTTTACACTTTTAATCTAAGATTCTTGTACTTTCAATGTTTTAAGGTGTTAAAATAACTGCTTTTGGCAAAAGTTTCAAACTTTACGCGTGGATCATCGTTTTAAGCTATTTTTGTACGAGGGTTTCAGTTCTACGCATAACCTGCTTTTAGACGCTTTGGATCATCAAGTTTCACACTTTTGTGTTATTTTGGTGATATTGAAGCTATTTCATCACAAAAATCTGGTTTAGAAACATCTTTGGGCAAAAGTCATTTTACGAGTAGAACTACACGTATCAAAACCCTAGTTCTACGCGTAACTTATTCCTTGGTTTGATCTTCATTTTAGGTGGTTTACTCCGTTTTCTTGCTTGGATAAGCCCGAAAATACGTCGACTTGGGATATCTTTTGCACCGTGATAGTGTAAAAGATCACTTGGGCTAAAACCCTAAACTTACGCATAAGTAAAAGCTACGCCAGAAAATCCTACGATAAGATTCATCTTACGCCTAAGCTTTGTCTTACGCATAAGGTAATCCCACGCCTAAGTTTTCTACGCCTAACTTCTCGCTTACGCATAACTTTAGTGTTTTTCTCTTACTTACGCCGTAAGCTAAACCTCACGGTAACTTTGTCGTTACGCGTAACTTTGGTGTTTTACGCATAAGTGCTACTTGGCTTTATTGTGATTTCTACGCCTAAGGATACTTCATCAACATCGTTTCATTCGACTACAAAGATCCATCAACACAAGTTATCAAAAAAGATCCATCAACACAAGTTGGCGGGAAAATTAGAGTGAAATTTAATTTTTCGAGGAGACTAAACGCTCAATTTTACTCGAGATTCAAATTTTAGTTTAACTGTGAAAATTTTGGTCAAAATTCAAATTTTTGGGCCCAAATTCAAAATTTTCGAGTAAAATTTAGCGTCAAAATTGTCATAACTCAAAATTTTCTTACAACCTTAGAATTGAATTTTATAGTGAATTTCAAATTTTGAGAGTCAAAATTTTTCAAAATTATTTTTGGAGGAAATTGAAATTCACTATATCGGCCCTCAGGTGCTATATCGACTTCGCACCTTTTCTTCTCTTTGATTCTTCTCGCAGGGAGTGAAATGGATTCTCAAGATGATGCCAATTGTGGCATTGAAAGAAGGATACATGGCTCGCTCGCATTGAAGCGCCGACATCATCAAATTCCCGATATCCCGCAAGTGCAAGGTGAAAGAGTTGATGTACATGAAAGGAATGCTCAAATGGACGTTGAGAATGTTGTGATTATCGCAATCGCTTCGTAATGCGGACAATGAGGTTGTAGCATTGAAAGCGGTGATGACAAAGCAGCAGATCCGAGAAGATATCATACTTAACTACGACACCGAGCCCAACTGTGACGAAGAACAAATGGTTGAGGAAGATATCTTACCCACCTATGACATCGACACGTAACGATGGTCGAGGTACAACCCATCGTTGATCATATTCTCGATCGCAAATGCGACACAACATAACCGAGCAACCCGAATTTAGTAATGAAGGAGAGGTTGACCAAGTGTGTTGCACAATGTCCGCACAACTATCTCATGTCTAAGCCCTTACTTGTTAACAATTCAATCAAACGTCAAATCAAACTCTTGAATCAAATCATTCTTCTCAAAAGACAATTGCTCGTTTCATAAAGATTTTTCAAAACTTGAGGCTCATTGCATCTCTCTTGAACTTAAACCGCAAAACAATGTTTTAAACTCGTAACACAAAAGTAAAGATTTGAATGAACAAAGTAATCGTGTGGATACATTAGTTAAATAAAATGAGCATTTAAAGGCTCAACTTCAAGCAAAGGGCTTGCACATGTTGCTTTACAAAACAAACCGAGAAGATTAACCGACAAGAGTGTGGATACTAATTTTACAAAACCAACAATCTTGGGAAATCGTCTCTACAACCTTTCGTAAAACAATAAGTAGTTAGACAACCAACCGCATTTAAATATGAACGCTCAAAATCTTCAAAACCACGGTTTCCTCCCAAGTTGTTGAGAATAATCATTTGATAAAACCACCACCCACATTCCGGCCTAAGAATAATGCTTCATTTCATTAAACATGTTTCTATTAAACTGTTTTATATTATACTGCTTCGTTAAACCTCAACTTGTGGTCGCTCCGGCAAATCTAGGATTAGTTCGAACACCGTGTCTAAACCGAGCATTAAAATTAAAAATTCATATGATTCAAATGACGATACAAGAACTATGATCTAGAAAAGGCTAGAAAAGGGCACTTCTTCAAAAGGATGGAATCTTAGGTTCACGACCTAGTGTATCACCTTCGAGTGTATTATCGAACACCACCGTAGTAGCAAACCAAAACCTAAGTTAACTCAACAAACAATTAGAAATAAACCCGTTGATCTAAATGTAAACCTGTCGAAACCTAATAGGTGGATCCATATAGACGCAGACTCTTCCCAAAAGAAGTTTCAACATCCCTAGATCTAACCTTAGATGGATACCAACGGGTAGGATTTTCAAAACTATTAGTCTTAGGTGGATTCCTACAGCAAGATACTAAGTAGTTGCACCAAAACAAGTGGGATACCCACAACATCCATCCCCGAGGTGAAAGGAAATCATCAAAATAGCATGTTCGTGTGTCAAGAAGATAATTGACACTACATCTTTATGCTTCTAACATCCGGAACCCGCTACACTTGGGGATCCATGTTTTTCTTTCTTGCCCCCTTCTATTTTTCTATGCAGTACAACAACTATGGCTTCTCCGCAATACAACAGAGGACCCATTTCTCACCGCTCTAAAATTTAATGATCCATCACCGTTCCACCATTGTACTTAATCGTCATGAATTGGAAACATTGCTTGCTCCTCTAGTTAAAGATTCCGCCAAAAGTCATGCTTCGATGTATCGAATGTTTCACGACAACCGATAATACTCTAATTTCGAGATACACCGAATCTACAACAACAACCTCCAATCTCTTTATAACGGAACCTCAATCGAATCAACAACAATGACACAACCGATGATCAACATAATGAACAAGAATTTTACACCAGTGATGATTCTCACGAGATATTTATGGTACTTCACACTTGTTCGATCAATTGAACATACATGGTTTCATTGTCTCCTTATACATGGTTTCGATGTCTTCAATTCATCATCAACATACGTGTTGTATGATTACGAATCATTGAAAACATCGAGGGGAGAGAGTGTGTAGGTGGTCATTGCTTCCTTGTTCTTCTACATGCTTCTTTGCGAAAACCCAATGCCTTCTTGAATTTCTTCAATTTGGGGAAGAAATAAGACGATCTTTGGCTCAAACGCCTCACTTTGGTGTTATCGCCTCAATTTCATGGGTGATCTTGTGAAGTTACCCAAATATGATGTTATGATGCCTCACACACGGTCTTGGTATCGAGTTATTGCATATTCATTGTGTGATTAGTATTCAAAGACCACAATATCTGGGGAAAGTCGATCATTTCGCCTTTCGTGGTTTGTTTGTGTGATGCGCTACATACATGAGAAGATCTTGTTGATTTCGGCATGTTACCCTCGAACGGATCTTCCGCAATTAGTCGATTTTCTTTGTGTGGTTTATCGCTCATCTACAAATTTCACGATATCGAAACCTTCAAAAGTTAGAGGAAATGTAGACTTCATCAAAGTTTCAAATCGCTAAAGACGCTTGTCATTGGGGAAGTCGATTCTCAAACTTCTTCACAATGGCTTCGAGTATAATGACTTGGAACCCGGTCACAACCGCTTAAACTTCCTCAAACCCCATCATCACCGAACAAAGCCCTCACCACTCACAACAAATGGAAAGACTATTTGCTCCTCTGCTCGGACGATATTGATGAACGTGTTCGTGTGTATCCAATGTTTCACCGCTCAACCCGATAATACTCTTATACCGATACACTGCTACAACAACCACCGTTGAAGAAGCACCACCGTTGACTCCACCACAACAGCTTGAACAAACCGCTTCCAACAATGATGAACCACCGATGATGTTCTTAATGAAGTACCCCACCGCAGATTTTGATCCAAATGCGTTCTTTAACCCGTTTGCTAATGAAATCGCCGCACCGATGTCGCGGAATCATCCACAAACCATTTGAATCCTCGAATCTGCACAATGTATACCAACATCAACCTCTACACATCGATGGACAAAAGACCATCCTCTCGAAAATATTATTGGCAACCCGAATCAACCGCCGTTACGAGACAACGTCTTCACACGATGGTGAACATTGCATTTATGCACTCACCGCCCGCCAACTGAGCCTAAAACATTAAAGACGCAATGACAAAAGACAACCGGATTGAATCCATGCAAGAAGAACTCAACCAATTCAAACGCTTGAAGTATGGGAACCGGTTGAAAGACCAACAGGGTCTACGTCATTGGTCTCAAATGGATTTGGAAGAACAAATTGATGTCAAGGAAACGTAATCGTAAACAAGTCACGCCCGTGGCTAAGGGTTATCGATGTGAAGGAGGGTATTGACTTTGAAGAATCATTTGCTCCGGCTGTTCGCCTTGAGGTCGTTCGGATATTTCTCGCGCTCGCGGCTCATATGAATATGACGGTCTTTCGATGGATGTCAAAACTGCGCTTCTCAATGGACAACTTAAAAAATGGTTTATGTCACCAACCGAAGGATTCTTTGATCCCGAGTTCCCGAACCATGTCTACAAACCGAACAAAGCTCAGATGGTCTCAAACAAGCTCCTGCATGGTACGATAAGCTATCATCTTTCCTCATTGCCAATAATTTCACCAAAGGTTCGGTCGACCCTACACTTTTATACAATATCACGGGCACATATCTTAATTGTTCAAATTTACGTGGATGATATCATTTTGGGTCTACACATAAAAAGTACTCAATCGCTTTGCAAAACTAATGAAGAAAATTTTGAAATGTCCATGATGGGTGAACTTACGTTCTTTCTAGGACCGCAAGTTCATCAATCACCCCGTGGTATTTTCTTGAGTCATCCAAATATGCCCTTGAATTGTTAAACAAATTTGGAATGAAAACCGTGACACTTATGCCACACCAATGGCTCATACCAAGAAGCTAGATGTCGATTTACATGGGAAATTGGTGGACCCTACCAAATACCAAGTATTATTGGGTCTCTTATGTATCTAATACCTAGCGCACTGAAATTGTCTTTGTCGCTTATCTCGCTCCCGCTATCGGTCAAGACCAATCGAAACCCACCTCTCGAGGCTAAAAGAATCCTCCGATACATCAAGGGAACCATTAACTTGGGATCCGTATCCAAGGATTCTCGGTTTTGAACTAATCGCTTTTCGATGTTGATCACGCAGATGTTTAGATTCACGGAAAAGTACTTGAGAGCACTACAATTTCTTGGTGATAAACCGGTGTCCCGCAATCAAAGAAGCGTGATTGTACATCTTTGTCATCAATCGAAGCGTAATATGTAGCCATGTCGGCGTGTTGTGCTCAAGTCATCCGGATGAGAACACAACTCAAAGACTATGGTTACGATTTGATGTAATCCCGATGTATCATGACAATCGAGTGCCATTGCGATCTCGCAACCTCGCTCAAGACTCAAATCAAAGCACATCGATATTCGCTATCATTTCATCAAGGATCATGTGGAACAGTACAGCTTGAATTATACTTTGTGGGTACTGAATACCAATTGCGATCTTCTCACCAAAGCCTTGCCTCCCGCTAGGTTTAATGAGTTGGTCCACCGGATTGGTATGCGGTGTTTGACTAAAGAGGAATTGGATGAACTCTTAAAACAGTCTTAAAACCAGCCAAACACCAAAACTCTCTTTTGTAAATATTTTTCAAAAACAAAATATAAAAATATAAAACCCGATAAAACAACAAAAATATTCTTCTATCTATTTTTCTTTCAACATGGCAAATACATTTCTTCAGTCAACACTCTAATCTTTCAAAATTCAGTATTTTTCCGATCAAGTGTTGAGGGGAGAAAATAAATACTTAACTGCTTCAAAATAACTCGTACTTGCATGTTATACTATCCCTGTTGTTTCTTTAATAATGGTGGTCACATTTCGGTTTATGACGACACCCTGACTAAAATGTATAACCTTTCATTATTTCTTAAGTCGAGGGGAGGTCGTCAAGTTATTTCTAAATATTCTTTGTTTGGTAACCAAAATGGAAGTTAGAAGGCTTTGGATGAAAATAGAAAAGGTAGAAGGACTAAAACTGCCAAAAGCTCAAACTCTTTTTTTTAATAAAACTTCCACCTAACTCTAACCTTTCACATTTATTATCTTCACCAAACATATCCTACGCACTAAAATCGTTCTTCAAATCCGTGTTTTGGATCATCAATTTGTAAGTTGTTTCATAATCTTAACGTATTTATAAACATTGGTTTTGATTTTTATACGAATCTAACGGTTAAATTTTTGTATATGAGTGATTTTGTGTTCTACGATAAGCGTATGAACACATGATCAAGTTTGTGTGTTTATGGTCAAAATGATAGTGTCAAAAGTTTCTACAACATCAATGATATCATTTTATCCTCAAAATGCACCCAGATACACGAATTGATGGATTTTGGAAATTAGGGTTTATGCGTGGGTTTGGGCGTTTTCATTTGTGAACGTTTTTGGTGATAAAGATTGTTATAATAGGTTGTTTTCAAGTTAAATTGATCATATTTAAGCCCAGAACTTGCCCAGAAACATAAATAGTGAAAGAATTGAAATTTAGGGTTTATGTTCATACGGTTTGGGTATTTTTGATTCATGACTCATTTGATGTTAAAACTTGGATAAGACAACTTGATAGGCATCTTAGAACTACCAGAAAAACTTTGGTTCAATTCCTATGGTTAGATTTCATATGCGTAATCTTTGAGCTCTAGGGTTTAAGTCTACGCATAAGTTATCTTACGCGTAAACTGTTTGATGAGTTTTCATGCCATGATCTATTTTAGAATGAATGAATGTGTTAATATTGATGCTGTGATGAATTTATTTCAGGTTTGCTACTAATAAAAATCAGAATCAAGGTTGTTAACCATCTACGCATAAGGATCACCTTACGCGTAGCATGTTATGCGTAAGAGAAATCTTACGCGTAGCGCTTACGCGCGTAAGGTTCTACAAAGGGACCACGCGATCCCGTGAAGGATATGCGCGAACAAGATGACCTCACGCATAAGGTCTACTCACGAGTAAGCCTTACGCGTAAGGTTTTATATACGCCCACGCCGAAGCTTTACGCATAAGGTCCCCTTTTCCCACGCTGTAATATTTCTTACGCGTAAGTAAGGATCCCACGCATAAGCTTGCATCTCACGCGTATACTTCTCCTGCTTAGGCATAAGCTACCATTTCTACGCCTAAGCCTTGATCAAACCTTCATTATGAATTGTTACGCGTGCAAACTTGTAAATAAATGAATCATAACGTCACGAAACCAATAATGTCACTAATTAGCTTAAACGTTTGATATGTTGTGAAAAATAAGTGATAACATAAACTTTAAAACTTAAAAGTTAACTAACTCACGAAACTTATCACGACGTCATTGGACTCTTAGACAAACAAGTGACTTTGGACTCGTAACAATCATTAACATATCTCATTCAATAATTAGACAATAAAACCATCTGTTGACTAACATAATGTCTTTCGATATGTTGGTTCTTTTGGCTAATGTTATTTCAGATCACGACATGGCCGCTCAAATGAATGTGGATGCACCAAATGTTCTCACCATTGCTGATATCTTCCCAAATGGCTATCCGATGAAGATTGTGAAGAATAACCTTCGTGTTGATTTTTATACTCTCACCTGCTCGGAATCTTCTTGTCTCATTGCTGTTGATATTCTGAAAAATCATCCTTATCAAACATGCTCCTCTCGCCATTTCGAGATCTACATCCAACAGCTTTTGGACTACAATGCAAAGATCAAAGGACAAATGTCGTGACGGTGACGCTCAATCACAAGCAACTCACCATCACACCTGCAGATTTAAGGGTCGTCCTCCTCATTCCCGACATCATACCAACCGAATTCTGCTGCACCAATCAAGAGACCGCTCGCAATTTTGCTTGATATTGGGTATGATGAAGCTTCGTGGAGTTATCACTAAGCATTCACACGTGGATCTTAAAACATTCCTCATCCTTGAGAACCCTTTATATCATCATCACAAAATCTATTTCGGTCGAGACGGTGGCTATGAGCATCCTAAGCTCATGGAACCGCAAATCTTTGGGCTCGATCAACATGAAGCACATCGAAGTTGAAGCTCGATATGGGATGACATGATGACATTCTCAAAAGCTTGGCTCAAAGATTCCTTATATCGATATACAAAACTGTTGATCCAAAGAGCACTTGGATACAACCACGATATCCCCAAAAGAATCAATGACCCCGATAATCTTGACATCTTGTCCGAACCCACTCTAACAAATCAAATTTAAGGAGTCAACTACCAAGAAACAAGGTGTTGTGTTGCCGGATCTCCTTCTCTCGATGAACTCAAACAACTCTATTCTTATAAAAGATATTTGGTTGTCGTGAAAGAGAACAAAGTTGGGTTTCTCGATGATAAATCTTCCGTACACCTACAAGGAAAACCGTAAGAGGAAGTGTAGGAAGTGCCGCAAGCACCGAGAGTCGAGGAAGTTCCCAAGAGGAAACCGACGCAAAAGGACAAGTTCCGCCAGGAGAGTTGTTCCCATTCTCAAGCCAAGCTCGAACCGCCAAGAAAGCTTGTGACTAAAGCTCAAGGTACGTAATCGAGAAGAAGAGATCTTCTACTCAAACCGAACCGATACTAATCCTTCGAAATCAAACCTCCCACCCACCAGCAGAACACGAAAAGGGAAGACTCAGGTTATTGAGCATCAAGATGAAAGCTCGATGAAGAGCAAGCTGGATACAACATCTGAGGAAGTTCAAAATCATTAGGCTCCAACACGCTTGCGAAAGAATTTGCTAAGGATCAAATGGGTGGCCCCGAGGGTCAAGTGGTGGTACTCAACCTACACCAAATCCCGATGCGGTTAATCAATCCGATAAGGGATCCGTGCCACCACTTTGGAGCAACAACAAACGCGTGGAAGATACTATTGAGTATGACATTGAAGAACCGAAACCGAAAGGTCCGAGAAAGATAAAGATGTTGATTATGATCGTTTCTTCCGGATAGTCCTATACGCTCAAAGAAGGAAACTTTGAACCACCAAAGGACCCGAGTCTCCTCACATCTCATCATCATCGGATTCATCTTCTCACTCTTCACCACCACCATCTAAAAGAAAACCGGATCCACATCCGGATCGGTGAAGAAGCCAACCGCCTCTTGGATTTCTCAAGCTAAGACACGAATCGTTAAAGTCATCAAACAGTCGAAAGAAAGACGTGCTTTACAAGAAGTCAATTTTCTTGCCGACAGGTCTGAGACCTTCATGACGAGAATGACGAGATGAAAGTTGAAAGGAGTATGTCCGTAAGCTCATGAAAGATGATCTTCGCGGAAAATGGACGAGATGATCAAAGGATACACTCACAAGTTCCTTCTTGACATCGCTCGGAATTACAAAGGAGATGTTTATCAAACAACTCTATCCGAATCTCTTACACCGCCAAATGACTATGAAATCAACTCTAATGCATGTGAACATCAATCCAGTTGATCCCATAATCTTCTCGATGTCGAATTGGTTAACCATGCTGGTAGCTCAAATGTCGAAACGATCGCAACATTTGCCTTCACGGAGGTAAATTGTTTGAAGCTTTCTTGAATACCAACTAAAATCGCATGCAGAGAAAAGTCGAAGGCCTAAGCGCCCACGTGACGATGAAGATAAGGATCGGGATAAGAATGACGAGCCTAAACGCCCAAGAAGTCCGTGAATCATCTTCAATGCAACCTCCACCCCAACGGACTCTAGTTCAACAAAGATCTCCTCCTCGCTTCTTCTATCGAAAAACCTCAGATTCTTCCGAGTTACCACCCGACTTAGAAAACCGGTGATCACTTTGAGTATACGGGTGGTGACGATCGGAAGTCCATGAGCCCTACAACAACCCATCTCTCCGACACAAGCCAAGAAACCGTAATCCTCCTCCAGGCCAAAGAAAAGAAGAAGAAGGCGCCTATGACCGACGCCTTATCATGGCTGGACGAGGATGACAGGAATTCGATTGGTTCTCAAGCTTGTTGATTCTACTCCCTACCCACCAAGGTCAAGATCCGTAGAAGGTCGTACATTGGAGCATGCTAAGTTCTTGCAAGAAAAATTCGTGTGAAAAGATGACGAAATCCGAGTTGAAGCGAATAAAAAATGAAGCATTTCAACTGCTCAAATACAGCTCGAAAAGTGCTATTGAAGTTGACTATCAACTTGATAATATAGCTCGATATTACACCGACTGGTCTAAACCTCTACCGACAATTGGCCAACCAGATCAGCTTAAGATTCCATTTCGCTACTTCTTCAACAACGACTTGGAATTTCTTCTACACGGCAGTGATGATTCAAGGAAATATGCTACATCTCTAACACTTTCGTTCCCAGCAGCCATATACTCTAACTGCATAGCCATCGAAGAAAAGGCTACCCACATGTTTTCTAACAATGTGGAATTGTATGACCGAGATGCAATGTATGGGATTTACCATTGGACGGAACGCCGACGAATCTACTATGTGTCGCCAGTTCGTAAGTCTCAACATGAAGTGTTCAAGACTAAAGGAATCGTTCTTTATTAAACATGTTGATATTTCGCCTAAATGGGACTACACTTTTCTCAAGAATATCGTGGTCAAAAGACAAGACGAAAGAGATTATGCATTCAATGAAGCGGACTTTCGAATTTGTCTCTCAACGACATTGAAGATCCGTATCTTGCCAAAGTATGTGGACGCATGAGACAATTCTCGATCAAGTTCAACGTGAATACATCAAGTCCTTGCTCATATTCATTAGAAGCATAGTCATACAGGGAACGTAGAAGATCTACAACTTGTTGTTGAGTTGTACGCACCGTGTCAACTTCACCGGACCTCGCCTAGAACTTCCCGACATCAACCAACTTCCACAATACACACGCGTCAAGAAACCATTCGGCGTCGTTTATCGCGATAAACTTCAACAAAATTGCTTGATGGCACAAGTTTGGGGATCACACATTGAAGAAGGTTAGGGACGGCTTGGCTTATCGGTTGAAGGCGATATATGAAGGCATTGGGTCTCAAAAGCGATGGAATTATCAGGACAGAAGGGATGTGAAGAGGATCATTACCATGATTGATGAAAGGTTGTATCGAAGGGACCGCCGAGAACACCGAGAGCTTTGTAGGTGGTCGCCCCAGATTAATCTCACCGGCTATCAACGCCTGTTCGCACTCCCGCAACATAACCGGACTACTTGGTACCCTTGAACCGCTTCTATTTCATATACATTTGGATGTGTGATTTATAATGACTATGGCTTGTGCACACATAACAAGTTGTACAACCCGTAATTGTCAAGAAAGCGACCCCGTGGTACGCTTGATCACACAATCCTTATAAAAGGAGCGAAAGCTTACTTTTGAGTAAACCTTATCAAACTTTTCACTTTTCAAAGGTTTTACTCAAAAGAACAAGTACTTCCCTTATGATTTTCAAAACCTCAACCGCTTATATCACTTGTTGAGGGGAGTATTTGATTTAAACTTTGTTCACAAAATGTTCTTTGTGTCACTCTTCCCAACACTCGAAATGGTCATATTTATTATCAACTTTTCAAAATAACATTTTATATGCCATTTTGAGGGGGAGAAAATTATGTGATAAGAAATATGTTGTGAAACCGCAAATGAATCTTTGTGCTATAGACTTAACCAACGAATTGACGATACTTAATCGTTAGTAACTAGAAAAGACTTGTCCGGACGGGTAATAATTTCAAGCTAGTTCGCTAGTGATGTAAACGTGTCTCGCAAAGGACTTGTCCGAGTAGAATGTACCATTCGAGAAACTCGGTAGACATGAACTCGACGGGTTTGACAACCTTTCGAGGTTTGTCTACACCTTCAAGGTAATTATTAGAGCTAGTTGTCACCTAAAAGTCGACAATGTAACTCTCTAACTATGCAACGTAATAGTGTCTCGCATGGGGATTGTCTATCTTGAGTTGATCAATTCAAAAAATGCGCGCTCTTTCCTCATCGTGCAGATTTTCGTAAAAACTCTTAAGCACATGTGGAGGGGAGTATTTGCAAAGATTTATCTCTCAACAAGTGGTACTAAAATGTTTTTCATTCACAAACACTTTGAGAGATTTTCATGAAAATGGTTTTATGGCAACATAGGTTAGTCATGGAGTTATAAGGTGACTAAGGTTAGGAATAACCATCCTATGATCCGCTGTGAGTCGGATGGATCTACCCAAGGACACCACAAATAGTTAGAATTTAGAAGTCCTTAGGTATGATTGTAAAAAGGAGAAAATGAGAATCGGAGAAAGAAGGAGTTGAAGAATAAAAGAAATGCAAAGAAAAGGGTGAAAAGAAATAGCCCTCCGCATTATTCAACTTAGGGAAGACACCGGTTCAATTCATATGCTCTTGGTTGTCACTTGATGACACCGGTATTGAATATTAAAAGTCGTCATAGACCCGAAGGACGCATGCACTAAACCTTCTTAGCCACTCAAGTTTCTCTCAATGAAGCTTGTTTCATTCTCGTGGAACCCTACATAATATATCGGCTTCTCTTAGAGATTGTTGATATTGAAGAAGGAGACCCTCTCCTAGTCTCCGTCAGAAAACCAATACGCACTATTGAGTCTAGAGCCACGAGATTCATCAAAAGATCTCTTAGGTACACTTGACATTTCATCACTTGATGTCCAACAATAAGAACATCGGTGGTACGTTATCGAGTCCTTCATGGATCTTAGAAATCGTCGAGAACATTTATGAGAGGTTCACAATTGTGATCCTCGGTGATTGAATGGAAACTCCGCTGTGGTCAACATCAAACAGCCCCCGACAAAGCAGTCACTGTAACTCCCGTGGATTACGCTTAGTGTGTCTCAAACGGTCTCTGATCATGAGGTGATGCTTCGTGTACCTCAATGACTCATCCGAACTGAGGTGTACTCGCACATCGCGTTATCTCACCAGGGACTCCAGTTCAGAACGGCCTTTGTGAGAATTAGAGTTGTGTTTTCACACTATCTTTGTTAACACTCTCAAGTTCAAACTTGTAAGTGCGGAACCGCTTATTACTAACCGCTTTCATGTTTTCTTCTTATGGAAGCTCGAGCGGAATGATCGTGCGATTCTTCACATGCTCATGCCAACATCATCACTAATGGAAGTTCTATCCAAAAGCAACACAAAAGTCGAATGATTCTTCATCAATCCAAAGAATCTACAAAGTTAAAGACTTAAAGAACTTCATCAAGATACTATTATCCAATGTTAAAGAATGTGTGAGCATGTTGAAGAATGACGTGGAGACACCGGAGCAAGAAGCGGCACTGAGGCATTCTTGATGCGCATAACAACAACATACTATCACTACCATCACAAAGAACAATGATCAAAGAACAAAGTTAAAGATGACGCCAAAGCAAAACTATTTAAAGAAAACAATTTCTACACCGGGAGATTGTTCGATTCAAGGCAATTCTTCTCACAAGAAAGAAGAATGTCGAAGACGCCAAAGCTACTATTACATTCGCACTTAACTGCTTATATTCATTCATCACCAACTATTAGGGGGATTGTTGGAATCACTCCTAAACCTAAATCAAGTGTTAGTGATTCATATGTAATAGTTAGCTTGATTATGGCCTTTATGTTTGTTTTAGCTTAAGCTTATGTAGAAGGCCCATAAGCTTAGGCCCATGTCCATTAAGGAAAGGAGGGAGCAGGAGTGTTGCCCTAGCTCCCTTCCTATAAATACTTTGTAATAACCCTCACTTGAGGGTTGGTTGTTCAATTCACTCTTTCAATACTCTACGCCTAACTCTTCTTTATTCCTACGCGTATTGGTTGTGTGGTTTGTTCATCCGATCTCTTCTCTATCTCTTTCTATTGTGCTTGTGTTGTAAACTTAGTGACCCAATGATTTTAGCTTGAAACATCATATGATAGAATAAGTAAAAGCAGTTGTCAATTTCATGGTTTCTGGGATGACGATGCTAACAAGCATCTTGACAAATTCTTACCGTCACCCGTAGTATGAAACAAAATGGGGTCTCAGGATAGCGCCTTCGCCTATATCTCTTCCATACTCTTTGACTCATCATGCCACTTCTTGGTTTGATCGACTTCCAAAAATTCGATTCATACTTTTGAGGAAATGGTTTCTAAGTTTACGGCAAAGTACTTTCCACCGTCGATGGTGACGAAATTGAGAAACGATATCAGTAATTTTCGGCAATATCCCGACGAATCTTTGTTTGAAGCTTGGGAGCGTTATAAGCTTGCAATTGATCGATGGCGAATCATAACATGTTGCTTGTCACTCAAATTGATACGTTTTATAATGGTTTGGCGTTGAGACACCGTGACACGATCAATCTCTTTGCCGGTGGAACTTTCATGAAAAGACGTCTCGAGGAATGCTACGATCTAATCGAGAACATGACCGCCCATCACAATTATTGGGATTCTACCGCCGAAAGGGGTGAAACATCTCATTCAAATACTTCTTCTTCTCTCAAAATAGCTACTCTGAATAAAAAGTTTGACGAAATTTTAAGGATAACTCAGATGAATAATCAGAATTAACATCAACAAGTGAAAGTGGTACACCCGACTTGTGAGACTTGTGGAGGTCCTCATCCTTATTCCGAGTGCCCAGCCGTCGTTGGCTATGCACATGAGAATGTTTATGCTGCTACGGGAAACTACAATCAACCGCAAGGAGATCGAAATCTTCTTAGCTACCGTTCAAACAATTATCTTGGACCTCCCGGTTTCAACCAACCTCAACATCAAAACCATAATCAAAACCGTTTCAATGGTAACCATAATGTTAATCAGAACCGAGGAGCTAATGTTAATCATGGTAATCAACACTACCAAGCTCATCCACCTCAAGTTTACTAACAACCACCTCCTCCTCAACAACCTTATCAAGCACCTCATCAAGTTACTCCGAACAACGAGTTTCTAACTTACATGAAGAACTCCGATAACACCATTAAAAGTTTGCAAACTCAAATCAACGATTATAAGGACCGATTTCAAAGGGAAATTGAAGCTACAACAAGCGAGATGGTGAAATGAGGAATATGTTGGCTAGTTTCCTTCAAGCCAATCAACCTTCTCTTCTTATTCTCAACCCTCGGGTTCGGTTCTCTTCAAGTGTCGATTCCTAACCCGAGGAGACATGAAAGCGATCACTACCGAAGTGGTGTTGCTTACGATGGACCCATGGCTCCTACCACTACTTATTCTTCTTCGTCTCGTGTGGTAGACCGTGAGACCGGGGTGACAAAGGACCCGTTGCTTCCTACTAATAAGGGGAGTACCGAGAATGTCCAACCCACGGTTGTCCAAGATTTTGAGCCCGAAGATGCTCCCGTTAGTGCTGAAAAGACTAATCGGAAAACGACACTCCCATATCCATCTCGTCTTAAAGATCAAACGCTTCTAGAAAAGTCTAATCATCAAATGGAAATGTTTTTCCAAATCTTCAAAGACTTAAATGTGGAGATCAGTTTTGCGGATGCCCTTCTTTTGATGCCCAAACTTGCTTCTACGATTAAGGGATTGCTTTCGAATAAAAAAAGTTATATGAGCTTGCTACTACGTCTTTGAATGAGAATTGTTCGGCGGTTATTCTCAAGAAACTTCCCGAAAATTTAGGTGACAGTTTCTCATTCCGTGCGATTTTCAAGGAATTATTGATGTTCGCCTTGGTCGGTCTTGGCGCGATATCAATTTCATCGAAATCAATCTACTGAAAAGCTTTCATTACCCCACTTACCACAACATGTATGACCCTCGAGCTAGAGCATGTACTACTACAAAACCAAAGGGTATAGCCTTGGATGTTTTTGTTAAAGTGGGGAAGTTCGATTTCCCCGCTGATTTTGTTGTAGTCGATTTCGATGCCAATCCTCGAGTACCCCTCATTCTCGGAAGGAGTTTCTTAAGGACGGGCCATGCATTGATTTATGTGTATGAAGGGGAAATCACTTTACGAGTAGGAAATGAAGCCATCACATTCAATATTAACCATACTTCCAAATCTTTAACCAACCAATATGATGTGGCCAAAATTAGTGACACCGAGGTGACAAAGGATCCGGTAATTCCAACTAATAATGGAAGTACCAAAAACGTCCAACCTCCGGTTGTTCAAAAAGTTGGGCCTAAAACATCGAGAATTGATCTGAGTCTTTCACGTTTTACGGTTAAGAGTTTATCGACAATACGTGCTGAGCAAAAGAAGAAACTAGAAAAGGAGACTACAACGGTAGTGGTGGAAAATGCTAGATCTAAGAGCACACCACTTGTCCCACCTCCGTTTTCTGTGTATCGAATTGATCTTGTTCCTAAGAACGTCGAGCTTTCTTTGAGTGGCAATCCCACTCCTTCTTCTGAAAATATGGAACTTTCTACTAAAAAAATCATTTCTGATTCTTCCATTTCCCTTATTCCGTTTGAGGGAACTGATTATATCATGGAAGAAATTGAGGCTTATTTGAAAAGTGATTCAGTTTCACCGGAAATTGATAATGCCGATATTGACATCGAGGATATATTCGTTTAATTGAAGAAATGCTTAAAATGGACTCTTCACTCCCTCTGAAAGAAAATGAACATAAAGAAGTCGAGCCGTCTACTAATCCTCCGGAGCCCGAGCTCGAGGATTCTTCTATCGATTTACTTCTTGAGGAGTTCGCCGATGAACTCGCTCGCATTGATCCTCTTCTACCAGGAAGTTAGGATGACGTCTTTGATTTTAGAGCCGACTTACTCGAAATTGAATATTTGTTAAATCGAGATCCGTCAATTTACTTTGAGAATTCACCGATGAACTTGCTCCCATAAACTCGATTCCTTCAGATAATGATCTTTTGGAAGAAATAGAATACGATGATCCATTTTACCCGAAAAAAGAAAAGAAAGTGAAAGTTTCTACTGATGAGCTTATTGATTCAAAGGTCCCACATTATTTTTTATTTGAGAGTGATTCTTCTTCTCATGAGGATTTTCCCGTAGATGATACCTTGATTTCATTCCTCTCCGAGGATAAGATTTTTAACCCTGGGATACTCATCGTAGAGGAACTTCATCAACCCAAAGTTATCTGGAAAAAGGATCCTATCTTGGATGCCTTCATTGTTGTGCCTTCAAAATGCATTTCTCTGTACCATGGACTCTCTTCTTCTATGGAATCATCTCTCTTGGATCCATCATTCCGTCATCCGCCCGCTAAACCACCGGATGATGGATCATTCTTTCTTGATATACCTCATGTGAGTTTGGGAGAAATTAACCCTTATGTGCTTGAGCCCGACATTTTATTTCCCTCCCAACCTACCCATTCTCTTTCCCTCCAAAGTGAGGATACCATCTTTGATCCGGGTATCCTTTCCACTTGTTGCCCCAAGGAAAAATGAATTAGGGGACGAGTCAGGCTAAAGACTCGGTGATCAAAAACAGTAGCGCTTCGTGGGAGGCACCTCATGCTTATCTCTATCTTCTTTCTATTTTCTCTAATAAGTGACATGAAGGGGTTAGCCTCTTTAATTTCTCGTGTTTGGTTGTTTGTGATGTTTTGCCTAGGATTTTCCCGATATGAAGACTCTCGTGCTCGAAGTTTGTCTTTTCTCCACTCGAGTTTCATGATCGATGCTGATTGAAATCCGATATCCAAAATCTTATCGACTAACGTTTATCTTTAAGCATACTTAATAAACGGCTTTTAGATTTTCGTTATTACCCTTGCCTTTAAACATTGAGGACAATGTTTTGTTTTAGTCTGGGGTGAGTAATCTTCGATTTGATTTAACCGCACTTGCTTATTTTTTTGTCGTATACTCTCGCAACCCCGTTTTTCCTTAGAAAATGAAAAAAATTGTGCAAAAATGAGAAAATTTTTAAAAAAATTGTAAGCTTTTGCTAGTTTTATGATTGAAAAGTTTGCGAGTTTCTTAGAATTTACTTTAAATATGCGTTTTCTTGAAAAAGCCTTTGCTAATTGCTTAGACAAGAGGCTATAAAATGCGATTCTAGCTCACAAGGCCAAGAATTTGCAAGTCTCGCTAAGTGATTTTAAATATCGAAAGCTTAAACAACGATTTTCTTGTTTCTAATAAGTGACTTTAAAATGCGAGACTTGAGATTATTTGTGAAGCATTTGCTAAGTTAATATATGTTTTGACACCTTGTTAACTTTCCATTGGTGAGGTAGAATAGAATTTCGACTTGACCGGCTTGTTGAGCCCTAGCTTGTTCCTTAACCATAGAAAATTAAAATGATCGGCTAAGCATCCGCGGATCTCATTATTGGGATTTTAAATTTGCGAGATCGAGGAATTATAGAGTTACTTATGAGTTTAGATGCTAAGCGTGGAGTAGATGGTTCTCTTTAGAGCCCATTGAAGGTAATTATGGCTTTTGTTCCACAAAATTGTTTCACCAATATATGTGAATAAATAATTAGAGATGTTGAGTTTTGGTGATAGTTAGTTCTTTATCTTCTAAAAGAATATTTGTTTTAAAATTGGGTACACATCAAGGATCCGTAATAAATAAAGTAATAAGTAATAAATAAAGTTATGAGTCATGGTTCGAGATCGGACCTTGGATCCTTATTTCAAAGTAGGCGTTTAGGTCTTGGCTACCCTCTACGCCGCCCTTGGACCTCTAGCAGGGATTGCGTGAGGTCTTGGTTTAATGATGGGATCCTCGTTTCATGAAGCCTAGAGTCTTGGAATTCTCCGTCATGTGACCCTTGGATCCTTTATTAAAGCGTGTAAGGTCTTGGAATTACCAGTGAAGCTCCGTAGTTCATAGCTCATATAAGTAAAAGTATAAGCAAAAAAAAAAAAAAAAAAAAAAAAAAAAAAATGAATGAAAAAAAAATTGGAAAAGTAAAAATATAAGTGAATAAAAGTTCCTTGATGTGGACCTCATTTTAAGAAAATGGTTCTTGAGAGAAGATGGATAACTAATTAGCGACTTAGCTTCATATCTTTATCGAATAAAATTATCGAAGCGAGAAACTTGAAGAAATTCATTTCTCACAAAATAAAATAAATAGAGGAAAATAGGAAAATGGGAGCAAAAGGTAATTACACAAGTAACTTCCATGGGTAGTGTTAGCATCTAGAGTCATATTTAACAATGATTTCGATTTTACGCTTAGTTTGGGGACTTGTGAAAAATCAGGGACGATGTATTCTATCCGTATGGTCACTCCTCGTTGAGTTTTGTTTCCTACTCTGTGATCCTAAAATGTCTTTTGAAAAATGTTGGAGTTATTGATCGACATGAAAGTTCAACAAACCGTCACTTATAATCAGAATGTGCTTAATCGTAATATCTACAAGTGAAATAAAAAGGTAAACGGGGCGTTTTTAGAATTAAGGGTTTCTTAATCTCTTTTGAGGAATCTTTGCTACTTCTCATAGGTTTAGTAGAAAGAGATTGGAATCCTTGGTTTTAGAAGCGTGAGTTGATTACATTGTGTGGGGACACGACAATCGTCTAGTCTGGGGTATTTTGATATGTGCTAAAACACATATCTTTTCTTTACCAAATCAGGCCCAAAATAACCAAGAAAAAGCGTTTATTCTTAATATTTGTTTGTTTCTTGAGTTTATGCATGTATGCAGTACCGGATATGACAAAACACAAAGAAAGCCAAATCGAGACAAAAAACCGAGCACGAGAGAGAAAGAGTGCTAAAGTCGAAAGAAAGGTCAAGTGAGCATTGTGAAGATTTTATCTTTGAGAGGATGATTTATGAAAGATATGATCAACTTTAAAGAAATGATGAATCGATCCCTCAGTTTGACATTTGGCGTAAATTACCCTTGAAGATTCGGATTTTGCAAAAATTGTCCTTGGTTTGTTGAGAATGACAAGAAGGCCATTGGATTGCATTTTCCGAAATTACATTTTTGGTCTCTTAAAAATCAGAAATTACAAGTATGGTCCTTGTGGTAATACACGGCTACAAAACTAGTCCAAAACCAAATCCACTACACTTTGGACCAAGCTGCCCAAATCGATCCATATCTAATATCAAGCCCATACCAGTACCCTTTTCCACCTATACCCGTAAATACTAACCACTCAAATACCCGGTTCAACCCTTTATTACTAACCGGTCGACTAATATTTCCACTTAGACCAAATTCAACAAATTCAAATTAAATAAAATACCGAAAAAAAACCCAAGCGCCAATACCCCCAATATTCCCAGATATGCAAGAACCCTAAATAACCCTCTCGACCAATTGACCAAATTAAAGCAATTAGAGGGTACAATGGTACATTACACTGACACACACACTGACACGGAATGCCAGGTCAGCTATCCGTGTGATTCCTTGCACATGATTGGTGGATGATACGTGGTGATATTGATCCAAAGGCTTAGATTGAAGGAAGGATGATGGGATATGATCTGACGGATGCAAGGAGCTCAAAAGAAGCACAAACTTGGAATTCCAGATCCTTCCAAGCTCAAAACCTCTCCTATAAATACCTCTTCATTTTCACATTGTTTGAGTGTAGTTTCTAAGTAGAATTTTAGTTGTTTATCTCTGTTTTTAATTTGTTTTCAGTAGTTAAAGTAATTTGTATTTCAATTCTCAGTTGTACTCAGTTTTCATAGTTAATGAAAGTTATTTTTAAAAGTGCAATTTCTTAAATATTTCTAGTTACTGTTTTAATCATCTCAATTGCTATTTAGTTATCATTTAAGTATTATTAGCTCATTTCACCATAAATTTCAGCTTGTTTACTTCTCATTTAAAAAATCACAAAAAAATTGGAAAAATTATTTGAAAAATAAAAAAATATCTCAAATTTGTTTTTAAACTGTTTTCAGCTTATGTTTTTGTTTCTAAAAGCTTTTATAAGTTCATTAATAGCTTATTACGTGTTCACTTATAGTCCTATTCAGTTTCTACAATAAAAACTCATATCAGTCAATGAAAGTCAAAGTACAAGTTTCATTGATGATTGCTGATTTGGTGATGAATTTGGGTTGGATATAGTTTGATTTGGGGTTGATATTAGTAGGATAGTGGTTCATTGAAATCATAAGCAAGCCATTGTGGCTGGACCAACTGTGAGTACCTATTCTCTTTTCAAATCTGATATAGCCATTAATAATTGTTAGATTAGCTTAATTAGCATTATATCTAGTATAATTCAGTTTATTCTCAGTAGCTTAATAGTTGTTTTATTCATTATGATTCTTTGTCATAATTTCTAGAGTCACGCATTATATCATTTTGCATCAGAGAGATCATATCAATATTAGTGTTTAGCCCCATTGTCATTAGTGCTTCATTTAGGATCATTTGAGCTTGGTTGAATCTGGTTTGAGGTATAATAAGGTTTGGATTCTAGATTTGATTAAGTAAGTGGTGAAACAGTGATACAAAGTGGTGTTTGGATCTGCTTCTAAATCTGATTTTGAGGATTTGTTTGAGGTAGATTTCTATTGCAGTAGTTTCTATTAGGAGTATTATAGTTATTTAAGTCAAAAATTTGCACCTTAGAACTCTGAAAGTCAAAATCAATCTATTTCTGTTTTAATTCTCATATAAGTAGCATTTAGAAACTCATAATTTGCATATAGGTTAAGAAGTAGTAAAGCTAGCTTGTTTAGGTCTTATTGCATTATAATTCATCATAATCAATCTGTTTTTGAAACTCAAATATCATTTTAGTCAAATATCAATTCTGTTCAAAAAGTCAAGTGTCAAAAAGTGCTTTGTCAGCTGAACTTTATAGATTTTTAAATCAGTGCTCCTAGGTCCAAATCAGTTGAAATTTTGGGTAATTAAACTTCAGTTGGTTGTGTTTCAAAATACAATTTTAGTAGAATTTTTAGAATTTTTCATAATCATTTAATCAGCTTGTCTTTTAGGTCAAAATTGCCCTGTGCACACTTTCAAAATACACTGAGTGTGCACAGGTCTGTTGCAGTGTCTATTTTAGATTCATTAAAGCTTGTTGTGAGCTAAAAATTGGTCTATTAGCTCTTTGTTTGGTTGTATTGAGGATCCAAGTTCTGGATTTCCCTTTGGCTTATTCAGTAAGCCTGTGCTTAAGCTCTAAAGTAGGGGGTTAGGCCTGTTTGGCTACTTAATTGAAATCATACCAAATCAGTGTAGATTGTATTCCAAAGGTGTAGACTAGTAGTTTTTAGTTGATTTTAAGTAGTTATAGCAGAATTAAGGTTCTGGTAGCTTATAGTGCATTAGAGTAGCTTATTGCTTTTTCTAATTAGCTTATTAATAAGCAGTTTTATAGTAGCTTATAATTCCAGCATTCTAGAATAGCTTTTCTCATTTTTCCTAGCTTTCTTATCACATTTTAGAATTTCCATGAAATTTTCATATTTTTCTGTCACTGTTTACTATTTTTCTGATTTTAAATTAGATTTTAATACTTTTTAATTAGCTTTTATTGCAAATAAATCAGAAAAAGCTCAAAAAAATATATTTTCAATTTTCATAGATTAATAAAAATATAAAAAGCCAAAAAAAATATTTTTTCATAATTTTCCTAGCTTAAATAGTAATTTTTAGACATTTAATTAGTTTAAAATAGTTTTTAATTCATAGAAATTAGAAGAAAATTCAGAAAAATACAAATCCAATTTGAAAATTCTTTTTAGTTATTTTAGATTTTTGAAAAATAGTTTCATAATTTTCCACTCATTTTCACAATTTTTAGCAAATTAGATCTATTTTTAAAGTTAAGAATTAGTTTTTAATGCAAATAAATTCAAGAAAATTCATAAAAAATAGTTTTAAATCTTAGATAACCTTTTAATTTCATTTTCCACTTTAGAGTAATTTTAGATAATTTTTAGGAATTAGTTTGGTATTATTTGCATTTAATTCACGTTTCATTTAATTCGTATTTTACGTTTTAGATTTAATTTGCATAAATTGTCATTTGCATTATATATTTAGTACTTTTATATGCTTCCCTTTACTTTCCCCTTCCCCGTAGTGTAGAAATCTCAAATATCCCTTTTTACACATTCAAATCCCGATAATCGCGACGTGAGTTGAAATTTTTATTCAACCCTCGTTCGGAACGATCTCGGTGCTCAAACCTAATACGTTTGAGTTGCCCAAATACTACACACTTCTATTATTGATCTCTTTCCGGAGCAATCAAGTACTCGAGACGACACAAAACGAACCAAAGTTCTCTTGAGGGTCGTCACAAATTTGAACGGACTCGAACTACGGTGGGCTCAAGCCCGCATCCAACACACACCATGACTATCATAATACGGGGCCGTGTGATAACAAAACCAAACGCACACTTGAGGAGAATGGGCTTCACAGCCCAATTGACAAACAAATACACCCCTTTGATATTTGAGGCCCAAAGGAAAAATAACACAAAAACTGATTTTGAAACTTATGCTAGTGTCCTAGCTTTGACGCGAGCAGGGGAATCAAAACGAAAACGCACACGAGACAATATGTTATCATAGCGGGACTTATGTGAGTTGACCATGTCGTAGGCAAGTATTAGGCCGGGTAGAAATATTATCGGATGTTCTCCATTGACTCGAAACAAGCAAAACGAATGCACCCCTTGGTGACTCGAAATGACTACTAACGCAAGCCTCTTCCTTTGAGTCAAGTTGACTCGGATGACAACAAAATACAACCACTTTATTGAGACTACAACGACGATAATAACCGTAACTTATGACAAACCGATATATATATATATATATATATATATATATATATATACAGGTGTTTCAAATGAGAAGTCTATTTTTTGTGAGAACGCGAGAAGTGATCCTAGCCCTCCATTTTATCCCCTTCTTTTTTCATCTAATGGCTATAATCAATCCCAATATTTACACGAAAACTATACGAATATCAGGTGTTTTCATTCTTTTACTTTTATGTCTACTATATAAATAAAAAACACACACACATCACTTTTGTAGTGTGAAACAAGCAAAATTCTCTCAAATTACAACCGTATTCATCACTGCCACCCTGTTCACCACCATAGGTCCATAGTCTTCACCACCGTTCACCCGTTCACCACCATTCACCGCAGTCATCCACCACAATCATCACCAATCACCACTGTCAACCTCAATCATCGCCAATCACCACCATCAACATCAATCATCACCGATCGCCATCATCAACTACAATCATCATCTGCTCACCACCGTACACACCGTAATAATCATTGATCACCACCATCCGCCATTTATACAAAGGTATTAAGTACGTCTAAATTAAGCTTTTGATTCATATATTTTAATTCTATTGAATGATTATAGATTAATTCTTTCTTGTATTTTATGTGTTTGATTTTAGTTATTAGTTATGTTCATGACTAATTTAGATGATTACGTAAACTTGATGAAAAAAATAAAAGTTGAACATGTCTTTTGCTGATGGCTATTCAATGTACACTACATGTTCGATGAAATGCTAGTTGTTTTCACATATGAATATAGGTTGATGTTTTCACATATGCTAGTTGCTTATAACTCGAATTGTGTTGATGGATTGAAATAAGGTATTGAGATATGAGAGGTTTTAAATAAGGTATCAAATACCGTCACATGTGAAGAAATAAGGTATATGGGGGCACGTTCAGATTTTCACATGTGACCATATTGTTAAATAGCGTATAAGGTTCAATCCCGTCAAATCCACTTACTTGTATATTAGGTTTTTCATGAGATGTATAGTTTTTCAACACATGTGAAATTAAATAGCGTGTGAGGTTCAAGCTTTTTGATGTGATGTATAGTTTTTCTGCACATGTGAAATTAAATAGCGTGTGAGGTTCAAGCTTTTTGATGTGATGTATAGTTTTTATGCACATGTGAAGTTAAATAGCGTGTGAGGTTCAAGCTTTTTGATAAGATGTATAGTTTTTCTGCACATGTGAAATTAAATAGCATGTGAGGTTCAAGCTTTTTGGTGAGATGTATAGCTATTCTGCACATGTGATATTAAATAGCGTGTGAGGTTCAAGCTTTTTGGTGAGATGTATAGCTATTCTGCACATGTGAAACTAAATAGCTTGTGAGGTTCAAGCTTTTTGGTGAGATGTATAGCTATTCTGCACATGTGAAATTAAATAGCGTGTGAGGTTCAAGCTTTTTGATGAGATGTATAGTTTTTCTGCACATGTGAAATTAAATAGCGGGTGAGGTTCAAGTCATCAAATCCACTTACTTTAATATTAGGTTTTCGATGAGATGTATAGTTATTCTCACATTTGAAATTAAATAGTGTGTGAGGTTCAAGCCTATCAAATCCACTTACTTTTATATTAGGTTTTCGATGAGATGTATAGTTTTTCTACACATGTGAAATTAAATAGTGTGTGAGGTTTAAGCCTATCAAATCCACTTGTATATTAGGTTTTCGATGAGATGTATAGTTTTTCTGCACATGTGAAATTAAATAGCGTGTGGGGTTCAAGCTTCTCAAATCTACTTACATGTATATTAGGTTTTTGATGAGACGTATAGTTTTTCTGCACATGTGAAATTAAATAGTGTGAGGTTCAAGCCTGTCAAATCCACTTACTTGTATATTAGGTTTTTGATGAGATGTATAGTTTTTTTGCACATGTGAAAAATATTGTGAGGTTTAAGCCTGTCAAATCCATTTACTTATATATTAGGTTTTTGATGAGATGTATTGTTTTTCAGCATATTAGGTTTTTGATGAGATGGAATTATTTATCAAGGAATGAAGTTTTGATGTTATTATCAGATTTTTTGATTGCCTAAGTATAGTAAGAGTATCTTCGCTAGTGAAAAAATTAGCAAAGAATGAAGTTTTTATGTTATTAGCATACTTTTTGCTTCTTATAATTTAGATCTGGTTAATTTTGTTGATTAATGTGTGATTATGAAACTGGTAGTTTAAGTTCATCATTTGGTTTTGATTGTTATCTCATTTTAAATGTAATAGCTGCATTTCAATTGTTGACTTACTCGCTACGAGTACTATATTGAGCTTGATTTGCGTGGTGTTTGTGGATCAATGATTAGTTATGTGTCTTTCTATTTTAGTCAATATGCAAGAGCTCTTGGATCGTTGATCAATGTTATTATTAGAGCTTAAAATTGTGGAAATAATTGTTTCGGTTTGTTAAAGATCGTGTGTCTTTGGCATTTATGTCTATTTTTCGTTGAAATGCAGAAGCTAACTAATCTATTAGATTTCAGTTTCAATATGTTAATGTGTTTGTTAAGCATTCTTTAGATCTGTAAATATATTAAATGTTGTTTAGCAGTTATGTATTGTGTGGTTTTGTTACTTTTAAAGTAAGATTTATTTGCGTTTAGCGTGTAGATTTTGAGTTAGAGTTTTGATTTGTTTATGTTTGTATAGATTTTGGATGGCTACTTACACGCCAAAGAACATCTTGATCACCGTGGTCTTGGCTTCATTGCCTCCCATTTCGCTAAACGCCTCATCGAAGCTACCACGATTACAAGATTATCATCCTTGACAAGCTTGATTATTGTTCCATTCTTAAGAACCTTAACCCTCTAGATTATCTCCTAACTTTAAGTTTGTTAAGGGTGATATCAGGAGTGCTGATCTAGTCAACTACCTTCTGATCACGGATTCTATTGATACTATTATGCACTTTGCTGCACAGACTCATGTTGATAATTCACTTTGCTGTATATCATTGTATCTTGGTATTCCATCGACTAGTCCTTGGTTTGCTATTGCTAATATTGTTGTTGGCTATGGTTTAGTTACTTGCGTGATAACGCCTTATCACCTCTGGCTTATTAAATTTATGATAATAGATGGAGTTTTGTTCGTTGAGATCTGAAATTTGGTGCAAAAAGTTATTTGGATATTACTAAAGCAACATGTATTAAAGGTATCAAAGAAAACTTAAGTTCGACATGTGATTTGCAATAAAAACTTAGTATAAGATAACTCGTTTTGGTTTTGGTGCAGGTTCAGGCCGATCACATTTCTTGCCAACATGAGTTGGTTCTTTATCCCATTTCTTCTTATATCAGCTATTTGAGGTATTAACTCACCTTAAGTTATCATGAGTATGTATATTATTGCCATTATTCAATAAACACCACAATCGCTAATGGTGTGCGAGATTCGTTAATGTAGGACCTGTAATAACTAGTCTATCCACCATCTTTGAGTTAATCTGACAATGTGAATCCACCTTCTTTGAGTTAATCAGACAATGTGATTAACATAATCATGCAATAAAAATAATTATGAATATATAGGTTTGCTTGTGACATCATTTAGACAATCTACCATGTGATTTTGGACACTCATATATATTAAATTATTACTGTTAATGCTCTTTCTTAGGATTCTAAATTGAAAATCATGTGTTGCTAGTCACAGTCCTTCTCATGTATTCGTGAATCAATGTTAAAATGTTTAGAGAAATCAACCATTTACACTTGTTCTGAGTCCTGGTTGGTGGGAAGGTGTTGCTCCTGTCAATCCATATGTTCTTGTTGTAATTGAGTTATTACGTACCCACTTAATCATGGATTCATTTGGATCAAGAGGTGGCTAATTTAGTTTCATGTAAATGAATTATATATTCTCCTTATATACATTAAACAACCTTCTTTCTATGCATAATTTGCACCCCTAGGTTTAGAGTCTGCGATACTAGCAAATTGACGCGATGGGAAAATTAGTTTATATGATTTCATCAAAATTCTTGAGTTGAGGAAAGATAAGAAATATAGCTAAGGGTCGCAACGGACTGTTTAGGGATTTAAGCAAAAGCGTAGTTTTAACTATTGAAGTACGGGTAATTGGCGAAATGGGATTTAAGCAAAAGCGTAGTTTTAACTATTGAAGTACTGGGGTTAGTTCGGGATGTGTAGGTCGACATAAGTCGTGAACCTGAATTTTTCTTTTAAAGTTTGGGCGTTGGGCATGCAAAACCTATTTTACCATATTGAAAGCAGTTTAGGAGGTGAATGCATCGAATCACGCATAAGCCAACTTTTGACTGTTTTTTTACCTGTTTTGTCTATTTACCTCATTGTAACACATGCTTGTTTTGCTGTACAAATTTGAAACTATTTTTCTGATCTTCAACACTGAACTAATTTTGTTTTGATTTGATTATTGCAGTATTGTTAAGGACTTTCAAAGATCTGATGGAAAAGAGATGATTATACATATTGCATCAGAAGAGTCTGGTCTTTTGGCAGTCACTGTTACAATTGGTCCCGGCTTAGCCTATGGCTGCAAGGTACATATAATTTTTCCTAACTGCTGTTGTCATTTGAGTACTTGAATATAGTAAATTAGAATTGTATGCGTAAATAATTAACTTTGGGAAACTCTCAACTACGCTGATATGTTCTCCTCATAGTTGATGATCTCAGTTTTTATTTGTGTATAACTTGATGACCTGGATTCCGAGTCAATCAATAAACAAAATGTAATATATTAACTTATTAGTTAAATAAACTCCGACAGAGTAATCTCTGTGACTTAACCACCAATGATTTGACACACATGTCCGAGAATATATAGTCCTATTCTTTTTAATTTAGTGACTTTTATGTCTCTTATTTGTCTATACAGAAAGTGTTTTGGCGTGGTGCTGTGGAGGAACTTTTGTGGTTCATCAGTGGGTCAACAAGTAAGAAGGTAATCTGTTTAACAATTCTCATGGGCACATAAACAGTGAAGTAATAGTGCTTTCTAAATTAATAAGAAACATTTGAAGAGTTAATCTTTACATTGTCTATTTAACTTTTGCATCATATTGCACTTCTTTGACGTGGACATCGTGTAATGGTTATCTCTCCAAGATACATGCATGGTGGCCCTTCTGATGAAAACATTGCTGGAATTACCGATATTGATTGCCGAACTAAGGTTTATTGCTCTGGTGCGGTCTAGGATGTTGATTTCTATCATGAGTACAGAGAAGGTGTTGACTGGGTATGACTAATCACAAGGCGTTATTCATAGATATCTCAAGCCTAGAAAAATACTTATAAATGAGAATTTCCAGCTTAAAATTGCGGATTTTGGCATCGGTTGTGAAGAGGCATATTGCGGTATCTTGGCAGATGATCCGGGAACATATCGGTAGATGGCACCTGAAATGATTAAAAAAAAGACGTGTACGTAAGGTTGATCTATATGGGTTTGGACTCATCTTGTGGGAGATGGTCGCTGGGACTATACCATATAAAGATATGACTCCAATTCAGGATGCATTTGTTATGTTCATAAGGTATATCTCCTTCATTCGTTCTTTTTTTGGTTTTCTTGCTTGGTGTTTTGATATGCATTTTAATAGTGATCATGTCATATTGAGTAATCGTAGTAAGAGGTGTGCTACACCTGACACCAACAGGCACTTCACTGCTGAAAATCTCTAAAACAACCAGGTAACACTCACAATGCAGATATAAAAGAACCCTTTCGGTATATTTATTTTTTAATCTTTTTTTGTTATTTTCAGTTACTATTCTATAAACTGATTAGTCCAAGTTAAAGGTCTCATTGTAGTGTTGTTTCGTGTTTTTAGCACTTAAAGATTATGCGTTGTCATTATAACGGGCCTTTTAGCCATTACAACCCGCAATTATTTGAAAACAGACCTATTACTTGTAGGGCAATTTGCAATTATCACCACTAATGAAATGGATTTCCTCCCTATAAATTTAAGCATTTTGCGACACAATCTTCATACAGGAAGTTATAATATTGATAGGCATTTTGTGACTTTAATCAGGTTACATTGGAGAATAATGTCGTCATCGGAAGAAGGTCAACTAATTAGTGTCCTCTCCATTGCTGAGTGGAAGGCCCTGAGAGAAACTCGATGCTTCTAGAAAGATGGTAACATGCACACACTCTAAAAGGCTACAAGGTTTGTTTTTTCCATGATACTAAAATGGTTTTTATCACAATTTTAGATTGAAAAAAAGTTCATTGTTCTTATAATATATGATACCATAATGCCCATTGGAAAAATACGTACAAAATTATTTTATAGCAAGAATGCTCATTTTTGTTTCTATTCTCATAATCTTATTCAGTCTATTTCGCAATTTTGTATCTGTGGTTTATATTTGTTCAATTTTAGTACTAACTTGATTCATGTTCATTTTATATTTCGCGCTAACTTATTTAACCCACCCACCCACTCATCTAGCAAATTACTACTAAAGTCTTAGTGGTGTTATTGATACGATCATGAATTGATAGAGCTTCGACACCTATTAATTCCACTTTAGGTAAACCGAACCAAATACTTGAGCATAGCAAGATGGGTCAGCAGTTTTGTAGGTCTTTGGATCGGCCTCGCTATGGGATTTGGATTTGCAGCCGGTACTACTGATGGACCAGGGTCTTTTGACTTTAGGTAAGGAGACAACACTGTAAGTGAAAAATCATGATGTGGATATTTCTGTGTAGTGGTGGTGACTTTATGGATTAGCATATGAAAGCGTTGTTTTGGTTTAGATTTTTTTCACGGTCAAATGGGTCGTATGCTCAACTAGGTAAAAAATCAAACTAAAATGATTTCTAATTTATATAGGTAAATGGATCATTGTGGACAATTTCATTAATGAGTCAGATTGTTGGTTACACAACTGTGAACTTAAGCAATTGGCGGGAAATTGTTGATATTTGCTGTTTTTCTTTTGAAATTTTATGATGCACAAGATGCAAAGATTTTTATATTTTGAACTTTTATGACATATTTCTGCAAGTGTGACTATAGTATGCAAACACCTGACACTCATTTTGTTGCTCTTTTAACCATGAAGTTGCAGTTTAAATTTATCTCGGTAAACAATTTAGTTAGAAGGTTTTGTAGGACTACAATAAAGACGTAAGATGAACTAACATCAGACTAAAGGTTTATTTCGGCAATCAATATACAAGTACGTTATTCTTAATGCACTCCCGTGTTCTACAGATTGATATTATGAAATAGACTCCGTCATCCAAATGTACTACACTACTACTTTATACAAGGTATTCCCTTTTATATTCGTGGGGATATTTAGTGAATTATAACAGCCCCCATAGCCCAAATATTTAAGCTAGCCCATATGAAACAACACCCATAGCCCAGATATTTAAGGCTAAATCATACGTGTGTATGTATTGTTTCCAGGTCATTGCCCTAATAATATTTAAGCTAATACACACAGACCCATAGCCCAGATATTTAAGGTAGCCCAGATAATAGGCTAAACCAAACAACCCCCATAGCTCAAAATTTACATAAATCAAGTGTTTAGTCTTACATGTGATGCTAGGAGTCGATCGCCTTGACATGATCAAAGGAATTCCACAAAAGCTTCTAGCATTTGAAAAGTTTCTTGAAGACAATCCAAATTGGCACGATAGAGTAGTTTTGCTTCAGATTGCTGTGCCAACAAGAACAGAAGTCCCCGAGTGTATACTTGACTATATTGACTGATTTATTGCTCTGTTGGTTTATTGAATTATTGAACATGACCTCATGAGTATGTTATGTTTATTTGACAGATCAAAAGCTTACGTGTCAAGTTCATAAAATTGTTGGACGGATTAATGAAAAATTTGGGACACTCAACCATCCGAATTCATCATCTGGTGCTCTCATTGATTCAACTGAGTACAAATCTAAGTATAAATCTTCCTTTTTCAAGATTTTGTTTAAAGAGCCTAACTTTCTTATGGCATTCTACACGATCGATCGCTTAACTTTCATGCCTTATGTGCACTCTATGCCATTACTGGTATAGTCTTGAACTCTTGATCTTCAATGTTATGTTATATAATTGTCTTTGCATAACACTTGGTATTCTTTACTCCTGTGAGACAGATGTGGCACTCATTACATCTTTAAGGGACGGAATGAATCTTGTGAGCTATGAATTTGTGGCCTACCAAGCTTCAAAGAAAGGTGTTTTGAATCTGAGTGAGGTACTAACTCATTATCATTATTCTCTCTTATTCTTCTTTTTAATTTGTTTAGTATGTAAGCATTTTCTATGTTACATTTACATAGTGTGCATCACCGACCACCACTATGTTCGCCACTGTCCACAGCCACAATCATCACCGATCACCACCATGTTCCATCGATTATCATCTTCATCATCATCTGTAAGTGTTAATTAAGCTTTTGATTCATCATTTCTTTCGATTCAATGATTGTAGATAAATCAATTTTGTGTTCTATATATTTCGTAATTAGTTATATATTTTAGAAACTGGAGATGAAATTGAAGATGTAGATCTAGATGAATGTGTTTTTCGAGATTTAATATTTAATTTTCACATGTGAGCAAGTTGTTTGAATTTAATTTTCACATGTGAGCAAGTTGTTCGAAATCAATTTTCAAGGCGACTTAAGTTTATTCTAATGTTTGATCTAGATAAAAAAAAAATGTGCTTTATATGTTTTATGTTAGCTTGAAAGTTAGATGATATATGTTTGATCTAGATAAAAAAAAACTGATAAGTAATTTAGATGATTATGTTAACTTGATGAAGAAAATGAAAGTTGAACTTGTCTTTTTCTCGTTGTTTGTCAACGCACACCAGGTGTTCGCTGAAATGTTAGTTGTCTTCACATGTGAAGATAGGTTGATCTTCACATGTGAAGATAGGTATGTGAAGATAGGTTGATCTTCACATGTGAAGACAGGTTGATCTTCACATGTGAAGATAGGTTGATCTTCACATGTGAAGACAGGTATGTGAAGATAGGTTGATCTTCACATGTGAAGATAGGTTGATCTTCACATGTGAAGATAGGTTGATCTTCACATGTGAAAATG
Organism: Chrysanthemum lavandulifolium; assembly: GCA_022545495.1. Lineage (NCBI taxonomy): Eukaryota > Viridiplantae > Streptophyta > Magnoliopsida > Asterales > Asteraceae > Chrysanthemum > Chrysanthemum lavandulifolium. Next base: position 70,323,735 of record CM040242.1, read on the forward strand.
AGGTGTGCTGAGCAATGATAAAGCAGCTTGATTGGACTTTACATTTTCAGTAAGAACCGCGAGGCTAACCTAGTATGTAGGCTGGAAATTGTTTCTCATGGTTTGTTTTCACAGATGAAAAAAATAGTATTGTCACACGTGAAAATAGTTTCTCAACTAAGTTTGATTCTTGTTATGGCATTCTAGTGGTTTGTGAAGATCTTACATATGATTTTTAAGGTAATCACTTAGAAGTTAGAATGATAAACAAATCGCATGTGAAAATTATGTAAACAAGTTCTTCCTTGTTCTCAAGTTAGTTAACATTCTCAAAGGCTTAGAATGTGCTAGAATTTTTGCGTTTGTTGAATGAATCATCGGTGTTCTTGATAAAAATTAACTATAATGGTGAATAACCACCTTAATCCTCAAATAACCAAATATCTTTGATGTTTAATTGTTGTATTGTCGCTACATCAGCTGAGGCAAATAATTCAGGAGGTTTTTTAAGCAAAGATATACGATGGGAACTATGCTATCATGCTCAGTTGTAATTTCGGCTTTAAGTGATTTAATCGAGATGTGGCCTATGAAAATTGGTGTTGGGTAGCTCATTGTGTTGGGAAGGTTCTGAACCAAACATCATATATGGTCATCATGATTCACCGTGCCTTGAACATATTCCCCATTATGCACTATCATCTAGCACCACGCATTGATAATTTACGCACGTGTATCTTATTTCGTAGTACATTTTCTAAAACACAGTTCTTGGTATAAGCTACATGAAACATTTCAAACCTTATTTCGTAGTATATTTTCGTGATTGAACAACTACAAGCTACAACAAGTTATATTATGTGTTTTAGGTGGCCCGTAATATCAATGAATCTTAATTAGTATCAATACTTATTTAGTGATATTTGACCTTATTGTAATAATTGGATTATTATTGAAACAATATAATTCTGATAATCATATTTGACACGTTGGTTATTTTTGTAATGAAGTTCATGACTTTCGTGAGAAAGTATTTCGTGTCAACCAACCCGTTACGACACATATAAAATGAGTGGGTTTGACCGTTATCGCCTCCCGACCAGTGATTTTTCACCTCTAATTTCTTTCTTTTATCCCATACGGGAGGAAGCTCCCACACTTGCATTACTTTGTTGTTGCTCCCAAGTCTTTGTAATTCATCATAGAGTCTATCCACCCTACGCTTTGGAGCAAGGTTTATTTCAAGCGTTGTGATTATATTCATCTATATTTGCAAATGAAGAGAATGAATTGGTCTTTCAACTTTTAATATCTCGCGAGCTAAGCATATAAAGGCATCATTGCGTGTTAGTTGCAAGGAAGACATGAGTGACAAGAACCATGAGACATCATTATCTCCTAATGATATGAAGTCGAAAGTTGTTGACCGCACCAAAGAACCCTAAAAGGTTTGGGATTAATTATCGATCTTTATATCGTTTTAAGTAATGTGTTACCAAGTCGCACATGGATTGTGCGCTTAAAAAGAAGTCTGGATCTGAGACGTTAATCGATTGAGGAAGAGTTTTTGTGGATGGACTTTATCCGATCCCGTTTAAGTGAAGAGGTGAAGTCAAACCATGAAGGTGTTTATGGCTCCGAAACAATATCCGCATGGAAGGAAGCATCAAACAAGCTTGTCGAGACTATTGCTGAGGTAAGTAGTTTTGAATTTATGTCATGTATACTTGTGAAAGTACCTCTTTGATATACAAAAAGTCAAAAATAGACTGCTTTTATGGAATTTAGATCGAAAAGCAAAATGTAAGCTATTGTGTGTATAATCAAATATAGTGAAAAAGAAAACAAAATACCAAGAATTCTAAGCAGCAAACAGCTATTTAGATAACACGCGGTTTGATTCTTTAAACACTAAAAGACAAAATCTTCTATATAGTATTGCTAAATTTGGTAAAAGACAACATAGAATTGTAATATTGACTTTTGTTTCGGGATGGCTATAGCTAGAGAAAGACATCGGACTTTGAAGGATGAGTGTCAAGTGATGAAGGTGGAGTATGATAGAATGAAAAATGTTTACGGGTTTTTGAAGGCCAAGTTAAGAAAAGCATACGCTCATTTGCTCATGGGATGGGGTGCAGTTATTGGGTTTCATGTGCTTCTTTTGTGTATGACAGTTTTCTATATTGTAATTCATGTAAAATCTAAGCGACACTTAAGCGAACCTTGATATCACCACCTTTAAATGGTATCGGTGAATAAGTGATACGTATTGATAAATATTTTCCATATTGATTCGACATTAGCCATGCGGCTTAATGAACTTGTGTGTTTTGTGTACGCACATACCACATGCTCGCAGTTTGAGAAATATGCAAGTATATGTGCTTATGAGATGAAATCTAGATTGAATGTATTGTTTATAATGCACATGTGCTTATGAGGTGAAATCTATATCCAATGAACGGATGAATATTTAAGATGCAACCTTTGATGTTTCACACGTCGATTAACAGACTCAAGAATTGGATGAGGAAAAGAGTGGTCAATTATCATTTGGTGCAAAGATCTCATTTACCAATTTCAAAATTTGAAGCCCGAAATGTGCATAAACATAGATGAGAATAGAGATAGCGAGTGTTCCATCATTTTCGGGTTTTACGTGTGAGACTTCAAATTGGCACAAAAATGAACACCAAAGTAATGCGGCAATCTAAATGAATGCTATGAGGTATAAGATGCATCACAACTTAAAAGTATGCTCATGATCAAGTACATGCTTCGAGAAACAGAATCAATCACCACAAATACATCAACAAATAACAAGAAATCTTAACCGATCCAAATCTCAAATTTCATTACCAAAAAATGGATGTTAACAACAAATTTTTGGTCATAGGAAGTACGCAAAAGGAACTAAAGATTTACTAGAAAACACGATATTGAGAACATTGGAAATAGAGCATTGAGATAAATTCATGGAAAGAATAAATGGTGATCTTAGTTTCGAATCCCCGTCATTTCTTCTACCTTTGGCCTTCTCAAACTTCCTTCCTTTGATCTCACATATGGCTTAGTGTGGTGTGTGGTACACCGTGAGCCTTACCAAAGTGCCTCACCGCTTCACGACAATTCTTTGGGCCTCTAAGAAGAATCAACCAAGCAACAAACGTAAACACATTAAAAAACTAGTGTTGTTAGCTCACCCAATCTAACACAAAGCTTCCACAAAAGTTAGCTACAAAACATATAAAAAAAATCGGGATCTGTGCTTAACATTGTCAACAATATGGAGGGCATACAAGAGGATGCAACACAAACAATCCATGCATAAATATATCAAATAGTTCGAACAAATATAAGTTGCCGAAATAGGTATGAATTCAATTCAAAAAGTTGCAACTAACAGTTATACTCACTCTTAAGATATTTTACATGGCACTTGGAACCATCACACTCAAAAAGACCAATGACGCATATTTTATCAATTGGTCGAGAATGTTATACTGTCCACGGAAAAATTACAAGTTAGCAACACCGTGTAATTTCCTAATGGAGCTATAAAAATCGGTTGAGATACAATAAACGTGACTTTCTTCCACGAAAGCTAGCAACCGTGTCCAACCACATTTTCAACCAAAGTGGCAAAAGTACAGCGTCTCTGTAGTAACTTTTATGCCATCCTTTGTTTTCACCGGTGTAACATATGCATTTAATTCACATCGAAGTAAGACTCTATCACGTATTAACGGCAAAATCATTGATTAGTGATACAAAAATAGAACTGTGTCAAATTAGTCGTGGGTGCAAGATTATGCCTCGCCTCGAGATTTCTAGCTACGAGCTCTCATTTCATCATCAAAGCCCTGACCGATAATTTAAGCGATCAAGATTATTGAAGCATGTCGATTTGATAGAAGTCTAATGATCATATAGTAGAAGATTGTAGGGATGGATAAACAAAACTTCTAATTTACCTCAATGGAAGTTCCTTCGAAACATAGATTTATGGTAGAACCGGCGGAACTACATATGGAGTATGGGGCGGTGCCTCCATGATTCGCCAAAAAATCGATTTTAGTGTAAGAAATTTTTTGGGACCTTTTTAAAGTGCACCCTCACAAAATCAATTGCCCCCACCTTGAAGCCAAACAATGTAAAAACTTATATCTCTATCTTTTTTTGTGCACTGCAATTTTGTCAACAAAAAAATTGCCCCGTCCTCAACTTACGGGTCCGCCAAGAACCCATCCCACACCAAATCGAAGCGGACTCAACAACAATATACCGATTACCTATAAGAATTAGTGATCTTGCGGTACGCTAAATTAAGACGATGGGACTTATATGATGAAAATGTCAACATACCCTCCCCAAGTATGACAACGCTTTGGTAACTCATCCAAGCTTAAAGCTTCATCCGAGGTTATGCCTAACTCCTAAATTGACCCACACAAACAATAATAAGTAGAGTATTATACAAAGTTACAAAAATCATTGGATATTCAAGGATCAAGTTATAATTGACAGAGGTCATTAACTAAAAAATAATTGTTAACTAAGTGACGGTTCTTAACTTCACATCCGGAAGTAAAAAAAAAAAAAAAAACTACTTTAAGAGTGCTACATCCGTGAATATATGGTCGTTGTGCCTGCTACGGTTGCAATTAGTATATGCTTTGGTGTATAGGATAGTTTAGTGCCATCTAATCAGTATCACCTCCAACTTCATTAGGGCCGACAATCCTCCCTCCTTCAAACAGTTTGACTCACGCATTTGAAAGTAGGCGCTTGTATACCCCATTTAGCCACACTATTTCCTCGATCGCATTAACAAATATATGATGATGAACAATTACTATCCTAGTAGTTACACTTCAAAATATCCAACTTGTAAAGAAGATGATTTAACACCGATATTTGCATATGTGATAATACTACCGCTCTAGTAATTTTCCATATACTACTATAATTTTCCAAATTTGTAAACTAATAAGCTCATCGACTCATTTTATTGGCTTATAAACACAAGCTAATGAGCTTTCTAAGCTCATAGGCTTAAGTAGACAACCTTATAAGCTCACAAAAATGAGCTTACAAGCTTATCAAATTTCAAAAAGCTGATAAGCCCATCAAATAAGCTTAGACAAAAAAAACCCCCTAAAACACAATATCCAAAACATTAGTATTACCTTGGCATACATGTAACGAACCAAGTGAGACAAAGAAATAGGAGGCTTGTTAACTTGCTCATAAACAACCTCTTCAATATCACTGCATTGAACTTACTTCTGTCCTCCTTAGTCCTTGCCAAAACCTATACAATTGTAAAAAAAGTATATAAACCTTACATCACAATAACGAGACTTTTATAAGCAAAAAGTAATTAAAAAATCTTATCCTTTCTCGCTTTTCGCTTATTTTGAGCAAAATTGTTTCTTGATTCTCGCTTATTATTTTCAAGTAAAACATCCGATTCTAATCAAGATTTAGTTTTCTTGATATTAAAACAAATTTAATATGAAAATATTATTTATATGCAAATTTAATAGCCATTTCTAGAAGTACTTAAGGGTGTTTGTTAAAGATTATTTGTGAGCTTATTTGATTTGCACCGCAGTTTCTTAAGTCTCAAAATAAGCCATAAAATTTAAGCTTATAAAACATAATCCCAAATCGATTAAGGTCGACAAATAAAGTTAAACAAACAACCCATAAATGTTGATACCTTGACGAGGATTTTAGGTAGATGTCATCGATCGAGGAAGACCAAAGCACAATCCTGCGAAAATCTTCACGTGTGAAGATATTCTTACAAAACATAAATAATCGTCTGTAAAACAGCAATAACTCCTATTTTTGCAACTCTAGTATAACATAACACGAGTAAGACCAAAGCATCAATCCTTGTTGAAAATCTTCACATGCGAAGATATTTTACAAAACATAAATAATCATCTATAAAACATCAATATATCTTATGTTTGAAACTCTAGTATAAATAGAACCCGAGTAAGACCAAAGCATCAATCCTTGCATAAAATCTTCACGCGTGAAGATATTTTTACAAAACATAAATAATAATCTGTAAAACATCAATATCTCCTATTTTTGCAACTCTAGCATAAATAGAACGCGAATATGACCAAAGCATCAATCATTGTTGAAAATCTTCACACACAAAGATATTCTTACAAAGCTTAAATAATCATCTATAAAACACCAATGTCTCCTATTTCTGCAACTCTAATATAAATAGAACTCGAGTAAGACCAAAGCATCAATTCTTTGAAAATCTTCACGCGTGAAAATACTCTTACAAAACTTAAGTAATCGTCTATAAAACATCAATATCTCCTATTTTGCAACTCTAGTATAAAAACACTAGAAATATCAAAAGCTTCATTCCTTTCGAAAATTTTCACCGTGAATATATTCTTATAAAACTAAAATAATCGTCTATTAAACATCAATATCTCCTAACCGGACGCAATAGAACCAACGCTTAAGATTAAGATCAAAACACTAACCAAACGCTTAATTTCAACTAAAATCAAGACTAAAAGGCAACATATCTAAAAGAATCAATTACTTGGAGCATCATATAGTATCTTCACATGTGACAAGTTCTAACATTCTGATACATAAACATAAAACCCTAAAAGCAGTAAAATAAATAATTAGTTTAAAATAAGTACCATTCATCATCAAACGATTGTTAAAATTTATAATTTTTATCGATGAATCGAGAAAACGTCGGTTTAATCGTCAATGCCGCGATCAACAGCGGAGATTAGGAAGGTCGCGATGGAGGCAGCGGAGATGATGGTGGACCGGAGATTGATGATGATTACCGTTGTGAATGGTGGTGGCGGGGTGAGCGGTGGTGAAAACTACTACGGTCCATGGTTACGGTGAAGAAACGAATGGTGGTTACTTGAGAGAGTATTTGCTCATTTCACACTTAAAAATGAGGGTGTGTGTGTGTTTTATTTATTTATATAGTAGGATTGAAAGTAAAGGGATGATTAGTTTTAGTCTAAATATTTGAACTTATATTAGCCATAGGATCTAAAATGAAGGGATTAGATGGATGGCTAGGATCCCTTCTCGCGTTCTCACAAAAATAGACTTCTCATTTGAACGCTTGTCTATATATATATATATATATATATATATATATATATATATATATATATATATATATATATATATATATATATATATATATATATATATATATATATATATATATATATATATATATATATATATATATATATATATATTTGATTTCTTCTTTTAGTGCCTCGACGACAAAACAACACAACAACATAACAAATTACAAATCGGCAATTTTATTTCGACATAAAGAATAAATCAAGTGTACAAAATTAATTAACAACTTACTTCAAAATCCAAAATATCAAAAGTATTAATCTTACAAAATCAAGAATGGGTCGAGTGGAATGATGAACCGAACACAACAACTTCAATTGCACACGAACTAGGATGAATTTGAACAAATTGAAGCTTGATTTGGGCTCTTTAGACCTTGAATAACAAAACCCCCATGGTAATTTCGAAAAGCCCTTTGATCAACAAAACCCTAATTTTTGATTATGAGAGATGTGTTGAATCTGTGATACCATGGATATAAGTAGGAGAATAAGGGGATAGTATTGACTCCTCTTTCTTGGTCTTCAAATGGAAAAGATCTTTCCCTGGCTTTCATCGATTCCTTCTTTTTTTTCAAGCTGATGCTCGTGACCTAGCCTAGGGTCGCATAGGCTGAGATTGATAAGACTAGTCATGGTTGAAGCTTGAAGGGGATGGGGAACATGTTACTTTTCATTCCTGGCTTTTGGAGAGAATCATAGGAAGGGAAGAGGATAGGCGTGGAGGAGAAAAGAAAAAGAAAGATAAGGTGTGGGTAAGGGTAGGATTATTAGATGTATTTTTATTATTGGGGCAATTCCATATTTATTATTACTATTAATTGTGTACTGTGTACCTCGTACTATATAATTTGTTCCGTACAAGATAACGTTTATTTATTTAGACTATTTCTCGGGTATCCGTATTTTATAAATTTTATATTTCCGGAGACGTTTTGACGAGTGAAATAGTATGGTATTATTATTATCTTGAAATTTGAATATAGATTTCGTGCCAATATTATTATGGTGTCGGTACGCATGTGGTGACGGGACTTCGTAAAACACGAGATGACTTCTCGTTTTTGAGTTATAATGATCAGAAAATAAATAACTCGCATTTTCTGATATAAATAATAGCCGGGAAAATTTACGGATTATCACACAAACTTAGTGAACTTACCGCGGAAGAATCATGAGGTACAATAGAGGACCTTGCCCTCTATGACAACGAATGTTGGAATGACCCCCGTGAGTTGCCCAAAACCGTTAAGGCAATCTCCTTGCCTCCCATTGACGCATAACCTTCCAATAGTAGGATGCTTGAACTTGAAGATCAAGTCAAATTCCTAATGAGCTCCTACGAGAATCCTAAGTCTTCACGCCACGTGAACAAGGTCTCTTCCTTGTGTGAGATATATAGTGATCCCCATGACACTCGTACTTGCGAGACTCCCGAACAAGCTTCGTGGACTACGCATCCTCGTGTACCAATGGAATGAAAGGAGATTCCCACAACACCGGACCTAGGACTTTCAACGAAGCCCGAGAAGCATGGAGGGGCAAACCCGACTATAATTGGGGTCAAACCAAAGAATTCACCTCTAACGACTCCCCATGGTCCCACTCTTACGGCTCTAGTCAACAAAACATAGAAGGGATGATGCAACACCTAGTTACATCCCAAGAAGCCCAAATAGCCAAGCTTTCGGACCGCTTTAACCAACAACAAGTCGAGATGGATAGGAAGATAGATAACCTTTTGAAAGCCATGACCAATAGTGATAGGAAGACCACCGAAAAGGTTAATGCCATCTCGACTCATTCTCCCGAAGCCTCCGGTGTTAAGATTAAGGACTCAAGAAAGTACTTCGAAACTAAGGATCCATCTTCATCCAAGCATGTTCAATTCGTCAATGCCATCACCCTAGTAAAACCAAATAGGAATAGTGACAAAGCAAACCATGAGACGGTACTTGAGGTTAGTGAGACTCCTAAGGATGAATCAACCAACGAAACAGACGAAGTAGGTGATGAATACTTCAATAAGTTTCCTACGGAAGAGGAACTTTCATGCCACCCCCACCTAGTGCGCGAACTTCGTCACATGTACGTTAGGAGAAGTCCACGAATCGTCTTTGGAAATCCTAGAAATCTCAACATACCATGTTGCATAGGACATCTTTTCATGGCAAAAGCTTACATTGATCGCAAATCCCCAATAAACATCATAACTAGCACATACTATAATTGGGGGATGAAGAAACCTATCCCAAATAGGCAAGACCCCAATTATCCTAGAGTTAGTTGTAATTTCCTTGGTAGAGTTAAGGGATTGCCCGTCTATGTAGGTAGTTTCACGTACCTTACGGATTTCGTGATTGTGGAGGATATTAGTAAGGCCATAGATCCTAGCTTATCCCATGTAGTTCTAGGAAAGCCATTCATAGAAAACACCGGGATGACTTATGAACCGTCATTAGAAATAGTTAGATTCAAGGATGAGACCGATGACATAGCTTACCAAATGCCATTTAAGATTGAGAAAATTTCATCACTATCCAATGATGAAAAGGAACTTAAGCTATTGGTCTACTATAGGAATGAGGAGGATAAGAAGAGAAGAGTAGACTATGTAATGAATAAGATATTTGGGTTCTATAAGGATTGTTTGAAATTAGGACCGGAATATAGAACCAATTGGGGGGGAGATGACTTCTTAGAAAGATGCACTATAGGACATAACTATACCATGGAAAACCCCAATAGAGATCGTCATGAGAAAGAAGATGGCGGTAAGGAAGTCACGTAGGAGCATGACTTCGAGTCTAGCTACAAGACTCATAAATAAAGAAAAGCGCTTCGTGGGAGGCAACCCAAGATTATTTGTTTGCTTGTTTTGTGTCTTATATCTTTTTCATTATTGTTTATTCTCATGTTAGACTTTGTGAAAATGTTTTATTTTGTCTTAAACCTCGTCTTAATTATATATAAAGGTATTTTACAAAAAGATAAGTGTAGGGAAGATCACATCGTTTTTGAAGAACATGAACATGAGAATTACAATTAGTGAATTTGATATATATGTGTGTTTGTTAGAGTCAAATGCTTGTATCGAGTCATAATGGATGTTTTGTAGAAATTTTCCGGGTTTTAAAGATGTAATTTTCCGAAAAGCAGCAGACCAATTTACATCAAGACAACTGACGTCGTCAGATTAAAGCACGACGTCAAAGCTATGCTAAAAATGGTTTATCGCTTTTTTCATTTTACGTGCTACTTAAAAATTTTGGAAATTCGGTCTTAATTTTCAAGAAAAGCGGCAAACATCCATTCCAAAAGCATTATATCTTACTTGCTTTCTAGTATAGTTGTGTCATATATAGTTTTACGCTGATTTTACGAAGGTTTCGTTTGTTTTCTTATAAGCGTGCGAGTTATATTTAGCAAGAAGAAGAAACACAAAATTGGATGAAGCTTATTACTTAAGCATTCTTCTTGGAAAAGAATTTAACCACAACTTCACACGGATCCTACCGAGCTAATCGAGGAGTACTAGTTTCTTTTCCTTACTTACCTTCTTTATCATAACTTTGATACTTTCGAGAGAACATTGAGGATAATGTTCGGTTTAAGTGTAGGAGGAGAATAAAGCGGAACTTAGAAACTATTCACTCACTTGATTATTTGTCTTGTCCTTGGTAATTTGTGTAATAAACTATGAGAAATATTCGTTAGGGCAATTTTGGCACCAAATTTAAAAAAATTATGACATTTCTGAGCTAAACTTTAGTCTTAATAAAGCGTCTCATGGATAGGAATTATATGAATAGCACAAAACCATTTACCACTCAAATTCTACCCAAAAATGTGAGGTTCGCCCTAGATCTTTAGGAATAAAAGCATTCACCTTTAATGCTTAGAGAGTGTACCGGTAGTATAATAGATTCTAGAACTTGTTTTGTGATGCATTCGAGATCGCTAGTGAGACTACACTTGTGTAGTTAGGAATAACTAAATGAAAAGAGGCATTAGGATAACCCTTATTTGAAACACAGTATTATAATTACTTCTTCCACATCGGTTGAGTAATTACCCACACCATTACGATGTACTCATCTTTAGTACACGATACCCTAGTTAACCCTTAGAGCCTATCATTTTCGCGGTTCTTGTGATGTTTGGTTTTCCGAATATCAATGAAAACATTGTTTACAATCAACCCCAAATATACACCCAAAATCGCCTTAGCCTACCTTGTATCGCTCATCTTTAGTGCATTATTATTCTAAACCCTTAGTTCAAATATCTAGTTACTTGCATGGTTGCTAAGTCGAATCATATCTTTTGTACACAGTTTTGGGACGATTGGGACTCATGGGTAAAAGTAATATTTTATGAAGTAACGGGAAAGAACGATAAATTCAAATTTCCTTTGTCTATGTAATTAAATACTCCAAGTATTTTGATCTTTTCAAATCGGGTTAATTAGTGTTAGAGAAATAAAAACTCAAGTGTAGGGATGCTCCTATAAATCCCTTATATTTTGATGTTATTGTAGAGAATGGTAGAGTAAAAAGGTATGAAGAAAAAAAAAACAAAAAAGAGAGTGTTCAAAGAAAAAAAACATACGGGCTACCACCCTACATCTATCTTTATGTTTATGTCTTTAAATTTATGTTTGTTTTGTTTCAAGTTATCTAGAGTTAGTGAGTCTTGGCTTAGCAATGCCACGCTTTTCATGCTTGTAACATAAGATTTTTGACTTGCCACCACTAAATATCCCCTATCCAACAAAACCCTTTGTTTCCCTACCGTAAGCCTAACGTTACAACCCTTGTAAAGACCTCTTAGATAGTTGTTCCTAGGTGCTTACGCCAAAGCGGTGGAGGTTTGATCTATTCTCAAGCTTATGGTAATCAATGTACTATGCCAGGTAATGAGTGTTTATCTTTCATTTCCATTTATTATATTTCATATAAACCCAAGAGATGAGAGAATCCAAACACCCCTTGTGAGGTGCTAGTGTATAATTTCCGTGCTTATTATGACTATTGTGGTGCTTTTACTTGTTGTGAATTATTTTAAACCATTGCTTCATGCCCCTAACTTATAAATTGATTGGCCAAAAGCACATTTTCTTGAGAACAAGCAAATACCAAGTGTAGGGATATATGATAAGGATTTAAAGCGACGCTTTTAGGGGTAATTTAAGCCCCAAATCGACCAATTTTATATCCGTTCTTGCTTATTTTCATTTCTTTTCACTTTTTAGGTCCTTTGGAAGCAAAATCTTGGAATGAAGCACATTTGACGAAAAGGAGCAAATACATTAAAAATGGCAAAGTCAAGATCGAAGCCACTCAAAGCTGATCAAATAGTACCTGACGGCGTCCCAATCAAAGGCAACGCCGTCCTCTATAAAGACTTGATCAAAACATGCATGCGACGACTCGGTGAAAATTCGGTCTTATAACCCCGACGACGTTCGCCTTAAAGAAGAAGGCGTTACTCACGGTTTTCAACTCGGGCGGCCCGGATCTAGAATCAAGGCGACATCCCAATCGAAGACCGACGGCGTCACAACTCTAAGGTGGCGCCGTCCCATCGATAACTTGGCCGGAAGAAACCCTATGATGGCGGTGACGTCCCATGCAAAAGGTGACAGCATTTGTAAATCTATATATAGAATTTGATTTTTCTGCATTTAAGGAGGTAGACTTTTGGAGAAAAAACCCTAAATCGTTTGTAGTCCGAATTGGACAGTATCTTAGGGTCCCATACCCTATTTTACACATCGAGATAAGTATTTTAATCCAAAGTATCATTATGTCTATCCCTTATTCGATTGATTGTGTGTATGCTTGCTTATTTACCATGTCTAGCTAAATTTCTAGTGTATTTGCTTAGATCTATGAAACCTAGTTATTGATTATTGTTAGGTTGTTTCTTATCTTAATTCTAAATTGGCTTAGGAGTGAAACTAGGCATCATTCGTTGTATTTAATGCTTGAGTATGCTTTATGATGATGTGGTCTATGGATGAAATAGCTTAGGCTTGCCGACTTCGTAGGTCACATACGAGAGATAACCTCGAAGAACTAGGGGGCACGCATACCCTACGACCTTAGGAATACAACGCGTTAAGATAAGGTATGACAATTCAACCTACCAATAAAAGATAACAAGGGAGTAATAGTATCTAGATAAACACATTTTTAATCATCATACGAGCACACATCAAATAGACATAGCTACCCGTAGTAATTAGATAACTAGATAATTAGATAAGTAGAAGTAATCGGTAGAAGTACCACCCCCTAAACCAATTGCCCCGAGATTTTACCTTAGCTTTCTAAAAAACCATAAAAGAGATAAAAAAAAAAAGAATCATCCTCAACCCCCACCTTCTCTTCATATATTTCTTACTAGCATTCCTATTCCCCTAGAGAACGATATCAATCCCCGAGGCTTACCCAATACTACACTACAACGATTAGGTTCACCGCCTAGGAGGTTGAAAACTTGCTCGACGAAAGGAAGTTTCCTTCACCCGAACAGCCTACCGCGTATCACACGCCCAAAATTTTGTCGAAAACAAACTTTGGAATGACTCTCGAATTGTTTGGGTAGTCCCTTTATAGGAAAAATAAATGGGGCCCAACGGACTCAAATCAAACCGTGTTGAGCAGCGTAAACGTCACACGAAATGTGACGTACTTTAAGGTGTCGACTTTAAGACTTTGAAACGGCTAACTAACGACTGCAACACAAATTGAGGAAAATATAAAAACCTCATGTCTAGGAGACCACGAAGTTACTAAGAGATAGAAGGTTTTACAATAAAAGAAAAATCCCAAGTCACGTAAACATTTAAAACAAATTAGGCATGTGATAAGCAAGCTTCACAACCACTTAATCTTCACAATAACTCCCGAACATATATCAACATTAAGAAGCTGTACATGCATTCAATATGTAACAATCTTGGAAATGAAAATATTTTCCAAAACACTCAAACCTCACAATAAATAACCTTGATATCCAATGCATCCAGGCAGGGCAGAACAAATCAGACTCCCTGGAGCCAGGAAGGCATATTAAGAGAGGCCCGAGACGCCTCGTCTCTTGAACAAGAGTACATCATCACATTTCCCTGAAAACAGTTAAATACACTAATGGACTGGGGGGACTTAATAGCGTATAGACATTTCAGCCCGGCCGACTAAGGCCCATACACTCTAGAACCAGCCCATATATAAGCCCAACAAGGCCATATTTTGACAAAAGGCCTGAGAAATGCTTCCCAGGAAACTTCATGACAAAACGCAAAGACGCCTGGTGATGCAACGAGGCCATTAGAACAAGTACCGCATGCCTCCTCATCCCTACCCCGATGATCACCACGTGGATCATCCGGGCCCATCAGATTACCTTTACGGGTCCCTTACAACCCTAAAGGACTACCTATAATTACTTGACCATTTCCCCAAAATGGTATGGGCCAATTCAAGCCAACTTACGCTAGGCCAGGACTGGCTAACCACACTCAAGCCGATTATTCTATCGAATAATTGACACACATAACCTAAAAGACTGAGTTAACTAGTGAGCTTTTGTAACACCCCCAAAATCGGATCGCAACAGAAGCATACAAGTCATGGGTGCTACTAAATTGGTATCACAACACAAAATATAAAGAACGGTTTTACCTTAACGTTAGAAAGAAATTTCATAATCAAAAGTATTAAGTTTACATTTTTCAAAATAGTGCGGAAATAAAGGCCCATAAAGATAAAGTGGTCCTAAATATATCGAGATGTGTATGACCATGCCATGCCATTAATCAAGCTCCTCCAAAGTTAGGTAGCGATAAGATCAAACAAGCGAGATAAAACATGCTAAAAGTCAACACAAAGGTTGAGTGAATTCATAGGTTTAGTAGTAAAGCAGTTGAACACAAGATTTCCAAGTTTAAAAGAAACAATGGGCTACGTTGTTATATGCCCATAAAAGAAAGTATGTATTATTGCATCTAAGATCAAGACACTCAAAGCGTTGAAAGATATCAATAGCCATTGATATAAAATGATGATACAAGTTGCCCTTAAATAGTTATTTTTCCAGATACCCAATAGTTTCGAATATAGTACGTCGGGTTTTCTTTCTGCCCAATCTAGCGGGACGCGTCAATCCTATAGGCCTATATACTATATTCGTGACACAAGCGAGTAAGAAATCCATAAACAAATCACAACTACAAGATCAACGGACCTTAGTTTTGATGTTAAACCGATGACGAACACATGACACATAACTCAATCAAATCAAAACTCGCATTCATATCTCATACGCCAACACATAAATAACTATGAATCGATACTAATAACACAGACTAAGTATAACACGTAAACAGATTTTGAATCTAACCCGCGACTCACGACTTAACACTCAATATCAAACCAAGTCCGTAACCTATACGGGTAATGACCTAGACCCCAGTCGGGTTTATACGCACAACGAATCCAAGCAATTTAACAACAACAATGCCACTAATAACAATCAAATCAAAGAGTAAAAACCACCTATAGATTCGGGTCAAAACGACCCGTTTTACAAGCGAATAAAAAAAGTTAAAAAACAGTCGTTAACAACATCTTACCACACAAGTTCTTGTAAAATGTTTTAATCTTATTATTATAATTATTATTCCGAAAACATAGCCAAAACGTTTATAACGGTTTAAATAAAAGAAAATGATAGGGTCGTTTGTGTGTCGTCTTACCAACAAAAGAGAGGAAGAAGGAAAGGAGATAGGAATAAGGTGGTGGATACGGCGGTGGTTGTGGTGGTGGTGGCTACAAACCAAAGCAGACCAAATAAAAACCCTAGCAGCACTTGCTCTAAACCGTATCAAATGAACAAACAACAACAACCCTTGTCTTCTTCTTGGAGCGGCGGTACGATGGTTGGTGTGACAAGAGGTTGGCGAGAGTGGCGATGGTGTAGGTGACGCTAAGCGTGATGGTGGCCGGATGATGAGGTGGTGGCGGGCGCTAGGTGTGCAGAGGAGGAGGAGGCGGTGTATATTTTAGGGTTAGGGTATTCTAAAATAAAAGAAATGAGTTATAACTTGGTTTATATATAAAGCCTTAAAAAATAATTTGACAAGTGGACCAAAAGCGCCATTTAGCAATCTTGTGTATGTTTAGTGTTGGGACACATTTGGGTTAACAAACACTCGATTTAAGACTGAGAATTACACCATCGTGTTTAAAATAATTTTACAATAAAAGCGAATATTCACATGACTTATTTCGTAAATATTATAATAGTAAAATTTAAATAGTTTAATAAATTTACGGTTGTGCCGATCACAGCGCTTTGTGTAGTTTTTCACGTTTAACGAGATAACCTCTCGTATTCGATTCCCAATTGGCTCGAGAAAAATCTAAAATGAAAACAAGTAATAATAAATATAATTTATTATTATAATAGGTTTAAAAATTTCCGGATGCTACTGACTTTACCCCAACTCATGATTCCGATCACACCATGGGGTCCTTACGAGCGTGGGAAACCAAGCGATCGACCAGCCTAAACCCTCAATACGTACTATATGTAAATAATATTGTTATTACAAACATTTGTGGAAAACTAGAAGGGTTGAATAGTTTACCGTTTAAAATCTTTGTTTTGAAACTTATTGTAAGATCAATTGATATTGATCAAAGATATGTTAGTGAGTAATAAACAATATGCAAGCAATATATAAAGAGTAGATAAGGAAAGAAACAATCAAACCACGACAAGTTGTTTATAGTGGTTCGGTCTCAAGGACTCTTTTCCTTGCCCTACTCCACTCCCGAGTCTCCAACTCGAGAGTTTAACTTCACTAGTCAACAAGCTCCTTTCACCGGCGGAGAAAACTTTACACTTCGCTTACACACTATTTCCGACACAAATCTAGATGTCGAGTTCTTTTACAAGGGTACAATCACTCCCACATACTAATTTAAGGACTAAAGTACTAACCACTCACACTCAGAAGTTTAAGATGGTTTGGTACAACAATGATGTATGAACAAGACTAGATCATACAACAACAAAACAAACAAGACTTCCAACTATTTGTTGAAGCTTGATTATGCCTTGATCTTATTTGCTACAAAAGAGGATCACTATAATGATATGAAACCGATTTAGAAATAATAGAGAAGGAATGTATGTGATTATGCTAGAAAGGGATGAGAAAACAACTTGGGTTGGCTTGCTATTTATAGCCAAACAATCTCTTGTCATGACGGACCACGAAACCAAAATAATGGTTCCGCCGTGTATCATTTTGGTGCCGCGATCGACAAACAAGATACAAAATCTTACCAAAGTCAACCCAATCTAACCAAGATCATGTAAGATATGTAGAGTCCAAATCTACACAAAATATCTTATGAAATCCTCTAGATATTTCAATGATGCACCACATGATGTCATATGTTGTTTTCTATTTTAGAAATAGTATGTTAAATGTAAATACATATGTAATGTTTTGTTTTAAGAAACTAAAACTTACTTGATATAAAAATGTTGACATACATTATAGTTTAGAAGTATATCAAAGTTAATTGATATATGACTAATAAAAATGTAAATGCTTGAGTGATGAAGATTTTATTTAAGGAAAGTTTGTTTTAATATCTATTAATCTTGACAAGCTTTATACTTTACAAAAATTAAATTACTTTTGTCGCTAACAAAACTTAGGTAAAGATCATAAAATATAAATAACGTTTAATGATGATATTTGTATTAACAATCTCCCCCTTTTTGTTGAGGACAAAACATAAATTTTATTTTTATAAAAGATGTAAAGTTGTACAAGAGTTATAAAAATATGAGATTAATTTAGGACTTGAAAGAACTAGTGAGTTAGATAAAGTTGATAATAAAAGGTTTATTTTATCTTATGACTAGCTTGTCCAATTATTTGGTCTTTAACAATTTTGACTTTTCATAAGTCAAAGTATGATGTTGACATTTTAGAAAGTCAAAAGCGAAGTTCTATAATATTCTCCCCCTATTTGTCGAAACAAAAAAAAGAGGCGAGGCGGAAGATATAATGAGCCCGAGCCATTATCCCCCCCTTGGCGAATGCTCCCCCTAAATTGGGTGCCAAGAGAAAGATACATGGAATGTGAAAAAGCTACAAAAAAATGTTAGTAATAAGCATCATCACAAGTATATAAGCATTTCCAATCACCAAGTAACAATCAACAACTACATGAGAAACACCATTCACTTGTTAAAATTTTTATGATTTAAAAATCATGAAATAGAACACAATGTATGTGTTAGTACATAAAGAAAATCCTAAAAAACTAGAAAAATAATAAAATCCTAGAAAAAAAAATAACTTAGTTTTTTAAAATAAAAACTAGAACCCTCCTATTGAGGTGGTGGATGAGCAAGAGCATTGATTCGCTCTAGAATGTGGTTGAGGATGAAGCTCATTTCATCTTGGAGCTCATGGACTATCACCCGGGTCCGTTCGCTAATGTGGGCGGTCCGCTCACAATTTGAGTAACCGTGTCTAGGTGGGAAATAGGGTTCATGATTTTGTAGTGTTGGAATGGTGGAGTTGTTGGTGTTGGTGGTTGGAGTAATTAGAGATGAGAGCAAAGCATTTTTCATTTGCATAGCTTCACTAAGGTGAGAATCCACCATATTGGAGAAGTTGTGGAGGTGGTTTAGTTCAGCCTCTATCTCTGCTTTGGAATGTGGGTGATCTTCCTACATGGATTCATCAATGTCCTCAATATGAGGAGACAACGATGTTGGAGGTAGGGCATGGTCCCCATACAAAGGTCCATGAATGTCATTGTGAAGTGGATGGAAAAGGCGAGGTTGAGGTTCTAACGGGGCGTTTGGGTCAAAGGACGGGCGTGGAGACTCGTGAGCGATTCGCTCAATTGTACCAAAGGATGGTTGTGGAGGTGGATTATTTGGCCGCGGAGGTAAGTCCTCCAAGTCCTCCAAAAATGGGTTTAGAGATGTAGGTGGTGTGGAGAATAGTTCTAATGGTATGAGATTTGGAGATTTAAGAGGTGATGGTGATTTGGATGTTTGGATGGGAGCCGGTGGCGGAGAGTTAGCAATGGGAGTTTTTGTTGGTGGTGGAGTGGTGATTACAATAGGTGATTTTGGAGGTGGTGTAGGAGTGGTCAAAGTAAGAAAGTTCTCATCTCTTATGGGATATGAGATGGTTAGGGGGGAGGAATCGAAAGATGAGCTAATGTTGACAAATCAACATGGTATAACACTCATTCTAGCCGTTTTCTTTCAAGGTTTGTTTGATGGAGAAGAGGTGGATGACTTAGTCATTTTTGCTTAAGCTTGTTCTAGTAGAAGATGAGAGAAATTGGAAAGGTGTCAGGAGGATCATCTTAGAAGCTCTTAATTTATAGGATTATGAAATTATGGAGAAATGTATTTGATTTAATGTTAAACCATAAAAGAAAGGAGGTTTCTAAAGATTTGGAAGGGTTTTTAATGCTAGTCATATCATCTAAGTCAAGCCATACAAGAAGGATTGAGTGAAGAGACAAAGATATGCAATAAATGTGTTCTAATGATTGTAGGATCTTGAGAATCGGATCACACAGATTACAAGGAACCAAATTTTGGTTCCTTCCTTTATGAAAAAGGGTTCCTTGGGTGAATTTTGAAATTTTTGAATTTTGGTGGGAAATGGATATCCTATATGTCTAAGTGTGTTAAACTAGTTCTAATATAGATAAAAGCGGTAAAACTATTCTAGAAGCAAATTTTGGTAATTTGGATTGTGGAAATGAGCGAAATTCAAAAATTTACAGGAATCCACGGCACAAAAATTTTGCAGACGGAACCCAATTTTGGGTCCATCTGGTCCTTTGTCAGTTTGGTGGCACCAAAGCATAATGAGACGGAACCAAAAAAATGGTGCCGTCTAATCCGTCGAGTGCAGAAAAGTTCACAGACCACTATTTTGACCCCCGGGAACTTTTCCGAAACCTGAAATTTTTCTTAAAACATATGGAAATAACTATTTCTAGTTAGGAACAAGCAATAACGCATATACAAACATGGTGGAGCATCAATTTTCAACAGGGCTAATGATTTTCACTCAAAAGTGAAAAATGGGTAAAATTGATAACACCGTGTGCTATCCCCATGTATGAACGGTTAGCATACATTAATGTTTTAAGTTAGTTTATCATCCTCTGAGCGAAAACACATAAATAATATCATACATCATTGTTTCTTGTCTTGTTCCAAACACCCTCTTAAACCTTACTTATCCAACTTTTGTAAATTTTGGTCATCATCCTTCAAGGCACTTGAACATCCCTTTGGTTTGCTTGAACTCCGCGTTTCGTTCTCAATCTCGGGAAGAGGCATAGTACTCATGAGGTTGTAGCCTAGAGTTGGGAGACCGTCTTCGGAGCTATTTGATGATGATAATGAAGGAGTTGGAGGTTTTGGCATTTTTCCTTTTGCCTTAGTCTTGGACACTCGTTCATCACTCAAGGGTACAAATATGTGAGGGATGAGAGAATAATCTAGTTTCAACCCTTTTGGACTTGGTGGAATGGGTGCAAAAGCTATATAAAGACGGGTGAGTAGCATCCCGTATGGAAGAGCAACGGAGCCTTGAATAGGGATGTCTACCATTCTCTTAGAAATGTAGTAAGCCAAGTTGAATGGTTGACGAGTGGAAAAGTTGTAGAGCATGTGACAAAGGCAAGTATTGATGTGGTCTCTATTTCCTATGGTGCTAATGACATTGGCTCTAAGGAGTTCCTCCCACTTTTTGAATTGAGGCTTGAGCTCATTGAGTTCCATACCATATGGATCTCAGTTGACTTCCTTTCCCATTCGAGTGAGACGGGTTGGTGCTACCCTCTCATTAAATAGGTGCTCATGAATGACGTCCTTGTCTACCAAAAGAGTTTGGTAGGGAAGAGAGCGGTCATGAATAGCATCAAGGATAGTGAGTGACCACTTATCCGAGTAAAGACAAGTACCACGACAAGGAATTCCTAACACTTGAGCAAATTGGTTGAGAGAAATGGTGTGGTCATTTTGGTTGATCCTAAACCTAAGAGCCATTTGACCATCCTCATTTGTAAAAGAAACAACACTAGCATAGAATTCTAGGACAAACCTACGGCAAATTGGCTCATCGATGTCAAGGAGGCAATCGAAGTTGATAGTGGCTAGTTCTTGACGGAGATTTGTTCCGTCGACAAAAGATGGATGAATGGTCCTACCCTCATGGAAATACCTTTTCTCTAGACTCTTAAAGATTTTAACTTGTTCTTTGGTAAGGCCCTTGGTTTTGTGATGTTGAGGGATGTAGTTAAGAATGTCCTTGTGATCGTAAAATTTTGTGGCTACCATGTTTGTTCCTATGAGCAAGAATTTATAAGTTTTAGTAAAAATGAAAACAAACTTAACATTTTTGTTCTAGTGTGTGCCTATATGAAAAAATTTGGAGTTGCGGTTATCTCGACTCATTTTATGCATAAAACGGTTTTAATGGTAGTGTTTGGCAAAGGCAAGAGATAACCCAAATGCTCCTAATTCAATGTGGCTTCATTTGAATATACCGAGAATGCATATTAGTTATGCATTACCTTTAGTATTCAAGAGACATTATGCAAGTGATGAAAATAACGTTTTATTTGTATGAACAATGAGAAATAGTTTTCTATAAGTGATAAAAATAACGTTTTCATTTGTATGAACAATGAGAAATTGTTTTCCTACAAGTGAGAAGTTTTTCAAGATTTTGACATGTGGTTTTTAGTTTAATTAAGATAATGCCTTATAGTAATTAGCTTCTAAATAGTGGAAAACATGATTAGTTTATGCAATTTGACAATGTAGTTCATAATCTCAATAATTAGTTATGCAATTTAACAATTAAGTTCATGTTTTGTGCAAGAATATACATAATCCCCATGTATTGATTTTGTGCATAAATTAGAACCTTAGACTCAGAATTAAGAGAAGTAATGTAGTTAGGATACTTACAACAATGTTTTCTTCAGTGATTAGTAGGAGAAGAAACCTTAATAATGAGTTAGGTATGTTGGTGGTTCGTTTTGGTAAAGTGAGTTGTGGAGAAGAAGGTGTTTTGTATTTAAAATTTTGCTACTGTTGTCACCACGGACGAGACGGACCCAAATTTTAGTTCCGTCCGTTTGGTCGGTTGGTGCGGTGAAACGATGAGAACTAAGCTAAATTGTTTTGTTTTGGTTATTCTAAGGTTTAGGCTATGTTTTAGCTACATGTTTGGTTCCATTAATCCTAACCCAAGTCTAAGAATATTAAATGGTTCTCGTTTAAGAGTTTTAGTTAGGATGTCGACAATGTTATCTTCGGAGGATACTCTCTCAATTGAGATGTTTCCTTTTTGAACATTGTCGTGAAGGAAGTGATGGCGAATTTCAATATGTTTCGTTCGAGCATGTTGGACGGGATTTTGTTGAGATCCATAGCTCATTTGTTGTCATAAAGTATAGAGATGTTGTTGAGATGAATTCCGTAATCCACAAGATCTTGCTTCATCAAAGAGCTTGTTGACATGCTTTTTGGTGAGATGTATTCGGCTTGATGAGTTAAGATAGCAAGAGCCGTTTTTCTTCTGAACCATGAGGTGAGACAATGTCTAACAAAAGTACAAATACCACTTGTACTCTTTCTATCGACATAGTCACTGGCATGGTCCGAATCGGCATACACTATAGTTTCTACACCCGTTCCTTTGGGATACCATAATCCTAAACATGTCGTTCCCTTAATGTATCTAAATATTCGTTTCAAGGCTTCTAAGTGTGATGCTTTGGGATCTTCTTGAAAGCGAGCACATAGACAAACACTAAACTTAATGTTGGGTCTACTAGCCATGAGATAAAGTAGGCTACCGATCATTCCTCTATATTTAGTGTTATCTACCGATTCACCTTCCTCATCCTTGGTGAGTTTTGTGTCCGAGGACATGGGTGTTTTAGTTGGTTTTGAGTCTTCAAGACCAAATTTCTTAAGCAATTCTTTTATGTATTTAGATTGGTTAAAGAATATTCCATCTTCTAGTTGTTTAATTTGAAGTCCTAGAAAGAAGTTTAACTCACCCATCATACTCATCTCAAACTCGTCATGCATGATTTTAGAAAAATCATCACATAGCTCTTGACACGTTGATTCAAATATGATGTCATCAACGTATATTTGAACTATGATAATGTGTGATTCCCTTTTCTTGGTAAAGAGAGTATTATCTACTAATCCCATGGTGTATTTGTGTTCTATTAAGAAAGTCTTAAGCCGATCGTACCAAGATTTTGGTGCTTGCTTAAGTCCGCATAGTGCCTTCTTAAGTTTGAAGACATGATGTGGTTTTTCAAAGTCGGTAAAACCGGGAGGTTGAGCAACATATACTTCTTCGTTAATGAACCCATTTAGGAATGCACTTTTAACATCCATTTGAAAGAATTTAAAGTCATGAGCACATGCATATGTAAGTAAGATTCTAATAGACTCAAGCCTAGCTACCGGTGCATAAGTTTCGTCGTAATGTTCTTTGATTTTGGGCTTGTGATCTTAATGTTCTTTGATTTAGTTGTCATATGACTTTTTCGAAAGGATGACTTTTGGACTCTTTGATGTTTATAATTTTATTATTTAATGGTTCATCTTCCTTGTCATTTTCATTTATTTATTGACTTTCAACAAGTTCACTTTCAACTAAGTCATCATCTACCAAAGGTGATGTCTTAGAGGGAGGTGGACTTTCGTCGAATGTTATGTTCAACGATTCCTCGACTCTCATTGTTTCTTTGTTTAAAACTATGTATGCTTTGCTAGTTTGTGAGTAACCAAGAAACACACCTTCATAAGACTTTGGGTCAAATTTGGTGAGATAGTCTTTGGTATTAAGAATGAAACATTTACATCCAAACACTCTAAAATATCCTAAAGTCGGCCTTTTGCCTTTATATAATTCATATGGTGTTTTGTTCAAGAAATGACGTATTAAAACTCTATTTAAAATGTATGTTGAGCTATCAACGGCGTTACACCAAAACTTTTGAGGTATGTTTTGTTCATTTAGCATTGTTCTACTCATTTCTTGAATAGTTCTATTTTTCGTTCTACAACTCCATTAGATTGGGGTGTTCGAGGGCCAGAAGTTATGTGTTATACCATTTGTATCACAAAATTTTCCAAATTGTGTTTCATTGTCGAACTCGCGACCATGATCCGTTCGGATCGACACAATGTTAACACCTAGTTGATTTTGATTTTTCTTACTAAGTATTTCAAATTTATCAAAAGCTTCATTTTAGTTTTCAAAACATTGTCCAAGTGAACCTTGAGTAATCATCTACTATAACTAAAGTTTAGAGGTTCCCTCCATAACTTCTTATAGCGGATGGACCAAACAAGTCCATATGCAAAAGCTCTAGACATTTAGATGTGGAAACTATGTTTTTAGCCTTATGACTACTATGAATTTGTTTACCAATTTTGCAAGCGTCGCAAAAGTGTTGATCATATTTCAATTTTGGTAGATTTCTAACTAGCTCTTTTGAGGATAGGTTTTGGATGAGTCTCATATTAGTGTGACCTAATCGTCTCGCCAAAAGTAGAGTTATCATCTAAGGTTGTTAGGCAAAGTTTGTCTTTAGATGTTCTATCTATTTTCATGACATATATGTTATTTTCCTAACTCCTTTAGCTATGATGATACCATCTTTTAGTATTTTACTACCATTTTTTTCAAATAGTACTTTATACTTTTTATCACATAGTTGGCTAATACTAAGTAGATCAAATCCTAACATATCAACATGAGCAACATTTTCAATAGTTAGGGAGTTATGAGCGATCGTACCTTTGCCAATGATTTTGCTTTTGAGATTGCTACCAAAAGTGACATTACCTCCGTCATACTCTTGGTATATTGAGAAGAGGCTTTTGTTACCCGTCATGTGTCTTGAGCATCCACTATCTTTTAACCATTCATCAGGTTCTAATGCAACTTTCAAGCATACCTATGACACAAATAACGCAAGCGTTTGGTCCCCAATATCTCATGGGTCCGCTTGGGTTAAACATACCATTTTACTTGGTTCATGTATGGAAATGATGGGTAAGGGTTCCATGGCATGTAATTTAGAGTTTGATATGGTCTAGGGTAGTTTTGATTCCAACCGGTATGTTGATAGTTGGGTTTTATGTTGTAGTTGCTCTTGGGAAAGGGGCGTTTGGCAACAGGTGTTTTAGGCCGTTGTTGAGTAGTTTTAGATCTAAATTCATTTCTAGCAAGTCCTACTCCTAATGTAACAGCAGGTTTTAGTTTAACAACATCCTTGGTTTTCTTTGTTACCTTGAAAAATTCACTACGGTCTGTTTTGCAAGTATTCTGTCCTACTGCAGACACCACGGCACCAAAATCTTCAACGGACGGAACCAATTTTTTGGGTCCGTCAGTTCGTCTTGTCTCGCAGCGAGATGTGACGATTTGTTTGTCTTTTCGGCCATTTGGTTTGACTATTTGGAATTAGTACTTCATTAAAACCTAATCCACTTGTGTTTTCACGGTACTTTTGAATTCTTACTATTTCATCGGCACAAGAAATGTTTTGTTAAATCTTTTAAATTTAGAGTTATGTTCAATGAGAACTTCTTGTGTGAGTTTTAGCTTTTCTATTTCAAGACTAAGCTCTTGACATGATTTGCAACCATCGTCATTTGCTTTGCCCTTTTCTAATCGTTTTGCCTTTTCTTTTAACTCATAAATTTCGTTTTCTAAAAATTCCTTTTTAGTCTTTAAAAACTTGTTTTTAGTTATGATTTTTAAGCTAAGCTCACACAATTGATTATATTGTGTGTCATCATCAATAGAAGAGTAAGATCAATTGGAATGTACCTCGTTTGATTCATGTGCCATTAGAGCGATCTCATCATTGCTTGATTCTTCATCATCCTCACTATCACTCCAAGCACCACTTACAAAAGCTTGTTGAGTTTTGCTTTTAGGTGGCTTGGGGCAATCTCCTATTAGATGACTTGTATCACCGCATCTAAAGCACTTCCTTTCACCTTTTCCCTTTTTGTCATCTCGGTCTTTTCGGAATGGCTTCTTTTCATCTCGGGGTTGCCTTACGAACTTTCCTCTTCTTTTAAAGAAATTTTTTAAATCTCTAACGGCCATAGCATACTCCTCATCTTCACTACCCGAGCAAGATTCTTCATCATCACTAGATTCCGTTCTTGCCTTTAAAGCAACGGATTTGACTTTTTGTCTTTTTCCTTTGATGATCTCCGAATCTTTCTCCATCACCATTTCGTGTACTTTGAGATTTCCAATTAGCTCGTCAAGTGACATTATTGAGAGATCTTTTGATTCCTCAATAGCCGTTACTATTGCTCTCCACTTCGGATGGAGTGCTCTAAGAAATTTCCTGACAAAGTTCTTACTATGAAAAGTTTCATCAAGTGCTTTAAGAGAAGTAATAATAGTATTAAACCGAGCAAATCCACAATCAATGGTTTCATCTTCAGGGATAACAAATTGTTCATATTGTTGAACAAGAAGATTAATTTTGTTATCCTTGACTTATGAATTTCCTTGATGTGTAATAATTAAAGATTCCCAAATCTCTTTTGCGGTTTCACACATAAAAGTTCTTTCATATTCTTTTCTAGGCAAAGCATTATAAAGCATCATTTTAGCTTCATTATTTTTAGCTATTAGTTTCTTTTGATCATCACTTGAAATATCTTTTGTTGTAGGATTAAAGTCTCCTTTAATGATAACAAACCAAAGATCTATATCTTTTGACTTTACATATGTTTCAAAACGGTTTTTCCAATAGATAAATCCATTGGTTTCAAAGAGTGGTGGTCTTTGCATATATTTCCCTTCTTTATAGTTTTCAGAATCCATGAATCGTTTCAAGTTTATAAAATACAATATATTTTAGAAATTCTTGAGCAACGAGGCTCTGGTACCAATTCTGGAAAACTAGAAGGGGGTTGAATAGTTTACCGTCTAAAATCTTTGTTTTGAAACTTATTGTAAGATCAATTGATATTGATCAAAGATATGTTAGTGGGTAATAAACAATATGCAAGCAATATATAAAGAGTAGATAAGGAAAGAAACAATCAAACCACGACAAGTTGTTTATAGTGGTTCGGTCTACAAGGACTCTTTTTCCTTGCCCTACTTCATCCCCCGAGTCTCCAACTCGAGAGTTTAACTTCACTAGTCAACAAGTTCCTTTCACCGGCGGAGAAACCTTTACACTTCGCTTACACACTGTTTCCGACACAAAGCTAGATGTCGAGTTCTTTTACAAGGGTACAACCACTCCCACACACTATGTATTTTAAGGACTAAAATACTAACCACTCACACTCATAAGTTTAAGATGGTTTGGTACAACAATGATGTATGAACAAGACTAGATCATACAACAGCAAAACAAACAAGACTTCCAACTATTTGTTGAAGCTTGATTATGCCTTGATCTTCTTTGCTACAAAAGAGGATCACTATAATGATATGAAACTGAGTTAGAAATAATAGAGAGAAGGAATATATGTGATTATGCTAGAAAGGGATGAGAAAACAACTTGTGTTGGCTTGCTATTTATAGCCAAACAATCTGCTGTCAAGACGGACCACAGAACCAAAATAATGGTTCCGCCCGTGTATCATTTTGGTGCCGCCGGTCTGACAGCAATATTACAAAAATCTTACCAAAGTCAACCCAATCTAACCAAGATCATGTAAGATATGTAGAGTCTAAATCTGCACAAAATATCTTATGAAATCCTCTAGAGATTTCAATGATGCATCACATGATGTCATATGTTGTTTTCTATTTTTAGAAATAATATGTTAAATGTAAATACATATGTAATGTTTTGTTTTAAGAAACTAAAACATACTTGATCTAAAAATGTTGACATACATTATCGTTTAGAAGGATATCAAAGTTAAATGATATATGACTAATAAAAATGTAAATGCTTGAGTGATGAAGATTTTATTTAAGGAAAGCTTGTTTTAATATCTATTAATCTTGACAAGCTTTATACTTTACAAAAATTAAATTTACTTTTATCGTTAACAAAAATTAGGTAAAGATCATAAAATATAAATAACGTTTAATGACGATATTTGAACAACATTAAAGAAGTTATAAATTAATTAGTTAAGGATAAAACTGTCATTTTGCAAAAAGTAAGAAAAAGAAAATTGTAATGATAATATTTTTCCTGAAACTGTGTGTGTTTTGTCGGTGGACAATTATTTTAGGAGTGAAAGAGTAACATTTTTAAATGTGTTCGGAGATGACGCTTGCAAGTGATCACCCTCTCTTTCCCTGCTATAAGAGAAAATAAAATACTTTTTATTTGATCGACTTGTGGGATTGTACCGATGCTAAGATGCTTAGAGCCTTGAGTGCAGTGGTGCCAAAGTGTGGTGCCGTTCTCGTGCCAAAGCGCCACGTCGCCAGCTTTTTGAGTTTGGCACCGAGCGCTGGCACCACATTTACAGGTATCCGTTGGCACGAATTTCGGTGCCAAACTCAATTTTTATTTTTATTTTTTATAAAATTTAAAACAATATATCCTAAAATTACTTTATTCATAAAAAAAACATTACAAGAAATAAAAAAACAATAAACTTAAAAAACATAACATACTCTGGAATTAATCTTGACATCCCAATTTGGGCAATTTTCAAAATCGCCAAACGTGAACATATTTGAACTCATTTCTACCAAATTGTTCTTTGGAAGCTTAGTTTCGCATTTTCGAGATGAGATTGGTCATTTTGAGCACTTGACGCAGAATTGTTTGTAAATTGCGTTGAACCTTTTGCAATCGACGTTAATCCTCGTCCATTTACCCGTGATTGAATTTTTTGTACGATGGTCATCGGTTGTCGATTATTGAACATATGCATAACGTCATTCCAAAAATATTTTCGAACGGTTATTTTGCATATCCATAGCTTGCGAAATTTGTATCCAAACTTGCGCAAGCAAGATTTCTTCGACTTGTTCCACTTCAAATTTTGAGACATTTGTGTGTGTGTTTTTGGATTGATGTAGATGTGAAATAAAATGGTGGTTGATGTTATTTATAAAGGTGGTTTCAACGTTAAATTGAATTCAAAACCGGAATTGCATTGGCGGGCAATTCAAAAAAAAAAAAAACCACGAGAAGCTCGGTACCTCACGAAACTTTGAAATCAACTTCTATTTTTAAATGCAATGGCAATTCAAAAAAAAAGAAAAAAAAAAAAAAAAAAAAAAAGTGGTATTAAGTTTGGCACGAGGAGTTTGGCGACGAGGGGTAACGGTGCGCCAAGCTTGGCGTCGCGCCAAACTCCTTGGCACCAAGCTTGGCACCACCGTACCTCCTGCTCTTATATATGTCAGATGGTGAAAACTATGCAGGAGATATTGTATAATCCATCAACTATTTATAATGCGAATATAATTAGAACCTAGCAACCTAGATGACTCAAACCCACAAGCGGGCTTGGGCCAGCAAAATTTATAGTCTAATACTCCTCATAGTTTGAGCAAGGAAATCGTGAAAGCTTAAACTATAAACTATAATTTGAAACATAAATATAAAGATAGTTTGCTCATAAAGGCTTCAATTGCAACAGAGAAGCGTAGACTTGTGAAAATAGTAACTTTGTTCCGGTGACTTTGAAAACTTATAACGGCACGTGACGGCATGTCTAACTGGTGGAGGCGGCAATTCCGCTAGCATTTTCTTTGGAATTTAATTACGAGTCCACAGTTGTTGCCAGTGTCAGCTAACTTTAACTGGTTCGAGAGTTATAAGCAAAGCAATGAAACAATTGTATTTTTAAAACCCGACAGCTTGTACGGCAGCGATTCCAATAAGTTTTTCTTCGGGACTTGTAAACGATTCCAATGACGCTAATAGTGGTGGCTCAAGGTGGCCAGGTTAGAGGATCAGACCTTTCTCCAATAACATGTTAGATGGTGAAACCTCATAGGAGAGATTGTATTATTCATTAAACATTTATAATGCAAATACAATGGAAATCTAGATATCTTAATGACTTAATGGACTCAAAATCCATAAACATGCTTGAGCTAATAATCCTATCGTCTCAAGTAGTGGTTACGGAGTAATTTTATCTGTAACATAAATCTATCATTTAGGTAATAATATGAGATCAGCCGATTGATGAACCTTAATCAGGTCTATGTTGGAAAAGTTTTGTAGCTAAAAAATCTTTGAATACAGTTTAAAGTACAACAAGACAAACAAGTTCAAGGCGAGGTTATGGCCTCGTCGTTGTAGACATCTCTAATAGTACGTTACAAGTCACGTTTCACTCAAGTTACCAAAAAAACAACACTTTCTATTGCCTTTTCAGGAGACCTTGAGTGGTTTAGGAAAAAGTTAGTATAATGATCAGATGTCATTTTCTTTAGAGTAAACTAGCGGGTTAACCCGCGCGTTGCGGCGGGAGTGCGTTGCCCTCGATCATTTTATTTACGGGAATGAATTTATTAAAGTTTTTTATTTTTTTATTTATTTATTTTTTTTTTAGGACTAAATATGCAAAAGATTGATAACGGGGACTAACGGTGCGTTTCACGACTAATCGAGGGACCATTTCGTAAATTTCCTATGAACAAGTACACGCACTATTCGCATGAGCAAAAGACCTTGTTTTGCCTTGTAGCAACGATATTTTCCTTTTAGTCCCACGAAAGTGGCGGTTTGTTGCAAAGTTAGTCCTTAGGGACTAACGAAAATAAAGGTAACCTCGGGGGCTGTTTCGCTAATATTTGCCTGAAATAGCCCCGAAGTTATTGTTCGCTTCAAATTTAATCCTCATTGTTAGTTAACGGACGTTAAGGACTAACTTTGCAATTGATCGGTAACCTAAGGGGCTAAAAGGGGCTAAAATGAAATTTTCGTATCCACTGTAGCTACAGTGCCCCGCAATGGGTTTTAGTATATATATATAATTACATTGTTCGTCCTTGTGGTTTGCATTGATCACAGCCGTTAGTCCTTTGACCAAAAAATTGCACCGTTCGACCTTAAGTGGCAAACGTTATTCGCCGTTTGTCCTTCCCTCTAACGGAGCCCACTAACGCTAGTTAACTTGTTTTCTCATAAGGGTATACTCGTCATTTCACAACCATAAGGATGAACGGCGTAAGGACGAACGGTGTAACTTACTCATTTTGTTAATTTTTATACGTTCTCATGCATTTTTTTACACTTTCGTCAGTTTTTCTTACGTTTTCATACATTTTCATCCGTTTTTGTACGCTTTCGTCCGTTTTTATACGTTTTCATCAATTTTTATACTTTTTCGTCCGTTTTTATATGTTTTCCTTACGTTGTTATCTGTTTGTATACGGAAGAAAACGTTTAAAAACGTTTTAAAACAGATAAAAACGTTTTTATCTGTTTTTATATGGAAGAAAACATTTAAAACGTATTAAAACAGATAAAAACGTTTTTATCCACTTTTATACGGAAGAAAACGTTTTTATCCATTTTTATACGGAAGAAAACGTTTAAAAATGTATTAAAACGGATAAAAACGTAAGGAAAACATATAAAAACGGACGAAAACGTATAACAAATGATGAAAACGTATAAAAGCGGACAAAATCGTACAAAAACAGACGAAAATATATGAAAACGTAAGAAAAACGGACGAAAGCGTAAAAAAATGGATGAGAACGTATAAAAATTGACAAAAAGAGTAAGTTACACCGTTCGTCGTTACGGGTCCGTCCTTATGGTTGCGAAATGACGAGTATACCCTCATGGGAAACAAGTTAACGAGCGTTAGTGAGCTCCGGTAGAGGGAGGGATAAACGGCGCATAACGTTTGCCACTTAAGGTCGAACGATGCAATTTTTTTGGTCAAAGAACTAACGGCTGCGGTCAACGTAAACCACAAGTACGAACACTGTAATTTACTCTTTTCTTTATTAAAGTATATGCCATGAGTCAGTTCATTTAATATTCAGGTTAAGTTAATTTTCGAACAGTTTGGCTAAGTTATTGTTATGAAATAGTAATGAATCGAATGGTTATGTTGTAGTAAAATTGTACCTTACGGTGGAGATGACACTAATGTGAATAGTTGCTAAACGGAAGACAACAACATACGATTACAATCATCACAAAATACGGTTTATAAGGTTGTTAGGCTGGCCCGTCACAATATTTTCAGGAAAAGGTCGATTATATTAAGCACATTATTAGAAGAATGGTTATGTAGAAGCTCGGTGAGTTACAGTCACAGGACATTAATTTGGGTGTAAGATGATAAGATGATAAGATGGTAATGTTTTTCATATCTCATTCATAATACCAAACAATACATATATAGAGAACAAACCCTAATACCCAAAGCCTCACAAACAGGGGGGCCAATTATCCATTAACATTGGTATAGAAAAAAAAAAAAAAAAAAAAAAAAAAAAATAAGGTATTAGAACAGCTAGATGATTTTCTATTAATCAGTTACAAACACAAATGACATAATGTGACACACGAGTTGATGGAGTTAGACAATTAGTCAATAGCCTCTCAATATTCACAAATGCAAAAACACTTAGCCATCTTACTTTTGCAGAGGTCAAGACTAGAGACATCACAATATATATATACCCAACTAAGTCTGGACACAAGCTATTTATAAACATCTTGATAGCACAACTAGCATCACATACTAGGATAAGTGAAAACTTGTTCATCAAGGCTCCCTAGATGCAACATATATATAACTTTTAAGTTGACACAATCATGAAAGTTACGAAGTTTAAAAACAAGCAGTTGCTACAACTTTCAAAATATAAATCTCTTCATTGATGTTGAGGGAAAAAAAAACCAATGGTACCCCCTTGTAGTGAACCCTTACATATTCTCAACTCATTTTTGTAGCACAGTTCTGGTCTTTCTATTTTCTATGTAGAAAAACCCAACCAACGATACAACTGAAAAAACCGAAAAACATATAGCTGCAACATCAATGGAGGCATGTCGACCAGTGATCGGGGTTATATCATACAAGTCAAGAAGTGCAACATCACCTGTGTTCTGGCCATACGCTACCACTATTTGTTGATCATTGTACACATATGCCCTCACAAAGTACTTACCCAAAGCGATATCTCTTTCAACTGTCCAAACAAATGAATTATTCGTAGGACTATATGGCCTTTGGACAATCATGTGTTGGCACGTTTTGTCTTTCTTTAGGTCATCCACCGTCTTCCGCCATGGTCGGCCTTCCTGGCTCTCCCGTCCATAGCAAAGTTTGAGTTTTACAGTCTTGTAGGACGAGTCTATACCCGATGGGAACTTTGAGTCGAGTTCCCAATTTAGTGTGAGATCATCCTCCCCAGCTTTTAAATCTGAAAAATTCATAATCAAATATAAACGCCGGTTAATTTCATCAAAATGTAACATACTTTCACTTTTATTCATTATGTTCAGTTTACTTAACTTTTTATCTTTACATGTCACATACTCAGCTTTAATTATTGAATGTAATGTAATATCACAAAAGTACTTTCATTTCTTTTCACCAATTAATGTAACGTTGTTACGACCATTGATGAAAATGAAAACGTGAGTATGTTACATACCAACGTGACAAGAAGTATAGTTTGCAAACAAATAATAAAAATTGTTTGTATAGTATATATACCATGGCCTAGTGGGGAAAAAGCAGTGACTTTAAGAGTCATTTGAAGGGAAGACAGGGTAACTCCATCGCAACCTGCTGCAAAATAAGAAAATAAAAGACAACCAATAACAAAACCTCGAAAATCCATTGATGTCTTGACTCCTTGTAGCGGAAAGTCAAACAAAATAACAAAAGATCAAGCGATTTTCTGTCTATATCATAAAATGATCATATGATAAAAGATGGGCTAATGTGTACAGTTTTAAGCTCATATATATACAGACACCAAGATAGTATATGCTAATATCCGACAATGACAAAGAATATTGTCGGTATGTGACTTTTAAGTTTGTAACTGTCAAACAAGTTACCTTCAACTTCAAATTTAGAACTGATGATTATTTTCTTAATGTGGTAATAAACACAACTTACCCCAACTTTGAGGATGCTTTGAAGAAGTCAAATTTGGTGTTTGTTTTATAAATCTAAGATGGCTCTTAAGCATGCTCAAGGGGTCACATACTTGCTGTTTTAGATTGGTTATGTTTGGAAGCTAGCTTCTTTATGCTAAAATTATTGTTTGTTATGGAAAGGAATAAACCGAAACAAGAAAACAAGGTCATTAGAAGCGACATGAAGAGGATCATGTACGGCCAATAGATTACACTAAGCAGCTCAAATGTCAATCTATGCACACGAGATAAGTAATATGTGATCTTTGTCATATATAGGAAAGCCACGATAACATTTGTAATGTATTAAGAACACGTATTGTTGTACATGCGTCACGTATATACTAAAATGGAATGAGGATCGGATATGGATGAAACTCGCCTCTTTTGATAATTTTTTATCATTTGTCGGCACAACACTACATGAAATTCTCCACGAATTATCTGCAACTTTTAATGGCATATAGATCAGGAGTTGAAAATCGACATGAAATTTTTGTGATTTAAGCCGGGATTACTTAACAATCTAATCAACGGTGATAAGTAACTTATATATTTTTCTGCTTTTTGTAGAAGTTCATAGGAAATCGACTTTATTTAATGCTTGGAGAACTCATTTTCTGCATATGGGAATTAAGGATCAATTGAAAATATGAAATAGTGGTAGAAGATCTTACAAAATATGTCTAAGTTAACTTTATATGAACTTTGGGTTCATCCCTTTTACTATTCTATCATAGATTTTAAGTTAGAATTTGGAAACATTTGTAATAAGGGACTTTTAGCTAAGCACTGGAAGTTCAAGTTTTACATTATTCAAACTTTAAGTGTCCTGCAATTTTTAACACTCTTCTATATTGGAACTAGTTTCATGGGCTTATAGTCTTACTCTATGTCACTATCCAAAGCACCAGGGCTAACTTAGATTACCATTTCTTTAAAAACAAACTTAATTTTCATCATAAAACAATACAAATAATGACCCTATCAAAACTGGTAATAATTAGTATACTTTTCATACCAGATCTAATGATCTATTATAAAGTTTATTTAAGTTTTTTCAAAAAAAGAAGTTTGTTCTAAGTTCATTAAGAGTAGGGTTTCTACTTCGATTTAGATTTAAAAGCTAACTTTACCGTGTTATTTTTATCCATCTGTGAATATTTTTACAAAGATCAAGTTTCGAATCTCACTCCTAGTTTGAACCAAATTGCTTTAAAATGTTGGAAGTATTTAAGATGAATCAACCTTAATTCTGTTTTAATCCTTAGTCATATAATTGTAAACATCATTATGTAGTTGATGCGCGTACAAAGCGCGTTCGGGGTCAAAGGAACTTCCTTTTTGTCGAGCAAGTTTTTCAACACCCTAGGCAGAGAACCTAATCATTGTAGTTTAGTATTGGGTAAGCCTTGGGGATTGATATCGTTCTCTAGTTGAATAGGAATGCTAGTAAGAAGTGTACTACGCTAAGGTTGAGGTTGAGGAAGATTTTTTTTTATCTTTTTATAATTTTTTAGAAAGCTAAGGGTAAAATCTCGGGGCTTGGATTTGGGGGTGGTACTTCTACCGATTACTTCTACTATTCTAATTATCTAATACTACGGGTAGTCTATGTCTTTTTTATGTGTGCTCGTATGATGATTAAAAATGTGCTTACCTAGATACTATTACTCCCTAGTTATCTTTTATTGGTGGTTGAATTGTCACGTCCTTATTCTTAACGCGTTGTGTTTTCTAAGGTCGTAGGGTGTGCCTTTTTCCCTAACTCTTTGAGACTACCTTAAGGTTATTGCCTACGAAATCCACTATGATTCATAAACTAACTTTAAGATTATTTTTGGATGTTTAGACTACGAAATCCGCTAAGTGATTCATAAACTAAGGTTCACAAAGATTACTCAAGCATTTAAACACAACGATAGCTTAATTACACTCCTAAGCCAATTACAATTAAGATAAGAGACAACCAATCAATAATTAATAACTAGGTCTCATAGATCTAAGCAAACACACAAGAAATTTAGCCGGACATGTTAAACACGTAAGCATACACACATTCAATGGAAGACATAATGAAATCAATGAAGTAAAACACGTATCTTGATGTAAAATAGGGTTTGAGAACCCTAACATACTGTCCAAGTCGGACTACAAACGTTTAGGGTTTTTTACTCCACAAGTCTACCTCTTAAAATTCGAAAATTCGATTTATATATATAATTTTACACTTATGACGGCGTCGCTTTATAGAGTGGGACACCGTCCGATAGCCGTCATTAGGGTTTCGTCTTGGCCAAGTAATCGTTGGGACGGCGTCACGTTGTAGTTGTGGCCGCCGTCGCTTCGATAAGGGGCGTCGTCGATTACGGATCTAGGCCGTCCCGGATGAAAAGTCTTCGTGACGCCCTTCCTCTTCAAAGTCCGATGCCTTGGTGTATTTTAGCAAAAGTCTCTTGAAATGTCAGAGATTTTAATTTGTATAAAGGACGGCGTCACCCTTTAGTTGGGACGCTGTCAGGTGCAATTTCAGCAGCTTGATTGGCTTCGATCTTGACTTTGCCATTTTCTACATGAATTCACTTCTTTTCGTCCAAATATGCATCATTCCAGCATTTTGCTTCCAAGAGACCTAAAAAGTGAAAAGGAACGAAATTAAGCAGTAACAGATATAAAAGTGGGCGATTAAAGGCTTAAATGACCCCTTAAAAGTTACGTTTTAAATCTTTATCAGTAGTATTTGTAATATTTGCAGCCATGTACATATATCAAATATGAGGTTGCATATTTCGAATTGGTCTTGGCCATAGGCCAACAGACCCTAAACTATGGTTAGATTAGTCATCATGACAATTATAGTTAGTTAAGACAGTTATATGACAGCTATTGATGAAGGGACACAACCATTGGTTCTATAGAACCATCACAACCCTTCATAACATACCTGCTCATGTAGTATAAATAGGTTTCATGTAATAACAGTTAATATATATATCAATTTATAGTTAATAGTTAGTTACTTCCCCTCCATATTTTCGTCTTTGTCTATTTTTGCATACCACTACTTCTGCATACTCTCACTTTCTCAGACACTCACACATTTGTCTATCACAATATGATGAACACAAACACATACTTTGAAGATAGATGGTCAAGACTGCACAAAAGAGGATTTAACCACTCAAATAATTGTCATCAAAGCAAACCCGGGAGGCCTATGAGAAAAAGACTTCAAGATGAGTTTATTCAGAGACAAATGAGAAGAGAAAGGGAGTCAAGACTTAGAAACTGTATAAGACAAATCTCCAAAGATTGCAAAGAAATGCTCAGGAAGAAAATAAAAGAGATTGAATTATACAATTATGCATTTCCACAGTCCCATAATGTCTCTAACAAACACAAGAGATACAAGTGTTATGAATGCAGAATAAGAGGACATATTGCCAGCAATTGTCCAAACAAAGAAAAGATTTCTGAGACTGCAAACTCAAAAATCAAAGAAGAAAAGACAGAGCAAAAGATGCACACTCAGATTATGTACCCTAAAAGTATACATCTACCAACTGATTTCATGGTTGAAGGTACTGATGAAGAAAATTGGGATAGAATCTGGTACATAAGCAAACACCTTGAAAGGCATGTATGCTCAAACAGGAATTTGTTTGGAAAATTAAAGGAGAGATTCAGTGTGGAGAAATTACATGAAATGCACAAGCTTTTGTTCAAACATGGAGTTGGAGAAATCAACATCAGACTTGGGAAAGATCTCATTTGCATACCTAGTGTACTATATACACCAGATGTAACCCTAAACATACTATCAGCAAATCAATTAGAAGCCCAAGGAATGGATCTGACTTTCAAGAGCAACAAGTGCAGACCTGTGTATATGTACAAAGATCCAACAGACTGCAGTTTTGATGAAAACAAGATGAACATGAGACAGAACAAGTACATGATGATTATTTCAAGTCACTTGAAGAAAGCACTGACTGTGAGGAAAGAAAGTTAGAAAAGAAAGATGTCTTGACATAGAAGTATCACAGATGTGAAGAAATTGGACATCATGCCTATGCATGTCCAACCAAAACAACAACAGTTGGAAACACACCAAGAAATGGGGACTATGTCTATGTAAAAGGTGTATTCTATCCAACTAAAGTTAGTTCATTTAATGAATATGTTTCCTTTCTTGATCTTGTAAAGAATGATGAAATACTAAGTCAAGAATGGGACATATTTAGGGACAAGTTTAATGATGCTTTCAAATGGTTTTATGATGAATATTTAAAAAGGGAGATACCAGGTCCCATACCCCCAAAGATAAATGGCATTGAGATTCATATAATGGATCTTTATAAGTTAATAGAAACTTTAGGAGAATACCTAAGTATATACTTTGCAAAAGAATTTGGTTATGTAGCAGAAATATTTGGCCTATCACATGATTATGGTGATGAAATTAGAAAGTGTTACAATAAATACTTATATGTATTTAAGTGCTATTATAGCACAACAATGGTGCCAAAAAAGGATCAAGGAACTGTTCCAAAGAAGACCACATCATCTGTGGTTAAAGGCAAAGAGTTAACATGCCTTTAAAGTCACTGTGGTGATCAAAGGGATCAAGTGACAACACCTATTGGACAAGACAGTCAAGAGAAAAGCAAGATTGTACACTTTGGAGTTAAATTGGAATATCTAGAAGAAGCAAACAAGTGCAACAAGTATCAAGCTAATTACCAACTGAAGACAGAAGACCATTTTGAAAAAGGAAGCACAAGTATGGAAAGAAAGAAAGAAGAAAGGGACACAAGCAACAGCTCTAGTGATGATTTTATCATCATTAGCTGATCACATCAAGAAAGCAAGAAGAAAAGGAAAATAGTTCAAAGGTTATTGATCTTATGGGGGAGATTGTTGGAAGTATTTAAGATCAATCAACCTTAATTCTGTTTTAATCCTTAGTCATATAATTGTAAACATCATTATGTAGTATTTGTAATATTTGCAGCCATGTACATATATCAAATATGAGGCTGTGTATTTCGAATTGGTCTTGGCCATAGGCCAACAAACCCTAAACTATGGTTAGATTAGTCATTATGACAATTAAAGTTAGTTAAGACAGTTATATGACAGTTATTGATGAAGGGACACAACCATTGGTTCTATTGAACCATCACAACCCTTCATAACATACATGTTCATGTAGTATAAATAGGTTTCATGTAATAACAGTTAATATATATCAATTTACAGTTAATAGTTAGTTACTTTTCCTCCATATTTCTGTGTTTGTCTATTTTTGCATACCACTTCTGCATACTCTCACTTTCTGAGACACTCACTCATTTGTCTATCACAATACCTTGAAGATAGATGGTCAAGACTGCACAAAAGAGGATTTGGCCACTCTAATATAAAACACCACGCGGTTCGTTTGGTAGGACGGAATGAAATGTCAACTGAATGGAATAAACAATGTAATGGAATGAAGAGTGTAATGTAATGATTCATTGTAGTTATTAATCATGTTTGGTTTGTATGATAAGACGTAATGTAATCGATAATAAAAAGACTAAAATACTCATGAATGAATGAATGATAGAAGTTTATTTAATGTGGTTAATAATGATGGAGTTTTATGTAATTTTGATTCCATTACAAGATGTAATGAAAAAAAGTAGGGGACCCTTAAGGAATGATTCTAGTGTAATGGGTCATTACTTGTAATGAATCATTATATTCTATAAATGTAAACAAATAAAATTTATTTATTACATCGTAATAATCTTTTCCATTACATCTTTAATTACGACGTACCAAACATTACGCAAGAACTTATTTCGATTTCATACTTCTGGTTTGCTCCTATCTGATAAACCTACAAGTATATGATTCTTGCGGGTAACCAAGTAAACTACTAGTAACACTTAACATAAACCAATACTAGTATAAAACATACAATTGGCAACCCTAAACATAAACCAATGCTATCATATATAATTTCTTAAACAATTTGTTTATTATTTTATCACATAAGAAAAGTTCAAAACCATCCCTTTCATAGGCCAAATCTCTCTTGTAGACATTTTTCTAACATTTTAAGTTGCACATAGATTTCTTCTCCTATTAAATAATGCCGAATAAATAACACTATACAACATATAACACGACACTATTGCTTTCATTTGCCGGCCATCAACCTTCTTTAAAAACTTCAAACAAATCTCAGTGTTCTCAGCCAAGTTTTCGTTACCAAACGACTTCTAATCTGATCACAGTATAGTACATGTTCGTGTACCGTACACACATTGACTAATGGATCAACGACGCTTTAGTAAAAATGTTGGAAATGAAAACCTTCAAAAGAAACTGGCTGAAAATAGACGAAAAGGAAGCCGAGGCCAAGAACAAGTCCCTGACATTGCTGATTTTATGAATGATATGTTTTTTGGAACGGTGAATAATGAGAAAAAAGTATATAATCTTACGGGTGGTGGTAACGGGGACGCGATGGATGAAGAAGATAGTTTTGATATGAGTACGAGGAGTACGAGTAGTAGATTGACTCAAGAGTGGCTAGAAGAAGCGAAAAGACTAGTGGCTTCTTCACCTAACCGTGGCTCGTCACGAGCTGAGGGGAATTCACCTTCTCGGCTTGTGGGGTCTCCTAGGTTTGGTGTGTCTAAGCCTAGATTATCGACTTCTTCACTTACGGACAGAGATCCATTATCACGTTCTGCTAGAAGGTATTTTTTTCTCACAACATGTTTGAATTATAATTCATCAAACATTATTTATAGTATGTAATATATAGTATAGAAAATATGTCTGTCAAACAGCCATAGTTAAGTCGTTACTAG
This sequence comes from Chrysanthemum lavandulifolium, assembly GCA_022545495.1. Taxonomy (NCBI): domain Eukaryota; kingdom Viridiplantae; phylum Streptophyta; class Magnoliopsida; order Asterales; family Asteraceae; genus Chrysanthemum; species Chrysanthemum lavandulifolium. The sequence continues at coordinate 70,364,974 of CM040242.1, forward strand.
ATAGCCAAAATTTGTTGTTAGTACGCGTTACGTTGTTAACTTGTCATTGCTGCTACATTTCCTAGTCGTTACCTATTAGTAGCAAGTTATTACTTGGTTGCGAAACTCAGATTAATGATAACATGTCACTATATAATAATACGGTATCAAATATCATAGAGACAACATATTATGGCTAAGATTAGCATGATTCATATCTCATTGAAATGATGAATTGAAAGAGTATTTTGTTCTAAGTTTAGCATGATTCTAATAGCAAATAACTGAAGATTAACTGAATGATAGTTTTGTGTGGTTGTGTCGTGTGTGTGATTGTTGACGCCTTTAAGATCTTAACTGCTAATACATGGAATGTTGATGTTAATCGAAAAAACAGGCACCGGGCAGTGGACGGGTTCACTGGTGAAATATTAACGAAATCGGCGAAACATAGTCACAGCCGAAACAACTCCCAAACCAGCGTTGACGCGTCTCTTCCTCCAGTCCCCAACGAAAATTCCCCTGCTTCCGCAGTCCAAAAATGGTTCAACAACATCCTTAAACCACCAACTTCAGACCACCCGAATTTCGCTACATCACCACCCACCACCACGACCACAATTACCCCCTCTCCCGACATTATCCCACCACGAATATCCACACACCGCAGGTCCCGCTTCGAGCACAATTCCCCACCACCATCACTTCCACCCGCACCCCTACCACCCTCTGCCACCTTAACCACCCTGTCAGCAGCCGACCCAACGACTCTTATCCCACCGCGGTTATCCACACACCGACGATCACGGTTCCAAAATGACCCAAATGTAATTCAACAACAAATCATACCAAATAGAAGATCTATAAAAACAACCAGTGCAGCTTCTGGGGACATCCCATTATCACCACCAAGGCACCTAGTTGAGTCGGCTCATAGGCGATCAATATCATCCTCAACATGTTCTGTTTCAGATAAGCAAATTCTTTCGCCACCAAGGAATCTAGTGGAATCTGCTCAAAGGAGATCAATTTCATCGTCTACGTGTTTTACTGACAAGATTGCAAGAAAACCTAGCCCTGTTGATGAACTGAAAGATTTAGAAGTGGGTGCTCAGCTGGATCTTAACGGGTTCTTGAAGAATCAAAGAGCTAAGATTTTTAAGTTGTTAAATGGCGAAATTAGAGGGAAAGCAAAGATTGTGCTATCGGGACATTCAAACAGTAAGTTATAACCATTCGAAATATATTTGTGACGTTAACTTGGGCTATTGTGCCATTTTTGCCTTGCTCATTGGTTTGGGATGAAAAATGCAGGTACAAGTTCAATGGTGTCAGCAATTTGCTACGCATGGTGGTTGGATACTAAGATGAGAACTAAAAGGAATGCAATGGTTGATGGGGGTGGCGACACCATGGAAATGGTGGTGCCAGTTTTGAATGTGAGAAGGGGAAAGATGTGGAAGCAACGGCAGGCTGCATGGCTCTTTCACCATGCTGGTGTTGATGCCTCCGCCATCCTCTTTGCCAATGAGGTTTGTGCTTCTCCCCATTTCGTAAAGGGTGTTTGGCATTCTGTTTTGATAACGATAAACATGATATATTATAATTAGATTAGATAATAAGTCACCAATTAACATGGCTAATATATGGCATTTGAGTGGCACATCATATCTACCAAAAGGTCGTGGTTCAAGTTTATCTGAGAAGTACAATTTCAAACACTGTGTGAGTCCTCGCGTTCAAATAGAAAAAAGTTACATATTATGTTTGGTTAATTTATCTGTTACTATGTATCATCACCAGATAGAGTTGGAGATCTTAATGATGAACAAACAGTTAAGCATTCTTGTGGTTGGGCAAGAAATCCTCAAGACTAATGCCGAGGTTTGTACAAAATACTTCATAATCTCATTCGACAATGGTCATTCTTTTTGCCTTAAAAATAATTTTTGTGAACATGCAACCCCCCTACTTCTATATATCTCATTGCAAAAGTTGTGCTTTAAGGCGTACTTCTTGGACTTTTTGCTTGTTTTAGAGCATCAATAAGGTGATCAGTTTTTTTTTGGTAAAGGGGAGTAATCCTGCACCCTGGTAAATATATTAACCAAAAAACGTTTAAGTACAATGGATATGAGTGAAATCCCATATCTCACCCGTTACATAGGCAAAAGCTTACATAACAAGGTACTACCTATTTTCTAAACAGGAAAACAAACCACTACTCAAATGATAACATAGGACATAACGAAAAATTACTTCCTAGGTCCTTGAAGCTTGGTGCCATACATGGCATTAAAAGCATCCAAATTCCGGAAGATCGAAACACGCTTGAATAGTCATCGTAGTCATAGTCATCATACTCATCTTCAAACTCTTGGCCACCACGAATAGATTAACAGACTCATCAAATGGGTTAGTAACCACCTCATCTTGACGGACACCACGATATCTCCTACTTTAGAAAAAGGGTTAACTCTCTTAGTAGAAGAGGCGGGCGGAATACAAGAGTCACTAGTTTTAGGAGCCACATCCGTCTCCATCTCTTTCAAATCACTCACAAGGGGTTCTTGTGATACAGTACCTGTCATAGGAGACTTGTCATCATTAACTTCCATTGTACGACCAGAATCCACATCCTTGCTGGAGTCATTAGAAGGAATATCAGACGCATCCGTAGAAAGAGCATCAAACTTGTTAGATGTAGAGATCTTAGTTCCACTCGAACTAGCCACATCAGAAGCATTCTTCTTAATGACTTCCACTTTCTTAGGTTCAGGAGGAGTCTTTTTGGGTTGATATTGAAACTGCTTACCCACAACAGGTTTAGTAAACCCTCCTTGACCCGGAATAGTAGACCCACCTTGCTTACCCTTCTTCTTGTTATTAACCGTCTTGAAACCATCATTAACACGCTTAGAAGGTCGGCGGGAGGTTCAATGACTTTAGGACATTCAATAGGAGTATGACCAAAATCATACATTTATCACAATGAGGTGGTTTCCACTCATATTCAACCCGTATCTTCTCAATAGTCGAACCCGACCCATCAAGTAACGGTATCTCAACAGTAAGCCTGTCCCTAAGCATCTCATCCGACTTCACTTCAATCATGCATCTAGCAAAACTACTACGGCCCCACGATTCCTTGCACATTTGGCTAGTGAAAGCGTCTAACCTTTTGGGAGTGCCTATCAATGTGGCAAGGAGACTAAGGCCATCATCAGAAAACATAGCAAGAGGAACATCATGGAATTTAACCCACACCGGGATGTTGGTCAAATCCTCTTTAAGTAAGTTGGTGTTCAATGTCCATGGTTTAAGAATAATAGGTACATTTCTAATCAACCAAGGACCGTTTTCAAGAACATCAACACCTTTCTTCGAATTGAACTTAAAAAAGAAAAACCCCTTAGCATTCATCATTACCTTTTGAATACCAAACTTAGCCCACGCATTGCGTACAAAGTAATCAACAACAGGAAAAGCAAGTCGTTGACCAAGAAAATACCCATACATAGTATTCTCAAACCTAGAGTTCACCTCTTCAACCACTTTCATCGGGACAGAAAGATCCACACCATTAGCTTTCTTATTACCCTCCAACCTACGAAAGTTAGGCGTGTGATTCTTAGGTTCAGTAGAAGTAACACCAGCATACGATGTAGAAGGTTGTTTCAAATCACCAACCTTCTCAATACCAACAGCCCCATGTGCATTCGTAACAGCCATACCATTAACATTATTAGGACTACAAGTAGCATTAACATTAGAAGCCATGGGAACACTCGTATCTTGAGGAGGTTTCGAATAATAACCAATAGCATTAAGCATCTCCTCTAGCTCATTCTGTGACTGTGGCACCTTAAGATGCTCAAATGTATTAGCCCCAGTAGAAGTAGTAGTATCCAGTGTCACAGCTGGTTTTAATGGTTGCCCATCGTCACCCACAAGAACAAGTTTTCCCTCAAGTATTTGTTTTTCAATAGCACGAATTTTCAATAACGTGTCATTGCCCTCAGTCGTGTCATGACTAGGTGCGTCCTGACTAGTGCTCGAACCAAGTGAAATCGGCTCCACTTGTCCTACAGTTCGAGAACAACTCCCCTCTTGTAAACCCTCAAATCGTTGCATGTGATCAGACAAGTCATGAACATTAACATTCATATTACACTCGTTGCCTGGAGTAGCCATCTCTCCCAGATTAGACATCAAAAAAACTGAAAACCCAACACCAATATGTAACCAGACTAACACAAAGCTAACGTCCTGCTTCAAAAACCGAGTAAAACCCTAGTAAAAACTAGTGTTTATAGAACATTTAATCACGTTACTAACCCATAGTATAGTAAATCACGATCAGAATACTTGATGTAGTGATTGCAGTGATAGGATAAAAACCCTAGGGTGCGATCACAGCAAACCCTAAGTCAGCGATTAATAAGAGAACCAAAAACGATTTAACCAAAAGGACGAAACCCTAAGAAATCAAACAGCAGCGACAACCAACACAAGATCAGTGAATGATCAGGCTTTGGACGGAATTGCTATATGAATTAGTAAGGAGTCGGTTTGGAAAAAACGATTAAGGTTTAAGGATAGGTCGCCAAAATCGCCAGAGCAAAAGGGTAGGGAGAGTTTTTACTCCTCTTGGTCAAGGTGATCAGTTGTCAAATTGTATGCATTCATTTTGATTAGATGATCCGTTATAAAACTTTTTATTTTCTATCTCTAATCATGTTATCACGTGTTGATTATACTTGAGCTTTACATAGCTCAAGATCAATAAACTTGTCTTTGACGTGTTTCTTGATATATGTTGCTTTGTATGTCAACAGGTTGGATCCAGGTGTACTATTCTAACAGATAATTATTGTGAGGATGCATATGACCTTCTTCAAAACCCCGTCTTGAAGAAACTCATGGTAAATCTCTGGAAGTTCTTTATGAGACGTTGCTTTCATAGTCATTGGTTTACTTTTTGTACTTCCGTATTATGTTGTGGGTTGCAAACTCATAATTTTTAACATAATGATAGTCTGGTTTGCAAGAAAAAATGATTTTAAACTTCCAAGAACTCAATCAATTGTTTTGAATTCTTAACTATATGCATTTGATGATGTAAATGCTTGATCTGATGCTAATTATTACTTTATGTAAATCAGCTTGCCGGCATTTTATTAGACACGCAAAATCTGAACACGGCTACAACTAAAGATACAGAAGCTGCACGATTGCTTTCGGTTGGCTCTGCACCCAACTATGGAAATAGCTTATATGATCAATGTGCGTACATATACTTTACATCTATTCTCTCGGCCTTTGCCACAAAATAATTGCTAACTTTACATTGTTAGATAGATATGTTTTCAGTGTGAAATAACAGTGCGACCCTTGGTAGCGACATTGTTGTCCTCAGATTTGTAAAGAGTCATTTCAAAAATCTAGCTTACAACTGATAATTTCTGGATTTTGGTTTCAGTGACACAAGAACAAAGAGATGGTGCTTTCTTTGAAACTTTAAGGCACAACTATGGGAAGCCTCCTAATGAGAGTAAGTTTTCATACTTGTTTAGCGAGATTCATGGGATATAACTAATTAAAGTAAATAACAAAATTAAAAATAAAAAAACTTTACTAAAAAAACGAAAATACCAAAACTGAAAAAACCAACCAGCAAAACAACTATCCAAACACCCCTCTTACTTTCTTGTCCTCATCAATTACTTGGTTTAAAGACATTGCCAAACGGATCTTTAGGGGCGGACATACGTGGTTTGTTATGCAAAAATTAAATTGTTGTTCTACGCATCCTAAAAAAAGATTTGTTAATGTAGTAGACTAGTAGTTGCTTTGTTATATTTTCTTCATAATTTATGGAAAGAACACATAAAATAATCACTTAAGATCTTCAGCATAAAATAAAAGATAAAGCTATTTCAAAAAGAATTGAGGAGAGTGAGCCAATTTTGTAATGGGCTCGCATCCCAATATTCTTCAATTAAAAGTTTAGAACCTTTAACCTATATATTCACTTTCAGTTTCACTATGCATCTATGTGGGATAAAGTAAAATCTGCACAAACCATTCTCTTTTTATACTGAACTCAATCTATTTATGATTACTTAATGTATATTGAGATTTCCCGAACACAAGTGTAGCTAAAAAGTGTAAGCACATAGTTCATAAATTAATCAATCATTACCGTAAAGGGAAAGCATGCATATACCTAAACCTAGAAACATATTTGTATACGACTATACGAGCAAATGTTGAGTCTGTTGGACCTTCAGTTTAAAGATGGAGGCAAATTGTTAAACATTGTGTTTTCACTTTTTGGTTTGGGTACACTGTCCGCTTATTGGTTTCAATAATTTTGAACTGTCTTTTTCGGCCCATGTTATATGGGGGTTGGGTGACCGGTCATTGGCCACACAGTTTATCCCCTTTTATGTGCTCTTAAAAGATTGTGTGTGTGTCACAGGCAACCGTGATAGAGCGCCACCAGCAAAAGAAGAACTTACCGAAACAAAACATCAATCCCCAAAAACATTTGAAAAAAGCTCGAGAAAGTCTCCCAATGAGGCAAAACCCGACACTTTGCCTCCAACAGGTACTAGTTTCGCTGTTTATGTGGTTCTAGGACAATAACAACCTTATAAAGTTGTTAGTTAATTCTAACATCATTATTTCATATCAGGTAAACCGAAAACGCCAACAAAACAAACTCCATCACCTGCAAAAGCACAATCAGGCGAGCCCCCTCGTGAAAAAGGAAAGAATCCTTTTTTCTTAGCAAAATGGTTTGGTTTCGCAAAGTGAAGAGTGCTGATTTTATTTATTCTTGTTCCTTCCTATATGCATACATACTAGATTGACATATGTTTATTATTTATGGTGCTTCTTCTGTTTATTATTCTATTTATTGTTTGTATCAAAAAATTAAAAGTTGTGATTGATTTCCTGTGTTAGGGTTATGACTCGCTTATGTGAACCTGGTTTCTACAATATAATGAAATTTATACCCTTATCTTAATGTATTGACAAAGTCGAGTTCTAAAAGGTGAAACACGCTAACAATGTATGTGATATGATATGCAGGCAATATTTGGGGCCTTCTGGCAAAGTTACAACTTGTAAGGACTCGACTTGTGTCGAGGCATTATAATCTATATAACCTGTAAAGCATAATGTGCCACACAAAACTAGTGAAAAGACACATAGATTTTGCAAATTTTAGCTCTTTGATCAAGATCAGATCCAGATACAGGACACTCAAAATGAGGAAATTATTGAGCTAAGTACATGGTCCTGTCTGTGGTGTCCAAATTACAATTAGGGTCCACATACTCTTAACTCTTATCAATGTGATTCATCCCCACCCGGCGGCCTTACCCCACAGTACCCGTCTCTCGTGTATAATTGAGCATTGATGCATCGGAGAAGGCCGATAGATACATTCTTGCAATGATGAACGCAAATTCTTTCGAGAAATAAGATACTTCATTTCAAGATCATCTCTCAAGGAGTAAATTTGGTTATTTACAAGTAGACAATTGTTTTCGACAAGGTTGAAAGATTCACTAAAATCAAAAAGCTTTGTCTAATAACAAAATCTTGCCAGAATTAATCTCTCAAGTAAATAAAAAAAAAATGTGTGTCATGTATTAAATATAGATGGTGAAAACATGGAATGCCGAATGTGGCGTTTGGTTACAAATTTGTTTCAGATTTTTTTACGAAACATAAATTGTCGAAAACAAAGAAATCATAAAACATTCAAATTAGCCTTTTCTGAAAATCGAAAACCTCAGTTTGAAAAACGTCTCGACCTTTAATTCCAAACTTTTTTTGTAAGACAAGAATTTCATTTTTTCTATAAAGTTGCATTAATTTTGTTGGTCGTAGTAAGAGTTACATTTTTTCTGGAACCAATAAATAAACTATTACTACGCGATTTTAGACATAAATTTAGCAATTTTTTTTAGAATGACAATTTTAATTATCTCACAATATTTACACCACAAATTTATCTCACATAACCATTTAGTTGGAGAGTTTCTCACACAACATAGAGTATCATTGAGACACAAGTCTTTTGGTAAAATTTAACGTTTTTTAGTTATGATCATTTGTATGAGAAATGCTAGAACTACACAGAACTTACACAATTTTTTTTCCCACAAAATGACGTGTCATATAATTAGTGTCACTCTCAAACTTAGTTTTGAATTTCTTCTCTTATATGCATCCACAGGTAATTAGCATTCCTCTATTTGTATCAACTATCAAGAAGACTAAATCAAATACTAGTAAACGCCCCAGTCATTCAGTCAAATAGTCAAGTGTTGAAAAGATAGAGCTTGGGCCAAATGACGGGCTATAGTCAAAACCTTTTCTTGGGTTGGTTGTGGGCCATGCTATTAATCTTCAAGATTCAAAAGTTACAAACTTAAAAAATTTGCATTTTTTTTTCGTGTTTGTTTGTGATATTCAATATGTTCCACTTCAAATTAGGTGATGATTAGTGTATTTTCAATCAAACATGCATAAAAATACATATAGTTGTTTTAGCTAACCAATTCTACAAGGGTTTTTGTGAGTTTGGTTGCAAAACAATTAAAATTAACGCAGATTTGCAACCGAACTCATGAAACGCACTATCTGATAAAGTGTATGCTTGCATGCGTTTTCAATCATACGCAATAAATTGCGGTTAACACATAACACGTAAAGAAGTTGTGACTTTAATTTGGATACAATAACGTGTATAAAATTAAAGACGAAAATTTTCATATAAAAGATGTGTAAAAGCACTTAATAGTACATAGATGATGAAGTAAATTTAATCATAATCTCATTCAACCTTCCAAGCATAAAGGAAAAGACAAAACTCGTATAATCCACCAGAATCAAACCCTTCTGAAGAACCACCACTCCCTGATGATTGCGATGACAAAGGGGTTGAAGACAACGATGTCGTTTGATTTGTGGTAGGAGCTGTCAAGTTGATTATAAACAATGCATGCCTCAAACCAGGGCTAAAAAGCCAATCATGAACATCCCAATAAACCTCAATGTTCACTTTCTTTAAATTAATACATTCATTACCTCTAAATTTCCATTGAAGATGCTTCACATGAATCATCATATGTCCATCTATTCTTATCTCCATTTCGGAATCAACCCCATGATCAGTATTCGTGTTCTTTGCTTCAATTGATAAGTCATGAAATCGACCCTTTTCATGAAACTTGACTCGTGTTGAAAACTTTTTCTTCCCAAAAACATGTTCCTTTCTTGATATCAATATTGGATCAATCAAAGAAGGCCTACATCCTGTTTTCCTATACGCGTCTTTTTTCATATCACCAAGTAAAAGAATGACTTCTTCTTCACAAACAACCGCTACATAATACTCTGAGCTAGGCTCGGTTTCACCATGAAATTTTGCACTTTTTAAATCCCAAAAAACATCAATCGCCTTACCATCCAATACAAAGTTTTTGGACCCTTGCTTTCTCCAAAAATACCAAGGTTTTAGCTCGACTTTACATGTAGTCTCGTCCTTTGGTCCATCTATAGAGACTGATAAACCATGAAGTAACATGTTCTTGCACCAAGTGATGGTGATCAGCCAACACTGATCACCAACTTTGGTCTTGTAGACAGACATGAAAACACTCTGACCAGACCGTGTGATAGCGGTCGAGTCATCATGCTTATCATGCTTCTCCCCATGTGGTTTCTCATGCGAGTCTTGCATGATTCGAATAATCAGAATTAGATTATTAGTAGTTTTTTGAGAATGATGGGTTTTGGAAATGAGAAATAAGAGAGGTTTTGAGAGATAACATAGAGTTATGGGAGGATTGTATGCCAGAGAGGTTTCTTGGCAGCACTAGTGAAATCAAGAAATTAAAAAATGTTTCCAAACTGGCAGGTAGATGGGCAGATCATTGAAATTGCACCAACAAATAATTTTTTTTTTAATCCCAAAAAATCATATCCAAAAAGTAAAATTTTTATCTTAGGTTTGTGATGTGAACATGTATTTCAATTCAAAGATCAAATTTTTTATTGTGACACTTACTAACCTGTATCTGAAAATTTTATCATTTGACCCTGAAATTATAAATAAGATTCACGTCTAAACTTCCACTAAAACATGCATATTACAATGTTTTTAAAAAATCTTTAAGCTTCAAGCTATGCCTTTTGGGATATATTAGGCAAATAGTTTACTAAAAATTTCATTTTTTCTAACTTTGTATGAAAACTTTTTATGAAGAAACCACCTACACACATAATATATGAGGAAAACTTTACATTTGGGTATCCTCATTCTATTATGGTGGACCCTATAACCAACAAAACAACATAATGACTTTCAAAGTCATAGACCCATACACATACACCCCAACCAAACGGGCCGATATAGTCCGAATTTATATTGATGTTTAGTTCGTTCACTAGCTTGAACATGATGAGCGAACCAAAATCCAAAAATCAAAAAAGCTAATAGGGCAAAAATGAGCCTTACTTTCCAAACCAAACCAAGATTGTCGTGCAAACTAATTTTTAACACATCAACTACGTGATATATTTCAAGCCAAACAAAACATAATAACACTGAAAACACATTTAAAAAAAAAAAAAAAAAAAAAAAAAAAAAAAAGAAAGAAAAAAAAGACGTCATTATTTTTAGTATTGTAAACTTTAGTGCAAAATATGACAGGTTCAATGAAAGTGACCATTAGAAATTTAGTCGCATGACAAGAGCACATGAGTTGAAAGTTGAAAATTAGCCGAATTAGGACCGACCAGTCAAAGATTTAAATACAATAAGTTCAATTATTATCACAAAATTTAAAATTTGTGTTCAAAAATTATCAAGGGAAGCACAAAAGAAGTTGCTAATCTTGTAAATATAGCAACTGTATCACCAAATTCGTTGCTAGTTATCTATCTTAGCATGACCGCGTAGCATTCATGAAGAGTCTTCGATATAAAATTTACTGAGAATCGTGTATTTTAGTTTATTATGTTATTTTTAATGATAAATTTACGGATATCAAAATTTCGTTTAGCGCATGCTCTGGTCGAGACTCGAGCCCGATGGCTGCGTCTATTTGGCCCATGCCCGTCGCTCGAGCCGTTCGCTTTACCGTTACCAGCCGGCGCCAGTTTCATTTTTGCCGATTAACCGTTTGGGCTGAATATCCGTATAATATGTTTTATTATTTGTATTAGTGACATTTAACGGGGTTCCGTAGCGTTGCGACGGCGGATACCGCGAAATAAAAAATTTTGAATCGTATATTTTAGTTTATTATGTTCTTTTGATAATAAATTACTGATTTCAAGAATTTCGTTTAGCTCGTGCCGTTCGGGCTCGAGCCCGTTAACCCGTGCCCACTCGGGCTCGACCCGTTGGCCGTGCGTGCGTTTGGATCGTGCAGATTCGGGCTCGGGCCAATTTGGACCGATTGTTGATTCGAACTTGAATATTGTATAATGTTTTTATTATTTGTATTAGTGACATTTTAATGCGGGAATTATGTTTAAGTTGGTTGTACAATATGCTTGATAATTTGTATTTCTTGTGTAAATGGTGTTTAATAAGCTGCATTAATTGTATTTATTGATGGGTTAATTAATTAACTACATTAAATATCTTGACCACATTAATAATGTTTTGTATTTTGTACATTAAGCTTTAAGACTTTTAAGTCTTAAAATTAAGATTGATGAGAAAGATCATTAATAGTGCATTATGTATTGTACAATAGGTTTTGTAGTTTGTAAGTCTTAATTTTAAGACTATGAGGAGAGATTCATTCCTCTATTATAAGTAGGCAAATCACCAAAAATGTAGTTAACTTGCCACTTTTTTTCATTGTAGCGAGTAGGGATGAGCACGGTACCGGTCCGTGCCGATCCCGCATCGAATAGTTGTCCGATTTTTCCCGAGCATAAATTAGTGGTACTGGTCGCATCGAAGCAGGATTCGGATATCGGTGGTACGGAAATCGGGTATTTCCGCTTTTACGAATTTCCGATTTGTACCGGTCCCGTCTGAATTAGTGGTCCCGATTTTTTTCTTCTTATTTCGTAGTCCGATCGCATCAGTATTTCAAGAATCGGTCTGCTTTGATCGGTGCACGGTTCGGTTCCGGGATTCGGATTCAAATGCTCATCCTAGTAAGCAACATTCTTTCTTTTTCTCATTACGTCAATAAACCTCTATCATTAGTCCTTTACGTGTGCCGTTACCAAAAACACGCATCGTTAGTCCTTTATACTAACGACCGTTAATAAATAACTTAAAATTTGGTTATCTTACGCTAAAATTGCGTCGTTGGTCCTTTATACTAACGATCGTTAAAAATAACTTAAAATTTGGTTTTCTTACGTTTCGTCCTTTTTTTCACGTTTTCGTTCGTTTAACACGCTTTCGTCGTTTTTCACGTTTTATCCGTTTTACACGTTTTCATTCGTTTTACGTTTCGTCCATTTTTCACGTTTTAAATCTGTTTTCCCCGTTTCGTCCGTTTTTCACGTTTTCATCCGTTTTACATTTCGTCCATTTTGCACGCCGTTCGTTTTATCGTTTTCATTCGTTTTAACACGGTTTCATCCGTTTAACACGGCCGTCTATTTTCACGTTTTCATCTGTTTTACGTTTTCATCCGTTTTGTATGTTTTCATCTGTTTTACACGTTTTCGTATGTTTAACACGTTTCGTCCATTTAAACACGCCGTCCGTTATTCACGTTTTCATCCATTTTTTGCGTTTTCATCCGTTTCACGTTTTCATCCATTTTACATGTTTTCGTCCGTTTTTCACGTTTTCGTCCGTTGTTTCACGTTTTCGTTCGTGTTTGCACATTTTGTCTATTTTTCGCATATTAACGTTTTGAATGTTTGGCCGTTTCTACGTTTCATCCGTTTTTAAACATTTAATCCATTTTATACACGTTTCGTATACGTTTACACATGAAAAGCGGTGAAAACGTGAAAAACGGACGAAAACATGAAAAAGGACGAAAATGTGAATAATCGACGAAAACATGTAAAACGGATAAAAGTGAAAAAAGCGGATGAAAATGTGTTAAATGGATGGCGTAAAATAGAGGAAAGCGTGAAAACGGACGGCGTGTTAAACAGAACAAAATGTGTAAAAGCGATAAATCGTGCAAAAGCGGATGTAAACGTGTAAACGGCGAAAATGTGAAAACTGCGAAAGCGTGTTCAAACGGACCAAAGCGTGTAAAGCGGACGAAAATGTGAAAAAACGGACGAAACGTAAAACGAGCGAGAACATGTAAAGCAGATGAAAGCGTGAAAAACGGACAAAACGTGTTAAACGGAGGAAAACATGTAAGAACGGATGAAAACGCAAAACGGACGAAAATATGTTAAAACGGATAAAACTAGTAAAATAGATGAATACATATGTAAAGCGGATGAAAGCGTGAAAAAGCGGACGAAAACGTGTTTAAGCGGACAAAAGCGTGTAAAAGCGAATGAAACGTGAAAACGGATGGCGTGTAAAATGAATGAAAGCGTGTAAAACAAATGAAAGCGAGAAAAAGACGGACGGCGTGAAAAGCGGATGAAAGCGTGTAAAACATATGAAAGCGTGAAAAAGCGGACAAAAGCGTGTTAAAACAAGCGGCGTGTAAAAGCGAGAAAGCGTGAAAGAGCGGACGGAAGTAAGAAAACCAAATTTTAAGTTATTTTTGAGCGATCGTTAGTATAAAGGACCAACGATGCAAGTTTAGTGTAAGATAACCAAATTTTAAGTTATTTATTAACGGTCGTTAGCGTAAAGAACTAACGATGCGGTATTTTGGTAGCAGATACGACGAAAGGACTAACGATAGAGGTTTATTGACAAAATGAAAAAAAAAAAAATTAAAAAAAAAAATATGGGAAAAAGTGGCGAGTTAAGCTACGTTTTAGATGATTTTGCTTATAAGTAGTATAGACTATTTGTAAAGGGTGTATCTCTATTATTGAATTTTGAAATCTTAAAAATTAAAATGAAAACTATTAAATTAAAACTTATCAAAACATGATCTAACAATTTTTCAAAATAAAAAAATGGAAAATAAGAACCGAAACAAATATACATACAAGGTTTATAAGAACATATATGCATACATTATTTAAAAAAATATCACTATAACTATGTCTTCTTTATAAAATTTTATTCTTATGTATTTTTAGATGGGTATCACAAAAGTCTTTGCAAAATTCTTGTAACAAAATTTATTCCAAATATTTAACATATTATTTAAGGTGACCGTAAACTTATCACTTTTTATATAAAAATAATGTATAACATAAATATGATATTTAATATTTGGAGTATAGACAATGGGGGTATGTTGGTCCAAGTCCAGAGTCATCTTCGCTGCTTGGGTTCAACAATTTTACAGCCCAATTATTGGATCTATCAAAATGTATCTTCTTAAAATGTAAAACCAATCTAACTATTGAGGTATCCAATGAAATAAACCAATATATTGACATAAAGCATTCACTATGACTGGTTAATAAAATTAAATCTTTAATATAATATGAGTATTAAAGTGTAAATATCATATTTCCAGTCATTTTATGACAATAATCTTAGAGTGACAAATATGGAACATTTGAACAAATATGTTGTTAATTGATAAAATGTGCCAACAATCAAACACTTTCACTAATATAATGATTATATTGTCATGACATTATTGTATAATAAACAATATGAGATTTTGATTAAATTTGCTTCATCATGATTTGGATGCTAGAATATGTCGAAAATATCTCTGAGATCTTTTTTTTGATAAACTAGTCTACAATTATTTATGTTCGAACTCGTATTTGTATTCAGATTTGAACTTGATAAAATTCTTAACAATCAATATCGAATCTACATCAAAACTGAATCACTCAAGAAAACAGCTCGTTTGCGCCCTTAGGATGGAGACAACATTTTTTCTACTATTCTGTTTTCAACTTTTCAGAAAACCATCTTTTCTTTTCTTTTCTAGAAAAGTATTAAAATTGGGAAATGTGTTCAAGAAAAAGTCAGTGAAACTAAGTGAAGTATTTTTACGTAAAAACTTATCAGCAGAATATGAATTTGGTTCAGTATGTTTACGTAATTTGGTTTAGTATGTTTACATAAAACTTATCAACAGAAT